>OX381714.1:16788805-17988805 GCA_947462335.1 Harmothoe impar
AAAACTACCTGTATTTCTTGATGCAAACAGTGCAGTAGACATGGATAATAATTGTTTACTTTACATTTTATCAATTATGTACAATTATATGTAGCTGAGACCCAATGACTGGGCCCTCCTCTAGAGTTACCGCCCCCTATCTTTGAGGGTACAAAGAGTCACCGCCCCCTAATTTTTAGATCCACCACTACCGCTTCCGAGGGGCGTTTGGAGGTGGGTAGTCATTTTAGATCTGAGTGCCCCCCCCCCGGGTGTATTCCCCTTCAATAAAATTGGATACTCCACTCAAACACTGTCAAAAACCGTAAGGCAGAGACGTTTCAATTGTGCAGAAGGTACTTGCTATGGTAACATAATGGTATACCGCAAAGTCTCACGTTAAGTCGAACCCTCATATTTATATAACCCCCCGGATAAGCCCCCATGCCCTACTTAAGAGAATCCCCGAGAGAATCCTATGTATAAGCCGCACCCCATATAGTCACAGAGTATCAGGACAAGTACCCCCCGGACATCTACCCCCGGGACATCTACCCCCTGCCATGTACTCCCTTGGACATCCACCCCTAGGATATTTACCCCCTAGAACTTTTACCATCCTGGACATCTACCCTCCGAGGACTTTTTCCCCCTGGGACATCCACCCCCTAGGACTTCTACCCCTTAGGACATCTACCCCTAGGACTTGTACCCCCCTAGGACATCCACCCCCGTGGACATCCACCCCCTTGGACATCCACTCCCTTGGATTTTTAGTCCTAGAGGGTAAAAGTTCAAGGGGGGTAGATGTCCAAGGGGGTGGATGTCCCAGGGGGTAACAGTCCTAGGGGGTAAATGTCCTAGGGGGTGAGAAAATCCTGCACAGTCAAATCATGGACCACATGATGGCCCACCAACATATGTCGACAAAACAATACGTTTCATACCGGGACGTAGTACCACCGACGCGATCTATGGGACTAGTAATGGATCTATACGAAGCAATGAACAAGTCATGGCCCTCTGCAGTGGTCTTCCTGGACCTCCGCAAGGCCTTTGATACCGTCAAGCACACTATCCTACTGAGAAGCTCTCAACTACGGAGTCTGTGGACAAGCCCTAGAATGGGTGGAAAGCTACCTTGCACACCGACACCAGTATACAGAAGCCAACAACAGTCAATCACAGTCACTGCACGTCCCTTGCGAAGTACAACAGGGGTTCGTTCTCGGACCCCTCCTCTTCGTGGTATATATAATACAATGTGCAAGACATGATAAAGAATGTGAGAGGATACATGTACGCTGACGACCTAGCGCTGGTCACCTCTGGGAGAGACACCGGTCGCATTCAAAAACCTTCTGCAGCATGACACAGACGCAGTGGTGGGTTGGTGCCGCGATAACAAGCTGACAGTGAACTCTGACAAAACCAAAGTCCTGTGGGTCCAGCCCAGGAGCACTGTCATCAATCCTGCACATGCTACCATCCAGGTAAACCAGCGGGACCTGGAGGTGGTGAACAAGTTTAACTATCTGGGGGTCCTCCTGGACAAACACCTATCACTTGGACCACACTGCGCCAAGGTGATAGGCACAGTGAGGTCAAAATACGCACACCTAAGGAACACCCGCAAACACTCAAACTATGAGACTACACTCTTGGTCTACAAACAAATGATGTTGCCCTGTCTAGAGTACTGTCCAATATTAACAGACGGCGCTCCGGCTTGGGCCATCAGGAAATACCGGACCATCCAAAATGACTGCCTGCGTATCTGCAATAACATCCCCGACCCTTGGGATGCCAACACAGCACAGATGCATACAGAATGACTGGAGGTCGTTACACAACCGTAACGTTTTCTCTTTATTTCCGCAACGTGAGCAAAAGTGTTACACAACCAAATTGTCGTTACAGAAAATCCCCAAAAAAGTCTCGCAATGTCATAACGTGAAAAAAAGTGTTACACAATCAACTCTCCTTGCTAACGATAACCGATGCGGTATGCGATTCTCGTTAAGAAAGGGACATAAAACGACTTCACTCTGGAGCTGCCCCTGCATCGTAACGAGAGTTTGTTTTTCACCCATTTCTTCCTTTATAAGGGTGGAAACCAGTGTAAAACTTTATTATTTTGGCGGGAAACACTTCCTCGCCACTTCCTCCATACCAAAATGGCGATACAAAGAGACAGCTTAGGGCGCATAAAGCGAAAATGCAAAAAGAGGTCCAACCCTTTTCATGTATACCGCAAGGACGAGTTTGAGAGTCGTTACCGGCTTAGCAAGAGCATCGTAAAGCGTTTGGTAAAGAAATACAAGCCCCACTCCTCCGTCAAAGGAACAAAACACGGAGGTGGGCTGTCACACATCAACAGGGTATGTATTATTTTTACTTCCCTTTTCCTAATGTACCTGTTTCCTGTTTTTTTGTGTCATGTAACATGAAATTTAATTCTATTATGAGTTACACAGCCTACAGCATACATCTAAGAAACTCTCCCTCCCCCCTTCCTTCCTTCCACCCCCCCCCCCCCCCCCATCACTCCCCTCATCCCCCCTCCTCCCCCTTCTATTACCCCCAAAATAAAGGGACCCCATTTGTATCATCTAGCCAATATATTCAAACATATACCCACCTTTCCCTATATAATTTGTCCCCCCAAACATATTATATTTCTATTAATTTCATTTTATGACATAGACTAACATAAAAAAACTATTCTTTTTCAGTTCTGCCTGGCGTTAAGGTATTTTTCGACAGGGGCATCATACTCGGTGGTGGCGGACACTCAGCATGTCTCACGGGCCCTGGTCAGCCGGTCGGTCCGGGACGTCAGCGATTATTTTTATCGCCACAGAGACGAGTACATACGCTGGCCCAAAAGCACAGAGGAAAAAGTGACCAACGCCACCAAATTCTACCGACACAAACAACAGAAAACGCCACGTGTGATTGGCGTGGTGGACGGCACGCATGTCCCCATTGTCAAGCCTAGTGAAAACGAGAGCTGCTATGTGAACAAGAGCAGCTACCACTCTATCAACACGACGGTATGTCCTTTCATTTCTGCTATATCTCCTCCAACTTACAATGTCAATATATATAATTATTATGTTATATTTGCATTGTAATGTTAATACACACCAGTCTGGTATATTCCCTTTTTTATGTAACAGCAAGAATTTGAAAAAGTAGAAAGTAGGAAACCAAAAAATGTAAAAAACAAGCAACGAATGGTAAGATGTAGAACGCACTAAAATATTTTTATTTCAATTATAACACGCTGCTTCATATGCTATACCGTGTGTCACAATAATGTATAACGATAAAACACTGTTTTATTCTCAGATGTACTGTGACTACGACAAGCGTGTCATCGGTGTGGATGCTCGGTGGCCTGGGAGTGTCAATGACGCGTACGCGTTCCATGCCAGCCCAGTAGGGGATCAGTGCCAGAAAGGGGTGGAGGATGAGAATGGCCCTATGGGGAACTTTATCCTGCTGGCAGACTCAGGGTGAGCAACATATACTCTCTCCTTGCAAAATCACAACCACACTTTTACTTGTACTAAAGTTATAACAAGAATTTCCACTTTCTATCTTATTCTCAGCTGGGCATCAGTGCCAAATATGTAACATCTTATATGAAAGTATATGTCTTATATTTCCCAGGTACGCTTTGAAACCCAACTGTTTCACTCCTTTCCGTAAGCCAAGGACGTCCTACCAGAGGAAATTTAACGAGTGGCATAAGAAAAACCGTGTGCGGATTGAGCAGGCCATAGGGTTGGTCAAGCAGAGATGGAGGTAACTTTAGCTTTACTGTTCTTTTGTCTACTAAATATTATTCTGTCAACACTATATGAACCTATATAAACCATTTAACTGTAACGAGATCTTCCAGAACGTCAACTATTAACAAACATCATATTGCATAACATAAACCTGTCTCATGTTTCATTTATTTTCGGGCGGACAACCCAGCACTGCATCATACAAACAATTGTTACACAGCGATAGAATGAGACATCATAACTTCAATTATATACAGTGCACTTTATAGAAACATGGGTGTATATATTTTCAGATGCACAGATTCAGCAGCCGGCTACCTACATCATCATCCCAGCAGGGCTGCAAAGATAATAGTCACATGCTGCTGCCTCCACAACATAGCCATGGACCATGGCATAAAGATACGGTCGCATCCAAACGATCCTTGGCAACCTACTCGGACACCCCTCCCCCAACCACGTCAACGTACCCAGAGGGAGCGGAGCGACCGCATCAAGAAGGTCCGGGAGGCTTACGCTAAGAAATATTTCCGTTAAATAGATCCTGACGCCACTGCCACTACAAAGACACTCCTTTCTGTGCTTTACTATCCTTTTTTTCTTGCCTCACCCTGTTCCTCTCCCTCCTATCCTCCCTTTCAGCCTTCCTCGCCCTTCTTTCCCCCTGCCTTTTTTTCTGGCTCTCCCCCTTGATTAAATCAACTCCGGCCTTCTTTTCCATTTTTTTATCCTTCTTCAGTTGCCTCACCCGGTTCCTCTCCCTCCGTGCATCCCTGTCAATTTTACGCTGCCTCCTTTGCTCCATCTTTGTCATGTCACCCCCCTCCTCCTTGAATGTTACTTCCTCCCTTTTCACATTGTCCTCCTTTTTTGGCTCCTTCTTCTCCTTGTTTTTCCTCTTGTCATCAAAATTGACCTTATAGTCCTTCTTCACCTCTAACCCCCCTCCCTCCCTCCCCTTCCTCCTCTTTTTCAGCAGAAGTGCTTCCTTTTCGTCTTCCTTCTGTTGCAACCTCTCCTCCCTCCTCTCCCTCTTCATTTCCTCTGCAGTGTTCCTTTTCCTCTGTTCCTTCTTCTGCCTAGCCACCCTTCTGGCATTCTTGTCTTTGTAGTTGGTAGGGACACCGGTACGGGGCATGTCGATAGCATTGTAGTCGGGCTTGGTGTCCCTGTCATGTGTCCACAACAGCTTGATGTTCCTCCTGGATGGAGCAACGTTTATAGCCCCTGCGTCAGTTGGTTCGATCCCGGGTATCCCTGTCAAGACATAGTAAGAAAATGTCATAATGGTCACATAACAGAGTGATACAAGTAGAATTCATGTGAACACAAAAGGGTGTATATACAGAGGTATGACAAGTGCGGCAAGTGTATAGTGTCAGGAGGAAATATTCACATGTACTAACCTTTGACAGTTTCTGAGCGCAGATAATCCAAGGCCTTGCCCTCCGTGTCTTTAATGTGGTACTTCTTGCTGACTCGGCCTCTGCCAGTCTGTGCTACCTGGAATCGCAGCTTGTTGTACTGTAACACAGTAAGAAGCAGTAAGTCAGACATGTGCAATGAAAGGTGTGAATAATGCATTTCTCGTTGTGTAACAAGAATGGTGGTACCACCCTACTCTACAGGAAGTGTACAAAGGGAAAGCTTGCTGTGAGATCTATTTTTTATATATGTGCTATAGGATAAGACATGGTCATTGGACATGTTGTATATATGTATATAGTTGTACATACCTTCCCTTTAACGCGCTGAGAGAAGCGTGCAGCCTTGTCTCTACACATCTTTATAGTCCTGTGTGTCCCGGCTACGTCATTCACGTAGGCTGTAAAATATTTTGAAGAAATTTGCACTTAGTAATGTGAAAATAAAAATTTCAACCTACATGGATCATTTCATGTACCTAGTTAAAGTGACTTTCGTTGTTTCTTTCACAGGACATAAAAACTCCATCATTTTCCTATGTTCTCTCTCCCCATCCATTTGCTTACCTACAACGTCCAGCCATCCCTGCCTTTTCACGTCTTTGCCACCACCTGGGCCCTGGAAGTTGAACTTTATTGCCTCCCTGTTTATGTTGATAGCGTTCATCAGGGCATCCACCTCCTCCTCCTCCCATCTACCTGTTTTTATGGGCATGTCGTCCCTCATTGGTCCCGTCTCATTGTAAATGAGGTCCTCGTCCCCGCTGAGGCTGGTGAGGCTGTTCGCATCTGTAGAGATGTGGGTCCGGTTGAGGGTGTCATCTGGTATAGTGTCGACATCCGAACCCAGGTCCAAATCCGGATCCAGCACTATCTGACCTCTTCTTCCCTGAAAAGGATGTGAAACTCATGTTATCTGAGAAAAGGAAAAAAGGGCCTTTAACACATTACAAAGTAATTTTCTTTTCTCCTCCCCACTCCCAACCCCATGAGGTGCTGAGTGATGCAACTAAATAAATTATTCGTAACGATTTACCGGTACTGTAACGATAGAGCACAGATTCTCGTTAACATTCAAGCTGACACGTTTACTCTCGTTACGGTTCACAGCGGAAAAGCGACCTTTTTGTTGTGTATTATTCCCTATACTACCTGATGTTAATCCCTGCATTAACCATGGGACATATAACAACAATGTTGCACTCACCTGGCGTCTGTGTTCACCCATCTTCGTCGATATTTGACAGCCACCCGTGTTTTCGTCTTCTACGAAAAGAGACTGTCGAGAGGTGTGTGACATCACAGACAGCTGGGTATATTGTGCTGCCCCCTACTGCTACTTGTTTGAACTAATAGTTTTTTTACGTTCTGTAGCGATTTACCGGTACTGTAACGATATTTGTTGATTTCTCTAACTTTGGCTCAATGTTTTTCGATATATGAGAAGAAAAGTATTTTGGGAATGGTTGTACTACCCATTCTGTTCTGCGGCATAGAGTGTAGATTACTTTTATAATTTGTTTCAGACAAAATAGATAAGGGAAACAGGAATTGAACTCAACATGAACTTTTTTTATTGGAATACCAACAGTATCCCTTTATGAAAAAATGGTTACAATAAAACAAAAATAGACTATCTGTCTCAAGAGTAAAAAAATAAAAAAATAAGTGGAATGGATAGCACCATTAACAACTTAAGACTAGAAAAGACGCCCCGTATGAGCTTGATAAAATAGTTAATATAAATCTGTGATTAGGCTAAAACAAAAAGTTGAGTTCCGGTAACATTGCACAAAAAAGGGAGGGTCGGTAGGTCGTTCATTTATCTTTAGATTTTGTTTTTTGGAGGAAGGTCAATTTCTGTAGTATAAACACCAAAAATTTCCAAACATTACCAAAGAGTTATAAAAAGGTCTGCCCCTAAAACTGAGGGTCGGCCGGGATACCAGAACACAACTTTTTTTTCTCTCAGGCCTAATATCATGCAGATAAAGTTGCTACATGTCCTGTTTATAAAATATGTATTGCTTATTGTCCTTAGCAAATCGTAATCTTTGATAACATATGTAATATAAATGCACCACATGCATGTACTTGCTACATGTCCTGTTAATAAAATATGTATTGCTTTCTGTCCTGAGCAAATCGTAATCTTGGATAACATATGTAATATAAATGCACCACATGCATGTACTTTCTACATGGACTGTCAGAAAAATATGTAGTGCTTTCTGTCCTGAGCAAATCGTAATCTTGGATAACATATGTAATATTAAGGCACCACATGCATCACGTTTCTACATGTCCTGTGAATCAATCATTTTTTGGTGGTGCCCTTCCTACGGGAGGAAGCACGCTTCTTACGGGCAGGGGCGTTTTCTTTGGCCTCCTCTTTGGTGCTGTCCTGAGGCTGTTCACTTTCTGTCTTAATGGTTGACATCGAGTCCAAAATTTGGACTGCCTCCTCCTCTGTGACAGGCTGAATAGTACCGACACTGAGATCCATGCCCTGGTCCGTTTCCACCTGCTGCTGATCTTGGACCAGAAGCACCGAGCCGGGAGGCAGCACCCCCTCCTTACCACTGGTCCCAACCACGGGGGTCACTGAAACATATAAAACCACAAAGATTATTGCTATGTGCATACACCTAGACCGTAACGTGAGTTCGCCTTACATCGTTACAACAGCTCAAAGCAGACTGATTCTCACGTGACAACAGAAAAAGTGAGATCATAAATAGTGAGATCACCCAAAAAATTCATTGGTTGTTGTAGGTTTCATGTTATTTCTTCTTTACAACTGAGACAAGTGGTATGACACAGGTACTCACCGGGTATAGTGTTGCTCAGCAACAGCTCGGCGTACGTCGGTGGTGCGGGCGTCTGGCTGCCGCTTTCCTCCATGGCCGGTGCAGGGGCTGGATCCTTCCCTGCTGGTGTCTGGGTGCTCCGGGTGGTGGTTCTAATGGCACCAGCCGTCAGGTAAGTAAGCGTTGCCATCACTGAGAAAACAAAATAGGATTGCTTTTCTGGATTGACTGATAGTTCAAAGATACGGTGCAGTAAGTGGCAAAGAGATGTAGGTGAAAACTACAGGCAGGAGACTGATATATTACATAGTGTATGCTACAACAATAGGAACCACAGTTGCACAACCAGAGAGAAGCTGGCAAGAAGGGACAAAGTATAACGTGATCATTTTGTTTTCTCGTTACGTACCTTTCACTATGTTGAGCTGATTTTCAGTGGAGTTTTTCACTGCTTTCAAGATGTCCACACGGTCACTGACAATGCGTTCCTGCGTTGTCAACAGCCGTGCCCTCTCCTCCTGGATCATCTGGCATAGCTGCCTCTCTTCCTTCAGGCGTTCCTTCCTCTCAACCTCCAGGTCTAACACAAGTGACTCCAGTTTAGCTAACCTCCCTTCCCGATCCTGTACTGGCTCCGTCTTAGTGTTTGTGGGGGGGGGCAAACAAGGCTTTGCTCACACACCCTGAGCTGTGCTTGGAAGTACTGGGTGGTTTAGTGTTCACAAGTTTTGGGCTGGACTGGGTTAGGTCGATGTACGCTGTATCAAGACGGCTGTTTTGTAAAGCCGCCTGCATATCCGCTGTGTACTGATCTGCTTTTTTGACAGGCGACAGGTCCGGTAGGGGGTCAGGCCGCGCTAATTTCAGACGTTTCCGTGGGGTGGACCCTGGATTGGTGTCACTTTTTGCTTTGGTGTCACATTTTGCTTTGGGGGGTGGGACGGGCTTGTATTCTTTGGGTACGTGGTGGATAACGGTGCCCTTATGACCGACTATTGTTTTCACATCCCGCCACTTCAAACAGAGGACTTCCTGGGGAGTAAGACCTGACACTTTGGCTTTCCTGTTCTCTTTCAGTTTACGTCTGTACCGGTTGTTCTGGGGAAGCACAACAAGAGGAAAATTAGTTAGGCTGTCATGTCATACTCACGTTACACAGAGCAAACAAATCATGTCTGTCGTTAGGGAAACACTAGTTGTACAAGTTGTAATACTCGTGGAAAGTACTGTGTTATTCTGTAGCCTTTAGTCAAGAACAATTGCTGTTTTTTTATTAGAAAAAAACCTGAAGCTTAAGAACCAATATGTACCTTTTTGTTTGTTCTCGAGAACATATCATTTATTTGACGCCTTATGTCTGTGTATGTGCGTTCTGTCCCATCCTCATTGCTATCGACACTGTTCACAGCATCTGGAAATAAATTTGAACTGACATGAGACAGGAGGAAGGGACAAATATATGACATTGGCATGTTACACGACATATCACAAGTTATCATGTAGTAAGGTGAGACAAGCATAGCTGAAAGGTATAACATTATACCGGTTAATGTGGCTCCCATAAGGAGGTCATGTCAAGTGAACATGTTTTGCTTTCATGTTGTATAATGAGAACAAAATAGCGTGAGCAGTGTCTACTGCAGGAAATGAGACTCGTTACGTTTGATATTAATATCATAAGGAGCAACTGTACTCACCCACCACCTCCTGCCAGGCCGCTGACTTCAATTCGGTACTCACTCCCTTGCGTTTGATTACCTCCTCGTTCTTAAGGCATGTCATAAAGAGAGCCGTGTGTTCCTGCGGGGAGAACTTGGGCGCCCTCACGCGGACAGTCCCTTTAGTGGTTAACTTGGAAGGCGTATCCTCCGCCTCCGCCTCTTCATCCTCCTCACCCTCTCCCTCAACCTGCTCTTCTACCTCCTCTGCTTCGGCATCACTGCCATCCTCCTCCTCTTGTTCTGAGTCCTCATCGTCTTGACCCTCCCCTTCTGATTCGGGCTCTTCCTCTGGCTCTGTTTCCAGGTCGGTCTCGTCTTGGGTAGTTTGTGAATCAGAGTCCAACACACTGGACAGTGATTCAACCTGACTGGAGGCGGTGGTGGCATCGTCCACCTCACTGTCAAGCTCATCGCTGCTCCTGTCCTTTTTCATCTTACGTTTTACGCCGGCCGTCTGGAAGCAGGCAAATAAATAATGTTAATTCTTTGTTAGTGCATGCCGATTTATTTCACATGGGTGAGATGCAGTAATGCAGCAGGAAGAGGGGAATATTTTTTCACTTTCTATTTAATTTGGATAGAAAAGAAAAGATGGAAAACAACATGCCATTAACTCGGGGTCTGGGGACTGCCCTGTGAGTTCTCGGTTACGTATAAGGAGGTGGCGCAAGTCATCCACAGTCTCCTGTATTCGTTTGAATGAATGGGGGATATCGGCCTCATTCTACAAAAAAAAAAAATATAATCTGCATCAGTTTAAAAACGCCAGAGAAACATCCAACAATTAGGGGGGGGGGGGGGGGGGGTTCAGCACTGCATGTAAAGCATAGTGTAGTGGAGCAGAGGGATGGGAAACAGGCAGGGGGGGGGGGGTAGCGATACATTTTAAAAGGATATTAAAGTAAACGGCGAGGGATTTAGGCAGTAGAGGAGAGGTACAACATAGATCGAAGTAAAAACGGAACGTTAGAAGAGAATAACATGGTGTTTCTTGTGTTGCTCCCTCACTGTGCCGTAGCAGACAGTACTATTTGACGCCGAATCGACAAAATCTCCCGTTATCGCCCACCGGCCGAATTTTGTGATATGATTTTATGGTGCATTCTGCCATTGTCAAGCTCTGTCTTTCTCTCAGAAGTTGCAGGGAACAGTTATAAAGCATATTGCGTGGTTCTGTCAAGTGGTACTCACCTTTTTGTTGGGTTTTGGCATCTTGAATGGCTCTGCACGACACTGTTCACTACGATCCCGCTACTGATGCTGAGGTGGACCGGAAGTGACGTTGTGGCACAAGTAGGTCAAATTACGCTGGATCCCGGGGAATTTTTGTCGCTATGAACGTTCAAGCTATGTTCTGGGCCAAAGTATCGTTAAGGCCGCAACGTGTGTCGTTAAGAAACAGAGTAAGGGGTTGTGTAACGGGGGGGTTGCCTCTCTCATTATGACTTACGTTATTTTTGCCATCTTTTAACGTGAATGTGATGCACCGTCACGTTACGGTTGTGTAACGACCTCCTGGAGTACTTGCAACCCAGACGCGCCTGCCAGCTCCTGGCCTGGATGTTTAAACTGTCGAAGGATGGTACACAGGTAGTGCCTCCATCCAGAGCGCTGCGCGCCAATGCCAAAGTGAAACTGAAAGTGTCAAGACATCACAAGGATGTGTACCTAAAGAGGCACAAGACACTGGGACAAGCTGAACCCTGACCAACAGCACAAAGCCAATAAACAGGCTTTCCTGACCTCACTAACTGACAGAGACTTTGTACCCCTAGACCCTATCATGGTCTAATGACAATCACATTAAACCGACAAATACTTATTTGACCATAAGACATGAACATTTACTTTCTTTAGGCATTTAATAGAAAAAAAACCTGTGTAATTGTGATAAATCTCTGCCAAATAAAAAATGTTTAAACTCAAACTCATGTCCAAGGGGGTACGTGACGGGGTAGTAGACCGTGAGCCCATTTGATCTTCTATAGTGGTGCAGTACCAATCAAAAGTATTAAACCAGACAACTTTTTTTGGCTCGATATCTGTCTATAGATCTCAAATAACTTTGCTTGACATGTCAGTCACCCAGCTTAGCTTCAGAATCTTGTAAAATCTTTAGAAAAATGGAATATATTCACAATATGCCACCGCCACAATTGGCAGCACTGTAGTCCTATGTCTTAGCATAGGTCCCAGCTGATGAGCTGATGCTTTGTCCACTAGGTGGTAGCACCTCTCAGGGAGATGGCTATGCCAACTTCTTGGTTAGGCAATGAATGTGAACATACCAGGCCTTTTTACTAATATAATGGTAATAGATTGAGAATTGTTTATTGCCATATTTCCAACGAAACCCAGCAAGATCACTGGGTGCTATCTTGTGATAGTTTTACCTGATCTCTGGGAGTAGCTGAAAGAGACACTTAGTGACTCACACAGGAGAGAAAGCTCACACATGTTCTCAATGGCAGGTAGCTTAACCCTTTAAGGGCAGCATGTTGCTAAAAGATAAAATTGTTGTCATGATGCATGAATGCAGCCCTGAAGAGTAACTTGCCAGTGCTGCACTGATGCATCCTGTTGGCCCTTTGGGACTGTCTCAACCCTGTATGGTCGGGATGATGCTTGACTGCAGCACTGGCGAGTTACTTGCCATGGCTGATTTCATGCATCATGGCAAGCAGGGCTATGATACAGGGCTAAGGCATCATATATTCCTTAAAGGAACACATGATAACACACAGGAGAGAAGCCCTATACATGTTCTCAATGTGGTAAAGTGTCTACATGGGCAAGTAGCTTAAAGAAACACAAGAGGTCATACACAGAAGCGAAAACTCACACATGTTATCAATGTTATAAACAAATACAATGGCAGGTAGCTTAAAGCAACACACAATGACATGAACAGTAGAGAAATGTCAGAAATGTTTTCAATGTGGTAAACAGTTTATAAAGGCAAGTCACCTGGAGACAAACAAGATGCCCCACACAGGAGAAAAGCCTCACTAGTGTTCTCAATGCTCTCAACTCTTTATATCTAGCTTAAAGACATGGATGATAACCCACCCAGGAGAAAACCCTCACACAGGCTTGTATGTCCATTGTGATCACAGGAGGCTCTTAACAAAGTTATTCTATACCCATTTGCTTTCATCAGGTGGGTCCCTAATTCACAATGGGGAGATTTTAGAATCATCACATTTAGGGTTATCATTTAGCATTCATATATAGGAAAACTATCATGGGAGGACATCAACATAAGAGACATGGACTTATGTTTATTTATCTTGAATATGTTATTCAAATTTTGCTTATAAAGGATTAGATGAACAATATAGCATTACCTACGCAGATATCAGCATACTTTTGTTATCACGGAAATAGCCTCAATCATATGATAAAAACACTATGGCAGTGCTAAAAGGTGTTGTTTACTTTACATGACATACTAGGTAACTATTTTCATGTAACCATGAATAGGTAAGACTGCATATTATGTGTGTTTTTTAATTTGTAGCATAAACTTGTTGAAATATTTCATTAAAATAAGATTTTTTAATAATTATTCTAAATATGCAAATGAAGAAATTACAATATAAAGATGTTAAGATGAGAAGCTATGCAAAAGCTTTGATTCGGTTCTATTTTTAGATTTTTATCTCAAATATTAACTTGTATACAGACTGATACCCTGCCTGCGGGAGAATATGAAAAAAGGGTGATGTCACCGTACATCTCATAGGATTCTGAAGCTAAGCTGGGCAACCCAGATGTCAAGCAAAGTGATTTGGGTACCTTAGACATATACAAATCCAAAAAGAATTGTCTGGTTTACTACACTTCATTGGTACCAAAAAAGTCCTTGGCTTAAGGTCTATAGATGTCCAGGGGCACTTGTCCTAGAACCAGTTACAGAAGTGAAAGTGAAATGGTACCTCTGGCTACCTCTGGCATGTACACTGTCGCCCTCTAGAGTGGTTTCCAAGAACTGTAACTGCCACGTTAGTTTCACTCACTACATCCAGGCGGCAGTGTAGGGCAGCAGCGCATACAGAGGGCATATAGGGGACACGACGACTGTGTGCCAATGCCATACGTACACCAAACTTTTGTGGGGTTCCTTTACAGTGATGGCAAAAAGTTATGCCCTTTCCAGACGTGGTTCACATTTGTCAATTTGAAATGCAAAAATAATGAGATAAATGACACCAATGATAATAATATCAGCTTGAACAAACGTATCATGTACTAGTGTGCTATAAAATGTATGTGACTATACATGGGTTAAAAATCAGCACGGGTGACACGGCTTTTTAATTGTAGCCAGAGCGTATTCGATAAAAATCATAACGACACGGCGACACAGTGATAATTCTGACTACCCATGTAGAGTCACATGTATTCATACGTTGATAGTCTACACCTGACTACACGCACTATGATCCACTATGGCATCATATGTTCCTCTTAATTGTGTAACGAGATTAAAGCACTGGGATTAAAGATAAACGATCCCTAGACCCCCTAGGTAGTATAGTACATGTATACCGCCACATAATATAGGCATATAACGTGTAATTTGAAGCAGCATAATTATATTAGCAGCGACAGGGCCCGCGGCAAGGGACTCGTTGGGAGCAAAATTCGGAGCAAAATTTAATTGTGATTTAATGCATTTCGCCCTTTTATCAACAAGCTTCATACATCGGTGAATGTAGGCAAGTGATGCATCCAGGCATCATGTCCACCCTACAATGCTGATACACTGCCAAAGGTTCGGTATCATGCATCAATATACTAGTAGTGCTGGCGAGTTACTCGCCGGTGCTGTGTTGGTAAGCATTAACATGGAATTGAAGTCCTACAGAAATGTACAACATTATAGATATGAATCTGAGAACCAGTTGGTCCTATGAAGGCTATCAGATCCAATCGGCCCTTACGGGGGACAAGATGGCGGCCTCCTCAGGGTCACCAGCCAGCGTTTAATATAAGATGAAGGATTCTGGATCAGCGGGGCTCCCAGGGCGTTTGGATCTTTGCCTTCATGTCGCTTGGATCAGGTAAGGTCCTAAAACAAAGATCAAACACCGGGTCGGCGACTTAATCATCCACCACTTGGCGGCAGTCCCGACCACCTGGGGGACATGAGTGTGGGTGGATGTTTGTGTGTGTGTGGGGGGGAGGGGGTCTGTCTATTTCTCAAGAACCCCCAAGGGACACATAGGACCCCGGGGGGTACTTGATTTTTTTTCTGATATGGGTGTGCGGCTCGACCAATGACAACCCTTACCCTTGCTAGGGAGCTTTTGCTTCAAAAATCTACCCTTGCTAGGGCACTTTTGGTCAAAAAGTCCTAGTTTTGAAGAGGAAAAACACAAAATGTACAATGGATGAGTAATTTCACTAAGAAATTTTACCCGCGTCCGAAAAATGTCGAAGAATGGACAAAAATGGGACATTTTGGTGAAAAATGGGTCATTTTGGTGAAAAAGTGACCCTTGCTAGGGCGATTTTGTCAAAAGTAGACCCTTGTTAGGGACATTTCTCTCTGAAGCAGAACCCTTGCTAGGGAGATTCGTTAAACATAATTCATCTTATTTCTATTATGTTGGAACTGAAATAGGCCTTGCTAATCCAAAGTGCCAAGGTCGTACCTAACCTAACTTAGCGCCCAGCCAGTGTTGACTCTAGCGTCCTCCACGTGCGTACAAAAGCCTGTGTTTCCATAACAACTTACCTCTCCACCTTCCCGGGCCCCATTCACTCCCACACCGGCCCCGAACATGGATCAACGCACCCGTGAGGCCTGCGCCGCATTGATATCCACGTTCAGGGCCGCCCAGCTGGAGTAAATCTCCACCAGACTGTGCTGCGGCTGGCAACCACATGGCAGGGAGCTGCGGTGGAGAAAGTGCTCTAAATCTGGACTGTGTTGGGGAGGTGGAGAGGAGGGGGCAGTCAGTCAGTGACTGGGAGAAGCAGTGGGAGTGTGGAGTAAGGGAGTACCAACATCATGGAGTGTACGGTGTGACTAGAGAAAGTAACCTAGGTAAGTACAAGGACGTCATGTACTATGAGGTGCATCTTCATATAGACTTTATAGCTTAGCCATGTTTTCACTTGCACTTGTCTAAGTTGCTGTCCCAGTGCATATGACATATAATGTATGTTTTAGGGTCTGGTAGGGTACATGGTATAGAGGGGGAGGAGGGTGGAAATGGTGATGACTGACTCAGACAGTGACCATGTCGAAGTCATGTTAACCAGCATGTTAAACCAGCCCTGTTACCTTAGTAGGTAAAGCAGTCTAAAGGTACTGACATGCATGGTGCATGCATGCTATACTCTACAGTGGTAGACATCTTCAAAATTGGGAGTAGAGAGGGAAGATAGATCAGGGGTGGGGAGGAGGGGGGGGGGGGTAGATGGAGAGAGACAGAGACACCCGGCAGAGACAGCGTGAGAGACCTAGAGAGAAACAGTCATAGAGAGGCACTGGAACAGGGGGGGGGGGGGAGTCAAAATCGACCGTTATCTGATAATCATAAACAATGGTTAACTTGTGAAGCATAAGGATACTTAAAGTAATAACTATGTGGGAAGTTGACTTAATGAGTGACTACCTACACCCCCTGCACATAGAGGTAGAACTTACCCAGAACTTATAACATGCCTCCTCCAGGAGGGTAGAGGCTCTGGAGGTTACCTCTGTCTGGTGGTTGGTGGTGTCAGAGTCATGCTAGTGGTGATGGTGGTACCAGGGTATGTGTTCTGGTGGTAGGGTATGTGTGTGCTGGTACATGTACAGGGGTTACAGGAGGAGGCATGGCTCGGGGTCAGGACCACATGCCGCACAGTGTCTGACTGCCGGGGGAGGAGGAACTCCTGGAGAGAGGCTGAAATGTGGCATGAAGTTTGGGGACGAGTGGTGGAGGGGCAGAGTGTGGGTGGGATGGGGGGTGGGGGTCTGACTCTACAAGATGTAGTTGCATACTTTCCATTCGCTTTCAAAGTGTAGCTTATACCAGTGTTCTTATGACGCTCCTCCTCTCCAATTTCCTTCTGGATGTGGACCTGGTCAGTAGCGATATCATTATCAATGATCTTCATGGAAGTCACTGGTGATATAGACATCATAAGTATGAACTGCAATGAATCCACAGTCCTCCTCTGTCACCCTCTGCCCCTTCCTTATTCCTCTGACACCCCCGAGTCCTCACTCCTCCATTTCTTCCATGCATATTCCTGAGCTGCTCTCTCCATATTCCAACTCGTTTTGTCCTCCTTATCCTGCCCTATCTTATATCGTGGTATCTTCCATTTCGGTTGATCACCCTGCTATGATATGTTCGCTTATAACAATGGCTTTAACAGGGACATATCTCGGCCTTAGAGCAATAATCCCTGGTACATTGCGATGACTGAGGAGCTAATTAATTGTTAGTGATATAACCAGGATATATATGACCATCACCAGCTCCTACCAGGTCACAACATCCTGCCGGGGGAGATAAGAGACAGGTGTTATCTAATTCTCACTACTAATGTGCCCTGATACCAGCTTCCTCCGACCATTAACTAGCCCTTTAACAACCGCATAGTGCTTTAATGTGGTCCGTTCTTAGTCCATAATGTCCAAAGCTGGATGAAGCTGCATCGGGCTGCATTATTAATGCATCATGTATCTTGGGAAGTGTAACTGGATAGGTCCCGTTGGGTTGGCATTATGTCTGAATGTAATACTAGGAAAGTATTCGCCAGGACTGCATTCGTGCATTGTAACGACCCAGGGCATAGCACATTAGACGATTCGCGTGCCTTAAATGTTTAGTACTAGGAATAGGGTTGCACTGGCATTTATTACAAATGCAGACTCACTAGTTGTGCTCAGAGCTTTCTTTATCAAGTTTTAAGAGAACTCGTTATAAAGTCTCATTCAGTTTTCAACTTATTCATCGGGTACAAGCAAGAAAGCTTTCCAGGCTCACACATTGAATGGTAGACCCACACCCCCTCCCCAGCGATCTTAGCCTCATTACCTTGGTAATTCTTCCACCCACTGCACATAATTTGACTTTGCAATTTTCCAGTTGCGCTGCCATATTCAGAAAACTGGGATGCAAAGAATCATTGAAGGGTGGAATAGTGGCTGGCATCCAATGTGTGTGATGTACCGTGCAGTTACTAGCTATTTGTAGACTGTCTTTAGTGTCTGAGCGTGCCCACGCCTCCTCACCCTTCTCCATCATTGAGTCTTGCAATCCAGAATGGTATACAATGATGTCGACTGAAACGTTGGAAGTAATGAGAATGAGGGGCAACGATAAGTCAAGTGGGTCTGCCGCTGACCCCTCTGCCTTAAAATACAATAATTACTATATGATACATGTAGCAGCTTATTTTGATACTCATAGAATATAGTGTTGGTCACAAGGTTAGATTTGAGAGAAGGAGCGGAGGGGGGGGGGGGCTCTCCTGAACAACCTTTGACCAATATTTATATTGATATACTATAAAGCCAAGTAAACTTTGCCCGAAACGGAAAGGATGGACGTGCGCCCCCGACAGCACCCCCTCGAAATCCGTCACTGGAATATCTACATACAACAACTTTCATATATAATCACAGATATCAACGTTAGTGGTGGAAAGAAGCTTAGCATATCCATAGATTGACAGTCAGTAGTATTTGAAAGACCATTCTGATTAATCATATATCACGTGCGCTTTATAATTCAGATACATCGTAGATCTATACACCCGGGTAGTCCGTGTATACTGCGGTACAGACACTGCCGGGACTGGAGTAAATTTGGCATTGACATTTCACAGGAGGCACATAGACCACCATAGACGTGTGTGTATGTGTGTGTGGGGGGGGGGGGGGGTTGACAGGCTCATTTCTCATCGTCACCCCCCCCCCGCCCCCCGACCCTACCCCTACTAGCTCCTACCCAACCCCACCCTCCATGTTGAGCTCGTCTACACTCAGCTGCATGGGTCAGCTGGTGGTGTCTTTATCTACCGATTTGATTGTATACTTCTCCCTATAATGTATGCATTTGCTATTTAATGTTACTTACGTTTACACCTACACATAAGACAGCTGGTGGACATTGATTTTGATAATAATCAATATTACATAATAATATAATTGAGCAAGTCTACATGTGATGGTGAAGCCAGCTGGCACACCCTGTATATGCTATACTAGTACCCCTACATGCTCTCACCTCCCAGCAGTGGTTTATCATGTTAAACTGGACCTAGCATTAGGCTAAAAAAGAAAAAAATCCTCTCCCCCGCTTGGGTATAGCAAAACAGTGCCGGCCCCTCTCTTTTAATCAGTGTCCTTGTTTTGCTTAGTACATACATATACATGTACTTCGTTACGGTGAAAAGCTCCCTGGGGAAAGCAAAACATAATCCGACCGGCCGGGCCTTGTTGACCATTCCATGTTTAATACTGGAAACCTACTTTCTTTATTTTGCCTTACGATTCCTCTTGTCCTCATCAAGCTATCATTGCCCGTGGAACATGTTCTACTCGTATTACCGCCCTCCCTTCCCCCCACCCCTGTTGCAGCCCCGCCATCCTCCCCTGCCCACCACATCCATAATTGACATGTTGAAAAACAGACGATCAGAATAATTAGCACACATGTATTGATTACGGTCCGGGTTGACAAGGGATGATGGAAAGGAAACAGGCGCCCTTCTAATAGGTCTTCTGGGCGTCCTTTTTATTCTCCTTTTTAAATGTCTTAATCAACAATAGTATAATAGAGTAATGCTCCCACACTGACACTGGCGATCTGTTTCAGGGGGTCGTGAGCTATTTTTGTTTTCCAGCCTTGACAATGACATATGGGCAGGATTGGATGGGCAGATGAGGGCAAGGATGCTATTTACTTGATTGAAACAAATGAACCCTTTCTGACCTGGATTGCATTGTGTTCTGACCCCAGTTCTGACTCAAGTGCTGTGGCATACAGCCAATGTTCTTATTCATATTAAATCACTGACTCTTTAAGGATAGCATGATACCTCATTGATTAACGTGCACAGTTGTATCTGTCAACACAATGTACTAAAGGAGCACCGAACGCTCGACATGATACAGGTATGCAGTAACTTACCAAGCCTGTATTTATGCATCAAAGCGACAAATGCGGCTATGATGCATGACACCCCTATCAAATGGGTTATACAGAGTAAACCTACAGTCGGCATAGCTATATTTGTTCCTGCTACATCGACTGGCTCAGGATGACCCCCGTGGCCTGACCTAAATTCTACCCTCTAATTAAGTAAATAATTAAGAAGGAATAGAAGAAGATGTGACCCACATGGCAGAGACTGCTACATAACAACTTCTCTATGTACAAATAGTGTCTGCCTGTTGGATCTACCATAGTCTGAACGGGGTTTGAACATTGAATATAGAATACCTTGAGAGAAAAGAAACTCCGTAAAAAAGAAATCTGCAAACTCCTCAGTAATTTGGAGAAGAAAGTATTATTGTAAATAACAGACAATGTGTTGTCTTCTTTTCGAGTTAATCCCCCCATCTAATACTTCTTGAACAGCTGAGTTATTCCTATCTCCAATAATGTGTAAGGACGCACTGGTTGACATTTTGTAGCAATGATATGCATAGTTAATATTTTACCTGTTATTAAGCAAACTCCCTCTGATGAACACTAAGAGCCTACCTTCTAATGTCTGCCCACCCGTCAGCCCTTGTTACCTGGTACCCTTATTGGTTTGGCCAGAATGAACTAAATAACTTGATCCTAAATTGAGATACAAAATAGACAAATACACTTCTAGCTACGGGCAGAAAGGAGGGCCGCGCACCAAATTGTCCGACTGAAGTTAAACCAACTGACGTTAAGATGGGTCGATCTGATGCCAATTCCGTTTACTGCGCCATTTTCTGCGCAGATACATCATCTAGTTTGACAACAGACCACCAGGAGACCTTTGTTTCATATTGGCATAGGTAATATCAAATTATTAGAAAATGATGAAAGATGTTGCCTGACTGGGGCGAGAATCACCAACCTTTGAATGTGAAGGCATGCATTCTACCGCTGTGCTATGCAGTCTGCAGTGGCATCCAATTCAAAAGTCATAAATAACTAGCCCTCACTATATTTCTATTTCTTTTCAACTTTTTTATTTGAATGAGCCTAAACCTTAGAAATATGCAGGGGACCATATGTTCAAAATAGATTCTCTTGATAGAGAACTTTAAAGCCTCTGAGAGAGTTATATAGAAATTTAGCTACTTTTCAATACTATTCTATGTAGACATGTGGCCGACATGTGGCAAAACACTGTATAATCCTATCACAGAAGACATTAGCTTGAGGCTTGGATATCTCAGAGAATAGCTTGGGACCCCCCTATTTTCTAAGCTTCTTTGGAAAGTGTATGTTATCATGGTCTAATGGCAAAATATGATGAAAATCTAGCTACTCTTATACCAAGAGATCGAGCCACCTTAAACCGACTGAAGTAAGATATTGACAAGTCTATTTTGAGGCATGCCATCCGATTATGATAAAAATAAAATGCAGTGCAGAGGGCTTGTTATATATGTTGTAAGGGCTTGTCCTTATAATATTAGGTATTCCCAAGGGGAATACCGTTATGTATACAAGTACATGAACATTCCGAAACACAAGAAACAACATAAACAACAGTAGCCTAGCATTAAACTGTCTCGCAATTGGAACAACAATAATTCTGTTAGGATTACCCTTTGAGGTTTTTTTCCCTTGTAAGTGAATGGATTATCGTAATTAGATAAGTACCATGTGTTTGATCTATAAATACACTGTGTGTATAAGTGCATATAAGTTCAAAGGGAGTTATAAATATCACATATTAACACAGGCTTGGCCCACATTCACGCCTCCCTACCCTCATCTCATGCTTTCTGCATGGTGGGCATCACAACATGTGGGTTTGGCTTTATAGTGAGTTCATATAGCCTGAAGGTGTGAGTGTGTATGTGTGGAGGGGGAGGCTAACTATGTTCGGTTAACTATTTAAGGACAGCATGACTTGTTAATTGCCTCAACCTTTATTGCTTATCTACAATCATAATGCAATTCGGTGTATTCTGCTGACCTTCGTGAGTATATCAACCTTTTCAAGGGTCGGCATGATACATACATCCAACACTGGCAATTAAGTTACTCTCCAGGCCCTAAAACACTATGCTGCTCTTAAAGGGTTACTGGAGGTGTGACCCCAGGGTGTGCCCTTGTGAGGCTCAGTCTGCTGAAGATGAAGGTGAGGATGTAGGTGGTATCTAGAGGTGAGGGCGTCAAGCCCATCGTCTGATGTATATAGGAAAGCCCCATGTCTACGAGAATAGTCCAACCTAATTAAAGTATTCATTGACTTATTCTGGAGCTGCTCAAAAATACCTCATTATTATCGTCATACTACCCCATGCAGTGAGGGTCACAATGTTCTGTGCTTTGCTGCCAGCTGGCGATATCCCTCGAACACGGCGCATAAATATATGCGAGAGTGGCGTTTATTGGTTAAGACCAGGTTATGATAGTTTAGATATTTAAATGTCACACCGTACCCATGGCACTCCTCCCAAAATATGCTTTCAATGGCATGGGGATGCTCCAGGGGATATAGTGCATATTGTGCCAGCTTTTAACAGTTTAGTATATGTACTTTAATGGACTTCAGGGTGAGGAGTAGCTCAGGTTGAGTGCTGTGGTTGACATACAGCATACGTAAAAGCCTGTCCATCTGACACTATGCCTGTGTAGTGTCAGGTCCCCTCTCTATCTCTCTGGTCAGATGTAAAAGAACCATTGCATATGCAAAAGCGTAGAGGCGAGCTTACTACCTTCACTCACCTCATAGATTCAATCACCATCAGCCCCCCCCCCCTTGACACAGCCTACAATGACATTTTGCGCCTGTCCCTCCAGCAGGGGCTTCAAAGTGCAACAACCTAATAGACTTGACCTGTTCTCCAGCCACCAATAGGTCTCAGACACACTATAGGGCTGCTGTACCTGGGTGTGTATGGTCTCTACACAGAGTCAGTGAGGTGGACAAACGTAACGGCACACGTGTAGACTCCCACCCTGTGCTGCCCTCACCCCCGCCCTCACCTCCCCATTCACCACCTACAGCCTACAGGTGTCACACCCACTCCCCAGGTGCGGCTGTCGGGGAATACAGTCTGCAAAGCTGCCTGGCCATTTTGCAGTCCAACGGTGGTATTAGCTGTCAAATGTGTGTGCCCACAGCCACCTCCAATCCCAAAAGACTATTATTATAAGGGAGAAAATTGGCCTATAGTAACTTTCTGATTTCAAAAACCTAGCTCCTCATTTAAAGGGGCAATCTCACCACTCACACTTAAACATATAGTAGACTAGAACAGTATTAAAATTGTGAATGGGACACGCTTGGTGATTATGCCGCTTTTATTGACACAAATAGACCTTGTAGTGGGATATTTGGAGGACCCTGAAATACAACCATAAGACTTGCTTCTTGCACCCCAGGATCCTGCCATAGGCACAGTGTGAACCCTTCTCTATAGTTGTGGACGGTGAACTAGGCCATTCATTATCCTCCTCCATAGACCCTTCAGGCAATACAACCCCCTGCACCACCCCCACCCCACCCAACCCCTAAGTGCTATTTGTACTGCAGAGCCCCAACCTCCTCCTCCAAACTATCCAAGTTTAAATCCTGCCTCCCACCCACCTCTCCCCCTCAAATAACAGTGAGAGGAGATCCCAACGTAAAGGTCATTCGTCCTCCTCACATTCAGCAGCGCTGTGTGCACTTCTTGTTACCAGCTGCTCACTTCCGGTCTGAGTTTAACCCTCTAAGGGCAGCACTGTGCTGCAGGGTTTCATCTTCTATCCTTCTGACATATTTCTCTCAAGGATTCCCCATTCTAACCTATCTCTAAATGTGTACCTTCTATCTCATATTCTGCCCTCCTTTCGATGTGCGACTTCACATCGCTTATTTACCCATGTTCTGTTCCGTACATCTTTTTCACATGTTCTCACTCTTGATGCTTCTATCCATGCCTCTATTTCTTCAAATATGCCTTTGTCCATCAACTTCTTCCCTCAATCCATCTCCCCTTTCCTCCTTTAATAATCCCTCTCTGAACTCCTCTTGTTAGATGGTTTGCATTGTGGTCAGAAGGTGGCTGGTCCTTCAAATTATTCCTATGTTGCTCCTCCCTTCCCCCCTTTGCTCTACTTTAATCCCCCCCCTTGCCCCCCCTTTGCTCTACCTTTACCCCTCCCCCTTTGCCCCCCCCCCCCCCCACATTTTGTTCCCCCTGCCTCTCCTTCTACACCATTCATCTTGGATCCCTACATCCCCCCGCACCTTGTCCCCTTCCCCCAACTCCTGACGTGATTGGTTCATCATTCACGTCCTTTCCGTCTCTTACATTCCCTTACACTCAGGCTACCGTCTCATCCATCTCTCCATATACCAATGGCTACTTACCCCCCCCCCCCTCCCCCACGTCCAATAAGGGAGCCGTCCCTTGGATGGTGCAGGTACCCGCACCTCTAGCCCGCCTCTGTAGGGGTAAACTCCTGTAGGAATGTCCCCCTCACATGCAAGCCGCTCCTACAAGCGGGATGCCTTGTCCACATCTAACATTCATCACTCACCACTTGTTGTCTATACACGGCATTCAACAGGCTGTTACTGCAGGTGGAGCCACTGTCGGGGCTGACGGGGAGCTTCTTCCGGTAGGGCTTGTTGTCAGAGTGCCAGGAGTATTGCTGCTTATTGCTCCCAAGAACTATTGCAGGAAATTATCCTTCTATTGGGAGTCTGTCAGTAACTTTGCTACTTGTGATTACTGGGCTTTTACATCATTGTAATGCCATTCCTATCACACTTTACTGAAATTGGCACCCAACGGCAATGTCAGTGACACCCTTACTCTTTGTGCTATGATCTGATTAAGGAATGCATCTGTCTGCCCCTCTAGCTAGCCTCACAGAAAACCTACAGGTAAATCTCTGTGAAAATGTCTGTCTGAAAAATATCCCTTCCCTTAGGTCTGGACAGGGTCTAGCTGCAACAACCTGTTGTTGGACAGAAACTTCACACAGATACAGAGTTGCACACACATTAAAACTTAAACCCATTACCTTGGAGGCTCACATGGACCACTCAAGGTGTCCCCTTTTATGTCATAATGTGTGATTCATTTAGAGTACACTCTCACATTGTTAAAATGGCTTCAGCTTCCAACCCCTTCCCCATCTCAACCTACTGTGCCAGAAGACTTGTGTTTCGGGAAAACATGGACTGGTAATTTGGACATATATGTCGGTTTTAAACATTTATAATGTATCTTGAAAGTACCAGGAATGAGTTGGAAATCGCCATATTGTATCACGTCTAGAGTCGGGTTGCCTGAAACACTTTTTTTAATGTAGCCTCATGGTGTTCATATTTTGTTACGACGTCCCAATGCAGGACGGATATTTTGCGTCATGAATGCCGATCTTCTGAAATTTTATCAACATTTAGTATGCATGAGCTACCGCCGATTTCTGCGGAGTGCATTAAAGCACTGCTTGCCACTATATTATGTAGTCTTAAAAGCACTAGTCCACTGCACTGCTGTAGACCACAACCACCATCATGTCTGCCTTTGCTGTTTCCCTTTTTCCCTCTGCCATCCAATTGTGTAGTATAGCTAGATGACACTAGTCACGAGGGGGTCGTATCGATGGCTCTACCTGCCATTGCATCATCAACCATAGCCCAGGGCTATTGGGTGCAGATTATATGTCCCTTTTACATCTTAGCCAGTCAGTGCACTCATCATGGAGAGAGTGCCTCTATATTGGGCTTGTGGTATAACCCCATCGACTTAACACAGGTAATATGGGTATACAATAGTTGGCTGGAAGAACAAAGGAAACGGCCGGCCAGAGAAGGAGTAAAACAACGAGTTGTGCATTTGCAAGGCCTTATTCTGACAAAGTTAGGGATTCCACAAAACACCAACATGGACAGACACCCACGCCCCCATGTCCCACCCCTCCTTCTGTGGGTCTGTGTGCAATGATGACGTTGCTAGTGTGATGTTACTGAGGGTTACACATGTTCCTCTCCTCAATAACCCCATTTACACCCCTGGCTGCCTCTTACAGCCTCCCCAGGTGCCTCTCTGTGGTCGTGATGAACTGCCCTAAGCTGCTCAAGTGTTTGATCCGGGATTCCCTGAGCTGCCCCCCCCCCTAAGGGCTGCTGTATACCCTCGCCTTATACCTGTAAGCCTGGCCTACTGCTGTAATGTAGAATGTAGGACTTACATGAGCAGTGCCATGTTCTATGTATTTTACCACAGCTTGCAGGTAGAGAGAAATAACATAATGTTCACAGTAATACTGTGGTATCAACGTTCAGATGAAGTACTTTGGGTCAGGGTAGGTGGTTATAGAGGGGTCAGCGCCGTATGACACGAACCAATCTACTGTGGTTACGTTCACATAATCATACTTTATTCCTTATATAATATTAGTTATGGTTCTAGGACTAGTACCCCCTGGACATCTACACACTCAGAAAAGTCAGCGTCATTGTCGCTGAAACCACTCTCACCTCAAAGTCAGGCAGTAAATGGCAGGGGGTAGCTGTCCGAGGGATAGATGTCCGGGGGGTACTTGTCCTGACGCCATTAGGGTAACCTGGCTTTGAAATAAATACTGCGCTTGGGATTTATGGAAGGGCACATATAGACATCCTTTATATTCTGGTATCACCGGTCTTATAAAGATGTTGCCACACTCAACTCGATCACCTCAGCCTCTGGCTAGGAAATGAAGCAGGGTGGAGCAGGGAACCCATGTAGTAAATTACCTAGTCAGATTCTTGGATAAAAAGTATAAGAGGAACTTAACGCGAATAAACAACTGTGCCTCTTTGCATTGCAGTAGCGTCCAGGAGCTTATGGTCGGAGTTTAACACTATGGTAATCTACACTCATAAGAGAATAGTGCTTATTGAGAACCATGCAGGTTTAGTGTTTGGTGTATATATATATTTCAATAAGAATACTTCATAGAGCTGCCACTTAAACAAGCCTCTACGGTACCCCTCTCCCTGTAAGATTGCCTGGAATAAAGACAACTTTGATGTTACTGAGGGGTGCCACGTTTTTCTTGCTCAATAACCCATTTTGCACCTCTGAGTGCTTCCTACTACCTGCAGGAGGGGCTGCCCTGTGTTCGTGATGAACTGCTCTGAGCTGCTCTGAGCTGCTCAAGTGTTTGATGGTGGGCCCCATGAGCAGCTCATCCTCCCCTAGGAGCTGCTGCTCACAGCCTGGAGTGTGCTCATGTTAATGCTGGGTAGCACTACAACCCACACCTCACGTAAGACTGTGTAACAGCGCTACCATTTTGTTACCGTGAACAGTACACTTTCAAAGTTGGTTGCTTCTTTAGTAGGCATACAGCAGAATGTAGTGTAGGTGCACATTCTATTGTATCTACAGTGTAGTGTGCAGTGATGCAGTAGGCATGCTGATCATTTTCTTCGCTCAGCAGCTCCATATAGGGATACAATTGGTGATGTATGTATGCTGCCGTATTGGTTCTGCTCTCACATGGCCACAACGGGTACCACGTACACCTCATACTGCAATATGTGTGAGCATGGAAGGACACAACCAATGCCCTTATTGACGTTTGTACTCCAACTTCAAGAAATCTTTAGTCACAGGAGGATTTGGCGAAGCCACCATACAGAATGTTGCATCATAAATCTGCAGGTGGTCGTTATGAGAATGTACCCTTAGCAACAATACCTGCACCACCCAGAATGCTCTTGACTTCTCTGGACAGTGTAGTTAATGACGGTAAATCTACTGTCCAAAATGGGGAAATGAAACCTTACACCGAGAGCGTCTGTGGTCACCAGGACACTGAGACAAGGAGAGGTAGCGGGGCCCAGTGTAGGTTATATAACAGGTTGATGTAAGAGATGGGTTAGATAGGCCGCTCTCCCGAACTACTGGACTGGGAGTGTAAAGCTGTACCTTGGTCCATGCAGAAAGTTGCTGCTGGTAGGGGGCTGGGGGGGGGGGGGGGGTTGCTGTGCATGTTTACCCCAGGCCTCACCTGGCAGCTTTGATCATGGATGTGTATGAGTGTGGAGAGGGGCAGGGGCAGCCACCCTCATACCTACTACTCCCTGCCCTTGGCAAAAAACGCTCAAAATGGTGCTTTTGAAATATATGTTGAGAAGCTCAGCATTTAGTAGTTAGGTCAGAGCACTTTCGATCATTGAAAGTGACTCGCTCAGGACTTCTATTTGCTGCCTAGATATAGCTAATCTTTTGTAGACATTGAGTATCTATAGACATGACAGTCAGTCAACAGTTATTTGGGTAGGGACAGATACATTGAAACACACATTTCCTTGTGTGACCTATATAGATTCTAGGGTATGAGGTGAACATACTGCTCACCAAGTCCTGTTTTATGTGGTAGATATATGTTGTGGTGGAGGGTCAGTGGCATGTGTATGATGAACTATAAACATTGCTTCTGAGCCGAGAATGATTTAAGAGTGTTACAAGCTATATGGAATCTTGTTTCGCATATAGCAAGGCATCGATGTAATAGAATAACATATATTATTTTGAGTTTTTGACTGGAGTGTCATGTTTTGACGTAAATACCTTGTTTTCTTGCCAAATAATTAACAGCAAGAATTTCTAATTAATATTACAGTGATTGATTACATTTTGAAGGACATGATTATTGGAGAAATAGTTATTTATTTGGCTTTTGCTTCATATTTCCAGATACAAATTGACTCCTGAGGGAAGACATACGAGACGACTGGAGGATTTTACCAAGCAGTGCCTGCGGACCTTACCTGGAGTTTTACCTGCCATCAACATTCACGTGATACGATTGGCCTCTGGTGGCAGGATACAATACCACCACTATCATATGGCCATCAAGCAGCCTGCTGTCAGCCATATTTGAATTACCTTATAATCCACCAATCTTCAATATACTCCCCACCCCTGATATTCACTTTCACATTTTCTCATTTGGAGAGAGCACCTGAAGATAGTCCGTCTATGTAACTGCACTCCATGTGCGCATGTGCAAAAGGATATATGCATACTGTTTGCTGTTGCACTCAGAAAGAGAAAACCTGAATCCACACTGATAATTGAATACAGGGTGCAAAGTCATACACAAATATGAGTTTAAACCTGGAACCACTCAATAACTAAGTGTGTCCATTAATCTTAGAATCAGACAGGAAGTCCAGTAATTGCCAACAGGAAGTCCCATTTCAAGATAAATAAGTAACTTCCGGAAGTCCATTGGCCTACTTTTGGGGCCACAGGAAAGCAATTGTCCCACTCCTGGTAAAAGTGCAAAACCGGAAGTCCATTATCTTACTTCCTGTAAAACCGGAAGTGCATTGTCCTACTTCCAGTAGAACCGGAAGTACCTTAGCCTACTTCCGGTAGTACAACCACAGAGCAGCATGGGGTCCAGCCTCACCTGTGTCGGCGGGCTATGGGCCCTGCTCTCCTTCCTCAGCATGGGCCTGTCCTGTGTGGGCTTCTACATGCCCTATTGGCTTCGTGGGGCACTCGCTAACAGTACAGAGGCGTATGTCGGTGCCTTTCGGAGATGTGTGTACCCGCGGTTATCGGCTGATGGGGAGGTGATCATCGTGGAGCAGTGTGGCAGGTACACAGAGTGGGATGATATCCCCAGTCTGTGGTGGAAGGTGGCTACTGTGTCTGTGGGGGTGGGGTGTGGGCTCACCGTACTGGTCTCATTTACTGCGGTACTAGCGTGCTGCATGGAGGATGTACTCACCAAGCCGACCGCCAAGGTAGCCGGAGTCTTACAGTTCTTAGCAGGTGAGTTGAGGTTATTTACTAATTGATTTTTACCTTTTTGTGGATGAATTTCATGATGTTTTTTAAGAGGCCGACCCTGCAGGAGCCCTATTATCAGGTCGGGGCATTGAATACAGCCTATGGACTGTACTGCTCTGGGACAGTGCCTGTTTCTAAGGGGTACCACTGCTCCATTGCGCTTTGGGTACAGAAACCCACTGTTTTTAAGTTTTCCATATTTATAGCATGAATTTTTCCTATTCGTTCATACACTGATGCATGATATGTGGCAGACTATCATTCTAATGCTTCCTAGTAGATGATGATTACAATGTATAGCTCATGTAGGGTCTACCAGAATACTGGGTCCTCAACCTGATAATAATCCATATCCTACATTGAAACCCTTGGAGGAGGGTCAGACCTGAGGTAATTGATTGGCACATGCTACTGATATCAGTACAGGTGTTCAACAGATTTTTGTACACCTCAATCAGCTACACCTCAATCTGTTTCTACATCTCAATTATATTCCAGTTAATGAATAACATACTTTTCTCTCAAATATAATGTCATTTTAATAGCTGTGAGATATTTCTAATTCGTCCATTCCATGTCGAATGGTTAATTTTCATCAGTAGAGTGGCACCTTCAGTCAACCACCTGAAACTCAACCAAGAAAAGACATTTGGCAAAAAGCCTTTGGCCCTGTGGATAAAGCAATTAAAAAGGGGTTGGAATAAGAAAGAACATGACATAAGTGTAACAGAAAAGGAGAATGGTACTTTAATTCTGTGAAAAAAATAGGGATTTAGTAAAGATAGATAATTTACAACTCGCATGTGTTTTATGTATGTGAGTGATCCCATATGGCAGGAATGCCTTGTTTAATCAACTCCATTATGTAAATCAAATTTTTTCAATCTGTGGATTGCTTAGGTCTGTGTTCAGTGCTTTCTATATCTAGAGCACTTATTCTTGTTTCTGACATTTAATACAGAAACAATAGCAAGAGAGAAAGAGACAGCAATCGTATTTAAAGTTGATTTGCATTGTAATTTTGAACCGAAATAGGAGCCAACGTCAGAGTGAGCTAGTTCATTTTTTCTATAGTGAGTATGTGTAGCTGTAGCTGCTAGATATCCACACGTTGACATTGGTAGTCACCATAGCGCCCACATATGTCATCACAAAATGTGCTCTACACTCAAGCATCACATAGGACAATAGAAGAACAGAGACAGAACTGTAGGCTCATTTGTCTGGGTGTATTTATGAGACATGATGGTCCTCTGTGTGGGAGTGGTGTATACAGACCACACATTGTACTATGTGTGTCAGTGACATGTGTGCAGTATACTATAACATGTATCATACTGACACTCCGAGTGAGACACTTGTCACAGACTCACATAAACTGGCACTTTATGAGAGAAACTCTGTGTATGGCCCACATTTCATATTGTAACGGGACTAACACATGCCTGGGAGTAGTATACATAATCGGCAATAATGAGAAGGCACATATATGTTTATGAATATCATGTTTAGAAGGATGGTTGTTAGGTAACACTAAAGGAGGTAAAAGGGGGGGGGGGGTAGGCTGGGGGGGGGGGGGGTTGGACGGAGATGGGGGTGGGATTGACATGGGTGGGAGGGGAGGGGGGGGGGGGGTTACATAACTAGTAACATGGAGGAGTAGAGTAGGACCTCCAGAGGGAGGGTTAAAGAGGGAACCAATGGGAAGCTAGCAAGGACTAAGTGACAGCCACCCAGGAGGAGGGGGCGTGGCTGAGGCATGCAAACCTGTGGATATATACTGAATGTTGAATAAATGTTGGTCAGAGTTAACCTACAAACCTGAGTTGGATCGTCTTCCTTACTATAGTACACCAAAACCTACCCATTACAGCTGGAACCTCCGGCAATTTCGGACTCACTCAGGACTACTCTCTTGTATTGCGTGGGGGAGGTGTACTGGAGGACTTGGAGGTAGTGTAGTATAACATATAATTAGTATGAACGGAGGAGGAAACGGAGGAGGAGGAGGTGGAGGAGGCAATGGAGGTCAAGCACAGGCACCTGACGGCAACATATTGCCTCAGGTGCAAGACCAGGAACGACTGGCTATGGCAAGGGAAGCAGTAGTAAGAAAAAAACTGGACAGTTACTCCAGGGGAATTGGAAATTCGGACGGCACAGACAAGGAGGCATTAAGAATATGGATCAGGTCCATAGACTACGCAACAGCACGCAGCCAGGCCCCGCAGGCCTTGGTACTAGAAATGGTATGCTACCTAGTACAAGCGGGGCTGGCGGATGTGGTGAATTCGGCCATGGAAGAAGTGGAGGAGGGGGAGGAACCGACGTGGGAAGGTGTCAAGGCCGTAATAAAGGCACACTACCTGGGGGAGGAGGAGGAAGAATTCATGAGGGAGAAGGTAGAAAAAATGGCACAGTCTTCATTTGAACTAGTTAGAGACTATACTGCCAGATTCATTAGCGCCGTGGGGAGGGCCTACACAGCAGACCAGCTGGAGGAGTCAATGTTGAAAGCCTCACTACAGAAGAAACTGGTCACAGGCCTACGGGATAAACAGCTGCGTTGTTTAGTGAGGCTGACGGCTTATCCTAACCTACAGGCGTTGGCCCAGGCTGCCAACGTTACTGCAAATGCACTGGGGCTGAACGAAGACTCATTGGACGCAGAGCAGGCAGCCATGGCTCTCCCACCACCGCCCCCGGAGGAAGTATCACCATTTAACAGTGCCATTCTGTCGATGCAGAAAAACATTCAGAAAAACATGGAGTCTATGGCGTCCTCATTAAAAGCAGTAAAGGTACAGTCCACACCTGTTGTAGCTGCCATTAGTGCATCCCCCAGGCCTCCGCCCGTGCAGGTGGGGACCGCTGCCACACCTGCATGGCAGGCGCCACCCTGGGCACAAGGATATGGATGGTTCCCCCCATCTACACATCATATGCCAGGACCATACTCGCAACAGATGATGGGTCATTACTCCCATCCCCCGCAGGGATGGTGGGGTGCTCCTCAGTATAACAGAAATGGACAGTTGACACAGCAGGCCCCGACACAAGCACCCCCAGGCCGTACACAGCCGTATGGAACATCACGCTGTTACAATTGTGACGAGGTTGGACACTTTGCTCGGGAATGTGAGAAACCGCGCAGGAGGAGGGAAGTGCAGGACATACAGGCAGCACTAGAGGTGGTAACACAGGCTACTCAGGCCGCCATGAACAATGGACCACACAGGTTTAATAACCAATCGGCTTCGGGAAACTAATGGGCGCCGGGGACGACAGGGTGAAAGTCACAGTGCCTGTGGAGGGCATCTTGATGGACACACTGATCGACTCTGGCGCAGCTAAGTCCATGATGGCGCAATCTAAATGGATCCAGATCTGCAACAGATCTAACAGACCGCCGGCCCTGCGCAAAGGGCTCCAGCTACGCTCACTCTCAGGCCACCCGCTACCAACAAAGGGGGTTGCCACCATACAGGTACTAGGTAAGAGCATTGACTTCTATGTTACACCAGATATGAGACATGACATGTTGTTGGGGATTGACGCACTAAACCTGTTAGAAATGACGCTGCAATGTGGCCAGGAGGGTAATAGGAATATTATGCTCGCGGGGTATAAATTCAAATGGGGAGTGGCGGAGGGAGAAATGGGAGAGGTAGAGGGGGTCCATGTAGAGTTGGATTACTGGGTTCAACAATTCCCGGGGCTGTTTGCAGAAAAGGGGAAACCGTTACCGGAAGCCAGTAAGATTGTAATGGACATAGATGTACAGGGGGCAGCGCCCATCAGGCAGAGACCGTACAGATTGTCATTGCATAAGAAGGCCCTGGTGGATGCAGAAATAGACAGGCTACTGGAGGAAAAAATCATTTCACCCTCATACAGTCCGTGGGCAAGCCCCCTTAACATGGTAACCAAAAAGGACGGGTCCTTACGGTGTTGTATAGACTACAGGAAGGTGAACAATGTGACTAAAAAAGATGCTCATCCCCTGCCCCACATTCAGGATATCTTTGACGCCCTGGTGGGGTCTGAGACATACAGTGTATTGGACCTGAAAAGTGCCTACTTCCAGGTAAGGGTTAGGGAGGACTGTAAGGAAATTACTGCATTTGTGTCACATAGAGGGTTGTATGAATTCAATCGAATGCCTATGGGCACCTGCAATAGTCCAGGATTTTGGCAGAGGCATATCAATTCTGTGCTGTCAGAGCACCTGGGTAAGTTCGTGCAAGTATATCTGGATGATATCATAGTGTTCTCATCAAAAAATGAAAATCACACTGACCATCTGAGGGCGGTAATGCAAACACTGACGGACAATGGGCTAACCCTAAACCCAAAGAAGTGCTCCTTTAGAAACCAAGAGGTGAGGCTGCTAGGCTATATAGTGAGCAAGGACGGTATACGCCCGGACCCCGCTAAAGTGGAAGCTATCAGGGACATGGCGCCCCCCAAAAATGTGAAAGCTGTGCAGCGATTCTTGGGGATGTGCGGCTACTACCGCCAGTGCATCCCTGACTTCTCAAAAATCTCGAGCCCTTTAATCGAATTGACGAGGGGGGGGGTCAAATTCAAATGGGACAGAGAGCAGCAGGAGGCCTGGGTCAGCCTAAAAATGCAGCTTACCTCAGAACAGGTCATGGCTTTTCCCCAGCTAGATAAGCCTTTCCGTCTATATACAGACAGCTCGAATCTGAGCATCGGGGGAGTGTTATGCCAGGCAGACAGTACAGGGTTAGAAAGGCCGATTCACTTCTTCTCAAAGGCTCTAAAACAAAGTCAGTTAAGGTGGCCCACCGTGGAGAAGGAGGCGTATGCAGTGATATACGCCCTCAGGAAACTGAGGCCGTATCTGCATGGAGCCACCTTCACCATTATAACGGATCACAAACCACTGAAGTCCTTATTTCTCTGTGAGATACACAACACAAGGATACAAAGGTGGGCGGTATTACTAGCAGAATATGGGGCTCCCATAGAGTATAGAAGGGGGGCATACAATGTAAGAGCTGACATGTTATCCAGGATAGAAAAGAAGGAGCCATGTGGGGAAGCATGCCAGGCAGCAGTGTATGAATCTGAGTGGAGTGATCCAAATCTAGAAAGGGTACCATTGGTGACATTACAGAAAACAATGCCCCAATATGCCATGGGACAGAGAGAGGAGGATGAATACTTGGTCATAGACAGTGTTTTATATACATTGACGCCCCCTCCAAGGGGGAGGGTACACCCAAGAATAGTGGTACCACTAGAAATGGTACCGGATTTGGTGACAAAGATACACAGCGACATTGGCCACCAAGGCCTGGACAGAACCTTGAGTAGAATCCAGGAGACATACAAATGGTCTAAGATGAGGAAGGGAGTGTTTGACTTGGTCCGTAATTGTGGGGTATGTGCTTTACACCAAAAAACAAAAACATTTCCACAGCCAACACGTATGCCGGTGCCATCGGTGCCAGCGGAAATATTGGGAATTGACATGATCGGCCCCATGCCAATATCACCACAGGGAAACAGATATGCCATCGTCATAATTGACCATTGCTCGGGGTGGGCAGAGGTGGTACCAGTACCAAACAAAAAGGCACAAAACGTGGTGAAATATTTACAAAATGAATATTTCCCCCGCCACTCTGAGCCATGGGTAATTATTTCCGACCGCGGAAATGAATTTCGCTGTAGGGAAATGCAAGAATTCTTAAAGAAAAGACATGTGGAGTATAGGTATACAAGTGGGTACCACCCACAGGGAAATTCCCGCGCAGAAAGGCTGAACAGAACTATTAAGGGGATGATTTCTAAATTGGTAGAGGCCAAAGCGCATATGTGGGAGTCAGTGTTGCCGCGGGCACTGGAGGCATATAGGCACTCGGTGTCAACAGTCACAGGGTTCACACCATTCTTTCTGCACCATGGCAGGCACCCGCGGAATCCTGCCCAGTTCCCACACATTATTCCACCAGGGCAAGATGTAAAAGTACTAGCGGCGAGGGTGGAGGAATTGGCCAAAGCACATTATGAAGCAAAAGAAAATGCTAAGGGTCAAAGGGATAGAAATATGGCAAGATTAGCAAAACGACCGTCAGCCCCGACATATACAGTAGGACAGCAGGTTCTGTTAGAAAACACAGACCAATCCACCTTTCAGCCAAAATATAGGCATGGGTACCTAGTCTCCAGGGTGGAGGGACCAGTAATTACTGTGGTGGGACCGAAGCTAAGGGTACAAAGGGTCAATGCAGACAGACTAAAGCCGGCGCCCCCAGGCTTTGAGTCACAGGGTAGAAATCCTAATATGACTAGGACAGAAAAATCAAAAATAACTCAAAAAATCATGGCGGGCCGGCAGAACATAGAGGGGGGGAGAGAAGGGGAGGGGGAGGGGGACGCTGAAGATTGGGTACTGGAGGAACGGCAGAAGTGGGTACAAGATGGACGGGGGAGGAGGGGGGAGGCGGTAGGGGGTGCAGAGGAATGCATACATATGCTACAATTGCCACTTATCCAGGAAGTGGACGACAATGTACAGAAAAGGGGGGGGAATCAAAAGGATAGAATAGAAAACCCGCCGACAGTAAGGGAACAAAGACCCCGGCGCACAGGGGTTTCTTACAATAGAAATACCAATACAAACCATTCATTGGGTCGTACAGGGGGAGGGAGTGTTGTTAAAACAACAACAAAAGAGCAGCATAAAAGAGGAGATAACAATAGCATAGAGGAAAGACAAAACAGGGGGCGGAACCAGAGCAATTTCCCAGGTGCATCACTACAAAGGGGGCGAGAGGAAACACAGGCCGAGGAACAAGGGGAGGGAGACATAGCTACAGATGACAATGCACCTGTACACGAGAATAGAAATAATGCCAGGCTAAGCTCACAATTACCCAATCCAGTACAGGACAATGTCCTATCTAGGGATAAAAGGTGCCATCAAACACAAGCTATTACCCAGGAGGAGTTAAATATAGGTGGAGCAGAGGGGCGGGACAAAGAGGTGCCAGCCTACCTAGAAACACATGCAGAAAGGGATCAGGGGGAAAGAATGGGACAGGGACCGATTAACACAAGGTCAAAACAAATAATCCCCACCCCACTTAACACCATTGAAATAGCACAGGGGAGACAAGCTGAGCATAACACAGTGGTGTTATTACCACAGATGGTGGTACAACAAACCCGCCCCCAAGAGGAGCTAATGGATTCACCACAAAAGGGTTTGGACAGCTATAGGGACGCTATAGGTCCAATCACCCGGTCATTGTCCCAAGGGGTGCAAGATGTAAGCCAGTAAGGGATCCAAATACGGAAATACACATGGGGACATAAGCTGGGCCAATTAAATGAAATCAATAGCAGTATGGTAGCGTGGGTAGAGAGAGCATGGGGGTAAGCACATAAAAGGGGGTGGGGCACATATGCAAATGGGAGGAGGACCCAGGGGGGGGGGGAGGGGGGGGGTGAATACATACAGGTAACAGTGGAGGGGAATAGTCATTTCAGTGCGTCAAGTCAATCTGTCTCAACATATCGAGGTGTATCATAATGAAGCCCATTACAATATTACCAGGCCTCCATATTATGTCTATTCATACTTTATGTTGGTCAGTTTGATATCATTGCATTTATTTCAATGCAGGCCACCAATAGTCCAAGAGTCCAGGCACTTTTAATTTTCTTTTTTTGACCAAAAGGAGGGGTGGGTTCCTATGTAGAATCTTCTGCTGAATTCAGAAATCATTCTTCAACATTCTTGATCATTTAAGTTAAAAGTAAGTAATGCTTACTTTTAAGGTCATAATATTTAAGTGTCAGGGAATAAGCCCTTTGCAAAATCAGCATGGATATCGGGTGGTCAAGACGGATGTTTTTGTCCTTGGTGTCAGGATACTCAGGTATCAGGATAAAGTGCATGGACAGTGTCCGCTGACATTATGGCTTTATAGTCAATACCAGACGATTTGGCGGAGCCAAAGAAAAAGGTTTATATAGAGGTTAATGGAGAGAATGTTACTTATTAACTAGCCTATAAGGCAAATAATTATATGTATAATGTATGATATTGGTTTATTCATCTACCATATGCTGCAGCAAGAACTACTATTCGCTAACGGGGCCTTGCTCCACTGCCTGGCAGTATAAATAAACGAATAATCAATCAATCAATCAGCGTACAGCCTAATGTCCTGTGGTCAGCTTTATCACTTCGGCTTTGTCCCCTTTGCCATCCAATACTTCAGGGTGTATCCTCAACTCCTCAAAAGTGGTGCATCCATATGGCCATATGTCTGCATGATATTGAAGGAGCTTTTAGACTCCTGTTATAAGATGTATTTATCAAAGAACACTGCGGCCTCACAGTATCATGAGTTATATGGGGTCTCGCCAAATCCTGCCAGGAAAATCCTCCCATTTTGGCTTTGTATGATGGCAATGTATGAATTCACCCCTGACCTTAACTGCTCACTCCTGCAAACTACTGTACTTATATCATAGATAATGACTGTACGTGTATAGCTTGGCATAAAGCATACGTCTAGACATTGTAAATTATGTTACTGTATTCCATATTTAGTCAGTGTTGAGAATCCTAGCACTTTGAGGTCTTGCAGCTTCATGTTAATTTTGCATCTTGATGCACCAATGCAGTATTACTGTTCAACTCATTGGCACTGACTCAACACCATCTATCAAAGGGTGAGGTGCAGCACTGGTAAGTTACTCAACAGTGCTACATTCACATATATCATGGCAATACATGTGCATAGCACAATAAAGAATAAAGCACATTGCCACCCTTGAAGGGTTAATCCAGACTAAAACTTGGCAACTCTATTAGTCACTGACATTTCTGGAACAAGCTACATGAAGGCCCCATGAAGGTCATCTTCTGTCTTTCTTTGTCACGAAATTTCAATGAGTTATATTCGCCAGACCTTTAGTGTTATAGAATGGTGAATGAAGCTACAAGTAACCTAGAACGAAACTCCTAATTCTGCATCTCTGCTTTGCTTTTCATAGGGTGGTGAGTCATTTAGGTGCCTGGTAATTGGTCCCCTCTGGCAGGCCGACCTTTGATGGCTGGTGGGGGTAGGGGTGATGAGGCCTTGGTGGGTGGGGTGTTGAAGGTGAGGGGGATGATTGAGGCTGGACAGGTGAGAAAACACCTGTGTAACTGTACAGGCCAGTACAGACCCACCTGAAGGCATATATAACCCATCCAGAACTAGTTGTTGAGGTCATGGGAGCAAACTGGTCATCTGTAGTATTGGTTGAATTTAAGTGGAATTTCTGGTGATACTAAAAACCACCTTTAGTCAAACAATTTAAATACAGGATATACAAAGACAAAGGTTCACGAGTATAGTTCCCTCTTGAGGGGTATTTCAAGAGGCGGAGCCGAGTGAAATAACTCTCAGTGGGGAACTATACAAGTGCTCCTTTGTGTTCATTTCATGTTATTATTAACTATATTCCTCAAAATTCCACTTAATTGATCTGAAAAAGCTATTTTACAGTGTTTAAATCATCAATTTTCATGGGGTTCAGAGGGTTATTTAACAGGGGGGGTGAAATACGGCCTTCCTTGGTTGAGTCAATGGGACGGCCGTATTTACCATGAAATAAACAATTGTACCCTCGGGATATCCTTCCTCCCCACTTATAGTTGTAACCCTCAAGAGCAAAACATCACCACACACCAGTTGATGTATAGTAAAATTATGCAATATTGTTTTACATATATTTTATTGGGCTTTCATTTCATGTATATTTACAGTGTAACTTTGGGGCTTAGAAGGTAGCAGAATACTAAATCTTAGACTTTCATCTAGTACTAATAATCATATAAAACATTGCAGTATATATATATATATATATATATATATATATATATATATATATATATATATATATATATATATATATATATATATGTGTACAGCAGGATGAGGACTGTGTCTACCTGTGCAGGTGAGGTGTGTTTCCAGGTGTGCTTCCCGGTAGCAGCTTTACATTACCCTGTACACCGCACACTGTACAGGTAACACATGTTCTAAGTGACTACATGATGTTTTAACTATACCAGACACTAAGGGGGGGAATCAAGTGCCGCAGCGCCATCCGCATTGAGTGGCTAGAATGGAAACTACATACAGTCATTTTTAACCATATTTTAAGTAGTTACTACACAAAAGCTATTCAAGTTTAAATTCTGTTGTATTTTTTCCTGGGAAGATTTACCCTTTGGCAAGTTATATTTCAATGTAGCATAATAAAGCTTCTGTTGTTATCTCAATATGAGGGTTTCATTCATGCTCTCTCAATGCAATGCAAATGTACTGGGGGTAGGCTATATGGCCATGGCCCTCCTACAGCCCAGTAGTGCCACCTCATGCCAATCATGTATACTAAAGACCTTCCAACAGGTTTGGATCACACTGGACTGTACAGTGTGACCTCCTCCCTGCCCTGTTTGAGACTGCCGCTACAAGGCTGGTGCAGCTGCATATATGCTCCGTGGTATAGAGGGCGCCAGCACACTTGATTCCCCCCCTGCCAGACACTCAAAGCTGGCTATAACACACTTACAGTCTAGAACTCACCATGTATCCAACAGAATAACACTGCTGTCATGTAAGGTCTAGACTGTAAAAATGCCATCTTGTAGCTTGGTACTAATCAGACAGAGTTGGGTTACCAGGAATTAACTGGTAACATGTGATGAAAGAACTATAAATGATGTCACATCCGTCAGGATTTCCTTGCAAAATGGCTTCCAAAGCCTCAGGACCCTCCCCTCGTTTTGGGGTCTGGACTGGACTAACAAGGCGCACCCTGTGTGAAACCCACTCTGTGTGTATTGTGTATAAAGTAGCCGTTATGTGTTGGCCCTCAATGCCCCGTTGTAGCCTTTGGTGGCTAACACCTTCCTTGAAAACACTTGAATGTGTAAGAGGAGGCTATAAGGGGTCTATACAAACATTGATTTATGGTACACCATCGGGCACACCAGCCATTGTACAAATATGAATAAGTGATTTTTATACACTCTGAGATATTCTGAAGGAGATGGATATGTGTGTCCATAATCTTGTATCGGCTTTCTAATCATATTGTATTATTCAATATGGCACCTCCTGATAAAGCAATGTATGAAATTCATGAGGAGAGTGTACATTGCGACCGTGAGAGCTTCCATTGCATATGGAAAGCTCTACTGGGCCTGTCCCACTGGGATATGAACTGATGCAAAAAAGGTTCTATTCAATCTTGAGCGAGCATTGCAATGGATAAACCAATCAATGAGACTGATGACTAAAATTACACTGTCCTCGGTCCTTTGTGAGCAGTGGTTACACCTTCTGGACCACTGACTATATTAGATTACACAGAATATTGATGACGTCACTGACTTCATGAATTGGATTGAATATTGTTTATTTGACGGGCTAGGCTCTCCTGGGGCTCTCTTTACCTTATACTTCACGGGGGTTACATGGCTTGGCATTTGGTGATTGATTGATGTTTTATTGACCGAGGTGTTTTTACAGTTTTAATAAAACAGAGACTTATACTACATGATTTACTAAGGTACATAGCAGATATAACAAGGTCCCCATAGATGGTCTATTGATATAATGTTATGGATATAAACACGTATTTTGTGAAAGGATTCACAATTTTGCTCGAGTTATTATGAGAAATTCAGCTGGAGACATGAAGAGTCATTCACTTGCTATAGGGTTGATATTTACTGAATGCATGGCTGTGTCACGATCCTCCCACCAAGTCCTACATCACCCTTTGTGTACAGGTTCTCCTTATATACACACATTTGTCACGGGTAGGACAGGACCTGAACATCCCTGAGCAGGTGCCATGTGTGAATGTTCCCTAGATACAGGAAAATCCACTCTCCCTGGATCCATGTCTTGTTATTATAGCCTCCCCCTTACCAGCCCTGACTCATGATAGTAACATGGGTGTGGTTACCAGCAGACTAGATATATCTCCTACACCCCGGCTAGCTGATGCCACATGGGCTAATGGTATATGCACATGGTGTACATGTCTATATGTCTAGGGGCGGACCCATCAAACAAGTGCAGAAAAGTGCCACGCCGCGACTTGCGGATCAAAATAATCATTGGAAACATTTGTTTTCCAAAGTGGCAGTTGGGGGGAGGGGGGGGGGGGGGTTGGGACACTAACTAACAAGTCCCTGGATCCGCCCCTTAATTGATGTCTGTACTTGCTGTACTTACGGTTATTTGCATGCCCTGCGTATATATATTCCCATATGATATTAAATTTTCAACATTTGCCTTGCTAAGTTATACCATGCCTCCCCCTCCTGCCCACGTTGACATGTACTGACGGCACATACAAAATGTATGATGGGTATACTAGTAGACTGACTCTAATGGTGTAAGAGGATCGGCTGGGTATTCCCTTCTGGCACATCCTAAGGCTTAAGGACCAAGCTAGGGAAGCTAATATACATTGTTGTGCTCTTGTCTCCTCTGACACCCAGGTGTAAGATGGAGGGCCCCACACCCCTGTCTGCACACCTCGGGGCTGCACACTGACCATACAGGGTAGACATGTAGTAGTTAACCTACACCCCTCAGGGTGTATGTAATATATAACCACTGCCCTACAAGGTCAAGACGATGTACGATAACACCGAGTCGCTGACCAGTGGGAAGGTAGAGAGATAGAGAGTAAGAGGGAAATGATAAATTGCAGCCAGTAGAATGTGTCATATGTATCCCCATTGTACGTCAGAAACCTGTGTTAGAATGCTAGACATGCACACAGGGAAACATGTCCCTGGGGAGGGCCGCATGGAGAAGCGACACAAATGTGACAGTTACCTCTTTAGCTGTTATATATGTTTTTCCACAATATTAAAGTCATATGGGCGTCTTACATATATACATGTAGCTGGACGAAGTAGGCAGCCAGACGTGTAAACTCTCCATATATGTGACATTGCCTGGGAAAATGGACCCTTGTGCACCCTGCACTAAGGCCCCTTTTCGCAGATCGTGGCCCCTTTTCGCAGATCGTGCCACATATATGGACCGATTTAACAAATTCCACTTTAGTTGTCATGAAGCAGTAAATAATGCAACTATGGTGAGTAACTCAGCAGTGCTCCATTATCTTAGTGCCAACCCTGGTAATGCACTCCTGAAAAGTCGGTTTTATTGTCTAGGTGCACTGTGACAACAAATAAAGGATCATGTCAATATAACAGCACCATGTCGTACTTAAAGGTCAATCAGGGGTCTATTCGTCTGATCAAATAGCCCGGATGTTCTCTCTAACACTTGTAATGATGCCCCTTTATTAATCATAACCAGGGGCCGTCAGACGTCCACTGACCCGTAGTGGAAACAGGCTTGTTCATGATAAGAGATAGGATCCACTTTAGAATAGTAAGAAGGGAGTAGTAGTGACGTCTAGACTCTTGCCACTCTACCAAGGACGGACTCTAGTCGACCCCTCATACCAGACCCCAAAACCCACATTCCTGACAACCTAGTTCATACGGGTAACTCGGGGAGAACACCCAGGCATCAGAAAGCAAAACTTACTTTAGGTCACCAAACGTGCCTTACAGCGCTGCAATTTAGACAGGGCGGACTAAATTGTTTATGCAATTTGAAGAAATATTCACATTTTTTCTTGGGCAGTTTTAGAGCCTACGCAAAGAGTGAGAAGGACTCTTTATGTAAAAATACTTTTAAAATGAAATTTTCTGGGTCCTGCCTACTAGTATATCACATGGAGCATACCCTTTCTACCCCCAGGAGGAGGGGTTGGGATGTGGAGATGTGGGGGGGGTCACGTGCAGACCCTGGAGGGGTCTGTATCCGTCTGTCTGCAGCTGGTCAGGTGCCACATATTGGAACTGAGGCGGGGGGAGTGGAGGCTGGGGGGGGGGGGGGGTGGGGTCTATAGAGTAGGGCTATAGATCAGTCGTCGGATTTTAAAGTAATCCCTTACCATCTGGCTCCGAAAGGTCCCGGACGTGTATTGTCTTTCTAAGGGAAGGCAGCTTAAGGTTTCATACCTAATTATAACCCCAAAACGCGTCCAAGTCTCTAATGCATTGTATATTGTTATATAATTGTTTGATGCTTTGGCGTGGAAGCACTCGCTGATCGAAGAAACCTCCGATGCAGTTTTATAAGCTAAAATTACATGCCATACTGTAAATGACACATGATCATGACAACCAATGTAGTCTTGCCGTCCTTAAAAGTCTCAGCTAACTGCCAGCAGCTGTGTCCGGGTATAGCACCCAATAACGGCAGCTCCCCACATCAGACAGGGACCAGGAGGGGGTCATACATCCACAGGGAGAACAGGCCCCTCTCTCATGGTGCGGCACACGGTCCCATCCCTCATCCCATGTCTTTGACTAACTTTGGGGCGTCTTGGGAGCTGCTTGTGTAGTTTGGGATCTGATATGGGAAGGCAGATACACCACACAGACATGATGAAGTTACTGATTATCTAAAGGGTATTGCTTGTTGGAAAGTAAGAAAGTAAGAAATGAAGAATGGAGGTGCATGGTATTGCACTGCAAACACATTGATTGGATCTTGTTTGTTGGATCTCGTTCATCTATCGCTCATCCAACACATTTTAACAGACACCCTCAGAAAAGTGAGCGTCACTGTCGCCGAAAGCACGCTCACCTGAAAGCCAGACAGTGCCAGACTTTCAGGTGAGAGTGATTTGGCGGCAGTGACGCGCACTTTTCTGAGGGTCTACCGGTAGTAAACTATAGTCGACATATATGATCGTCCATCGGCATGGAATACCCTGATACCGTATAGTAATGCATCCAAGTGGATAGCTGTATTAAAGCCAATAGACTTAACCTTTCAAGTACTTTCACCAGTCAACAGAAAGCTATAGGACGCTGATTGGAGGGATGTGAATGTTTATCCTGGGAAGGGTAAAGGTTGTAGATCTATTCTGATCTATTCTGATTTCAAGTTCCTGTCACCAGCAGAGCCCTAGGTCTATTACTTATACCGGGTAGATCACCTTTCTGAGTAAGTTTTCAGTGAAGGTTTACACGTGTGTTACGTACGTAGGATATAAAAGAAAGACATTAATCCCTCAAAACAAATATGATATTCAATTTAATAAGAACCAGATTCATATATAATTCCAAAAAGGCGAGACAAGTCAACAAAGTATAATCTAAATTACAATGGTAATCTTACAGGTATTAATGAGCAAAAACATTATTATATACATAGATCAATATTAACGTATTCATAAACGTTCATCTACGTAAAATATCTACATAGATGATAGGTGTCTTCAACTACAGTGCTTCACTGTGTATAATCTGGGAGTGTTTCTGGGTTGTGGAGCGTGTGCTGGGAGCATGCAGGGGTGGTGGGTGAGTCATTACTTATTCCCCTGAAATAGTAACGATTTTAGATTCTCCGAATGTGATCAGAATTCCAAATAAGGGGAGCTAATCTCGTAAATTACCAATATTACCATCTTCAATAAATCCAGCAGGGAATCAGTCTCCCTCTCCCCACTACGCAAACATGGATCCATGTCCCTGGACAATTTGGGGAAGGAACATAACCCTCTAAGTATGGCATAGTGCTATGGTGCGCCATTCCCTTTGATGTCATGATGCATGCACAGATGACTACAGCCATGGTAAATAACTCACCATGGCTATAGTCATGAATAACACTGAGATGCCTCCTAATGATCAGCATGATGCACTAATGCACTGCCAGCGACTCGCGAGCAATGCATTGTTGCAAAATGACAACAACATTGGCAAATTTGTTTTATAAGGTTTATAGACTTGGCCTATTATTGTGTGGACTTTGAGGGTTTCCACGGTAGTAAAAACTACTTTGTTGGAATTTGTAGGAAGTTGACTCTAAAATTGAACTGGCATGATTCCACCAGTAGGGTGGTACTACCGCCCCCTGACTGGTACCCGGGATACCTCGTGGTGTTATTATGGAAACATCCAGTAACCAGCAGCACCACGACCCAGACCACGTGACCCAGTCACGTGATGATGTCCTCCAGATGGTGAGGAGACATGGAACCTGGGGTGGAAGCTGATAGGAAAAAATGAGATGTAGAATATAGAGTGAAAAATATGGCCCACGAACAAGGCAGTGGTGGTAGATGTGGCGATGTTACACTGTTATTATGAGTACGATTGTTATACCTATAGAGATAGTCGGCTTTCTGCTCCTGAATGTAACTGATATAAGTCATGATCTTGAGCGTCAAAAACTAATAAAGTATCTGTGTACAGAATAAGGGCAGAAATAATGGCAGAAAGAGTGAGAGATGTACAAGACCATTCAGACAGACAGGGGCACATATTTACAGAGAAGGAACATTATAGTTTCTCTGAACAGAGACACGAAGACACTGAGTGGCATATCTCCTCTGACACTCCGATAAAAATAAGATGACATGATCATGTTATTATGGGCAGGGGCTTGTAAGACCATGTTAGCAAGATACAAAAACACTGTATTGGCCTTCGTTAAAAACGACCATGGTATGAAACTATTGTGTGCCATGGAAGGATATACTGAAAAAGAATAAGAAGGAAAGTGACTATTATTACAAAGATTCCAGTGTATGATATCACACGCACAAGGATTACTAGTTCCAGAAGAACTTCATTCGTGTACCATGATGACAAAATATAATAGTTGATTTAATTTATGGCGCTATGCCACCCTTTGAGGATAGAGTTTCCACATGCCAGTGGATACATTGTTCCCATTACATATTACAATGTGGGGATCAGTTATCTCAGCGTTCTTAAAGAACTACATGGATATGGCTTTTCATTCGGAATGTGTGCATTAAAGATTCAAGGTGTGTGGCTTCATTAAGTAGTTTCATTAGGTTAGATGATTGCGTTAAGGCTTTAGCCACACATACAGAAATTCTAGGAAGAGGATAATCTGGGGTCTGTTGCTTACTAGGAATGATTATAAATATCATATCAGTATTGTGCTATTAAACGGCTGATATTAAAGGTATTTACAAAAACAAAACATATTCCAATGAACTGTCGTTATAAGGAGAACTGATATATCTAACTTCCGTTTATAAGGCACATGTGTCAATTGCCAACATAGCCCATTCTCTCTTTGTTTAGTATCGGTTATAAGATAAGGAACATTGCTTATAAGGAGCAAATTTGCCTTGACAAAAGGCCCCCCTTATAACGAGGTTTCACTGTACTATAAGGAAATAAATGTTATGCAGCATGCGAGCAATATCCCCAGAATATGTCAACATCGTATAAAACAACTGTGCGCCAGCGTAGGATATACACAGTTAACTACTGAAAAGGAAGAAGCATGGTAATAATAAGTACCGTCCCAGACCTACATCAATGCAGCAGGCTTTTTATATTAGTTTACCTTTGATACTCTGTATACACTTTGAGGAACAGACCCCCGGTATTTCAGGAACTATGCTAACATGGAGGTGGGACTGTGTGGGATAATCCCCTAACGAGGCTGTAATACCTGCTCAGGGACGTCTAGGATTAGAGTCCGTCTGGCGGCAACAGGATCACCAGGAGGATAACATGGCACTGTAGAGGCAGGCAGGGGCTGAGCACTCAGACAGACACTGGAGAGGGCTGTAGAAGGCTTAATGTTACATTTGCCTCAATGTTTGTGAGCATCTCTAGTTACCCTTTAAGGGCGGCATTGTAATTTAATGTGCTCTACCCTTGGGAGTCATTCATGATGCACTGATGCAGCTCTATAGCAAGTATGCTCGCCAGGGCTTCATTCATGCATCATGCCGACCCTTCAGGAGTGCATCAATCCGGTAAGGTTGGCATGATGGCTGATTGCAAAATGGTAATCATGAGCTACGCATCAGGTTCATCAGTGCTACATGCAAGTGATATTATAATGGGCACGGTGATATATGGGCAAGAACTCATGATGTGGCCCTTAGGGATAGGTCCAGCCTATGAGGACATGGGAGACTGTAGTCGGCAGGAACTTAAATAATTTAAACCAGACGGAGGACATGATTGAATCACTCGGCGTGGCCTTCAGAGCTCATCAGTTTACACACAACTTCAATGCATATGTTACGCTTTAATGGCTTGCTTTAATGGCCTTTAATGGTTGTGTTCAGGTAACCCGTCTGTTCTACTCGGTTTATTCGCAGGGGGGTCTCAAAAGAGCACGGTCCTGATTCAGGTACAGGTACAGAACTCTCCGGTGTAGAGCCCATGTGCAATCAAACATCTATTAAAGGAATTAAAACGCAGGGGTTGGTCCCAGAATAAGCGCAGGGAGTAACCCTAACAGGGACCTTTCAGAAGTGTTCATCTTTTTGCGACACATGACTCTCACATAGTCTTTCTCTACCTGAAGCTTAACACAATAATATACTTTCTTTTTCTCCCACATAATTATCACTTAGCAGCTTACCTATACGGCTTTGTAAGTTCCTACCATCCCTCCCTGGTACATACCTCAGCTTCTCCTATTTTCGGGTGTTCAATTAGCAGTCACGGGACACCCTTTACCTCTGCCACAGTGGGTAGGGTGACGATCTGACCTCTGTCACAGGCTGTCACAGGCCGACCTCAACAACAGGGGCTGACAGGGGAAGGTATAATTAAACCCTGGGGATCCTAGAGGGGGAGAGAGGGTGGGGGGTGGGACACAAGGGAGGGAGGGAGGGAGGGAGGGAGGGAGGGAGGGAGGGAGGGAGGGTGGAGGGAGGGGATGAGAGGTATAGGGAGGGAGTCAGGGTAGGAAGGAAGGGAGGAAGAGAGTTAGGGAGGAAGGGGCAGACGTAGGGGGTGAGACAAAGGGGAGGGGCGAGGGCGGTAGGGAAGGAGGGTATATGGAGGGAGGAGGCGGAACGAAGAGGAAGGTATAGAGAGAGCTAACATACAAGACTTGGCCATGGAGTAAGGAGCTTGGGCTACACCAGTGCACGGAAGGCAGAAGAGAAGGAGAGTAAGGTGACTGCATGGCAGAGAGAAAAGTGACGTGAAAACTAGAACTAGAAATCTTTCTCTCCCATCCCACTCACCCCCCCTCCACTTGTCATCCTGCCATCAGACCCACTGGACACTAGACAGAGCACACATTTACATTCAGCTCTCCATACCCCACCACCACTAGTCCAGCATCCCACACACCTTTAGGGACAAGTCATGTTGTTTGATTGTGGGGTCTGTAAATTAATAAGGACACTTGATGAGCCTTTGTCTCATTCATGACCAACCAAATTATGGCGCCTTCAACAACACCTTTAACTGATATTAAATCTCATCAGTGTTTAACATGTGCACAACACCACCTCCCTAGTCGTGGATTCTGCGGGTAAAATTAATGGTTGGCGTCTTATAGATAATCTCTTTCTGCTGTTCTGAATGACCCCCCACCCTAGGGCTTGTCTTGACGTTTTAGCTATGTTAGCCCCTTCCCCTCCCCCACATACCATCAGAACCCGTCCCCGCCCACCCACGTTCCGATCATGATCCAGAATATCTAGAATATTAACTGACACCCCCCCCCCCCCCCCACCCCCATCCTTTCAACACTGACACCAAATGGCAGTTCCCTACAGGTCTCTAGTGACGGGCAGAGTGGGGGTGGACAGTCTGCTTCATATCCTTCCGCTGCTAGCCCCGACAGTCAATGTGCGTCACTACTTCCATTGGACACTCCCCAGCGCTGAATCCATACCTGTGCTCAGACTCAAAGAGACGGCCCCACCCCAGGTCCCACCCCCGACATCCTCATGTCACCAACTCTGGTGCACTTAAAAAGTAAACTTGTTTCCAGACGGTCATAAAATAGACGAGTCAAAAACTTGTCTAAGTGACAAGGAAGCGGGTCTTCTAGCTGGAGATAGAAGACCCACTTGGCATGTGCCAGCCCGAAACCCGACATTTGCCAGCTCCAGATTATATATTTGTGGGATGGTAACCTGATAGGTTAGACAACTTCTGACTCATTTATTTTATGATAGTCACTTCGACGAGTTTGGAGACGTGTTTACTTTTTCAGTGTGGCGTGTCTCTGCTGCCCTCAGCCTACCTCACTGTACATAGCTCCACGCCGGGGCTCCTCGTGACTTAACGTCCATCATATTGCTAAGATACCTGGAGTTATTAATATGCTTATTGCTAGGTATAACTTGAATTCTGTCCGCGGTCTTAGGTCAATTTTTTGTATATCATTTGTATTAACGAAAAGCTCATATAAAATATACTAATCAAAGATGCGAGATTGCATACATCATTACACTCCCCCGAGAACGAAATACCCCAAATACCAAAACATCTTTATGAATGCTAAGGGCACCACTGCCGGATGCATAATATCATATGTAATGACCAATTCAGCGTATAGATTATTGGACATTACGCGTAAAGTAGTAAGGACACTTGCTTTGCTTCCCCTACCACATTATGTCCCCATGAGGTCTTTGTGAGTGTCGTACAGCCATTGCCTACAACTCAGCAGTGTGAACTATCACCTAGACTCAGCGTCTCTCAGCCTTTAATAACGAAATGATAGGCCATCTAATCCGCTTAAAAGCGTCCCACAAAAAGTAAGACAGCCCTCCGGAGGAACAGGAGACCCACTGTCCAACACTCTCATATATCGAGCCGTTAAGGGCCTGGTTGTGCATCACGGCAGAATGTTCATTTGTGAATCATGCAGACAGTTTCGATTTGGGAGTGTATCAACACTTTGGTGTCGGCATGATGCTTGAAAGCAGTACTGACTGGTAACTTAAGGGGTTCTAAACTGTACATAGCTTCAGGTTCTAATCACAAGACCCACTACAGAAGATCACATCCCATTCTGATGTCTTAATTTCCCACTGCAGGTTCTGAAATAATTACAGGTCCCATCACCCCATTGACCCCCCCCCCCCGGATTGACCCCTCCTCACCTTGCCCAATGAAAGGGTCAAGGCGTCCACCAAGCCCCGTGACCCCTATTTCCACACTATTTCACCTTGGCCCTCTGCAGGGGATGTTGCTCTACAGGGGGCCCTAACTCTTCAATAGCCACATAGTGCTTTAATGTATTATACCCATTTTCTTCATAATGCATCATTGCATGGGTGCAGCTCTGTCGATTAGACCTGGCCTGCATTCATGCATCATGCTCACCATTCGGGAGTGTATCAACCCTGTAGAGCCAGTATTATATGCATGACTTAGATGCAAGGGATTTACTCGGTGTAGAGCTACATTTATGGTGGCAGACGTCATAATGCACAAGTAGAGGATTATGGGGACCTTCAAGGACCAACCTAGTCATCATAACTCCTACCCCCCCCCCCCTCAACACACACACACACAGCACTTAGACAGAAGACCTGTAGTCCAAAGGGTCACTCAACCATTCTGAGATTTCCTTTTGGTGTTTTCTCCTTTTATGGCGGCCAATTGTATAGTTGTAGGGCTGAGGCTGCAGACCATAAACTCACCGAGTTCACCTTTTTGTCTGTATACAAATGTATGCTGGCCCCACATGTACATAGAACCACGATACTCCTCACAGGTTGTATGTCAATGTTGAACGCCAGTCTCCTCCATCTATTCAGAAGCTAGGATAGGTCTTTTCATCATCTATAGCGAGCTATAGATATTTTAGTGCTGGACTCTTTTTTTTTCTTCATACAGTGTTTTACTTTATAATTATAAGATGAAGGATACGCGCTTTATAGTTATAATGGTCAGAGTTTGCTGGGTTTGCAAAGAGATGTCACTTTGCAGGGTCATTACTGTAAGACCTATATTAGTTTCACAGCAGATTATACTGTGCCAGATATTTGTAAAACAAGGATACTGTTCTCCATTGTCATACACGTGCTCCTTATCAATGCGGGCCCCTACATATAATATATATATATATATATATATATATATATATATATATATATATATTATATATATACACACGCACCTTTGTATTTGTGTAGTCACAGCGCCTTCTATTCTGCATGCTTTTACAAATGCAAATCTTAAGTGACAAACTCTGTAATGTGCATCTATTTACCCCTTTGCACTACCTGTGTGGGCACTTAACTAAGCCTTTACATAGAAATGCTCTGAGCACCAGAGCATTCCCTTACTTTATACCTCCCCAAAGGCCCAGACTAAACCCCATTGTTTTGTTGTGACCCACCCAGTCCTCCATTACCACGAGGAGGTACACTTATGTGTGTCCTAACGGGACCTGGGGGGTTACAAGTACACCCCACCCCGGCCCACCCCCCACTCACCACATCAAAACACAAAGTCTCCATTTTAAGGTACAAAAAGCCCACTTCCATCACCTCTTTTTGTGCTCCTGCTGATAAGCTCTCCTCATTTGGTACTCAGACTCTGCAGAGGGGAATGAAAAGAAAACACAACCGATTAAAATAATGTGCAAGTAGCAACAGGAAAGGATCGTGACAGATAGGACAGAAAAACAGCCCCTCTTCCCATCACCAGCCCTGCTGAGGCTATAATGACATCAAGCAAAAAAAAAGTAATAAAAACATTTTAAAGAAAAGACTAAACACACGTTTGATTAACACTAGGTGTGTTGGTGGGAAGGCCAATCTACCTTGCTTGTACCACGCTATAGTACAGTGTAGGGATTTCAGGGTGTGACTATTTTCCTTCCAGCAATAGGGAAATCAGGTTGTAAAATTAATCTCGGTCTCTGCATTCACTATCCAAAGGCGGACGTCACCTGTATTGCCCATCCTCACAAACACCCCACATTCCTCAGATTTTCAGTACCTAAATATTTATATTGGAAGCGCCCACAACTTCAATATTATTCCTTTAAATATAGATTTTAAAAATATTGTAAAGAAATGAAATGATAGTTAAGTACAGTGGGGCAGGGGAGCATATATATCATTTGATTGAAATGCGCTGACCATTCTGAATGCAGGAAGCCATGCATTGCAGGACCATGTCGATAATTATAACGTGCAAAATATTAGGGGAGATGGTAAAGAGGTAGCCTACTCTGCCCGCCATGTCTAGGCTTGGGGGGGGGGCATGCTCCCCACCGCGACACCCCAGACGCTTGTGCTCCAAACGTCAGATATTGTACTCACCTTTAAGTTAGACACTCTATAGTTTAGCCTTGGTATAAGAGGCTTGCTAATGAATGTTATCCTCCATGGTAATGGATGTTAGAATGTCTGGCCTCGGGGGCCTGCACAGCTTCAGCCTCAGCCAGGCAGCTGGGTTTATCAACTCATGTGGAAGGACTCTCAAGCTAGCTACAGAGTCCCTTACTCTGAGGTCATAAATATTCTCAGAATAGCGATCTGTGTAAATTCAAGCCTTGACCATTATATTTGACGACATTCACGTCAGGTGTGATGCAAAACCAAGATTTGTAAGTAGCCAACCCTATACTTTTAGTTTTACACTACTGACTTCCAAAGCCCAACAATTGTGGGGGAAGGGACAGGGGGTTATGACCCTCCTTGCCCCTATCTAGACCCCCCCCCCCCCACCACTCCCCGTTCCGATGCTCACGTTTAGAAATAATCAAATATACTAGGACACTCATAGATGTATGTTCTAATGGGGCCGGGGGGGGGGGGGGTACACGTACAGCCACATCAAAACACAAAGTTTCCATTGAAGCTAAAAGAAAAAAGAGCCAATTCCATCACCTCTTTTTATGCTACATCTGATAAGCCCCCTCATTTGGGAAATAAAAAGGAAACACAAAACTGGTGAAACAAATGCATAAGTAGCAACAAGAAACAAAGTGATGGAAAGGAGGGAAAAACGCTCACTCCTGGCGTTGACTCTTTCCATCACCAGCCCTGCTGAGGTTATAATGACATGAATTATAAAAGTTGTAAAAAACCTTCTGTACAAAGCAGAGACTAAACATATTTGATTAACACGTGGTGTATGCGTTGCTTATACCATATTATTCTTGATAGTATTATGACTATTTTCTCAACAGGTGAATCAGGTTGGATACAAAAATAATGGGTCGATTGGTAGATGTGGCCGTGTTAGCTCTGCTCTCACGAGCATACAGAATGATTTATGAAAGGAATACTTGTATAGTCACATGTGTATTAGTCATATTTGAAAAGCAGTAACAGTGCTTGGGGGAGTTTATAGCGATGGCTGACATATAAATGCTAACCGTAGGGTATCCTAATTGGGGATCACTCAGTCATATTTCACTTCTAATTGCCAATCGTCTATAAGAACAAACATTGCGATCTATTCATCAGTGGTCTCGACCAATGATTAGGAAGAAGCTCATTTGCTCAAGATTCCTGTGACATAAAACCTCCCAAGAGACTATTGATTTTACTTTGCTTAAACAAGCAGATGAATCTGTCCCAACAATCATCCAGTCAATGTCAAAAACAATAATAACAACACAGATTTAAAATGGTTAACGGGGGTTAAAACAAAAGTTCACATTTGATTAATGGTCATTAAAAAGATGCCGACAAGATTGACAAATCGGGAGACCGAAGTGTTAGTTTTCATGTCAGAAGGGAATCAATATCAACTGTAATTAAAAATGGGATACGATCTGATAAAATTGACAAAATTGAAGAAATTGAGGAAACCAAGATTACATCTTTGGCAGTTAACATAAGTGTATTTGTAATGAATCATGCGTATGCTGCTAAGACACGATGATCTATCCATTTAATAATGATTAATGCATAATTCGTTATCTATCATGGTAAAGTGACACTAAGACTCATATCTACTCTTACTTCATGTATTTATAAAGCTGTAATTTTGGGTAAAGTGTTATATGCAATATCAACGAATAAACAAATTGTAAAATGATTTGTAGCCATGGTTAAATATTGGAAGTTCTATGCATGTAAAACCAAATACCATAGTAGTTAACACGTATGATCTCTGGCTAATTTCCCCAGTAGCTGGTGACAACTTTGAAGCTAGATTGTGTTTAGGGTGACTTAGTTAATGAATGGTATCCTCCATAATAATGGATGTTAGACTGGGGTGCCTGGGGTGCCTGGACAGCCTCAGTCACAGACAGGTTTATCAACTACAAGTGAAGTAGGAGGAAGCAGCTGCTCTATACACTGTGAATAGAAGAGGAATAACACCCTTACTATTTTCAGGCATCTCCCCAAAAATTATACTCCCTTTGCAGAGAGAGAGAGTGTCTAATAATGCTGCCCCCCCTCCTCTAGAGTGACAGGCAAACTTTCCTCTCTAGTCAGGCAATGCTGGACTCTTTGTTGGACTCAATATGGCTGACTTCTCCAGAGTCAGACTCATTGTACCCTCCTTGTCATTATTGAATAAGGGGAGATATATGTGGACAAGATGATTTTTTTCTGTTTCTCCTGGTGAGAACTAAACCTTTGTTAAGCTTTCTTTTTAGTGACATCTAGACTCTTGTTAAGTTTGTTTTGTGAGTACTAGCAAATGAACAAAGTCTCCCCCTGTCTACTGGCATGGGAAACTTCGTCTAGGGTGGCCTAGAATAAAACAGCAACATGTGTGTAAACGTTCCCTGCACTCAAAAAGTAAACTTGTCTCCAGACTCTTCCAAGGGACCGTCATGAAATGAACAAGTCAAAAACTCATCTAAGTGACAAGGAAGCGGGTCTTCTAGCTGGAGATAGAAGACCCATTTGGCATGTGCCAGCCCAAAAATCTGACATTTGCCAGCTCCAGATTCTTTTTGTGGGATGGTAACCTGATGGGTTAGACAACTTTTGACTCGTTTATTTTATGATAGTCACTTCGACGAGTCTGGAGACAAGTCTACTTTTTCAGTGTGTTCAGTGTTAGGTGTGCTGCTGAGGTCCAGTCTGGTTACATTGATAGAATGACGGTAAAAAAGGTGCTTCAGGTAAAATTTACAATCTAATCAAATTAATTGAATTCAACTTAACAATTAATTTCACCAGTCTTTATAAGAACTTTTATTTCCAAGCAGGAGCAATATTCAACTGAGCTCATCTAAACATATCATTTGCTTTAAAAAATCTCTCTTTTTAATATCAGTTCTTGAAATCCATCTGATTGAATTGGAGCAACCCAGCAATTCAGAATTGAGAAAACGAACATTTCGAAAATAAAGACTCATGGATAAGTCCACATATTGTTATTCCTATAGTTGTGTATAAAATAATTATGATGACTTGTTTACACACCGGCTGCGTGTATTCAAATAAGCCCTGGGTTTTAATAAGCGTTGGCTACAGGCGTATTAATCGAAGTAACATAGTTATTAAACTCTAAAACCTGTATCTTGAATAAGCGCATGTCCTGTATAAGCGCTGGGAATACAATGCTATTGAAATCTATAAGTGCATGAGCGCCAAAACGATGGTAGAGCCTCTCCAAAAATAGTACTTAATGCACTGTGGAAAATGTCGGCATGATACATGGATGCATTCCCATAGAGTAACTCACCGATGCTGCAATATAGCAATGACAGTGTATTGTGGGAATGGTTCAGACCAATGCAGGCTCCCCAAATCGTCCCATCCAACGTATAGACTGGCAGTTATGTTGCTGCCTGCTGCTGGCGGCCTCATGTTACCCAACATTTAGTGCCCATTCTATCTAATTAGTGCCTCATAGAACATGGACATTACAGCCAATAGCTGAGTTGGCACAGCTTCCCCACAGCAGCTGCACAGGCCCTCTCTATAGGCAGGATAGCACTGGAGCTGATAACAAAAATCAAGCTACCGTTTTTTACAGTATGCCCAGATTAGCTTCACACATATACTAGTATTCGAATTGCTAGAAAATGGTGGGGCTTTGATATGCCTTGCACCAGCATGCAGGGAATGTTATCTGACTCCCATAGAATAACCCATAATTACATTATCTGAGTACAGGAGGTCACCACTGATTGGGAATTAATACCCCTATATACTCTGACATTTTTTTGAGACCGGAAAATAGTGCACGTACCACAGAGGCTATGTAAGACCTGTCCTTATTTTAGACTTGCCAATATGGGGGGAAAATGGTGGGGAGGCCATGTATCTGAACTCCCCATGACCGCCTCATGTTACCCATCGTTACGTGACTAGTCTATCTACTTATTACAACTGTACATTAGGCGCTGCGGCTTAGTTTGCACAGGCCTCATAATAACCAGATGCCATAGTTTATGCCTCACTGCAAGATATCGGCTATGCTAATTTTAGATATGAGTTGTTCTTGTAACTGCTCAAGAAAATGAGTGAATAAATCAAATCCATAGCTCAAATCCACCAGTCTGGATCAATTTCTATTCAAATGTCTGCGGATCGTGTCTCTAGTGTGCAGTTGCAAATTCTGTCTGATTTTGTTTCATCCCATGCCATTTGATTCTCTTCAAAGTGACAAATACAATTACCAGTTCATTTGAACCTCAAGAGACCCATGTGATGCGTGGGGAGCGAACTTTAATAGTTTTATTGGATTGGCTGGTCTAAGGCAATGCACTGTGTTGCCCTGTTAAGCCATGCGAAGACAAAAAGGGACCCTCATGGTCTATATGCTTACTTGTGGATTCTGTAGTAATGAATGGAAATCATTTTAAAAAGTTCATATCATGGACCATTAATCTGATGCGAACAATCAACTGATGTCATCCAGTGCAATTCAAGGGATTTTTTAAACTTAAAACACAAAGTCAATATTATAGTTTCCAAAGTTAATGTCCTGTGTAAATTGATTCCTATCACTGAGGACATTCAATCCTGTAAATCTGTTATTCAGGCGGTTTATCAAGAAAATAGCTTGTAACTATGTTAATACAATATATACATCTTGCATGGCTTCCAATAAATGATATTAAACTTAGAGGAAGTATGAAAATAATGATTATGTCTTCCATGATTATGTGATATATTGATGATATAATCGAATGACATTGGTATTGAATGTTTATTTTTGCTCTTGTTTCAGGTGAGTGCCTTTAAACATTAATCTTACAGCATCTTCACTCAGCATCCTTGTGGTGGTAAGTAGGATCTACACAGCATAGTATGTTAAATATCTTTATTTCATATGAGAAATGTGTTAATTTTGACAACTAAAGTGTCCCAACCGTTCACGAGTTCACCCGTTGATCAAACCACTTACAATCCATTTGTGAGACAGTATATATAATAAATAAATATTGTGACCAGGTGAGGGAAAAGACCCCTCCAGGGGGAAATTAATATTTAAAGTTGGTCTCATAATCTTTAAAATAAGATATTATGAGCTAAAAAAGTCCTGGTAGGTTTGTGGGAATCCCTTTTCAAACATTGGTACATACCACTAACTAAAAATGGTAAATAAGCTCTAAATGCATTGTATCCCATAGTAAATAATGATAATTATGAAAAATCAGTTTTATTTAGAAATAATGGAATAAAATTGGATTTATTGGTCTAAATTTGCTTCTAGATGGAATTTTTGCGTTCTGTTTTCAGTTTTGGGTAACTGATGGCACTTTTTAATAAACAAGGATTATTACCCCTGATTTTGCCTTCTGAGATGGGTTCCATGGCAACCAGAAAGTGTCATATGTGCTAATTCTTCATAAAAAACGTTCTTTTTGCATTCCAAATATAGAATGTTAGCATCAAGATGGAATAATTTCATGGAGATTATTGCATTCTACACAAAAAATGGTCCCAGAACATTTTATCATGTATTTTACACTCTTTTGCATCTATGGTGACCCCTGGTGGCCAAAACTAGACCTGAAAATCCCGCCTGAAGGGGTCTTTTGCCTAGATGGGTCACAGATATATATACCCTTAGGTAAGTGCAGATAGACCGACGCCTAAAAATCTTGCAATTACGCTGTAAAGGCCAAGTGGCCACCAATTGATGGAATAAGGGGTTGGGGTTAGTCTTATACAAAAGGTCACTTGGTCAATTTCCTCTTGTTAAAGACCGTCCAGAACTAGCTGTGACAAAATACACTGGATGGCTATCTCAAGGCAACTGGAACACGGGCCTTAATTTGGTGAATTGGTCTCGATCAGCATATCCAAATTATCTAACACCTGAAGCCTAAAAGCGCCAAAGTGTACTTATAATAACGAATACTAGTTAGGCAATTGTTTGATTCCCCCCCCCCCCCCAGATATATTGAAGTAAAAAACCCAATTTGGTACTTATTTGTACTTAAAGATACTTATTCATTATATGGCCTAATATGTACCTTTCATGAGACCATGTAGCTCATTGACGTCACCAAATTTTAGAGGATAAGAAGCAGAAGATAATTTACAAAACTTATACTAACCAATAGATGACGGTAGGCAGGGAAACATTTCGTGTTCATGTGTAGCATGATGATGAATTGTAATTGGTAGGACTCTTCTCTTAGAGACTTTCCCAAAATTCCAAACAACAGCCTCCAAAAGATAGGGCCGGTCAGTGCAGACGGAAGTTAGATCATAATTCACTTTTACAGTTGTTCCTGGATTTACAATGCAATCAGGAAGAAGTAAGACATTGGCACTGACCGCCCACAGAAAGGTCGCATGGTGAGACATTCCCTATCTACCGTAGTCCAGAAAAGTACAGTTTATTCAACGCACTACTGCTTCTGACATTTAGGGTCTAGGCTGCATCACCATTGTCACATAGCCACAATCTATTAGATATAGGTCCATGAGAACTATTTCAATTACACACTCATCATATTATTGGGGAGGCCTTGCAGTGATGCTGCTTCTGTCAGGAATTGCTCTCATCGCTTGTCGGATTAGGGACCCTTCCTGCAGTCAGGGCTGGACTATACCAACTACCTACTTGAGGGTGAATTATACTTGTCTTTTCTACTTGGGCTGGTTTTAGAGGGACATTACTAAAGGTCAGACTGAGATCAATACCCTAGAAGAAACTCCTCAGATCCAAATGAGGCAGGAAGAACTGCTCTTTTAGGGATGAAGGAGTTCAAATGATAGATGGTAAACTCTATAGTATGAAGAAACTACTCCCCTCCCTCTTACGATGGAAATTCACACACCCTTCACTTGTTACAAATATTTTAGGCTTATATCCCAGGTGAAAAAATACCAGGGTTTATCATGGTATAAATCATAGTAAATTTACTGGGGTACTTTGGAACCAATCATGGTTTCTATACTGTGATAGTTCATCATACCTAGCATTATAATATACTAGAGTATTTTCAATACCATGATATAAACTATGATTTCATATGGTTCTGATATGTGATATATCATGATATTCTGTGTTCTGTATACTATAATATTAACCAAGCTTCACAGATATACTATGATATCAACATGTGGTACACCAAGGTAAATTTACTGTGGTACTTTGGAACTAACTATGGTTATTGTACTGCGATATTATCATGATCTCTATGCTGGTATATCATGGTATTGATTATGTCCAAAGGGAATCCATTTGAATTAATTCCAATTTGGTTCCACATCAATTTTCACAAAGTATCCTAGTACCAAGACACATGTGTCATCCCGGAACTTAGAACATGATTCCAGGTACATTATCATAGTTCTCAGTTCCTATAGGATTTTTATAATGGTAGCTCTCCACCTCTGTGGCTATATGCAAGTCCCATTTACCACAAATGGGTGTTCAAATCTTTTCAAGTGCTTCCTTCAGTATATTGTCAATTTATTTGGCAAGTTTTGTCCTACAGTGTTAATCCCCATAGACAGACCGAAATGCTTCTTAATTATTTCAGCATTTATAGATGTTTTACTTTGCATAGACCATGCTGCCACCTAGTGTGAGAGAATTGGACTATGTTACTATAGTTTACCATGGTATACCATGGTTTACCATGATACATGAGTGGGGTAAAATAGTGTGGTTTGTTCTGGTATATCCTGATAAATTATGGTTCAAAGGCATGGTTTTACCATGATACAGAGGAAGCATGGTATCCAATATTATTATAAAACTATGGTAGATCATATATATACCTTAAATGTAAATATCACAATTTACTCTAATATATCATAGTTAACTATATTATCTGAACCGTGGTTTATCATCAGTCTAATGTACCATAATAAATGGGAGTAATGGCTATGATAATATTATCATGATATAAAAGGAATATTGTAGTGTCTTGATAGATTATGGAATACTATGATTTTAGAATCATTATAGATCATGGGTTTGGTATATCACAGTAAACTATGGTTATATATACCACAAAATAACAGGGTATACTATGGTACATTATGGTATACCATGATGTATTCCGGTTTATTAGAGTACATCATGATATTTACTGTGGTATTTTTTTACCTGGGATATACCTGCTAATGGTTCAAAACCAACATGGATGTCACCCCATTAGAATCTCTTAATTTATATATATGAGACAACTCTATATTGCAATATAAAGACAACAGGGAACTACACACTGACTAACAGCCACTGTATTGACTGTCTGCCACTCTGCTAGAGCCCATCCAGTACAAGTTGTAGTTGGCAGTATTCGAAGCATTTCTATCATTTACTGTTCAGGAAGTCTCATATAGTATGTGTCTATTTTTTTAAATTATATCAATTGAAGTGAGGCAAGATACTTGTAACTAACTCTTTCGAGACCTATGTGTACAACCTTCTTTATTCTGAGGGGATAATATGGGACAGTGGGTCACATAGTTATAATATAATAACAGTTTAGATATTGCATGTTGTAGGTTTATGATGACAAATTAGGCGCTGCATCAGATTTAGAACTGTGTACAGTAGATGATCATTTAAGCATATCCCTGAATTAAAGCAAGTCATACATACAAGTGCCTTGAAATTGTCCACCTGAAATCATCAGGCATGGGTACCCTTCCTAAATGCCTCCACCCATCCGTCGATGGCAACTGTTGATGGCATCTTATCACTGATGTGATCTGAAAAGAACTGAACCTTACAGAAACTGATAGAAAAGCCCTGACTCGATCATTGGGCTCAATTGCAATGTCCAATGTACTATAGGAGGCATTTTGCCGAAGGCATTGTGCTAGAAAGCAAAGAGTCAGACTCTGTTGCTTAATACCTACCACTCCTATCAACATCCACACAGTCTAGCCACCCCCAGATTGACTATCCATACTTTTATAGAATTGCTGGTCCGTGTGGAGGCAGTAAAGCAATTACTTTGACTGGGCACTGGTTGACTGTGGGCGTCCGGTCAGAAAGTGCAACCTCTCAGCTTGTTGGGACAATTCACTTTTAAATACACCATAGGGTATAGGGATGGGACTGGAGTCTGCCATAATGTACACAAAGCCATGTTACTGCAAAAGATGGTTCCAAATCATTCCAAAACTTTAGTCGGAATTAGTTATGCATCCACAAGAGTGAGTGAGAGCCTGCATGGATGTCCCCGAGTATCACATTTTGGTGCTAGATAGAGAAACCTTGACGATGTCTGCTAGGATTGAAATTAACGTTACATTGATAGAAGAAAGGCCTGCAGTGCACAGAATCAATCGCTCAGGGAGGATTGTATTCTACAACTAAGAACTCTGCAAGGGGATCTATGTCCAGCATACTATTTCCACAGGATATTCTCTATGAAGATAACACCTTCCAGTAACCAACTGCGACTGACTGGTACCAGTATACAAGATGGTACTGTTACTAACTAGACCCTACATGACAGCACTGGACTAATATGCCTGGATGTAGTCTTAACGGGTTACCTAGCTAGCTGTGCCATTACCAAAGGGCACTAGCCTCAAGGGGCGTTTGATTCAAAGGAGCAGCTCCCATATATTAAAGCATAGACAGAACACCGTTGCACCAAGAAAACATGCAGTGAAAAAATGTCCTTGTTGCCCATTGTAAATTTCGGGCTTTTTTTGTACAGGGATACCTTGCACTGCAGCCTGTATCTCTAATAAGTGCATGTCTTGTATCAGTTCCAAGGGTACAGATGATTGAAATATATATATATAGGTGTCTGGCTGCCTGAATAAGCCATTATGGTAATTCGTTATCACGTTTTGTTTAACAAAAGCATTCTAAGAAGCAACCCTCAGCATTGCCTCCTTCATTCAAACTGATTCCTCCTCCACATCGGAGTCCTGTCCTGACTGTGAAAGCAGTTTTTCGTACTTTCGTCTCTTCAGTGGTTTAAAGCATCTAAAGCACTTTTACATGGTTGATGACTTGTATCTTTGATGCCTGTGCATTTCCCTTCCGAATTATTTCTTATGAAAATCAATTAATTGATTTCCTGAAGCCAGAGACCACTCATCATGAAGGAGAACATGTATATGATACCTCTGCGTCAGTGTATACATCCTCCACATATTGGGGTTACAAGGAAAAAGTCGTTAATCCATGGATAGACACAAGGATGAGTTTTCTTCGGTACAGGGCATTCACTGATATGGCATCTACCTACACCCAACCAGTGTTACGGGTTCTTACTAGCTAATCTATAGGTGTTTACTAGCTGAACATCACCTCTATTACAACCCTACTGTTACCTGCCATGGTTCACCGGGACCTCTCAGACTCGTGCTAAGTTTACTTTGAAGGGGTCAGGTGTGGAGAATTAGAAACCAGAAATAGGTGTGTAGGCTAGTCAGGGGGACCAGGTGTTTAACACCTGACAATGTCGCTCGGCCACCTATATAGATGCACCTCCATTCCTCACACACGAAGATTGCAACTTAAGGAACAACTCGTAGTCTCTAATATGCATATGTATAGATATAGGTATATTTAGTTACACTAATTTAAATAATATTACTGTTTTATACCACGATTCTGGCGTTTCCCGTGCCGAGAGTGGATATTTGCCGTTCGGTTATCTCAGGATATACGCACGCTCAGAATTTATTTTTTACACCAAGACGCTTTTATATATTTTAACAAGGTAATGAAAGATCGGCATAGCCATTTTGGCTACGAAATTGTCCGGGATTCGAACCCGGACCGCGCACGCCATAAGCGAGCAGCAAAGCCACAGCGCTGCGGGGGCTGGACAATGATGCGGAGATATGAAACCTTAGATATGCTTACCTTCTCGCCATGCTTCTCCCAGCGGTACCAAATATGTAGTGAATAACATGAAAATATGGCCAATTGAGACCATGACAGGGTTAATCCTTCAATCCGGTACATGTGTAGATATCCTTCTTGATGTTCCCGTGCTGCTTTACCCTTTTAATTGTGTAAAATCCTCATATTTCCACATTTTCCGATCAATACCAACACGCCGGGAGTAGTAAACAAGGAGACGACATAGATCACGTGACCGACTGACGCGCCCGACTGACCTACTTTCCGCGGTGGCTTCGATCAGCTGAACGTCCTCCGCCCGCCCCAAATACAACTCTAACCGGGTTGGTATTGATCGTAAAATGTCAAAATATAAGGAATTTACACAATTAAAAGGCTATTTCTGCTCGGGAACATCAAGAAGGATATCTATACATGTACTGTATTAAAGGAATAAGCCTGACATGCTCTAATTTTGCCACATTTGGATGTTATTCACTACGTATTTGGTACCGCTGGGAGAATCATGGCGCTCAGCTAAGCGGATCGAGTCTGCCAGTCGGCGAGACAAAATGGACAATTGAAAAAGGTAGGCCTAACACGTTAAATTCTCATATATTTAAAGAAATAGTGGTATAAATGCATTAAAGGCTGATCATGAAAGCACTTGTGAGGTATATCTAGCTAATAATGAACTCGGCTTCGCCTCGTTCATTATTGCAAGATATACCTCACGCGTGCCTTTACGATCAACCATTATTGCATCAATATGTAGTAATCATTTACTATCCGACCCCTTCCAGCTTTCAAATAACCCAATATGGGAACTTGTTTCAAATAATGATTATGGCCTTACCATTATATTTTAAGAATTCAGACACAATGTCTTATATAGAGGAAATACAGTGAGTAAAGAAAGAAACGAATAAGAAGACCAAAGTTAAGTGAGAATACATTCTGACTATGTTTACTGAGATACAGGGTCTCACTTTCAATTATAATTTTGGATATGGGAGTAAGGTACATCTTTGAAATGAGAAAAACAGTAAACCCCCTAGCGATATGTATCCCTTCAAACAAAGAAAGTAAGCACCAAAGATGGAATAATTCCGGAAGACTGCTATAGTCTCCATCAATTATACCCTAAGGTGTTTTGGAGTATATTTTGATCCACAGTAAGAAACAGTAATAAAAGTGTTTACAGTAGGTAATACTACTACTATTTTATTTTAGAAAGTTTGACATGAAAGGGACACAACACCCTCACAACCATGTACAGCTGGTGTAGTCAGCCCTCGTGTGAGCAGGCCTTTAAGCACTCCATTGTGGTGAAAGTTGATCTTGAGATCGCTGATGAGGTAACAAGACAATTTGTAAGCTTAGTTGTGACGGATCCCATGAGAGCCTTCACATGGCAATTACCCGGTCCTGCCCTTACACTGAGACGCTTAAGATGTGTGTTATACAGTGTTGGGAATAAGACTGGCACCAAGCTTACAGTTAGCATTTCAAATTAGATATGTGAGAAATCATTGATCACCCTACATAGTCAGCAGATATATTTGCCATATATTGTAGCTTTTCGGGTAAAGTCTACAGACTTCACACTTTGTAACGGCTAATAAGTTGTAATGCCTATCTGATTCCCCTGCATCATTGTTCATTCCTCCCATTGTTTGAGTTTGAGTTTGAATTTGTCTTTATTTCAATTAAAGTATCACAGTTACATTGTTCATTGTTATCTTTTGACTTAACCACAAAGACAGGTCGCACCTTAGCCTTTTCAGGCTAATATTGAAGTCAGCGACCTTTACTATTTTAATTAACACATTTGTAAGTGCTGTTGGCGAGCTGGCTTACACCTTAGATTTGGTAGACGGGAATGTTTGGTTTTATCTACTATTACTATTACACGTTTGTATGATTTACACATAATGTTGATTATTACAAATTAGACAGTATATTGTTTGTCTTACAACCTTGTGCATTATTCAAAACGCTTTAAACAGTAACTACTTAACATTCTATTCTTATTCCTAATCTGGCTAATATCCTCCGTCTAGCTTACCCAGATTCAAATTATATTAATCTTTCCATTTTTATTTCATGGATTCTCCTGCATTGTACAAAACGCAGTGAGAACTGTGTTGATAGTTCATCCTTAATAACTACCTTAATTACTAAGTTTGTTAGTAGGCTTTCCGCATCTGTTTAGATCTATGCTCCAAAGTGCCAAAAAGAGGGGGGGGGGGTGAGGGAGCAGAGGTAGCTCTTGCTTACTCTACTTTTGGCATGTTAAAGGAAAGGAATTTTTTTACTTCACTCTTAAGTGACTCTAGGGAAGGGAAATTCCGATCTTCAGGATCCAGCAAATTATTCCATGCGTATAGGATAGACTCCACTCCTCCTCCTCCTCCCCCCCCCTCCTCCTCCCTCTCCTCCCCATCCTCCTCCTCCTCCTCCTCCTCCTGCTCCTCCTGCTCCTCCTCCCCCTATCGCTATCCGCTACCTCTTTTGCTCTGTCGATGAATTTAGGCCCCAAGACAAAGATAATCCACTTCTTTGGGGATAAGCTACAAAGGAGGGGCTCATTCCCAAGGGACACTCTGCACCGACCATCACATGACCTGAGGCGTGTTTCGCTAGAGAACTGGATGTTCCCCATTGTGGGAGAATACCCCTGGGAGTAATTAAGCCTTCACTATGCCAATCATTTAGAGGGAGGGAGCCATGTAATACTGGTATGTGCTTGATAGTCTACTCGGGGCAAAATAGTGTTAGTGGAGCCGCAGTATGATCCCCAGCCATGATACATGATAAGGGGATAAGCATGGAGGTGATAGACAGCTGACATATTGTGCAGTCTTGTAGGTAATTTGGACTATTTCCATAGTTTCTAAATCAGAAAAAGGAATCGCTTTTGTAAAGAATGTACCGATCTGATCTTAGAGAAATGTCCAGATTTAGTAGATTGGGGTATCCTATATTGACTATCTCTGATCGGCAAGGAATAGTCACCATTAAAACTATAAACTGTAAGGCCAACAAGTTGATGCCTATACAGCAGCAGTCGATTTGGAGCCAGAACATTTACTCAATCCTATATAGGGCAGTTGGTAATACACAACAGTTGCTGAATCCTATATAGGTCGGTCGGTAATTTAAAGCATTTCTTTAGAAAAGAACTCTGGATCTAACAGAGTCAGATGGGAAAACCTGTATGCAATGTGAAAAACAGGAATGTGAGGAATTATTCTACTGATTCTATGCTAAGGCAGTGTAATGGGACAAACAAATGAAGCCTGATAGAAAGGCAGCACATGTGTGAAGCAGAGGACTGATAGAAAGCAGAATCTATGACCAGCTATCTAACAGTAGGGAAGGTTTTTGAATACATACTGCCAAATACATTCTGTAACATTTACTATGATAAGAGCTAGAGAGACGACCCTATGCCTCCATTCCTATTGTTAAGGTATTCCATCAGTACACAGAGGTGAAGGTACAGATCATTTAAAACAGTTCTCTATTCTGAAGAATTAGGAAAGCAAGAAGGTAGGAGAGGAATGTTTATAGAAGATAGCTTTGTAAAGAAAGTGACATTAAAGGGGACTGAATATAATCATTGTCGTGCGACTCACTGAGACTGGGACAAATAGGATAACAAGAGAAACTGAAAGTATGACAGGTCGAAAAGGGTGCAAAAAGGATTGTGCATGTCAGTGGGCAGATGTAATCCCCTCCATGCATATCTTTGACTAATTAAAGTGTGTCTGAAAACAATGCCCACTGTTAAAGAGTTCCTATTTGTGTTATATCTATATGTTTAGATTGAATGAGCTACATTACATCTGTGCTAAAGTAGTGAAACGAGAGGATGTAAAGGCTCTAAGGCTCTATTATATAGATCTCCTTCAGGATTGATGTATTCAGCATTATAGGTAGGCAAATATTTAGGCTTGATCTTAGTATTAAAATAAAAATTCTGTATTATCCTTTACAAGTAGGCGAGAAACCATTTAAACCGGATTGACCGAACTAATATTAACATCATTACTGCCTAACGCTTAAGCCTAGGATTGATTGAAGTTGGGAGGCAGGACTTGGAGTAATAAAATATATTTATTTATATTATGAACATGAAACAGTATACATGAATATATTTGACGAGAGGTTTGATGATTAGACATTTTGTACACAATTGAATTATGATACACATTGAATGTAGATTGAATGTGAAATACACTATTGATGAACAAGTGGTTAAAGAATGGATATGTAATAAATATTGAGGTGTGGGTGGGTGGGGACAAAATAGGAAGGTGTTGACGGGGTGAGGTCGGAGATTTGAATGGACGAGAGAGAACCGGTAGGGTGAGGAGGAAGGAAGGTGGCTGCCAGTTTATGGCAGGTGTGGTAAATGGTTGTGTAAATTAAAGGTAGGGGGAGCATGTGTGTAAACATGCAGTTTGAGGAGTGGCCACCAGCTGGCAGCAATGACCACTCCTGAGCGCCTTACACGCCCATGAGCAACCCATTACTGCCTAACGCTTAAGCCTAGGATTGATTGAAGTTGGGAGGCAGGACTTGGAGTAATAAAATATATTTATTTATATTATGAACATGAAACAGTATACATGAATATATTTGACGAGAGGTTTGATGATTAGACATTTTGTACACAATTGAATTATGATACACATTGAATGTAGATTGAATGTGAAATACACTATTGATGAACAAGTGCCAAGCCTGCAAGGTGATGAGTATTGGGGTGGGATGGGGTGGTAGATTTATGATAGTAAGATGTGTAGTAAAGACACAATAAAATTAAATAAAATTGTAAGAACGTTGGCCATTTGGCCAGATTGAGTCAGTGAATGATCAGTGAACATTGAGACGGTCAACCAGAGTCTTGTTAATGTGCTGGTTTGACGACACAATATATGTGCGGTGACAGTTAGATCTCCATCCGCCATATCTCTGCACTTCCAGCTCGCTCACGCCTGCCCGGTAGGCCTCCGTGGCTGCAGTTTTTCGCAGGCAGTGGAGCGTGTAGAGCTGTGTGCTGAGACCCAGACCTTTGAGACCACGGCGCCAGTGCTTCCTGATCTCTGAGGTAGGGAGTGGCTCTCTGTTGTTGTGAAACATGAAGAGTGGGTCTGATGCCAGTCTGGTGGGCGTGTCCATGCACATGGCTCTGACCGCTGTCACAACACAGAGCGACGGGTCTGGGGACGGACAAAGACACAGGGTGCGGGTTTCTCCAGTCTTCTGGAGTGTTTTCCCGTGCTTGATTGTTACTTGGACGTCCCTGCCTCTGAACACAATGTCTCCTCTTGTGAGGTGGAATGTTTCTCGGAATGACCTCTTTGAGGGTGGTGTCACCTCCCCCGGACGCAGGGCCGCAAAGTATTGTACTAGGAGTGCGGCTCTGACTGTGGTTTTGTCTGGGGTACCCTGTAGGCCTATCAGGACGGGGTGTAGGACATCCATGGGCACTACCTGCTTGACCTTGGGTTTGTACGCTTTGTCTCTGTTGATGGCTTCCATGGCCCTTGAGATCCTCATATGGCTGAGGGGGTACTTCCACCCTGTTACCATCGAGACATGTACCCTTGCGTGTGACAGGTAGTTCCTGATGGTGGCCGGTGCCCTGTAGTGTCTGTGTAGGTACTCCAGGTAGGTACACACCGCGCTGTGATGGGGGTTGTACTGGTCCACCTGTATGTACCACATGAAGGCTATGTAGGTGCTGGCCCCGAGCTTGTTGTTGGCTAGCGTGCCCGGCGCCCTCGCCTTGGCCTGCCTGGAAGTCGCCTGGTTTTGCAGAGATATGACAGCCGGATCTGCAAAACAGTTTAGGTGACAACTTGTCAAACAGTTCAAGTCTGGGCGCTACAGGCAGCAGTTGATTCTTGATAACCATGTTGTGAGTAGCTAGCATATGATTATCACTAAGATGTGTGCGGCTGAGAGTGTCCGCAATGTCATTATCAACCCCGGGGACGTGTACATATGAGATTGACAAATCAAATCTAGCTTGAAGTAACCAGATATGCCTAGCCGCGTCTAACATGACCCTGTTTTTGCCCCGGCCAGTGGTGAATACCTGGACTGCACTCTGGTTATCACAGTGTACTTTGATGTGGTGGCCCCGGTGTGACCCATTTATGAACGTGTTGAGAGCAACCTGCACGTTGGCTGCCTCGAGTTCTGTGATACAGTTTACCGGGTCATCCTTGTTGCATACTTGTGCCCAGTAGGCCCTAGAGCCATCACTGGCCCCGATCCCGGACAGACAAGCGTCGACATATATATCCATGTCAACCAGGTATCTAGGGATCATGGCTACCCCGTTCCATGTGGTGCAGAATGTGAGGAACCATTTGAGGTCACTCCTCATTTCACTATTAACGTTTATGTAGAAATGGCGCATATTCCTGAGGGCCTCCAATAATTTACTGACAAAGAGGCGCGCGGGCCTCACACATTTTGCAATATGGAGGAGCCGCCCTAGTAGTGATTGCAACGTCTTTTTTGTGATTGACCTCCTTTTGATCACATGACTGACCTGTTCCAGGGTGCGCCTAATCTTGTCATCGGGGACAGACAGCGTCATGTCTCGTGTGTCAATAATGATGCCGAGCCACTTGATGCGACGCGCTGGAGGTTGGGCCTTGTGCTCGGCCTCAGGGAGTCCCAGTTCTTTAAGCAGTGCCTTGGACCGGGCGTAGTCGAGTTGTGCCTTGTGCCTGTTTGGGGATATGATAATCAAATCGTCAAGGTACATATGGCTTACAATTCCTTCGTCTCTAAGTATTGACACAATGGCAGTTGCGACTCTCTGCATGCTTGAGCTGCTTGCTCTGGCACCGAATGGGAGGGTAGTGTCACAATAGAATTTTCCCTCCCACTCCATGCCGAGCAATGGCCATGACAACGGACAACTAGAGAAATTCTTGTATGCGCGACTCACGTCCGTTGAACTGAGATAACACTGATTTCCCATTGCAATAATGTCTTCGACCACCTTGTCTACAGTGGGGAGTGCATGCTGCTTTAGTTCCCCACAGACAGTGTTTTTCATGATGAAACTATTGACAGACGATTTACGTGGGAAGGTCATGTCTATAATTATGCGTCTGTCTTTGGAGTCCGTCTTCTCTCGTGTCATTATGGGAGAGACGTGCATCCAAGGGGAAAATGGCGGGGTGTCACACGGGCCTATGAGGCACCCGTGTCCCATTTCGGTTGCTATAAACTCTGAGACACTCTCGCTGAACCCTGTGGCGCTGGGGTGGTTGGGCACGCCTGAGGTATCTGAGGTGGGACCCATGTACCCCATTGGGAACCCGTACTTGACATAGTCTAACAGCTGTTGATCTTCCGGCTTACACAAATACTTCTCCCATGCAGCAATATTGAGTGAAGTGGGAAGGAGTATTCGTGCCCCGAGTGCGTTGGGCATTCCGGTAGACTTGACAGCATTATAAATATTATCCCAACCTGCGGTGGGGGCGCCCTGCATGTCGGGCCAGTGCTCTTTCCGGTACTGAGCAAAGTAGGATGGGGACATGTCAATATCAGAATCTAGGATATTTTTCTCACAGATGTATCTAATTTTATCGAAATCGATAACCGTACCTGCGGGCGGCTGGACAGTGTCAATGTTGTTGGCTGAGAGGGACCGTCCTTCCCGGCTGCATGCCGGAGTCGTGCCCGTGGCGGCTGTCGTGGCGCCCGTGGCCGGCCGTGGGCCCTCTGTGTCGCCCCAACCGGGGAGGGAACACATGCCGCGTCGATTCCATGGCGCTGACTCTGTTATTTCACGTATTAAAAAGTCATAATCACTAAAATCTTGTCCGAATACTAGATTCTCACTTGGTGCCGCCCGTCCGCCATTTTGTATCTCGCCCAAGGTCTCGCGCGTCGCGAGGCTCGGGGTCTGACCAATCAGCGGGCACGGCGCTGTGACGTCATTGTTGTTGTTTTGGATCGGTCCACGTGGCTGCCGATCCACGTGGCTCTCGCTCGGTGACAACAACAGATCATGATGGGCGGGCGCTGACTGGCGTAGTGTATATATGCCAGCGCCCAGAACTAGTTTTTTGGCTGCTGCGTAGCGGGGTGATATACATCACCAGTCACGGTACCCCTATTCTGCTGCCCGCTCTGTGGCTGATGTGAGTGTGTTGACTTGAACATCTTGTTGTTACATGCTATCACCGTATGGGGGAGCTGTTTGCCGCTACCAAAGCAGAAGGCGCAAGCATGGATCAGCTTCACCCCTTGGACTTCGTGGTGAGCGCTGTGTTTACAACCTTTCAGACTGTTGAAGTTGGGACATGTTACAGTCACGGTACCTGCCACTCCAGAGCCTGCATTGTTTGACATACCGGCGGTGGAGGGGCGTGGGTCATATCCCTGTCTAAATGAAATCATGAACCTGGCGTTCTGGATGAGTTGGTATTGGTTCCAGAAGAGGTTCCTCTTCTCTACCTGATCAAAGATGTGTTGTGACCAGGCCATGACATTCTTCCATGGGCGGGTGAGGGAGTCAGACGAGACCTCGTGTAGGTGCTTGTGCATGTATACAAAGTCCTCCTGGTTGAATGCCGGGCTATATTCCAGCAGTGCTAGGAATGCATTGATGTATTCACCACTGGTCATACTCCCTCTAACATCAAGTTTGTCTTTTAAGGTGCGGACCCCATCCCTTTCAATAAACATGTATGGCTTGCCGATCAGCCGATCGTTGAAAATGTCACTGATAAATGGGTTCTTACCATCTGACTTGAGGTGAGACATGGTCTCTCTCTGTAAGCTGGCGTCGACGAAGCCGTGTGCATTGGCCAAGGCACGCAGCTGGGGCGGGGGGGGTACCTCCCTCCTGGGCGCCCCCGGCTGCGCGGGTGCTCTGGCGTCTGACGGCTGTGCATGTGGCTGGCTGTTCATGCTCATGTTGGCCGCCATGTTACCTGCCGTCCTGCTGGGTGTGGCTGTGGCTCTCTGACCGGATGATGACTCCACTAGTATGGCCAGTTGAGTGGCCACAGCGCTCATGGTGTCTTTGACACCTTTAATGTCACTCCTCATGATGTTCACGTCTGACTCCAGGTTGTCGAGGCGGTATGAGGATGATGCCGACGTCACGCTGCCGGAGGCCCTGGAGGCATGACGTGAGCGGTGGGAGGCCGTGTGGTATGTGCCCGACCTGCCTGTTGAGTGGCGGGAACGCGTGTTGCCGGTGCCCGGCGCCGTGGAGGCGGCGCTGGCCGCGGTTGACGGTGCCCTGTCCACAGTTCTAAATGAAATGTCGGGGTCAGAGCTGTCCCTGCTGTCATTGACCCACTCCTGTGTCCTCTGGGAGGAGGAGGAGGTCGTAGAGGGTGGGGCGGTACCTGGTGCCGAGGACGCACTAGACCGTCCTGACCTGCTGCTTTGGCGGGAGCGTGTTGAGGCGCCGGCCGTGGACCGGGTGGTGGATCTGGTCCCGGGCATGTCGAGGGTTAAGACACACCGGCGTAAACTGGTCAAATTCAAATACTCCCCTGTCCTAACGCATCCAGCACTTAGTAATATCACAGGGCTATAAATTTGTAAAACTGAGTATTAAAATTACCGTGTAAACGGGTGCCAAAATATGTGACAGTGCGGAGACAAAATAGGAAGGTGTTGACGGGGTGAGGTCGGAGATTTGAATGGACGAGAGAGAACCGGTAGGGTGAGGAGGAAGGAAGGTGGCTGCCAGTTTATGGCAGGTGTGGTAAATGGTTGTGTAAATTAAAGGTAGGGGGAGCATGTGTGTAAACATGCAGTTTGAGGAGTGGCCACCAGCTGGCAGCAATGACCACTCCTGAGCGCCTTACACGCCCATGAGCAACCCATGTGTGTCGGCAATGATAATGTTGTTTCAGTGAGAGGAAACCCCATCGCACAGGTGCTCTATAATTACATTGTCCCCTAATCCAATTGTCTGGGACTTCCATTGTATCTGATAAGCAGTGTTTTTACGATGCTATAATCATTGGGCCAACTTGCCATTATCTATACAGAACAGGGCCCATCTCTTCTCCTTAGTCATAATGTTATGAAATTAGCATTGATTTTGTTCTTACAAGGGGCTTTATTGTGAAAAATTACAAGTTTAGACTAAAAGCCAATGAGTGTGAACATTTTGTGGAAGAATCGGTTGAGTTTTGAGCATCTGGTCTTTGGAGAAGAGGCCATCTGAATGGAAAGAAGGCCGTTATACCATCTCTTTCCCCCTGATTGTCCTATCCATTGATTACAGGGACCATTCACTCGACTGAATAAGGCAAAATGCAGCTGGTCAAACTCTACTCGGGTTCATTTAAAGACACCAATTGGTTTCACTGCAAACTGCCTAGCGTAGTGGCTCAGCAAGTTCTTTTTAGTTGTTTTTTTAGTTCAAAATAGTTTTTAAAGCGCCTTGTGCGTTGTTCTTTTCCCTACATGCACATGACTATCAAAATGTAGTAACTAACATCTGCAGGCCCATTATTATCAGTGTAGAGGCATGCATAGAGACATTTCTCCCCAGGGGATATGGACTGTGTCTATCAGACAAAGTGGACAGCTAATAATAATATCCCCCTGTTTGTACAACCTACATGTAGATGTACTTACTGGTATCATGGAACTCCATGGTCGGCCACTGCCCTATGGCTAGCCATTGTATTAGTACATGAATTATTCACCGCCAGGAAAGTATCAGAATAGGGTTGTTCACATGGAGAGCTACACGATATACATCAATATGTCTATGAATGCCCTTTGAAGTATTGCTGGAGGTGGCGACAGAGCCAACTTTGCTATCAAGGGATTATTGGAAAGCATGTAGAAAAAAACTGAACTGAAGCCATCTAGATGAATACAGGATGCAAAAGACAGATCGCATGAAGAAGATCCGTAAATTATATAAAAATGTTGCCCATTCTATACATGAATCATGAAACCCAATAACTAGAAATGTGACAGTTATGGGAAAATCAGAACCAAAGGGTAAATAAATCACGATCCTATCTATCGGGCATACCGCAGTGATAAAATCATGACTTCAATGATAATGTTAATGATGAATGTCAATACATTAGCTTCTCTATATGACTACTCTGTGTTCAGTCCACCCTTGACCTATACCCCCCATCTCCCAACCTACCTACATGGTAATATTGCAATATAATGACAGCAGGGGACTGCATAGTGACTAACAGCCTCCTGACACTGTATTGAATGGCTGACACTCTGCTAGACTATGTCTGGTACAGGTTGTAAGGGTAGTCTCAGAAACCTTCCTGTCCTTAAATATTGAAGGTGCCTCATGGTACTAGATTCTAACCATATTTAGCTATTTCTGGATAGCTGTCATATCAGTAGTGGTGTATGCACAGCTATCTATGCATACGACAACAACTCGGTCAGTCATAGGACCTGGTAATCCCACTGATATATAAAGGCATCAAGGGTTTGTTTCAATGATTTTATTGCCTATTTCAGCGATCATCAGCTAGAGTTAATTGTACTAAATTGCAATCAAATATCTGAAAATTAGACTCTCACTTACATAATCACTCATAATTTTGGTATTTAAGTAATTTTGCTATTTGAAAAAAATCTCCAATTTGTTATCTTACATAATTTATGGCAACATGACCAAAAATCAGCCGAAGTCTGCCATTTTCTCCTACTTTTAACCATAACAAGGGGTATTCCCATTTTGTCTCTGAAAACCCCTGGAAATTATGCAATACACATGTACTAAATTATCTTTCAAAGAGCCTATTAATAATGTTACATCTGCTCTGACTATTACACTTTTGGGAATTTGAACCAGGAGTTGAAATCTGAGAAAAGGCCTTTTGACCAATATTGCAGCAAGACATTTTCTAGTTTGCCAATAGTTATTCCCTCATGATTCCAAGGATAACGACAGAGGAATCAGTGTTACACAACGGATGCCTTTGGTAATACATATACCACCCTGTGGAAAGCATTATGCATATTTGGAACATACCTTTATGTCATTATAAGTCCATACAATAGATATGTGTCTGTCACAGAGGACCCCATATTTTAGAGGCAGTCTACATCGGCGCTGAAGCTACTGATGCGTTTTGCAGTAGGCTGAATCGGGACCCTTAGCCTGACTAACTAGTTCTGCATTGAATGTGGCCAAATTCTAAAATGATCCAACCACTATAGCAAGAACACACTTTAGCAGCCTTCAGATTGATTATCCATACTTTTATAGAATTGCTGGTCCGTGTGGAGGCAGTAAAGCAATTACTCTGACTGGCCACTGGGTGACTGTGGGCGTCCGGTCAGAAGGCACAACTTCTCAGCTGGTTGGGAAGTTCTCTTCTACATCCACCAGAGGGCAGAACTTGAGTCTGTCATGGTGGAGCCAGAACCATGAGGGTCCCAACTCTTGACCTTCAGACTACATCAATTTTGCATCGAGAAGAGTGTGTGAGAACCTGATTGGAGGTCACTAACAGTGTCCCCCATATATACTCAATGGTCCCAAAGAACTTGAATTATGCATGGTTAACTCACGGTGGACGGCTGAGACGAGGGCTTCACACCTTGAGCATATTGTATACCCTCGTGTAACTGTAATGGTTAATTCAGATGGCCTACACCTGGAGAGGTTTAGTAGTAGATACCCACGATGGACGGATCCGTCAATGGACAGATCCGTCGATGGACGGATCCGTCGACGGACGGATCGGTGGAAGCCAAATTAGCCGTCATAAGGACCCAAAAAAGTGATCCACTGATCCGTCCGTCGACGGATCCGTCAACGGACAAACTGGTGGAAACAGGAAAATCGAAAGCCATCCGTCAATGGGTGACGGATCCGTCCCATTTTGGTGGATCCATTAAGGGACAGAAATATTTAAAAAATTAGATATTCCCGTCCGTTGACGGATCCGTCAACGGACAGACCGGTGGAAGCCATTCTGACGGATCCTTCACACTTTTGGCATGCTGATGACGGGGAAAATGGCTTCCACCAACCCGTCACTTGAGGGATCCGTCCAAAAAGTGGACGGATCCGTCCAAAAAATGGACGGATCCGTCACGTCGCGTTGGTGGAATCACCACTTAAGGAGGCGTTGTGCCAACGGAAAACATGCAGAGCAATGATAATTATGTTCTCACTCATTTTGCAACTTTTTGCCATGTTGAATCATGCACTATCACCTGTATCTTCAGTAAGCCCATGTCATGCATGTATACGTGTCAGAAGTATGAAGTCGACTCCCCCTCCTCGAATCTGGAAAACGTAAGGAAAAACGAGCAAGCAAATTGTCCAAGGAATTAAGACCAACAATTATGAAACATATGAGGGCAGTTTTCCAGGGAACTGTATGAGGAAGTGGGGGATATGAGGTAGTAAACGTTTGAGCAGGTGAGGGCTAAATGTACATTATTTTGGAATCTATAAGAAAACTCTTAGACAATCGCGTTAATTCATCTTCACTTCTTTTAACAGAAAATATTTGAGAAGGGAGTCTCAGCACTAACTGCTCAATCATTCTATGAATTCACAGTGCTTTCCTCCTCCTGTCCTTACTGAAGTTAAAGCATTATTTTCAGGCGCAGTCTCATCTGTGTTGTATTGACTAAAGCACTTTTATATGGTTCGTGACTTGCAGGCCTAATGTCAGATTAATAACTAGACAATGCTACACCTTGCAGTAAGTCTTAACTCTCAGTTTTCAGTACCAGCAACACTTAAGTACAATTTCTGTTTGTAATGTTCGCTATGTCAGACAGGCTCCTTTGCTTTAACTTTCCCTTTTCCAATTTCCGTTCTTGGACATGACATGATATATAATCCACATGTCTGAACTACTGTACCGGTAAAGCTTTTGCTGAGATTTTGACAAAAGCTTCAGTTTATATTATGACATCTCTCATTCTGGGGTAGTACATTGCTCTACTTCTAGTGTATGCATGTTCTTTACTCCCAGCCTTGAAGTTGGTAGTTAGCCCCACCATGTGGATGCCTACCCCAAGTGTACACACCACTAACGGTTCAATCTACATCAATCAATATCACTAATACCATAGGGGGTCAGCATTGTGTCTGTCTAGTTCTGGCCTCTGACAGACTAATTGAAACATCTAGATTATGCCATTTGTTTGTTGCACTGTAAAAAGTTAGTGTATGTACACATTAGGATTGATTGTAGATATACTGTAGAATCTACTGTAGAATTGACTTACAGTAGATTATACTGTAGATTTACAGTAGATTCTACTGTTAACTTATCCTACTACTTTCAGATAATAATCTTCTTCTTAAGCAACAATGCTTTAAAGTGTCGCTCTCCCCAAGGGTTGTTCTATAACGAGTGCCATACTGACGGTAACTGTCAGGTAATTGACAGGTCCCAACATTATAGGAATTTAATCCAATAGACACAGATGATGACCCTGTTTTATGACTGCATTTAATTTCATATACCCTGCTCCTTCAGATGCTCACATCCCATCACCCCATCCCAGTGGGCACAGAACATTCAATCAACGTTGAAAAATGGTTGGCAATGTTGTTTCAATGTTAATTCAATGTTAATGCAATGTTGAAATGAATTTTGTGCCCACTGGGATCAGCATAGCTGCCTGTATTTACGTATAGACACAAAGTTAAACCACCTCTGTACGAGCTTGTACCCCACTTCTCCCAGATGTTGTATTGGCACCCTTCCCTCATCTCCTCTACAACCTGTTGATGCTGAGGAACAGAGCAGCACCTTCACATGAACGCTGTCCAGAAGATGCTAAATGTTGGAAAACCATAAAAATCTAACTCTGTTTCTCTGCATGTATACATTGATACATTAAGACCTGTACACGTTGAAACTCGCAGGACCCTGCCTAATAAACTCCAAGTATTTTTTTTTGGTTTGAATAGTTTTTTTTTATTGCCTGACACAATACAGAGTGATTGTAGACAAGTTGCAAGGTCAAAACCAGTGCTGGTTTCAATTCCCTACCAAAATGTTAATAAATCAGGAAGTTATTCCTTACACATTTGATATTATGGTGTCACTTAAATATCATAACAAGGTTTTTACTTGTAGGATCGCAGTCTAGTACAGTGTGCCGTGTCTAGTTATTTACGACAAAATTGTGTTTCTTTTGTCAAAACAAAAGAGATAGAATCTCCAACTAAGTCATTTCTCTTTGGAGGGTTTCCATTGACAAGTTTGATTTCTTTTGTTTGTGAATCCCACAGATGGTTGCATGCTCTAATTAATTACGGGCCTGACTGGAACTGGCATTGAATGATCGGAAAATTGGGTCTGCAAGGCAACACATGCCCGGGGGGGGGGGGAGGGGTGGCGAGGGCGAAAACATATGCGACTTACCGCTTAGTTGTGGTAGGGGTAGAGTTTCTTTTGTCAAATCGCCCTTGCTTACCTGATTTTCAATCATCCATTCAATTTCCCCCTCTCCTATGATAGACAGGAAACGTACTAGAAACCCAATGATAGTGAGAGTGCCGCTTTAATTCAACCTGGATTTCTTTCCATGTGTTCTTAACGGATATATTAAGAGAAATCTCCAATAATAGCATATTGGAATATCCTACATCAATTTCTTTCGCACGTCAATGATTAGTGATATTAATATCTCATTGTAAAAGTATTTGTCTAGAATTGAATGAAGAGTTCAACAGCACGAGATGGGATAACCTGCATGAAATATGAAACGCAAGACTGTGAAGAAGATTGTAATGTCTCTATGCTAATTAGACAAACAGAAAAAGGGCCTCTAGAAGGGTAGCACATGTGTGAGGCCGAGGACTGAGAGAAAATAAGGATTCTAAAGAACGAATCTATGACAGCCATCCCAAACTACTGCATAGAAGGAAAGGTTTTCTTGAATTATAAAAAAGATGTTCGGCACATGCGTTCTGTGAATTAAACACGTGCCAAAAGAAGTAAATGTAGACGGACGTCGCCTATAGTTATTGTCTTAGTTCTGTTGATAAGATGGTCTTCTCCCGGTACAGCTATACAGGTACGTTGCAGCTATATAGATAATGTAGAGTTTTGAATAACACTGTATTTCTCCTCAGGCCTGCAGCCCTGCTTCAATGTCTCTGATGTATCATTTCAAAATGTGAACAACAGAAGTCTGAAGAGTTAGAAAAACAAAAAAGTCAAAAGAGGGGTGATTACAGTGGATAACTTTGTAAAGAAAGTGACTTGAATAAGATTCTCGATGAAAGCCTCACTCAGACTCTGACAAATAGAATATGAAAGGAAATTTTAATACTTGACATTGCAGAAGGGGGAGTGTAAATAGAATTACGCATAATGATGGGGAGCTGTCATCACCTCCTCAGTGAACCAATTAAATCTTGCCAGACAAAATGTGTGCAACTATTATACAACATCCCTTTCTTGTTATATATAATATTAAATAGTGAAATATATATTATCCCAGTGTTGAAGTGATGGAACAGGAGCGGGGTAAAGGGTCTATCAGACCTCCTGCAGTGTGGTTGTATCCAGCATTAGGCAAAATAGGTAAAGAATCATTTAGGGTGGTAATAGGACAATAAATGCTCCTTAGTCAATTGATAATTCATATTATCTTTGATGGTATTAAGATGAGATATGAAGATAAAACAAAGATGAACATTATATAAACAAATGAATGAAGAACTATGCTCTAGTCATATTAAGCTTAATGGCTTACTTAATGCCCAGAACAGAGCTGAAATTGTCACAACCAAAAGACTGACCAAACCAATATTTACATCATGTCTGCCAGCAATGTTGATGTTATTTCACTAAGAGCAAACCCCATCACCCAGGTGCTCTCTAATTATATTGTCCCCTAATCAAATTTGTCTGGGACTCGTATCTGATCAGCAGTGTTTTTGCTATGCCATAATCATTGGGTAAACTTCCCATCTTCTATACGAAGCAGAGCCCATGGCTTTTCCTTGATCATTCCATTTTTGTTGATTGATTTTGTTGTTCATGGGATATTAATTAGCATCATCCAAAATTACCATGTTAAGACAGATATCCATTAAGTGTATATTTGTTGTCAGGGTCTTTGGATTACAGGCCATCTGAATCAAGACCCATGGCATAAAAGGGGAGCCAATTTAGATTTTGCTTGAAATTGCCCTCTTTCCTATCTTGATGATGTATATCACAGAATTGGAATCAGTTTCTCCATGGGGCTCTAGACAAAGCATACGTGTGTTTTCTCCAGGTTTTCTCCAAGGTCAGCATCTCCCTTCTAAATACAAACCGATTGCTCCCCCTGAGTGCCGCTTTCATTAAGGTAGGATTACAAGGACCATCTACTAGGCTACTGGAGGTGGTCATTAAACAAGGCACACACCAAGGTTCAAACTCTCCTTAGGTTCTTTCATCTAAAGACACCAATTGCTGTCACTTAAACTGTTCAGCTCAGCGGCCGAAGTAGTCGCCAAGGTATTTTAGCCAATTAGTTTGTCTTGCCATTGAATGAAGCAACAACTGAGAAATCCTCCTTTTGTTCCGTTCAGAGTATAGCCTCCTGTCTATTACTATATCTCGCTAAAAGTAAAACAGGGGAACCAACTTAAATTATAATGACTCTGTAATTATCTTATACAACACCATTGCTACCATAGATAGTGATACCAGGTCGGCCAGCTCTTTGATTCCTCAAGTAGACTCAAAGTATACCCAATGAATATCATATTGATCAATCATATAAGATACATTCATAGAATCTGAAGCAGGCACAGAGATAAATCGGTTCCCCTGGGGGCTATGATATATATACATCTATGTCAGAGAAAGTGGACAGCTACTACAGATTTCCCCCTCTTTGTACAACCTGGATGGACATGTATCATGTAGATCTAAGGTCAGTCACTGCCCTGTTACAAGCCATTGTATTTCTACATGTATTATTCATCACCAGGAAATGGATATCAGAATAGATAGGGTTGTATAGATGAAGAGCTACACTATATACATCACGTCTCTGAATGGCCTTCGTAGAATTGCCTATAGGTGGCGATGAAGCCTATATATATTGTCATCACAAAATCGTTGGAAAGCATAAATTAAAAAGTTTGGCCCATCTAGATGAATACCGGGTGCAGATGGTAAACTGCCTGAATAACATCTTTAAATCTATAAATTTCGAAACATGGCCCATTCTATGAACAAAGTATCCAATACCAATGTACATACCAGTTGCCACTAATACAATTTAATAGCTTTATTTGCGTTCTATCATCTGTTTTTCTTATTCATCAACTACTGGTTAATTCTGGTTACTACCAAACTGTATAATCATCTTACATTATTGATTATGCCCTCTTGTATATTTGGTTATGTTTGTATCGTCATGCCTTAGAACAAATATTATTTTCGCCTGTAGCAATTACATGAGTTGTCTATTTTCGCCTGTTTGGTGTGTATGCTGCAGGGGTACATGTAAAATAGGGTATGCAGGCATTTCTTTGCCGTATGTACCAAAGATATGCATAGAAAGATCAGTAAACTACATCATGTATTAAATGTCTCTTTCCTCTTGTTTCAGGTGAGTTCCTTTATGCAATATAACATTATACATTCAGTACTGATGTCCTGGTAAGTACACTTAACAGAATATAAATGGGCCACACATATGAAGACGATTATCAGCTTTGCAGATACCACCCGCATTAAGTATATAGGTGCTCATTAGGGCATTCATTCAATATTTTCATCACATATTTCTAAAATCCCACACCCAATATAAGGATTGGGTAGAATACAGAAATAGTCATATCTTAATAGCCTCCTTGGTCTAGGAGGACACTGAAATAAGATTTCTACTTGGTATTGCTATATCTATGATTATAATGACGATACATACTGTTGCGTATAAGTGGCCGGGTCCTTAATACTTTAGAGGGGTGGTTACCCCTGGCACTTATACAAGACATGTGCTTATTCCCGATCTTATCCCTAGAAAACTAAACATTGAACAGAATAAAAAGCCTCCCTCCCACACCTCTTTTCCCCTTGAAGTGTAAACCTAATAATTAACTTCATGTGGCCTGATATCATTAAAGTTTAGTTTTAGATATTTACTGCTGCAAAACAGGCTAGCCTCTGAGCAATTCAAAATGACAACTAGATATTGCAATTATCAGAAACAAAGGGCAAAGTGTAACACGATTCTACCTGTGAGGATTATTTACTACAGTGATCAAATACCTCATTTAAATGATGTTTACAGTTGAATTAAGTACCATTATATTGGGAATACTGTGAGACTAATCTGTATTCAGTACAACCCCTGACCTCTACTCCCCATCTCCGAACGTGGATACATGGTTATATTGCAATATAATGACAGCAGGGGACTGCATAGTGACTAACAGCCTCCTGACACTGTATTGAATGGCTGCCACTCTACTAGAGTCCATCCAGTACAAGTTGCAGTATAAGAATTTTTGTCCTAGATATTAGGTGCCTCATCAAACTATGGTTTAGCTATTCCTGGGTAGCTATATCATTGGCAATACCTATATTTATCTAGCTATCATATGCATGTAAGCACCTCCTGGTAAGTTAAAGTTTATCCCGCTGGCATAAAAGTGTTTGCTTGAATGACTTTACTGCATTGTTCAATGACTGTCAGCGGATACATGGTAGCTGAAACTACCGATGTGTGCTGACATGGCCACTGAATGTGTAAGCCTGCATGGTGTTATAGTATAAGTGGAATCTGGCTCCCAAGCCTGGTTAAGTAGGTGTGAATTGCATAGAGTCCAGTGCCCTAATACTCTGATATGATCCTACCGCTATAGCTAGAACACACTTTAGCAGCCTTCAGATTGATTATCCACACTTTTATGGAATCGCTGGTCCATGTGGCAGTAAAGCAATTACTCTGACTGGCCACTGGGTGACTGTGGGTGCTCGGTCAGAAGGCGCAACCTCTCAGCTGGTTGGGGCAGTTCTCTTCTCCATCCACCAGAGGTTCTGACTGGAGCCTGTCATGTCATACCAGAGCCATGTTTCTACAAAAATATGCAATTCGTGATTCAAAGTTAGCCCAACTCTCAGGCTCTAGGCTGTACCATTATTATGTCTGAAGAGAAGCTATATTCTTGGTTACTCCTCAGGCAACGTGGACGTCGTCTGTGAACGCATCATGGAGTATTGAGGGAATACCAAAGGAAGGATGCTGCATGCAAAATGTAACGACTTTGGTCTACAAAAATATTAGTCCCGCTTGGATTATAAATTATGCAAGGATTTCCTTGGCCAGCACTGTCTTTCTCACAGAATTCTTAACTAAACTGATCCATCCAAAGTAGTAGCTGCTATCTTAAAGCAGCCCCACTCTGTCTGATTAGTACCAGGACACCAGATGGTGCTGCCACAGTCCAGGCCTTACATGACAGCAGTGGTAGTCTGTATTAAACGTGACTGGCAGGAATCTGGACCAGAAAGCCCAGAGTAAGCAGAAAGTAAGCACAGAGTCTACACGGGCTACCTGTGCCCCTACCACAGGCCACCAGACTAATGGGGAGTCGGTTTTAAAGGAGCAGCTCCCCCTCATGGGTTATGCAGGACAGTGTCACGCAAGAAGGCGGAAGCACAGGGAAATAGGATCCATGGGTGGATTGCAGTTCATTCATAAACAGTTATATTTAATTTCTTATAATTTTCTCCTGATATTCTGCCTATCTATCACATGAATCCATGTTAATGGTAAACGTATTGTTTTTAGAGTAATTTTTATCTGCAACGTATTTCTTGATTGCCTTTGTCGTGGCGCATGGCTTTTTGCTAAAATTTCTTTTGGTATCTGATTGGAAAGTCATGCTTCCTGACTTTCTTTTGATGGTAAATAGCATGACAATGCCAGGGCTTTTTAGTGCCTCCTTCCCTGACTGAACCAGTTTTCAATGCCCAGACCAGAGTTTTTAGGTAAGGCTCTCTTTTGGCCTGACATCTCTCCTCCAGGGTTGGTACCTTGCAGGGACTTCCTGCGTGTGCATGTTCCCTGCCCCCCTCCCCCTCCTCATGGTGGTAGTGAGCCCAGAGCATGCAGACTCGGGCCCCCAGTGTACACACCATTAACTGGGGGTACATGTGCACCGGTCCATATCACTCAATGTCCATAAACGTCCAGTGGCATGTCCTCCCTCAAACCTCCCTCTGCTGACATCTATGCTAGTCTAGATAGAACCACTGCCATTTTATTTTGATTTCAATTAGCCCTTGCAAGACAAGTTTATCCAACAAATTACACCTTCATGACGTGGCATAGCATTTGCTAATATGAGAAATTTGCTAATATGAGACAATAAAAATCATTACTCTGGTACAATGTGTCAAGGCATGTCACTGAAAATCCATATGTTGAAAGGGTTAGTCAGTACTGACTATCCTAGGTTCGTTATCTAGGTGTTAGTCACAATGAAAATGTTATATTCAAAAACTGACTGAGGGGTCAGTCAGAAGTGGATAACCTAGGTTCATCATTGGTGTGTTGTATTTGTATACTACTAGTTGGTGCCACCTGTGATGACCACTGATTGGCTCTCCCTAGAAATTAAAAGACTAAGGTGGGTTGGTCAGTACTGACCAACCTGACAATATTAACTTACCTAGGTTGGTTGTATAGGGAGCCAAAAAAATGACTAACTAGGTTAAGTACTAGTGAGATTGGTCGTATAGGGAGCCTAGGAATATCAGTGTTCTCTGGTAGTTTTCACTTTTGCATATAGCTACATTTCCAGAATAATGAGTTTGTAGAATAATAAAATGATTTGGTTTTCTGATACCCGTCTTACCATTATGGGACGGAAGAAGGAAGCAGATATGATTGAAGTGCATTGTGGGACAGAAGAAGGAAGGAGTGGCATCCCGGGATGGCATTACTTGCCACATCGACTATTTTGTAAACAGCGCTGGACGTTTTCAGGACCTTTGCGTTATTGAGGAGAAGAGGTCTTGGAAGGACTGTATCCATAATTACCAATAGCTTATACTGGGGCTTTCAGAAAGGCTCACGGAGGCCATAAATGTTATTGGTATTGGGGGACCAACTGCATTTTAAAAGGTCATGTGGTTTTAGTCTTTTATAGCCGCATACACCAGAGGCAGTCATTTCCAGTCGATCACTTTGCCTGTGACAGTACTATAGCTGTATACATGAGAAGCAGTAATTTTCAGCCATTGCCTTCTCTATCCATCAAATCATGTCATGACCCAGACTTCCGGCTTAAATGATAGCTCTATTCTTTATTCATCTGTTACACCCTCAACTTTATAATCAAAAGGTGAAAACCTTCTGAAAATAAAATCCACTGCATTAATATTGGAAGGAGTAACAGCTTGTTGCCGGACAGAGCTACAACAACGACCTTGTAGGTAGACCGACAGACCGACAGAAATAATTATGATTCAATGATGATGTAAAGTGTTTGTTGCTGAAATACAATGATGTAAAAGTTTACACTGGCAAGATTGACCTTTTCCTCGAGGTAATTATAAACATATTTTATTGAATGTTTCCATGGCGATAGACTTCCCATTGACGCCATATGAATTAACATTCAAAAGGAGAGTTGGCTAATACAAGGTCATGGCAGTTAAACGTTACAGGCTTGTATTTAAACGTTAAATCTGTGAGGAACTTGCCAAGCAGATTCAACTGAGGAGTTTGCACTGATACTGATCTCATACTTTTTGTCGTATGAACTCTATAGTCTTCCTATTCTAACCAACGGTTTTCATCATCCACACACTGAGCTGTATTCCACCTACCCTCAGCTACTGCACACCAAAGAGTTACACTAGTATGGCACATAATGAATAAACTAGGATCCTAGCAAGTCTAACAGCCCATAATGTCAGACCCTTTACCTCCTCCTGTACCCCATCACTTGAACACTGAGGTGATCTATATTTCACCCTGTACCAGTTCTCAGTATGCTCCTTAAGAGCTCTCAGCCTCCCTATAGTTCCCAATCATGTCCCACAACCAGGGTATGGACACTTGCAGCAGTATGGCCATTTTTCTGGTAGCCTTTGCACAGGGTTGTGTGGCAGTAGGATTTGAACTATGTGGTGGGTGCGGGGGCGCACACCTTGTTTGTACATGCAGATCAATGTTTTTTTATTCTGTGTTGCAATTAAGCGAAAGATTTTCCAAAATATGGAGCACGGCTACCACCTCAAGTGCCCCTTCCTTTTCCAAACTCTGAGTCTGTGACTGTACCATCTAGCATTGCAAAGCAAGATGTACAGAAATTTTCAGTCCGTAGAGAATTCCCTGAAAGATGGCATTGCTGCTATCTAGCACCCATGGAGTCTCTATTACTGGTGATGAGGTGATTCATCCACGAACTTAGGTTCCCATTATAAACCTCCGCTTACCTGCCATGCTTCATATGAACCTTCCAACCTCCTTCAATCTCCTGCTAAGTTAGTCTGAACGGGGTAGGTCTGGAGTAGAATTAGAAACCAGAAATAGGTGTGTAGTCTAGACAGGGAAGACCAGGTGTTTAACACCTCGCCACGACCTGTTGGTCTACTCAACAAAACGATCCATCTGCAGAGACAGAGTACATTGTTAAGAAAGTATATCGATTTAACAGAGGCAATTGAACACTGCATCAGCGTGACATAGAAAACAGGGAAACATCGCAGAAATCATAACAGGTACAAATAACATTATCTTCTGATGATAGGCAGTTAACTGTGCTGTTAAGATGCATTTAAGAAACCTAGTGTTGAAAGGGCTTTTAATTCATCCCCTCTTGAGTTAACTTTGCATAACCCAGTTTTTCCTTTATCCTTTCTCTTCCAGCAGATATTTTAAAGGAGAAACTGTAATTGCTCCCCTGAGCCATATCAAAATTAACAGCTGCTGATGAAGGGATGGGAATGCAAAGCTGTAATTGTTACGAATGTAGGCAACTGAGTGATATTAGTGATATTCATTTGGGGGAAGTCTAAACAATGTAAAAAGGCAATTGAAAGTCTCAGGAGAACTGTCTCAGGGGAACTCTAATCATTTGATTTACAATAGTACTCTTACACCTTTGGATGTTATCCTACTGATGCATGTCTCACTGACTATTGTCAGTAAAGACAATATTCAACATCTTCAGTCTGCATCCCTTACTCTATTGCTATCATTCACCTATGTAATGTATCAATTGTCGATAAGGCAAGGCCTGGCACAAAAAATACAGATGTGTTATAGTTAACCCATGGAAGTGCTGCACCTCCGGTGTGGAACGAAGACTGTATTAACAAAAGGAAGGGTGACAGTAGTAGGAAGAGGCACAGTCTGTGTACTCTCTATGATATTTTCAACAAAGCTTAACTCTTTTAAATGAGTGTGTAACCTTTTCATGGTGAGGAATAATGGCCTCTTTAGAAACTGCCTTGCAGTTATCTTCTATCATCCCTTATCCAATTAGATTGATTATATTCTTTTTAAAAAGCTTCTTTCTCTCTTTTTCGGATTTAAATTCATAATGGTCATTATGACGCCATCTTTTAGGTAGAGACATTTTTGAAGAGTAGAAAGTGCAATATATGAGATCTTTGACCTTAATAAGCATTGGCTATTTCCACGCCCTATTTTCAGAGACATCCACGTAATACCTGTTATCAATGATGATCGTTTTTCAAACCAGCCTTGGTGTCTAAATGTATCCATTGTTGCTACTGGTCAATTCATTCTACTTTCATCAACACATGAACATAATTGTATTTCTTTCTTTTATCATTATACTACTCTCTAACTTTTTTAAATCATGACATAATTATTATATGTCAGTATTATAAGGAAAGCCTTTGTTCCCAATATTCCTCAGACCACCAGCTCCATGGTTTTCTTCCCTTATATGATTGACGTATTGAAGGTTCTATCACACCCAGGGGATTCCCTACAAAGGGGAACCTCCAGTCTGCTAGCGACACACCCCTCAGGTCATGTGATGGTCGGTGCAGAGTGGCCCCCTGGGAATGATTCTCTGCATTTGGGGCCGCTCACCATAAGAGGTAGGCTATGGTCGAAGGCCTAGCCATAAGGGTGATATAGACTTGTGTCATGAGGTTTTGTCTATGGTCATCAGCATGCATTCATGTATTTACATAAAGTGTGAGAAGAAGGATCTATACAGAAAAGAAAGATATACGTAATAATATTATTTCAGTTAGCAAACATAGTATTCTTAAGATTTGCCAATACTTTCACATTTACCACCAATGTAGACAGTACTCAAGTTTGCCGCCCTTCACATACTCCATCAAGGTGAATGATGATGTTGGGAGCACTGCAGAGGTAACGAGACAATTTGTAAGCCATTTTGATGGATCCCGTGAGAGCTGTACTATGGCAATTACCTGATCCTGCCCCTACTATGGGACACCTTACAGGCGCTTTATGAGAGAAGCAGTCAGACTGGTACTGAGTCAGTGATAAAAGGGTAATCGTGTAGATTTTTAGATTATTTCGTGCAATCCATGAAGTCTTAGTTAAACTGCTGGGCAGTACTGCCATCCCCCGCATGGGGTTTGATCCACTCTTAGAAGTAGAGACTCGTCAGTTATATGAAAAGGGAAGAGAAGAGGAGAAAATGGAAATTGCTAGTCTGCTAACTGCTTCAGACACTGCCATTATAATAACGATAATAATAATAATGATAATAATAATAATTGGTAGCTCTGAAATTCACAGAATATCTCACTCAATGTCAGGTAACACATTAATGAGGTAAGACATTATGTATTATGATTTTAGTCAACTTTATTTAGAAGCACTCTTTGATAAGTAGATGGAACATGGTAAGAGCTTAGGAAGTTAGTCAAGGTGAATGGTTAGTAAAGAGCCAACAATAAGAATAAACTGGTGATGAATGATAATGATTGTTTGGTAGCTGAATCGAGCAGCCATTTTGATGTGCAGCATTATCCTAAAGAGTGATAACAGATTTTTATATGTTTGCATCAACTTGTCAAGTGTCATACACTTAATGAGACAATAAGCATAAGCTCTGCATTTTATACAAAGAAAATCATTCCATGAATTAGATTTGAAACTTTTAAAGGTATATGGGAGGGTTCGGTGAATTCTATTCGACCAACAATATCTCTTAATCACTTGGGGTTCTATTAATTTCATACAATTATGATGATGTGATTGAAGCAAAAAAAGCAATACCTCATAATGCTAGATTTTGATATATTGACATTTGAAGAAAGACACCCTTAACTATAGCCGCGTATGGTGGAAACCCCATTTTTCAAACATTTTAGAACTATATGAAAAATTGACCAATAATGTCCCAGCTGAACTTCTCAGATGTTTAGAGGAGAAACTAATAAGTCAAGACCGATTTAGGGGAAAAAAGACAAAGTAAATTTATTGTATTTTCTATATTTTTCAGCACAGAAAAAAAAGAAAGTTGCCAACAATTTGAATTCAAAAACCTTAGTTATATGTAGTCATAGTCTGACATTTAAAGGGTTATTAAAGGTGACTTAAGGCGCTTTAAGGTAGTTACATTTTTTGCCACCAGGTGCCCCTTAATGTTTGATCTATTCCAAGATTTTAATATAAATCTGGTAAAGTCCAGTAAATTACCTCAAAAATTATCTCAAAAGAATTTGTCTTCATATTCAAGGAAAGTCATGCATTAAGTAACTTCAAGTAGTGATAATTATTACAAGACAACCACATGACAACCCCAGCCCCCTACATCCCGATTCCATGGCAGCTAGCACAAGATTGGTAAAGCTGCCTGTATCATATAGGTAGACTTACTTTGAGCCTGTACTACATCTCCAACATATGTTGTATTGGCAGTCTGCCCTCCTCTCCTGTACAACTTGTTGATACTGAACTACACTGCAGCTCATCCACAGGGCAGCCAAAAATATGTCAAATATAGATAGAAAACTTATCTATAGGTTAATTTACATTGCTCTCCATGTTTCTTTGGCAACAAATGAATTTATTGAAGGTATAAAAACTTAACATTAAATGATGCAAGCTTGTCAATATATTTTTATCATATATATCTGCCAAAGTTAGAGAGGCAGCCAGAGGCTAACAAATTGTCTCGTTGCCTATAGAGTGCCAATAATATTAGTTATAACCGCCCGTTGATACACTAGCGGTGCATGAAACCATTATATAAATAGTTTCTGGTATAATTAAATCTATATGATTAGGTCTTACTATTTTGACATCTTCTATATTTTTCTCTCCCTCTTCTAGTCCCTCTACTATTCTCTGCTCCCCTTAATCCTGTACTCTTCACTCCTTGCCTTCCATCCCAGTGTTCTCTTTATCATTTTGCTTGGTACAAAGATGCTTGGATGAGACAAATCCTACTATAGCGTGCTGATATCATATTCAGGCCTCAGGAGAAGAGTCTATTTCTTTTTGTGGCTTCAATGAGGGGATCCTTCTCAGGGGGCCACTCTGTACTGACCATGTCATGAACGGAGGGATGTCTTGGTATGAGGCTGAAGCATCCCCTTTGTAGTGGCATCCCCATGGGAGTGATAGAGGCTTCAATAAGTCAATCATAATGGAGAGGGGAATAGTATGGCCTTGATGGGAGCTGGTACATGTACAGTCTTGGATGTCAAACAGTCTAGGCAGAGCTATCTGGATATTTTTCAGCCAACAAAAGGCAATCGGTTCATTAAGATTAAATACTGGGGCATAGGATGGTCCAGTTTTGAAGTGTCATACCCCTCATGCCAAGCCATATCCACAAATATAGAAAAATATATAGAAATATTTTGAGAGAAGGCTAGAGAAAAATATTCCTGATTTGATGAATATACGTTAAATATAAATAAAAGAACAGGTGACAAGGAGAGGCATAGACAAATAAACAGCTAGCCAACCTTTAAGTATTGGTTAAAAGGTCAGAATAGTCTGAGATACAAGAAAGATAGGAAGGGCTTGTCTCAGAGAGGTAAGAATTCCACTCCACTTGCAAATGTGGCAAATCTCTTTGGCAACAATATGGCACATGTTAGAGAGGAGAGGGAGGATGCATCCTCTGTTACCATTGTTATCCACCTTACTCAGGAACATGCATGTCCAGTCAGCTTAAAGCATAACGGTCCGAGAAATGAAAGCATATCATTTATAGGGTATAATCGAGGCGGGAAGGTTGGAGCCGCCGGGTAACATTAGAGTGCTTCTGCGCATGAGCTAGGTCTGGCTGTATCCGGGAAGACGGCCAGTGGGCCATTCGGATTGAACTCTCACTGGAAGAAGGGTGTCGGCGCATTGGTTCGCAATTAATTGCAGTTTACGCTAAGGAATTACGTCAAGTTTGAGTCAGGAGCAAGTATAAGGTTTCCTTAATAAGTACACAAGAACGAGGTTGTTTGACCGACTTGGCCGGTATCAGGGTGAAAGATACGGTATCAGCCTGAAACCCTTTATAAGGGTTGATGGCTGATACCGTATCTTGATCCCTGATACCGGCCAAGTCGGTCAAACAACCTCATTCTTGTGTTTATCAAGAAATGTGGATTAAATAAGGAAAAATACCAATTTTACTGTGTCATTTCGTCTTCCCGAGCTCCAGGGATCGCCATTTTGTTTTTGTGCTGCTGTCACTTCCGGTTTTGCGAGTACGCAAAAAAAAAAAAAGTCCCCCCAACTATCGTCTATATCTCCTTTATTTGTACAATTTAGGGCTACTGTGCGATTAAAAATTGTTAATTATACAAAATAAGAAACGATTGAGCCATAATCTGATAAAAAAAAATAAATAATAAATGCTGATCCGCGCTGAACTCTCCGAGCAGAGGCTTTGTAGTATAACATTACAAAGAATATGCTTGAAGACCGATCGTACCGCCCCTGTTTTATGACGCTAGTCTAGATTTCGGCGCCACTGTTTCTCTATGGGGAAATTTTACGATCCATTTTTTCGCCGAGCTATCAAGTTTACAAGTCTCAACCAAATTTTCTGGGGGGTTAAGGCCTAATTCAGCTATTGTACGTCCAAATATGGGATCTTTTCTCTTCCGTGTGCTATGTTTCTTTCAATATAACTCGATTTTAAAGCTAAAAACGACCATTTTATTTTTTGGGGAATGAAAAGAAACCACTCGCGCCCTGCCCCTGTCAAGCGCAAGCCGGGCGGCCACATTTTTATCCTCTCAATTTTTCCCCGATCCATCATGTTACAAAGCCTCAACCAAATTTTCTGGGGGGTTAAGGCCTAATTCAGCTATTGTACGTCTAAATATAGGATGTTTTGTAGTGCTTAGGCTTTGTTTCAAGTCGAAATATGCTATTTTAACCCCAAAACGAAGGCAATTAAAAAAAAATGATATCGTCTCAATCTGAATGTAGGTCAACGATCAGCTGATCGCAGCCTCCGGTGCTTTTTCGTCTCTACTCGATTTCATCGTTTTATTATAGAAAATCGATGTTAAACTGCTCGATTTGAATGGAATGTATCAAAAGTAAGGTGACAAACGCTCAAAATATAACATAAATAAGATTTTTATTTCATCGTAAACGCCACTCCCCCCACGTTCTAGTTCAAAATATCCGCCCGGCGAGTGCCAGCAGACAGCTCGCACGAGGAGGCTTTCCACGCTTCAACTTGATAAAAGAAGACGAAATACGTGAAATATAGGAGGAAATACGCGTTGAACCAACCAGCACAACAAACATAAAGGTATAATGAAGGCATTGACGGTCATATTAACACATGTTATCATCAATTTATCTTAATATTAGTGCAAGAGGCTGAAAGGTCAAGCCAAGTCAACTTGGTGCTGTCAGACATACCACGGTCTGACACCGTCCCATACTTCATAGGACTGACGTTAAAGTCAGCATTCATCTGAGGGATTAAGGGATTCCGCTCACTAGGAGGCCTGATCGTCCAATGATTGTGAATTCGAAGGAGACACGTTCACTTGGGTCTGCGAACGGGTGTCCACGTTTCCATAATGAATGTGGACGTGGACTGCCCCGTTACCGGTTATTGTGGCTCCGGAGAACATACCCGCCACCAAATCCTGGACCGGCGGCATCCCCCTGGTGCGCACCTGCACCGATCTAGGTCCTATGACCGGCCCAATTGCACCATCCAAGACAGGAGCCGATCCGGGGATCACGACTGCAGCCGCAGGGGCCACGATAGGAGCCGATACGGGGGCCACGAAGACAGGAGCCGAAACGGGGGCCACAACCGGGCCTGATACGGAGTCCACCACAGAAGGCTCTGGAAGCGAGGCGGAGGAGGCTTCCTCGGCCTCCACTGCAGCTTCGTCGGTCTCCACCGGGGCCTCCGATACTCGCTTCTTCAGGAGGGAGCTTCCCGGAGTGATCGCATCGTAGGTTCTCTTCCGGCCCACGGCGATATGATACATTTCTTTCTGCTGGGGAACGGAGGCTGTGGAGTACGCCTGAATCGAGTTAACATTTCGGTGCCCGGAGTACTGGATAAGAAGGTGCGAAGGTACACCCGCATGAAGAAGGTTGGTCATGTAGGTCTTACGCGGTGTGTGGCCCTTAATGGCCCCAGTTAGGCCCGCCTTCTTCTTCACTTCCTTCATTATCTTGCCGATAGAGTCGTCGCTCATCTCATTCTTATCACCGTGCTTCCAGGGATACTCCATCTCCCATGTGGCCTTCCATATCGGAGTCAGGAAGAAGTGGACCTCCGGTTGCTTCTGGGCAGGGCTTCTCTTGTCCCGGATCCTTTTGTACATCCGTACGGGGCACCTCTCCTCATCGTCAAGTAGCCACATATTGGGGTTGTACATACGGGGGGCACCTTTGCCCTTTCGGGTCTTCGACAAGGTTTCCACGAAGTGAAGGTGCTCATTAGGTGTGCCCTCATCCACCATATAAAGGTGCTTCCATAACACGGCTGTTTGCTCTTGGCGACCCCGCCACCCGAAGCCATTAGCGAAGAAGAAGTACACAGTGTTCTGAATGGTTCGAGGGTCCTGACTCCCAAACGCACCCGTTTGCCAGCATATTTCCACATCCTCATCTGTGAGTGGTACGGCCATATTGGGTTTGTCCCCGAAGCCCAGGTCTTTCAATTCACATCGCCTTGTCTCGATGACTTGTCGAAGCAGATCAAAGTTCGAGTCAGTCATCATATTGACCGGATAGTTGTTATCACGGCAATATCTGCAAAATATAAAGGAAATTAGGAATTAATTGTGTGATTAGACCTCCAAGAGGAGAATTCATAATAGGTCTGGATCAAGTGTGACATTCCACGGATGGTACTGCAGTCATACAGGAGAGACCAGGGCGTCAAACCGTGAGTAGCCAAGTTTGCTTTGAATCTAACCATACAAGCCCTGCCACTGTGATAACGTTATATTTCAGGTTTAGCCTCAATATGACATACCCACACATTGATATCAAGCTCAAAATATGTGAATATATAGGAAACAGGCCAAAAATGGTTAATTTGTGCAAATACTATGACAAGGTAGCGAGGTTACAGTCGGCACGGGTGTGGGACCTGGGTCATACTGAGGGGGGATTATATTTCAAAGTGCTGTATTTGGGTCAAAAATGGGTCTTTTAGGGTCAGGAAAAAAATAGGTGGTACTTCAGCATGTCGACTTTACTCTAACTGAGGCTCAGACATTTTAGGGGCCTCAAAATATCCAAAAATTGAAAAAAGCAAACGCAAGTTGAGCAGCGACGAGGCCGTATATAGGATTGCAACAGGGTTTAGAAGCTGAAGTGACCCTAACTCAGGGGGGGCTTGGGGGGTCTTAAAATTATTTTTATTAAATGCGATATCGCAATCTGGGATATTAAACATGTCACCTTTTATATATATCAAGGGCAGATCTCAAAAATTGCTCTAACCCCCCCAAACAATTTTTTGTCGTTGAGCAATTTTTAAAGTGATTCTAGTAGCATTCATGTTTGAGGGTCGTGCCGCTATTCGGTTTAGTGACTTCTACATGTTGGATTTCTTAATGAATCACATCACTAGAAAGGCCTGATACTGGAGAGTTAAGAAAAAATTATTTTGGGGCTGCCCCCCCCCTGTGTACAATTTTAGAGCATATTTTCAGTTTGGGTCGGGCCACTGTCAGTCGGCGCCCATAGACTCGCTATGTTAAAGCACTACCGGGTAGCGTCTCACCGAGTGGAAACCTCGCCATAAAAGTTCATTTCCTAAATAACTACTGGATATTATGCAATGGCATCTCGAAATCCTGTATCTCTATATAGTTGTCATAGTCCCCGCAAAAGGATTTGTTCAAATGTCGTCTCTAAGTATCGAAATAATTAAAAAAGCAAACTGAAGAATAGCGATGAAAACTTTTTAAAGGCACGCCTACACCAAAATCCTAAACATGAGCGCCTTGTCATATTTTGCTCATTTAGGTTTTGAAGCCTTCAGACACAATATTTGACAATTTCCTTTTGCGGGGACTACCACAGGTGTGTATAGATAGAGGATTTCGAGTTCCCATTGCAAAATATGTAGTAGTTATTGAGAAAAATGAACTTTTATGGCCAAGTTTTCACTCGGTGAGACGCTACCCGGTAGTGCTTTAAAAATGAGAGCGCGGTTTCCAACAATATTCTTCAGTTTGCTTTTTTTTAAATTGAGGTACTTAGACACAATATTTGAGCAAATCCTTTTGCGGGGACTATGATAACTATGTAGAGATACAGGATTTCGAGGTGCCATTGCATTATATTCATTAGTTATTTTGCAAACAGGGTTTGAATCGGGGACTTTGAGAAATTGGTCTAGCTCGTGGCCATTTTGTCAGTTTTCAGTCACCTTTCAAAAAATGTAAAATTAAAATACTTAGGGGTTGAATTGATACATGGGCTTCACATATGCTTTGGAGAAGGCTTCAATCTATTTATTCATCATATTTGTACCTTGCAGTACTGGTGTAGTACCCCGTTAGGGTATCTGGTTGGTGATACTTCTGTTGATCTGTTGCCTTGTCGATGGTGACTCCTTTCGGGAGAGGTTTCCGCACGCCGAGTATGAACGAGCACATCAGGGAACATAGCCTACGGGGTGGTATGTCAAGCACATCTCGATTTTCGTTCAATTCCACCTTGAAGAATGTGTGTACCTTCCTCATGACCTAAAAATAAAAAAATTAGGGGTTATAATACGTTAGATATCGATTAAAACAGGCGCGGTATCCAAGTAAATTCTCCCAACTTAAATTCTCCCAACCAGAGCCGCGCCGACACGCGTTCACTCAAAACATCAACAATGGCTTCATTTCTGCACTCACCGACGCTGTCTTTCGGACTGTGTTTTTATTTCTCCTCTCCTCTACATATGTCCTATGGGCCTCTTCTTCTCTGTCAATGTCCTCCTGGGTTGGGGGAAGAATTATCTGCTCGTCATTTGCCTCCAGGTCGTCTGGCGGTGGTGGAATAAACTCATTTTCCTCCACGTCGTCTGCTGGAGGAGGAGGCCTCACCTCCGGCTCCTCGGCCAAATCAAACTCAAACAGATCGTTTAAAAGGCCGAATTCACCTGTTGTCTCTTCAGCACATTCATTAAGTGCCTCTTCCACGAGCTCCTTGAGAGCCCACTTTTCAAAATTAAAAAAAACCTGGCACGCTACGGCTTGTGGAAGCCTTTCTTTTTCCCTCGGGGTAATGTTGGACCAAGCAAACGGCTCCATATTCGCTATAGCAGACGACCAGAAGCCAACCGGAACTAGTTTTGCGTCTCTGCGTGTGGCTTCCACATATCCATACACTCAGTGATCGGCCGGAAACGGAAGCCACCACCCTCAACTAACCCCCTGATACAGCCCCCAAATACCGGAAGTGACCTGATATGGCTTCCCCGTGTGACGTAGGTACGTTTGAGTATCGATTTAACCACATGGCTTGATAAGTGAAGGATACGTATAGACACTGTCAAGCATATTGGACAGCGTTTTATTGGATTTAAGTGGAGACGAACCGCCTGCAACCGCCGGCATCCAAGGTGCCGCCATCTTGTGTTAGACTCAGGTAGCGCCTTTTGTAAACAAAAGCACGTGTGAATGAAGGTTTGTCGAGTGCGCGGCGAATCATATGATGGCCGCTCGAACCCTGGAAGTGACTTTTGCAAGCAGTGTGAGGGGGGGCAGGATGAAGACCTCAGTGCGTATTGTGGAATTAAGGATCAGGAACATGGTACGGGAAATGAAGATAGAGGTGTCAGTGGTGCTGTGGGTGGACGACGACAGCATAATGCGAACCCGAGCGTTCTGGCTGACGGAGGCTCCTCTACGAGAGGTCCGGTTGAATCAAATGATAGCACTAGTGGAAGAAGAAGTCATGGCGATGTGGGATGCTCAGGTGGCATTGTACCAGGCCAGAGTGTTCCCGAGGAGGCAGATGAATCAATAGACTGGGGTGAGGCCTCTGACGGGGCATGTATGTCGTCCCTGCAACAGGAGTTATTATATGAGCAACAGAGGTTAAAAGCCTTCGAACGCAGCGAACAGATTGCAAGGATGAGAGCTGAAGTTTCTCGTCTTAGGGAGAGGTCTCGTCAGGTAGAGCTGAGTAAAATCCATTATGAAGAGGAAGCGGATGAGGCTACGCATGCTATTGCCTTGAAAGAACGTTTGAAGTCGAATCTGGTAGAGAAGGCGGTGCAGAGGGACGCAGTCAGGCAGCGTGAGTTGGCGGAGAAGCTCAAACTGGAAGGCGCGGGCAAGGATCCGGGTGATGCTTCTCAAAATGGCCGCTCCTCCAGTAGTGACGATGTTACAGGTAATGAAGGGGGTTCTGATGATGAAAAAGAACTTCCTAAGAAACCTACCAAGAAAGAAGGGAAGAAGAAGAAGGAACTGAAGAAGAAGAAGAAGAAGAAACAGAAGCAGCCGGAGGAGGAGTCTGAAGAAGAAGACGACAGCAGTGATAGTGAAGGTACGATAGAGGTGGACTTAGATTTTGATTTGAAGAGACTGCTCCCGAAAAAGGACAGAACTTTTGGGGTATAAAGAAATCCTGTATTATTCTCTACGAGATATAGAGTCTTTATTGGAAAAAGGTGAGAAGGTGGCTCCTTATGTTGGACACCTCAGGTTTCTATGTGGTAAGGACCTCAAGAGGTACGCGTACGAGAGCATTGTCCAGTACGATGCTGTTGTACGGGAACAGGCTGGAAATGATGGTATAAAGGCATTTGGTAAGAGATCAAGTGATGTTATACATGAGAATTTGGGGTCTGATGCTGTGTTGGCGAGGGGGGGGGGGTAGGGGAGGAAGGGGGCGTGGCAGGGGTAGGGGGTTTGGTTTTGCACCAAGGGAGATGTGTACCCAAATATGTTTCGGTTGGAACGAGGGAAAATGTATGTGGGGAGAAAGATGCTTTAGAAGGCATGTTTGCATGGAATGTGGGGATGGCTCACATTCTGTGGGAAGATGTGGGGCAGTAGGGGGGGGGTGGGGGGAGGGGGGCCATTTCCAGGAAGGGGCAGGGGGGGGGGTATGAGGTAGGGGGGACAGCTGACGCCTGGATCTGGGGGGGGTATGGATGTTGTGAATGGGACGATTGCTGGTATGTGGTTGACATGGTGTGTATTTGGGTTTTGTTGGAAGGTTCTATCGTGTGTAATTTTCAACAGGTTGCATAAGGTAATCGAGTTGGAATGTATAAGATTAAATATAGTGATATCTGAACGTCAGGTGAATGTGTTATTAATGCTGTTATGCCCAATTGTATGTGAAGGTATTATAGGTTGTGATATGCTGATAACGTATTTAAAAAATAATAATTATGTTAAAGCACGAGAAAATGTATATGAAAGGCTCGAGGGCTGTGCTGGTAAATTGATATCTGAAGTTCTGGATCAGGCAGATTTTGCGGGTAGATCTGATGTGGAGGAATTTGTAGCCTCATGGGGGTCGGTGAGATTATGTGTAGGTACTTGCACCCATGCTATTCGTGGAGTGAAAATTTTGTTGAAGCCTTGTAACATGTTGCGGCATGTGGTTAAGACTGGCATTTGGGACTATAATATGAAGTTTATATTTGAAAGCAGTTATATTGGTTGTGCAATTGTTAATGAAAATCTAGATGCGAGTTATGATAGAGTTAATTATAATTCAATTAATGAAACAAAAGCTAAAGACTGTATGGATGTTATTGTGCAAGAAGAATTATCAGAAGGTATTATTTCTGTGGTTGATATTAAGCCAACTTGTATACATTCTTTGGGTGCGGTACCTAAAGGGGAGGAAGACATCCGATGTATTACAGACGCGAGTAGGCCTAAAGGCAAATCAATTAATAATTATATGGAAGATATCTTGGATCCTTTCAAATATGTGGTGGTAAAGGATATAGCTAAGAGAATGTCGAATTCATGTTGGATGTCTGTATTGGATATTAAAGGAGCCTACCGTTCGATACCGGTAAGGGGGGACCATAGAACTTTTCAAGGTTTCAGGTGGGAAATTAATGGTAAAATGGAATATTTGGTTAATAATAGCTTGGCTTTTGGTCTAAGATCGGCTCCTTTTATATTCACACAGTATACGGAATTTATAGTGCGTTGTATGAATAGATTGGGTTTTGATAGAGTTTTTGGATATTTGGACGATTTCTTAATTATGGAAGGATCTGAAGAGAAATGCTGGGTGGCTCTTAATACCTTGATTACCATGTTACGTGAATTTGGGTTTTATATTAATTATAAGAAAGTTTTGTCACCTAATCAAGTGATACGGTACTTAGGATTGGATTTCAGTTCTGTGGATATGAAATTGTATTTACCGGTAGATAAATTAATTAGGTTGTATATATTGATTGATGAATTTTTGAAGAAAGATACGTGTAAGAGAAAAGAACTTCAAAGTCTAGTTGGTTTGCTGTCACATTGTAGTTCAATTGTAAGAGGAGGCAGAACGTTTTCTAGAAGAGCTATTAATTTGGTGAATTCTGTAAAAAATGATAAAGATAAAATAATATTGAATGATGTATTTGCTCAAGATTTATTGTGGTGGAAGGCGTTTGCAGTTATGTTTAATGGCAGTGCTAATGTTATTAATTTAGATTATAAGAATTGTCTGACAATTTATGGTGATGCTTCCATGTTGGGTTTTGGAGCGTGTTTTGAGAAGGATTGGATGTATGGTTTGTGGTCTGATTCAGAATTACCTGAATTTGATTATAAAGAACATAAGGTCAAAGGTCCTATGGAAGATTTAACCTGTTCGGCTGAACGGGAGATGTGGCCTGTTCTGATGTCTTGTGTACGATGGGGTGCTGGGTGGAAGGATAAAGCTATACATGTTTTCACTGATAACGTGGCAGTAGAGATTATGTTAAGAACGGGAAGATCCAGAAATGTATTATGTATGCAATGGTTGAGAGAAATTTTTTGGTGTGCTTTTGTGTATAATTTTGAAATATTCCCTCATAGGATATCATCAAGCCAAAATGTTTTTTGTGATGCTTTATCAAGAGTAATGGGAATTAAATATCGTAATGTGGTTAAAGCATACGCAGCTAACAGGGAATATTGCTGCCTATCTAATGGTTTGCATTGTTAATTTAAGGTGATGGACTGTTGGAAGAAGTGTTGCGCTTGGAAAATCTTTTTTATGCGGAAAGTACAAAGAAGACTAGATCTGTTCAGATCAGGAAATATGAAAACTTTTGTTTGGATTATGGATTTAATTCTTTTCCTTTGGATTCCTTGATTATGAGGAAATATGTGGCCTTTTTGAGTAAATCGTTATGTTATTCATCTATTCAGCAGTATGTTTCTGCAGTATTGGTGTTAGCAAGGTCGTTGGGTTACCAAGATGAGACGCGTGTGTCTCTAAACTTAACATGGATATTGGGTGGAATTAAACGCTGGAAAGGTGATTATGTACAATCTTCAACTAGTATTTTTCCTGAACAATTGTGTAAGATTAAAGAAGCATTAAATTTAAGACATATGGAAGATATCACTTTTTGGGTTTGTTGTATGATTATATTCAGAACGCTGCTTAGAGGTTCTAATGTGTTAGATACAGGCATGGGTTTAAATTAAGAAGATGTTAAAATAATGCCTTGGGGTGTACTGTTTACGGTATCAAAAACTAAGACGATTCAGTTCAAGCAAAGGATATTAGAAATACCGGTAGCATCTGTGCCTGGTCATTTGTTATGTTTTGTACCGTATTTATTATTATTGTTAAAATATAGTGGCACTCGTCAAGGTAGGCCACTATTGGGATGGTTATCAAAGGGTAAATTCAGATCCGCTAAATATGATTGGTTTATATCGAAATTACAAACTGTGTGTGCTAAGATAGGTTTGAAAGGTAAATTTGGTACGCACAGCTTCAGACATGGAGGTGCTACTACGATGTCTATTGCAGGTATGGTGTTGCCTGAAATATCTAAAAGAGGAGATTGGAAATCTTTGTGCGTTCCAAAATATTTGAATCGACCTTTAGATAATTTGATTCATGAAGATATGAAGTGGGCGAAATGTGTCCTAGATGTGGTTTTGTAGTGTGTGGGTTGATGAATCTACCTTATTATGTTATGTATGATAGTATGTATTTGTTTTGGTGTTTGGGCAGGTCTTTTGGCCTGGATTCCCCCAAGCCCAATTGCTGTGGTTAAGTTATATGTATTAGTACCGGTAGTGTTAGTATCATAGAGAACATGTAGACCTGATTATGGTCCGAGAAATGAAAGCATATCATTTATAGGGTATAATCGAGGCGGGAAGGTTGGAGCCGCCGGGTAACATTAGAGTGCTTCTGCGCATGAGCTAGGTCTGGCTGTATCCGGGAAGACGGCCATTCGGATTGAACTCTCACTGGAAGAAGGGTGTCGGCGCATTGGTTCGCAATTAATTTTTTTTTTCTCATGTTGTTATTTGTTACAATAAAAGGGGCAGGTCTTTTGGCCTGGATTCCCCCAAGCCCAATTGCTGTGGTTAAGTTATATGTATTAGTACCGGTAGTGTTAGTATCATAGAGAACATGTAGACCTGATTATATGAAATCACAAGGTGATCTGGCATACAGAACATATAAAAAATTGAAAAACACATTTGGCAACTTTCCCGGTATGCTCTGCCAGAATTGTACACTGTAAGGGAGGACAAAACTGTTTTTGCTGTGCTTCAGGTTTTATCAGAGGACCTCTTTCTGTTCCGTCATAAAACAGACAATCAGACACATGTTCTTGGAGTACAGAAATAAGTTGTATTCTTATCGGCAAGAAGAGACGCTGTTAGGCTAGATAGTCTCAAAATTGAGAGACAGTCTCAAAATCCCATGATTGTGTTTCTCGCAACCCTAAGGCTATCTATCCTGATGGTTGAGAGATACTAACAACACTATAGTATTTTGAGACTATCTTGCAGATTTGAGACTATCTGTCAGGATTTTGAGACTTTCTAGCTTAACAGACGCTACTGTATGTTGTTATTCACTTTCATGGGACATTGATATTTTTAATGGCTTTCTATGTTGCTGCGAATCCCCCATCCCTTACAAACCATAGAATGGAAATTCGGTTTGCATTGATGTGTTGCATTAAAATATAAAACCAATAATCAAATTATAACTTCTGAGAAACATTTTAGCTGTACCCATTGGCAAAAGGAAGTACTTTTCCTCTGACTTCAACGTCTATCTGAGCTTTGTCCTCCGACATGAAAGAGTTGTAGAGTTAATACAAGGCTTTCTTGATGTGACCACCCTAAAAGCTAAAGGGAATTTCTTATATGGGGTCTTTGGGGCAGCCTTATATTTAAAAGCTAGATGCAAAATCTGTAAAGAACTTGGCAATTAAGTAGCTTCAACTGAGGATTTTACACCGACACTGAGCTCATAATAATTCACCTTTATCAGATAAACTCTTTAACCTTTTCTTATTCAACGCTTTTCATCATTCACATACTTCCTCATTCCAACTACCATCAGCTACTGCACAGCATAGAGTAATGATAGTAACAGAGACTAATGAATAAACTAGGATCCTAGCAAGTCTAACAGCCCATAATGTCATACCCTTTACCTCCTCCTTCACCCTATCACCTGAACACTGAGGAGATTTATATTTCGTCCTGTACCAGTTCTCAGTATGCTCCTCTTGAGCTCTCAACATTCCTAGTTCTAGACCATCTCCCATAATGAGGGTATGGACAGTAGTAACATGGCCATATTTCTAGTAGTGTTTACACATGTTATAGCAGACAGTAAAATTCTAAAGATCCTTTTCGTTAATTAACACTGGTTATTTCAATGTCCTATAGTTAGAGAACTCCATGTATTATGCTTTGCATCATTCATAGCCTTTACTCACCAGCCCTGTTTGTGTCCATTATCACTACTACTGACTTCATCATCACATCGAATTATTGCATCTTCTGTTCTTTATTTCACTTTCTCTAACTTTATATTATTCTTTTATCAGTTATAGACTATAAGGATAGCTTTCATTCCCATTTTTTGTGGAGACCGCAGACCATCAGCTCCCAGCTTGGGCATACATGATTCCCTCCCCTTATATGATAAACGTATTGAAGGTTCTATCACACCCAGGGGATTCCCTTACAAAGGGGAACCTCCAGTCCCCTAGCAACACACCCCTCAGGTCATGTGATGGTCGGTGCAGAGTGGCCCCCTGGGAATGATCCCCTGCATTGGAGCCGCTCACCATAAGAAGTAGACTGATCCTAATGCCAAGACATAAGGGTGATATAGACTCTTGTCATGAGAATTTTTGTATACCTACAATCATAAGCATACATACATAATTTGCAGAGACAGTTGACAAGAAGATGTATACAGAAGAAGAAGGGCAATTGGAGAACTGCAGATTAGCTTATTGTATTATTTAAGTTACCGAATGTAGCAATACCCTTACATTTACTACCAGTGTAGCCAGTACTCAAGTTTGCAGCCCTTTACATACTCCATCAGGGTGAATGATGATGTTGGGAGCACTTCAGAGGTAACGAGACAATTTGTAAGCCATTGTGATGGATCCCGTGAGAGCTGTACTATGGCAATTACCCTGCCCTGCCCCTACTATGGGACACCTTACAGGCGTTTTATGGCAGTGGCAGTAAGACTGGTACTGTGCCTGTGACAAAAGGGTAATATTGTAGATTTTAGATTACTTTGTGCAATCCAGGAAGTCTTGGTTAAACTGCTGGGTATAGCCACATTAGATCATCACTGCCCTCCTCTGCATGAATCTGGACTACTCTCCAAATAGGAAATCTTCAGTAATCTAAAGAGGGAAAAGAGGAATATGCAATTTTCGGCCTTTTCACTGCAAAACACTCTGCCATTCTTTCTAGAAACAGTTTGTAGTTTTGAAACTCTCTAGAATAGTTCACCTCAATGTCGGGCAACATTATTATAAGTGTAAAGTTAGGCATTATTTTATATCCATGATTTCAGTTCAGTTCATTTAGAAGCAATCTTGGATGCTAGGGGAAGTTGGTAATAGGAAATGGTTAATGGAGAGCTAACAATGATCAAGAACTGATAAATGATACAGATTGATTTGTGGATGAATTTAACTGCCATCCTTGATGTGAGACCATTCTTTGATAAGAGTGATAACTGTGTGATATTCATTTTTCAGCAGCAATTTGTCAACCGTCAGAGTTAACAAGCTGAAATAACCATCAGCTATTAATCCAATTCAAAGACAATTATTTCTACGAGTTGGATTGAATGATCATCAAACTTTAAATTTTAATCTATATTCCAATTCCAATTATGCAAATCCAGTTAATGACATGTAAATCAAACCCACATTTGTTTCCCAAAGAATCCACCTTTGATTTAAGGGAAAGTCATTTTCTCATTAACTATCAAATGTCAATACTCATGTAGCATTAATAATTACAAGACATCCACATCACCCCCTCTATCCCAACCCATGGCAGGTTGGTAAAGCTGCCTGTATCATGTAGCTAGACTTACTTTGAGCCTAGCTGTACTACATCTCCCACCGATATTATAAATGGGAGCATGCCCTCCTCTCCTGTGCAACTTTTTGATGCTACACTATACTACCAAAATTGCACAGGGCTGCCCGAAAGATGTGATATCTAAAATAAAAATCTTGTATCCAATTCTATAGGTTTCCCTGTTCTGTTATTAATTGGAAACAACTTTCCTTGGGTATACATTTATATTACAGAATAAAAACAATTCAAATACAATTTATTGAAGATTTAAAAAAATACATCATTGAATAGGGCAAAGTTTTTAACGAATTAGAAAAATGTATCTGCCAGAATTAGAGAGACAGCTGATGTCACTAAACATGAATGGGGTGGGGGATTAGCGTTTAGATACCTCAAAGAATAAGTCACAATTCAACCCTCATTTTATTAGTTTGATACTTTTTCACTTTCATGGCTCTCCCATCTGATTGTCATATAAACCACATATAAGTTGTTTTATAATATGGGCAGAACCGCCACGGGTGATTGCTATACTATGGTTCTCAGGGATTCATCACAATGGTTCAGGTGCTCAGGGATTCAATATAACTTGTCTTGTAATTACTCGCGTCATGATAATACTATTTGTTTATTACCCAAGAAGGGGTATTTCAGTGCCCGTCTTATGGGAACTACTTACACTAGTGGTAAATTGTATCATTTTATAAATAGTTTGTGGTATAATTAGATTTATGTTATTAGTTCTCCCTCTTATCATCCCTCAAACATTCTCTTCTGCCCTTCATTCCATCCTCTTCATAACATGCCTTCCACTCCACTATTCTCCTTAATATTTTGCTTGGTAAAAGATGCTCAGCTGCATCAACTGCTGCTATTAGAACATGCTTATATTAGATTCAGGCCCCAGGAGGACAGTCTATATACTTCTTTCTGGGGCTTCAAAGTGGGATTTCTTCCCAGGGGGCCACTCTGTGCTGACCATGTCATGAATGGAGGGATGTCGTGGTATGAGACTTGAAGTTACCCTTTGTGGGGGAATCCCCTGGGAGTGATAGAACCTTCAATACGTCAATCATAATGGAGGAGGGATATAGTGCTCGGAACTGGTACTGGTAAAGTCTAGGATGTCCAATACATGTAGTCAAGGCTATTGGAGATAAAGCTTAAACTTGCTAAGATATTGCCTAAATATGGTAAAATCTACATAAAATGAAAGAGAATGAATACAGTTAAAATCTTCAGACTTGGTACATGATGAAGCAATAATAGGGATGAGGTGCATCTAAGGTTCAGTGACTGTCTAGGAATAGATACTTCCTGAGGAGAGAATGAACACATGACCCGCAGTCAAATGCCAGAACTGTACAATGTACATCTGCCCTGTACAAAATGTATTCAAAGAATGCATTGCTTTACTGTAGGCCCGGAACTGCTAAATGATTGTCATTTAAAGTCTTAAATCACACAGACTCGGTCAACCAGTCCAATTTTCCGCCACAAGGGCTCCAAATGGGACTGGTGTGACTGCTATGTTAAGATTGTTACTTCCTGCCAGGCTGTGCACAGAATTTGGTGCAGAGGATTTGATTGGTGGACTAATGAGAAGAAGTTAGCAAAACAAGTTTTTTATATGAGTTTGCCCAGACAATTATAGAGTCGGGGCCTGAGACTGTAAATCACACTGACCACCGTCAACAGGGTTTTTTCCCGACTAAAGTGGCCTTACCTTGCCTTCTAAATGATAGTCCTTTCTCAATACCAAAATACACAAACAATGTTTAGGATAAATCTGTATTTCATTTTCCTAACATTACAATTATCTTATATAATTGAAACCATACAGAGCGAAATGACAATACTCAAAACCTGAGGCATTAGAAATGCAAACTTTTGAGATTCGGCAAAAAGCAATGAGAATGTTCATTTGGGATACTAAATAAACTGACTTTGAAACACGATATGTTTTGATCTGTTTTGAAATAGGAATCAATAGGATAGGAAGATCTGAAATGTCAAAACATGACAGTATAAAAGCAGACATGAACCGTTCAGAAGGATGTTGAAAAGGACAAGCTTACTTCTCTTGCAGTTCTTTTCTGCAATTAAATGTTGTCTGGCAAAAAAATTTCCTGTCGGAAATGTTACAATTAGAGTTTCCATTGTGTGGGCTAAAACAGGTTACACAAGAGGAGGTAACTTGATAACCACACATCAGGGTCCTTATTCTAATCTTTACCTTCAATCATACCATTAAACATGTCCACCTGATGTCACTTGATGCCATGCAACGGTGTGTTGAATGAAATCACTCCTGGTGAGTTTATGCTTAAGAATCAAAAAGTTCAGGATTATGTGTTAAATCCCTAAGGCATGTAGAAACAGTTGTTGTCATGATGCACCAATGCAGTGCCACATTCCTGGATCCACCCCTTGCAGGAATACAGACATGCAGCACTGGTGGGTTATTCACAAGGGCTGCATTCCTGTATCATGACAACCAAGACACTAGAGGAATATGCTGTAAACTACACTGACTCTAGATACTCGGGGCCCAGCCCCTTCAAAGTAAGCAGAGGGGATATTGGTGAGGGAATTTATAGAGGCTGCTGAGATCTCTTGTAGGTTGAATGTAGCATATACCTCAGTCGTTAAGTGATAGAACAGGGACGGGGAAAGTCCCTTCTCTAAAGGTTCCGTTAGATTTGCGCAAAAAACCTGCATCGTGTGAGGGATGGCAGGCTAGTATTTAAAAGTACATCAGTACATTAACATCGTATGCCTAATCACCATAATGGAGCCATTTGAGAAATATTCATCATGATAACAATTTCAAAGCAAGAGAGATTATGAAAAAGAGCTTCCCAAATTGATGTTTCTTTCAAGTTTAAAAGAAATACGAAAAATAACACCAATGACTGAGACAAACCAATATCGAGTCAGGATTTCACTAATATCATATAGCTTATAGGGTCAGGAATATATCTGTTTGTGGTACAGGTCAGGTAGTAAGAGTTGGGCCCAGGGAGGCAAACACCCCATAGATCTCCACTCCAGGGATCAATTGTAAATGTGACACAATCTCTTGTAACTCTGGCAGAGATGCATGTTAGAGCGAGGAGGAAGGATGCATCACCTGTTTCCGTGTTATCCAGCTTACTCTGGCACATGCATTTCCAGTGTGATGGGGGATCTTTCATACACAACAAATAAATAATGCATTTGGCGTCTTTCCCAGTACCATCTGTCAATGTTGTACATTGCAGGAAAAAATGAAACCACTTGTTTTGCTGTGCTTCAGGTTTTATCAGAGGACATACAACCATTTCTTATTGACCTCATTCTGTTCTGTTTGGAAAACAGACATGGAGTAGGGAAGTATAGATCCCTCTGATTCACTGTTTTAAAAGCATTCTTACCTTTGTTTGAAATGTATTTTTATCCGCAAGAAGAGATGAATTTTATCATTCATCATAGCAGCAACTTTGATATTTGTAATGGCTTTCAAGCTTGATTGTGCCCCAAGCTTCCCTTAAAGACCATGGAAAGGGAAATGGGTTTGCATTGATGTGTTGCATTGAAATATAAAACCAATAATTAAATTACAACCTCTGAGATACATGTTTTGCTTTACCCAGTGGCAAAGGGAAATACTTTCCCTCTGATTTTAAACAGCTATGTGAGTTTTATCCTCTGACATGAATGAATTATTTAAAGTTGAGATTATGCAAGCCTTTCATGATGTTGCAACCCACCATGAGCCACAAGTTACTTTGATAGGGGGAAACTTGGCTGCAGAAACATAATTATTGTTGCTACCAAAGTATGTCCCACCACAGAAGTACCATCTGATGGCATGGGGTAGAATACATTTTAATCGATCGAAAACATGATCAACTAAAGTAGGGTCTGATGCCTAACCTGAACTATAAACTATCTGGATATGGGTGATTAGAATTAACCTAGTATGTGGACATTCCTCTTCAAAATCTAGTAGATGGACATACATTATGTTGTGGTCTAGAAGTAGACTAGCAGGGCCTGGGTGGAAAAGTGTACGTGTTAGCCATAAACATGCTATGTATGTGCACTCTCTAAGCAAAATATCCATCTACGGCCAGTTCTGATCAACCACCAAATCTATGTATGTCCACCTCATGAAATTACAGAAAGCTGTCCACCATGAGGCTAATTTTACCAACTAATAGCAGGTAGACCTAGTTGTCCATTTACTAAATTGGAGCTCAGCTTATAGGATTCAGAGTCCAATTTTATACACTGATACAGCATGTTTCATGGATCCCCTCCCTCTGCTAGTCCTAGACACCTCCTGCATGGTTGGCCAGTCTAAATCTAGCCCCATACATCTGGTTGTTTTGATGGGATATTTACCTGTATTTGTACATGTTCCATTACAACACAGGCAGCTTCTGGGACTACACACACAGTGTTGACTGAGGATGGAGGTCGGCTAGCTCTGTTTGTACAGACATATAGACTGAGGTAAAGTAGGTGCTCAAAAACAGGTCCTCCTGCCAAACATGGAGTCATATGTATATGCCTATAAGGCAAGGCTCACAAATTACGTCTCTAGCACTGTCGGCCGGGTCTTTGGGTTTTTGACAAATCATTACCGAGATTAATTTGTATAAGAACACTTTCAAGATTAGTGATAATGTGGTTGTTAGGTGTTGTAATGAGGCCTAAAATTGGTGTTGCCAATTGTAAACGTTTCCTATGGTATTGTTTCACATTGTCTCATATATTGGCAGGGTTTCTCTTGGGGCATGCACCAGACCCCCTACAGGTTTCTCAGTGCGTTGCTCCCAATGGTTGAAACCATCGACCATTCTGAAGTGTTTCTAAGGAGAATGGAGTCCACCTTGCTGAGATGCAAGTACTGAAAAGTAACAAACGCACAGAACCTGTATGGCACCTAGAACTCTTCATGGATCCAAGGGTATTGCCAGATGGGTTTAGCATAGTCGTTACAGTATTGTTTCTTACAGTATTGACATGCTGGACCCACAGGCCCCAGTATATATGGCTGAATCTTTAAAATGCCTGACCCTCGAAGGAGATATATATCAAGGTTCTGACTGTTTTCTCTATGAATGCCTGCAGTGGTATCTGGCAGTAGGTGGTAGGCTGGGCCCAGGTTGGCCCCTGGGTGTGCACCCAATCACACCTTCTGATAGCCCTGTGTACAGAACACCTCACATCTCATATCTTACACTATAATAAACTGTATCCACTGACTCAGTGGCACCCCCTAGGTTGGGGTCAGGGCCCTATTGACGTTTATCATAGGCCTGTTAGACGTATGTAGGTTACTATGGGGTGAGGAGGGTGAGATAGGAATTACACCCTTGACATGTTGGTGTGGGCATTCATCATTTGTATGTTCTCATCTCTTCAGATAACTGGGAGGGGATGTTATATCATTCATAATGTTATGTTATGAACCATGGCACCCATAAACCTTTTATCAAAAGGGATCAATATAAATGGAAACCTACAGAAACAGGATTAGCTATATCCCACAGCTGGGTATGTCGGATATTGACTCCACACTGGCTTACAACGTGTCACCAAGACTTGTACATTACTTCAGGGCATTATAATCCCCCCTGATAAATAATAAGTATTTGCATTTTAAAATAATTCATTTATGAAAAAATAAAATCCTCAAATATTGGGAAAGGCTGCACTTTTTTTTCATAGTAGGGTAGGATCTTTCCTTATGCTCTCTTATCTCATGGTAATACTCAATTCTAGATACCCAAACTTTATTACACAGAGGAAGCCATACGAAGTCCTCTTGAGATAGCTGTAACAGTAGATAAAATTGGTGTTGAGTGAAATACAATGCGGCCCCATCTCTGGCCCTCTCCGGAGAAGCCCAGATGCCTGGTAGTAGTTCTCCACAGTATAGATATGCGGATAGAGGACAGACCTGTCAGCCTGGATACCACATCACATGAACCTCATCTATATTCAGATTGACAAGAGATGGATTAATATCCTGTTTAATAGATTATAGTAGGTCTGACAGTTATCTGTTTCCCTGAAGATGACAGAAAATCGGGGAATATTAGAATCTTCTAGAAATAGTGCTGTACTGTTGTGTTCGATGGGCGAGAATGAAATGAGTGCCTGGTTTGTGTAGGCGTGTAGGCCAAAAGGGATTTTAATAGTACTAAAATAAGATATTGACTAAGCACTTGTTTTGTACCAGGGTTATTTATAAGCACTTCGGCTTTAAAAATAAGAAATTGGTCTAACTCTCCTCATATTTCCTCATGTAAAGAGTTATCATGTTAGATGAATTCAAGAGTATAGTAATTGTGTGTTCGACATATATATACACGCCTCGAATGTCTACAGAACGACCTACAGATACCCTCTCTGCTAGCACTAACCATCTCCTTCCCCCTGACTGCCGCGTCCATTAGGGTAGGATTACAAGGACCTTCCAAACTCTCCTCAGGTTCTCCTCATGTTAACACTCCAATTCTTTCACTGCAGTACAATAGTAGGCAATTATACCATGCAATCTCTTTAAGTGCTTAGTGTAGAGCCCCATGTAATTCAAACACTTAGTCTATACTCTGGCATTAAGACAACATTGGCAAAAAGTATTGTAATGTAATAGGGAAACATGATAGTCAAGGAAAGGGGAAAGGACTGGACTTGAAAAAAAAAGGCAGCAGGGATGAAGATATTAAATTGTATTTAGTTAATGGAGTATGGAGGAGAGGGGTTAGAATAAGTTAATGGAGAGATTATATCTGCATGGAGTAAGCTATCATTCACATCATTTAACATGTGTGAAAAGAGTTGATATAGCTTTCCATTGGGTTCACTTAGTCCAGTAAAACAACATTGTGCTTACAGACTATCCACTACTGGAGGAATAGACTGATACTGATATAATATAATGATACACTGATCCGCTACTAGAGGTACATAGACACCTCGTTCTCTGAGGTCAATTTCCATCTTTCTTTCCTCGTTGGGATCCAGGAATCCAGGCCTGCTGGATTCCAACTCTAAATGAGCAACTGGACCTCACAGTTATGGGCCTCTTAATGTTATGGTTATGCTATGTTTAACTACTAAGCATACGATACACATCAAAACAATCAGCTGTCTATAATGACGTCATAGGCGACGGAATAAGACTACATTTATTTGATTGGGGTATAAAATACGCCAATTTATGTATAGTGGTGTTCGTATCTGGAATGAAATAATACAGCAACTTCAGATGAGTGCTGTCAGTCCACTGCAGACCCTACTGTATGGTAATCTGGTCAATAGATACATCATATAATCTGCATGCATAATGAGATAGCTTTCCCCCAAGGGGTTGTGAGATATGGCTGTGTCAGACAAAGTGGACAGCTAATACCGATTTCCCACTCTTTGTACAACCCATCATGGAGCTGTAAGGTCGGCTACTAGAACTGCCACTGCCCTATGGCTAGCCATTGTATTCCTACATGTATTATTCATTACTAGGAATTTGGTATCAGAATAGATAGTGTTGTACACATGTTCGAGCTACTCATCTCTGTTTTATTTGCATATTGCTACTGCAACTATACGTGGTCCAGCTAGTCAACATTGCTATCCAAAGGTTGCCATGATATATTGTATACACATAAGCTGAAGAAACGAGATCAGATCCCTAGCACCATGATAGCATATATATCTGTACACACTAATGTCACAACACGGCCCTATGCAATTCACTCATTTATCAAATATTAAAAGGGAATAAAATTGGAGAAAAGCTAAACAAGCTTGTTCAGGTTTACTGAGTCCAATTCTGGTTTGCGATAATTGATATAGTTTGGAGTTTTACTTCTGGGGTGTAAGTGATTAATGTACCTGTCAGATGGGACCTACGGTCATTTTGGATATGGCGATAACACCCACCATATCTTACACTGCGCCTCAGCGGTAGGCCTCCAACCTCCACCCACCGAGCCCCTGTGGGGCATGTTGGTAGGGGTTAGGGGCCAGCTTGTTCTTGCTCTTTAATGAGACTCCCTAGCACCCTTGGGGTGGATGTTAATGTTCGTCTGTTCAGATATTGATATACGAAGTATTGTACATTTCTATACGACATACGTTGAAATACATAGTATTAGTAGTTACCTAAAGCTTACTTGAATAAACACACCAGCTCTAGAACGAATGTAATACTAGCATGAAAATGCATTTATTACAGTCAGGTCTTGCAATTAGTGATGAATTGATAGTCAGATTTTAGTTCCGACCACATTTTGCCTGCGACGGCATAGGTCGGAGTATCAAGACTTACTGTAGTCAGATCTGAAAAAAAGAATCCGAAGGAAAGACACACCACCTCATCATGTGGTACCAGTGATATGCATTTCCTTGTTGTAGACCAATCAGAAGGCAGCACTTCGATTAGGCCACGCCTTTTAGTGTAGTGTGCCACTTTGGCATGTCAGCAATGTCACATCGAACGTCCTTGATATAACATAAAAAAGCGGTTTGTAAAAGTCCTTCAATTGTGTATTGGATATTATACTGCTCTTGGACGAAACATTGTCATACAGATCGTACCAGGCTAGAGAGGGGTCTGGTGTCATCATGTGTGTCACTCCCTTACAATACATGTACTGCATTGAGGAAACTGTGATGTTGCTTCAATGCTAATACTGCTGTCGTCACTAAGGCCAGGAAGGGTTATGCCACTATATTCATCACAGGTAATTAAATTGTAATCGCCCATTTATTAAACCAATACCGTTCGCCTAGTTACTGTCAGGTAACATCCTAGATCTAACCTACTAGAACTAAGGTAAGGAAACTGCGACTTCTCTTTACCTGTTAATGGTAAACAAGCAGATGAAATCATGACTATAGTCATCAATAGCTGAGAAATATACATGTATGGACACTGACTGCTCCATATGGGTTTATTACTGTAATACATACATACACGCCAACACACTAACCTCCTGGGGTGAATTGGCAACTGAACAAGGCAAATATTTGTCAGCCCTCCCCTCCCCCCAGTCCATGTGTATATGTATTAGAGTCAGCCTGGGGCAAGTTGGCAGGCCCAAACTTTGGATGAACTACTTAGAGCATAGCTCTCTGTCAGTGCTAATATATGGATATTATAGACACATTATACACACATACTCTTGTGACTTCGGGCTATATTTACTGTCCCTTTGAACCTCTAGTTTCTTTATTTACTTAGGGCAGACTCCCCCCCCCCCTGAAAAACAGGTTTAAGCCCTGTTGACTAACGTTTGATCACAGTATGGTATTGTTCCCATAGAAGTATCCAGATTCTGAATTGGCATAGCTAGATACAAGCTATGGTGTCGATTGGTGTCTTAATGAACTTAATGAATTAGTGTCCATATTGCCCACGGTGGGGCGCACCTTTCACTTTCGTCATAGTAATCTAAAACTCATCACCTGATTGAAGCTCAATCACTCAACTGCTTAACTAAGTCAGATAAGTACATAGGTGCGAACACTTTTAAACAATTTAAAAACAATTAGAGTACATAATCATGTAAGTGGGATAACCCTCTATACGTGTGTGGAAGGGAGGGGGCTTGTTCTATCTTTAACGGAATACACAGTCATTGTGTTTGGTTTGTCGCGAGTGACAGACTATAATGTAAACCCTTGTATCTTTGAGTATCATGATGGTGATCGGGGCTTAGCCTTGTGCAATATTTACAAGATGTCATAACGTTACCACAGCACATGTGACGATAAAGCATTACCTACCATCACACCAATGTAAATAAAAATAAGCCTGCTCGCCCACTGAGACAGGTATACCATGCTAGAGATGGGATACCGCTGTATACTAATACGGGTGTCGGTGTAGGACTGCCGTAGGCGTTATCTGCAGATGTACATAGGATACTGTAGACGCAACGTTGTCCAAGCAATGTACTGCTTTACTCCGATATGTGTGTTCTTTGTATGTGGGGGTCATTGCTCAAAAAGTAACTATGGCTTACGCTGAACTATACAAGAGGTATACCATGAAGAGTAGGGGACGATCTGGTATGAGCGAAAAGTATTTACCAGATTAAAGTACCTAGAAAGGCCCTTCCAGACATTAGACTGCTTTTAAAGAGGTACATAATCATTATGCACGTTCTGTATGTTCATGCAGCATGCTGACATTATGTCCACCGTCAACTGGGCAACTCTGGCCGATTAAGCCCATATTTTTCCATATACCTTCGGCCGATTAGAGTCCAGTGGACGGTGGCCATTACTGGGTTGATACATGCCTAATGTTCTACATTTTGAACCAATGCACTTACAGCATTTTGCTCCCTTGCACTACATTGGTGCGCTTCATTATAACACATGCATAGGGTAGATCGACCTAGAGTCAACCAAGTACCCTGAGATGTCCACCTTAATTATGTAGTCATTCATTTATGGTATTGTCTCTATTTGTCCCTTGCTGGAAGGAGTAAAACTTAAAGTGTACTTTGATACACGAAGAGAAGGCTGATCATGCATGGATGACTGTAAAAAATGGGTGGACATGTCAAGGTACATGGTTGACTCTAGGGCAGTCTACCCTATGAACTCCTGAGGGTTAATTTTAAGAAGAGCTAACTGCATACTGTGGCGGTGTTTCCTTGCTACAGCCTAGAAGTAATAGGAATCTCTATGATTGCAACGCTGACATGGCAGCTAGACCCATCAGCAAAGTGCACATATCCACGTCCAGCATTGAGCACAGTGCTAGATATATGAGACTCGCAGGTATGTAAAGATAACGTCCCACTTATTGACTGTGTATGTACGTGTTCAGAGAACCCCACAGAGAAAACCTTCTTTCTACCATGATACTATATATAGTCTGGAGTGTAGCTTTTCTTGTGACTGGGAATGGCTTAATGACAGTGCTCAGGTATTCTTGTTCCTGAGAAAAGAAAAAAATAAGACCGATTCATACTGACAGTCCGCTGCTGGGGTCCAGCCGTAATTTCTTTAAAAAAAAGAGTCAGTAAATACAGAACTCCATTGACAACAATTCAACTGATAGTCGCTTATTCTGCATATCATATGATTAACTATACGGAATGATCCCTCATATCGTTTGTATCCTTGACTGTTAAATTCTGCCTTAGGAGGTATTTAAAGCAAGTACGACTATGATGTAATGCTCAACCTATCTATTTCATCATATCCCTCACAGCAGAGCCATATCACGTATATATATGTATATATATATATATATATATATATATATATATATATATATATATAAATATATATATATATAAATATATATATATATATATATATATATATATATATATATAAATATATATATATATATATATATATATATATATATATATATATATATTTATACATAGAATATAGCAGTAGCTGATTGTACCTCTCTACCTGCCACTAAACCCCTGTAATCTCTGATGTACATTTACTCTGTGGGTAATACTAATCCTTACCCACACATAGAGATCCAAGTCACTAAGTGAACGTGACAACTACTGCTGTACAGCCTCTGACTGCTCTACACAGCCCTGGGTACCGTTATCCAATGCAGCGTGACTGTGCTTCTGCTTTTTAGCAAGAGCGGACATATGACATAGCTGAGGTGCATATAGAGTATGTCGCAGATACCCCCAAAACCTTGTTGGCTTTTTCTGGAGGAGCACAGATAAATATATAGCGAGATATATATGATTTCATGCTTTCTTATGGAACTGCCTGTCAGTGTAAAAAATGTATACATGACAGGTAATGCAGGACGTTACTGAAGCTTCAGTCACGTAGGCAACTGTTGGTGCTTGTGATATATGAGGCAACTTTGGACAAGAACATATATAACTGGGGGTGGCATGCATTTGTTGAGGTATGTGCTTCAGGGCTACTGACACAATATATACGTCACAGGCCTCATAATGTATTATGTCAGTGTTGTTGTTCTCACAGTAATGTAAAACTATGGATTCAGACATAAAACACATGTGATAAGGTTGCTTGTATTCGGCATTAATACAATCATGTATACTATCTTTAAGCACGTCCCAAACAGTACCTTTCCCAACAAGTTGAGCTGTGAGGTGCACAATATTTGATATACGCAGTCATCATTAATATATTATTAAGTCATCCCTTTCACCACACAAAAGGCACACAGTATTCATTGCCAGCTCCCCATTCATATTTTAATGGTAAAACTGATATTGGCCTGCCAGATTTAGCCGCAGACCACCAGCTTTTTCACCATCTCTTCTATCAAACATGCATGGGATGTCAATGCCCATTGCTATTGTACGGTGCTCTTTGCTTTTCTTATTGCCATTATTGAATACTCCTCTGTGGAGGAAAGCTCATTTACCTGAACAGATTATGATACAAGTCATGTATGAGAAGATTTGCTTGACGTCTATATATATATATCTATATAGATTTCGTATTAACTGCACTTAGAGCTAAAGCCTATTTTTAGTAACCAGACTCTTAAAAGCATTGAGTCACCACACAGGTTAAGCAGGTACGATTTCATGCTTTCATCAGTCTGTCGTGGTTTATTTCGACATACACTCAGTCGCTCGTGGGACATCTATTACACATACGGCACAGGGCCTGCAGGGCAGGTGTCATAGGATATCTGCAGAATAAGACCTGGACAGGGTATAGCCCTATCCAGATAACAGATATGAGTCTATCTGTCTTTGAGGAGGGCTTGGGGCTGGCAGATAGCTGCTATCTACAAAGTCAGAGCCACGCGGCGCCCGTTAGAGCCCTGCTAACCTGGCACCACCACACCGACCCTGTATTAGCCGCAATGTGCTCTAACGCATCATGCCCTTGGGCAACATGATGCTTGAATGCAGCCTTGGTGAGTCCCCTTGCCAGTGCTGCATTAATACACCAGGCAGCCCTTTGGTGGTGTACTGATCCGTCCTTTAAGGTCCGCATGATGCTTGAACCTAGCACTGGCGAATAATTCACCTGGGCTGCATTCATCCATCATGGCAGCAAAGGGCTTAATGCAGAATGCGGCCGTTAAAGGGATAACCTCTCCACCCATATACCATCGTGCTCAAGTTCCTGACCTGGCGCGGTTTCTGGCCTGGCGATCAAGGAAAGGTCTCCTGTAAAGCCTGAATCCGGAACAATTTATTGTAAATTCAAGGCGATTCTCAGAGGATTGTCGTGACATCTTAAAACAACAAGACCTGTTTTACAGTTTGACTCGATCTGGATTTGTTAGGACCGCTGTCTTCCAATCTGAATAGATTTTCCCTACCATTGCACAGCAAGTCTCGGCCTCAAAACAAATTGTTCTGATTTCCCGACCAGTGTCACCAGGCCTTAATCCAGAAAATCTTTTCTACTACAGAACTTGCCTCTTGAGGTCTCCCTTAATCTACCCCTGACTCAGATATAAATCGTTATCTGTTGTCACTATACTTTGTGGCTGGGACTATTGCTAGGGAACACAACACTTAAACCTCTACCCTGATGGTATCTGGAACCTGCTGACCTTGAGATGACCCATGTGTGACCTTGACGCCCTTCAAGGTTAAGGTCACGGGGTGTGGAAGGGATCAAGTGTCAGCCTCTCAGATCCATGGGATAAGGAGAGGCAAGGCTGTGTGTGGGATGCTAGGGGGTGGGTCGGATCGGAAAACCATCACCATCTGGCCATTGGGCGGTATGAATATCAATACCTAAAACATATGGGATGCCTGCATCTTCGAGGCACTCTCCATTTCATTGCTCATGCCATTTGCAGAAAAGAGGGCATTAAAGGACACTTTTGGTAAGTGAGTAGATTTGCTGGCATTATCTTGATCCATGGCTCTTCTGGCTCTTCTGGCTCCCATCATAGGGTCAGTGAAAGGCGGGATCCCTCGGTGCACCACCCTCCCACCCTCCCACCCGCCCACCCGCCCACCCACACCCTCCTCCCTAAGGAATGCAGACCCCAGAGGCTTCCTGGCACATTTTATGGTCGTCATGGAAACAATCTGATCATAGCCCCACTACCATAACCTCTCATGACCACAGACCTTAGATCTGGGAGTGCAGAGGCTGTTTCAGGCTTAGGGTTATTTGAGCTCAATCAGAAATAGTTCTCATGCCGCCCTTGGAGTGCAGCCCTATCCCACGGGTTATTCAGACATGTGGTTGGGTATGGTATTTTGGGAACATACATGATATCTATACTGATAGGGTAGACCTGATTCCATATACAAGATATTTTGATCTGCCACAATGGTACGCCTTTCAGTCCCTTTATTACTATTAAATAGGCTTTATTTCACTTCCCCCACCATACTTTGTAAAGTCCTTGGTCGGACCCTGAAACATGAGTCTCAGTGCATCATGGTTCCATCCAGACTCCAGCATCGGTAGTAACCCTCTGATCCCTGGCCCAGTGTGGTTTCACCCCTACTCCCTAGGCCAAGGAAAGGCGTCTCCAGGTTTCCAGTCAGTCGATCTGCCAAGCCAGTTATCTTTATGTGTAATTTTGGAGAGGAATAGTATTTTGTGTATTTTATCATAAATAGGGGCTGGACAATTTTTATGTTCATTTGATGTTAAAAAGAAAACCCCTAGGTTATCATTGTATGCTTCTGGATACCAACTGTTTGTTTAATATGTGGCTCTATCCCCTACCGCCTCTCAGCTTGCACACTGATATTCCTTGGCTCTCTTTACGACCAATCTCGCAGGTACTATAGCCTAACCTGATTACTAGTAGTCATTTTTGGCTCCCCTTATGACCAACCTAGGTTAGTTAATACTGTCAGGTTGAGTTTTAACCAGCTTATCTTAGTCTTTTTAGGCTTAGTCCTTTTGAGTAAGAAATTTGTCATATATATGTTGTTATGCCTCAGTCATTTTTGAATAGCACTTGGTCATGCTTAACCAATGTCCCAAATACTAATCTGGGATAGCCACATCAGACTAAGAGCCGGGGCATCCAGATTGTCTGTGCAGCCTTTTCCCCAACCCCAACTCCTTATCCTCGTTCATCACTGTGTTTGACAGAGGAAATGAGCGCCAAGATTGAGGTTTGTGGAACACCAAAGCAGTCTGTAAGCCTCATCAAATCTGAGGGAGCCATCAAAAGCTTGCCTCTGACCACCACTCATCACTGGACCAAACTCATTTCTCCTTCCCTAAATACTTCGCCTATTTAGTTTGCCATAAAATCCTGTGGCCTCCGACCACTCAGCACAAGTTATGAACAGACTCATTTCTCCTTCCCTGGTTAGGTCGCCATGAAATGCTAGTTTATTGATACAGAAGAGGCCCTCAGCGGCGGTGTTGGTCATGTTTTGTAGGGGGCCTATGAATATAGTAGTAGTATTAGAAGTCTCAATATACTGAAGTATATATTATTCACACGACATACTGATTTGAAGAACGAAAGACATGGCAACTATTGCGAAGATTAGGTTTAATTAGCATTCAGCAAATTCAAAAATGCAGAGTAGAGACATTTCAAACACATCATATTTTCATAGAATCATGATGTGTACAAATATTACACATACTATTTTTCTATTTGTTGTAACTTCCTGGCCTTGAATGGAAACATCAGTCTGTCAATTCATGTTTAAACAGGGTTAAATGATTTACTAAACCACTTTACGACAGAGGCCCATGGGAACTGGCAGGCCTTTTGATGCTCCCAATTAGAATCCCGTTGAAGTCTCGTTAGCCCCAGCGAGATGTCGGATCAGAGAGGTCAGAGGTCAAAAGTCAAAAGGGCATCTGGAGGTCAGGTTGACCTAAGGTCAGGGTGGTTAACTTCAAAGTCTGATACCAGGTGGCAGCACGCGTCATGACGTCACGTCCAGCTACGTCAACGCCACCTGTGAGCTGTTGTCATGGCAACTGGCCAACCCAAATTCAGCTCTCGGTGTATATCTACTTTAATATATGAGAAGGGTCTACTGAACATTGTTTTTAAACTTAAAAACAGAATATCTACCTTTGAATTACATGCTTTCATTTTTCATTTACTGTGGGGGCCAAATTATCGCCACCGTAATTGTTAGGAAATACATTACATACGTTACTCATATTGCAAAGAGGGATTAATATAATCCATTGCATTTAGACCTATGGTTTCATTACAACAGACCTTCTAGAATACACCTAGTATAGGGACTCAAGAATCCGCTAGGTGAGCCCCTGTGCACAGTGCACACAGCAGTAGAGTATTTTGGTGCAGCTGTGCCTCACAGACACTGTTATAAAACTCCCCTCTTAGGGAGTGACATTTCATCTGTTACTTTTAGGTAAGCACACAGAAATATACTCAAGAGAGAGGCCTATCCAGCCATCCCTATAATAAGTGACTGCAGCTAAGAGAAGTTACCAAATATTTTGGAGATAAAATAGATTATATCAAAACCCTATGAATTTATGTATGCTTTCCGTTGCTTTTCGGTCTGTGATCTCATCCAATATGTTTTTATATCATGTTAAAAAATGGAAGCAATCAGAGGATCCTCTCACCTCTTCCTAGACTATAATATCATAATACTTATGATTGGGTAATTAAGACAATTGGTTTACTCTATACTAGTATAATGGGTGATCATGTTAAGAGGGTCTGTCAATCATGGCCTAGCCTGGCCAGTACTTCAAATGCCCTCCAAACCCCTTATATAACTACCTCCCACATACCCCACTCACCTGGCAGACCCTATCACCCTCCCCCACACAGGTTCACTGGGACTCTAAAGCTGGATGGCAATTATATAGGAAATGTACTAGAGGAACTGGGTGGATTTTATTTACACCTATTTGGAGATTGTCTGAGTTCTATGATAGATAGAAAGAAAATTCCAAAAGATTTAGTTTACATCTCTCACATTCTATATCATAAAAGAAATAGAATTGATCATTTAATATTTCTCATATTTTTCTGGAGTCCCTACCTAGTAGCATTGAGTTTTTAAGTCAGTTTGAATAATTAAGGTCAACATAATATAGAAATGCACTATACCCTTTGTACTAGACACGTAAACATCATAACATGATGTGGTCCTTAACGGGTTAAATGCATTGCTAACTGTGGAAATTCCTCCTGTCTTACTGTCTAACTAAAATGTCTCGGAGAATTGTCAGTGTGAATGGTGATGAATCCCTGCTTATTGCAATATTGATTCCTCCCTCATCCAAAAGGCGCAATTAATTCTCAGCCAAGTGGAAGGAAGGTCCTTAACCTTTTAATGGTCGTATAGTGCTTTAATGTGCTGTTCTCTTTGTTATATTGATGGGTGGCGCATTCATGCATCATACTTAGCCCTCGAGAGTGTATCAAACCTGTTTATAAGATGGGCATGATACTTGGATACAGCTATAACGAGTTATTCTCCATGGCTCCATTCATGCATTATGACAACAACAGGCATAGCACATTAAAGAACTATGCATCCCTGAAAGAGCTGACAGTCGATACCACAAGTGGTTGCTCCAACAGTTATCCTTCAACACTGAGGGGGCAGGATTTCAGCAAGACATCACTGTTATATGCTTCCAGTACAGCATAGCCTCATCCCAAAGTTATTGTACACTATACGGCATGTTATTATAAATATACTTAGCTGTTGAGAGCCAGCCATGACTTCTAGTATTCTATTTTGTGCATATAATGGGGTTATATTCAGGATAGCTCCAATAATTTCAAAATAATTGCACATGTATAGCACTTTACATATACACCATGTAATTGGACATATTCAGTTCATGTTTCGTGTAATATCCTCGATCACAACTGGGAAAAGCTAATTAAGGGAGATTAGTACACCCTGCAACAAGGTCCCCTTTCGCAGATCACGACATGTGATTGCAACCAGAAACATTGATCAAATGCTTAGAATGGGTCTGTGAAGTGATCTCCTTCTCCATGAAACACTTTAAAATCAATGGTGCCACTTTAGTAAATCCATTACAGACTTCAAAGGCGGCAATCAGTCAGCCCTGTCTGGGCTCCCATTTATGGTGTGAGCTTCAGTCCAGGAGGTGTGCGCTGTTTCTCTGCAAAAAGAAAGTCCTGGATTATCTTCTATCAGGGTGCTTCTGGCAATGCTTAGTTTGGAACATCAATAGGCTTGATGGTACTAATGCTCAAGGCCATCTTGGCTATTTTTGAGATATGAATGAGGGTCCTGACGCAGTCGTTATGCATTATCATATTTATAACTAACAGCATTTCAAATTCCAAGAGGGTCTTTGAACTTTGTTTTATGGGTCTGTTATTTTCGGTAGAAACGGTGACCGAGAGCAAAGACTATAGTAAAAAAAAAAAACCATAATTGTATCAGCACAGGTTTCTTCAACCATTGGAATTTAAAATATTGCCATGCATGATGAAAGCATCCTTGGAGTGATCATGTATGATACTTAGCGTTTTAGCAATTATTCATGCTGGATGGCAAATAGCGGGGGCGACAAGCCGGTGTTAAGTTGTGGAAGGGAAATGTGAGAAATCATAATTTTCATTTTCCCAACATGACACATGAACTACTCAGTCATCAAAAAAGGTTGGACAAATGTGAGGTGGCACTAGCTGCCTGAATGTCAGCTGCAATTAGAAGTGAGTTGTAATAACGCTAAAAGTTGACATAATCTAATAAAGTGCCTCTTCATTATTGAAATGAAATATTTGAATGTGTTTTGATTCCTGTGGGCAGCTAATGCAGTTTGTTGATTTATATGAGAGCCATCTCTATGGATGAGGCAATGTGACATTTACATTGCAGATTTAGAATTTACATAAATTACATAAACCGTTTCAATCATTGTTCACTTAATTCATAATTATAGACCTCATGTCATTACAAGATTTGAACTTTGCAACTACCAACATGCAGTCTTTGCGAAAACTTTTTCATCCCACAGGACATTCAGTCCTGCAAATTTTCAACGTTGAAGGACCGGCTACTTTTTTGGAGGACCGAATAGCCACATATCTGATAATTTCTGCATTTTAAGTATAGAAAGCCCAAAATGTAATTGGACATTCGGTCCTGCTATGCCTGTGAGTCGGCTGGACCGGTGGCATTTTAAAAGGACATTGTCACTGTCCTGCATGTTTTCACAAAGACTGATGGTACATGCAAATGCTAAATGGAGTATTCGTCAAGGTATACCATAGTTCACTTTTGCAGATACTGTATTGCCACGTTTTAGCACCGGGTATTAATAAGTGCCTGTCTTCATGAAGCGTCGAGGGTATAGAGGGGTCATAGGGTCAGTCACCATTCTTCTTACACACTAAGATAGGATCTCGAATAAGCACCTGTGTTGCATAAGCAACAGGCCTACATAGGGATCCAAATCTATTAAATTGCTGTCAGTGGATTTGTCAGCAGAATATGCATTTTCTGGGTCCTGTTCATTATGTCACTGATGTATGCAGCATTGACGGATAAGCGGTGGTTGGTAGATCTGTCTAATACATTATCATGCAAGCTACCCATAGGTAAACTAGGCAAAGCTCATAATTATTTGTTACCAGTGTTGACATCGATCATGCAATATACATTTATCATTTTGATTTTCGGTAAGAAAATAATGTCGTGGTAAGTTTAGTAGTACAGACCTGTAGACGCTTTCTGCTAAGACTGACTACCTTCATATTGTACTGGGAGGCATGTACTGCAGTCACCATCAAAACATTACCTTTATGTTTAATGTTTTTCATTTTAAACATTACGATGTCCTCGTTATATTAGGTTTTCTAATCCATGTCATTCTTTTTCCAGGTGAGTGATTTATACAAGTCTATGACTTCACTTCTGGAGGTAAGAGGTGCTCTTTTGTCGAGTGATTCAAGGTGTACATTGGACACATCTACGTAGTATCCAAGTTACAGTCCCCATTGTATATCCTCTTATTCTGTGGTTTCTGTAACTGCTATCACAAAATGTAAAGGGTGAGCCAATATTCCATAAAACGGCAATCATGTCCTCCAGCTTGAATAAGGTCCCATATAACATTGCCCCTATCCAAAAGCAGCCTCCCAATCAGATGTGGATCTATATTCCTGCCTTACTAAAGCTGGGGTCACAGCTGCTCTCTTCGTGTTGCTTCCCCTTACATCAAGCACTCCTATCATTGTGGGCATATTCCATTAGCCTTAGACCTATAGGCCTTTAGGCCCCGCCTCTATGTATAGCTTATACCACTGTCACTTGTTTTTTATGCAGGTCGCCATTTCATCCAAAAGAGACATAGCTATGTGCGAGGAGCCCAGCACAGCTTCAGTCGTTTAGCCTTTTGTGGCATGATGAATTACTGTTTTAATTCGACGTTTGTTTGTAATGCATTGGTCCCTCATACCGACCCTCCAGATTTCATAAACCATGTAGTGTGAGCTTGAGGCAGTAATGACGGCCTGTCAGTTTTCTTCTCCAGGGTTGTGTTCATGTACCATGGACACCAAAGGACATGTTGCATTAAAACAAAAGATTGCCTTTGAACCATACCCTACCAAGCACTCACTGTAGGAGCCAACCTGATAGAAGAAAGCAGTGCCTATAATCATTGCAACCCTCCAAAATAATCCAGTTCCCTCCTTCTGCCACTGAATCCATTCGACTAGCTACGCCCCTATACGTATAATATTATTGTGGGCATATACGGACAGACCGTGGCCTTTAAGGCTGCTCCGCCCAGATAAGGGGAATTCAGCACAATCAGACACCAGGGGGCAGCATCAGGGTTAGATGACGTATGTCTACAAACCAGCGTCCCTTTGTGACGTCACAATGGGGATACATCCCATAATAACACTATGCCGTAATTCGGCATTGTGTGTCTGCTGTACCCTATCACGACACTGACCTGTGCAGAATGTCATCTCTCCGGCTCCCATAGATCACCATTGTCTTGCACTTAAGTCTCTGTCCCATCCTCCCTTTTCACATCAGAAATGTAGACTTTTTCTCTACTGTATCAAATCAGGTCTATTCTTCACTTTTTTTTATTAGCCTTAATGATGCACTCTTTAAAAAATCTAATTGAAGCAATGATGTAGCGAATCTGTAACATATACAATATACAGCTTCCAATTCAATATTAGTGTTACAGACCACTAGCCCTTTAAAAATGGATGAGGCCTCAATATTCATGTCCATGTATGCCCATGATGCATTAACACAGAACCAGTCAGTAACTCACCAGTAGTGCATTGGTGAATCATTTAATTACTTTGGGCGTGTATTGACCCCTTGGGCTGACAATCATCATTGAAGGGTGAGTCACCGTGCCTCCTTTAGAAGGGATGGGGGCATGTCCCCTCGCCCCTTCCCACCTTTGACCAACCACAAAAATTGTCAAACCAAAAAGGTCAAGTGAGAAGGGGTTATATAGAATTGGTGAGAAACCTCTTTTGTTACTCCTACTCCTTGCCACACCCCTACCTCACAGAACAGTCAAGCCATAAGCATTGGTTAAAGCTAGTCATCTCCACACCTTATACTGGACACACTATAATGGGTATATATGGGGGTCGGTGTAGACTGCTAAACCCCATAACAAAGATCTCTGTGTCCAATATTATCTCATAGGATCAACATGGCTTTTGTCCACAGTAAACAAGGGGAAGCATTCGTCGTACTTATCCCCTAACTACAAATAGAGGAGCGTAAAGCTTTGTTTATTTAAAGCATTGCTAAAACCTCTGCTGTAAGGTTAGAGGTGTACAAGAGGTATTAGGTCTGCATTAATGCCCCAGATATCTCCCATCCTTTTATGGGACCATCTCTGGTTTACCTTTCCATGAATAGACTGACATCTCAATGTAGGACATTCTCCGAGGGCTCAGCAAAGCCAGGTATATAACAAAAAATAATCAGCATTGAACACACAGATGTTCCTCCTATTCATTATATGTATACTTGTATTACCTTGGGGTATAATGCCTACATGTACTCGTCTTTCGGGGCTGATAGGACTAAAAAGACCTTCTACAATAATGTGTAAAATATTCAGGAAGTGAATTTGTATTACAAAGGCCCAACTATAATCACTGTTCTCTCGACCCATACATGACTATCCCAAACCCAATTAAGAGTAAAAATTCAGACATGGGGCAGCATTTTGATATTCATAAACATTATATATTGGATTGGATTTAACTAGTTGTGGAAGGGGTACTTTCTTGTGATAATAGTCTAATACCTAGACTATAATTATATCTTTATTTTATTACATGACACATAGATGGATATAAGCTCGAATGTCGGTAGAAACACCTCATACCAAGTAATAGTCCAAGTGTAGATACTCATTGGGTTCATGTCGTCTGTCAAGAGTCTAGGAAAGAATAGCAATAAAAACTTTAACAAGTAAAGTTTCCTTTTTCTCAGTCTGGCTTTGGACAGTAGACAGAATGCCATGTTTAATGATGTGCCACATGTCCAATTTGTGAAAAGCAGCTGCTACCGCTAGCAAAAGTCTACAACACGATGAGACCTGCTGAATAAAAATATCTCCGAAAGTGCCTAATATTGTGGGAATGTTCTTTTGGTCATATAACATGGACACACAAACATGTACATATGTATATAAATGTGGCAACACCGCTGCTTCAAATATGGAATATGAAAAACATTACGTCACCAACCTTATGTTTAAATCTTTGTTAAAGTTCCCCCACTTCTTGTATCAGCATACCTTTATCCACCTGGCGATAGTCTTCCCACATCTATACAGAGATTATCAAATAATGAAGTCATCCTCCAAATGTATCACACACGTCAGCCCTCTTTGCAAATATGATTACCACAGTGTGCAGCTACTGTGTGAACTAGCAAACCTCTGATGGCCACCGTCCACTGGGCTCTAATCGGCCGAGCTTAAATAGGAAATGTAAGGGCTTAATCGGCCGAAGTTTCCCAGTGGATGGTGGCCATAAGGTGTCAAAAGCACGAATGCAGGCAAGTAGGTAACTTACCAGTATCAATGCATCATGGCAACATTACTGACATACTCCAGATCCTGGTCAGTGAGGTATTGACAAAACAAATGTATTGATAGGTAATTCAATATAGTCTATATCTGTACTGTAAGTATTAGGCCTCCAGACATATCACTGCAGGGGTGCTTAAATAAGGTGGCACTGTAGGTTTCGGTTTCACACCCAGCTTTCCCTGATAGCCTTGTGTCTTCTATGTAAATTTAATTAAATTTCAGGCAAGGTGATTTGCTGCATCCTTTTAAGTACTAATTAACTAGACTGCCCACAAATATGTAAAAAAGCATAGCAACCGTCTCTTTCCCCAGAAATCTAGGATAGTCAATTAATTAGTGCATGCTCATCAACAAGTCTATAGCACTACTGTAAACATAAATAATTTTGCGTGTATACATATCGAAAATCATGCAAATATGCACAGCGCAAAATGTGTATGCTTACAGTGGCTGATATAATAATCATCTTATTTAATATACATGTAATTAGATCCTTAAAAAATATCGCCCTTAGTTTTGTTACCTTTCATTTGTCTTAGCTACACCTGCACTCCCTCCTTGTGATATCAGTCCGAAGGATAATTAGTGAAGGAAGTGTTAGACATATAGAAATAAGGGGGAAATGTAAAACTAGTTTGTATCATAAAGACTGTAGAGCTCTGTTATTATCTTTGCTGCACTCTCCCTCTTTCCCTCTGTACCTTTCTCTTCTCTCTGACTCCCTTCATGTCTCTCTCCTGTTTTCACAATTAGCCCCCTCTCCCACACTTGCCCCTGCCTCTCACAGCCATCCCTTGCTCTCTGTATCTCTGTCTCTCCCGTTATCCTATTCTCCGAATAATATTACGTTCCATTCTCTGTATACATGCTGTGGTCGACATGTTCTGGTATAACATACTACATCTGAAACATGATAACTCTTTCTATTGTCTTTAAAGTTATTTCTTCCCCTTTTGAGATAGGGTCTCTATCTGTGTCCTATGATTTAAAGTTACTTTGACAAAGCCTTATTTATCTCATGCATATATAAATAGAGCTTAACATTCAGACACTGGAGTGGGCATTCTATGGCTGGTAACTAATAGCAGCATGATCTCCTGGAATCTTTAGTTTGAATCCCGTGAAACGATCCGTACACTTCTTCTGCCCTTTAGGCTGATCGGGTGACAATCATGTGACCGGATTTGGCATCACCCCATCCATGTTAATGTGCAAAAAAATGTTGAGCACTACAAAGCTGTTTTCGAAATTATGATGTAATGACCAAAGCTAATGACCAAGACCTTTCTTCTAATTCTCATTATTTTCTCTTTCCCTCTTCTTTGCTGTCAGGTCATCAGGCCACCACAATATGCCCTGCTGATTAGCTATGTGTATACTTGCAAGAAGGCTAGCAGACTATGCTGTGATTAATCTGCGGCTATAAACAGTGCTGGCCACTGCTGGCAGGACACAGGTGTGGGTGGATGGTGGGGTTAGGGTGGTCACAACGACTTGTGTTCTGCAGAGAGGCATCTTTATTCTACGTGGAGGCATGCTCATTCATGGCACAGGTGCTCATATTGACAGCAGCAATCACACCAGGCCATATATGGACATTTATCGAAAAGGCATATTGTATATTTACTTTTACCAGGAAAGACAGGTCAGAATATCATTATTTGATCCCTGCAGTTATTAAGCTTTGCCAGTACTCCATTCAGTTACATAACAACGTTGGGTATATAATCAGAATATAAAAGATCTTACATGAAATATACCATGTGTCATATCTATGGATCCCATCAAAGCAAGTCATTTATACAGAGGGAAACTAAATATAGCAGTTTGTCCATTAATGAATAGTTATTGCCTCAGACCATAAAATAACTTGAATCGATTGCATTTCTTTATAAAAAGATCTTTTTTTATGGTGTGTATGTCCCACTATAAAGCTGAGACCTACAACATCTGAGTCAGTGGATTGCATCATCAAATTCCTTTTGTTTGGTTATGTACAATAATGTTCTGAACCCCTTGCCCCTCATTAAATGTCCAAGTGACTCTGAATGATGCTATTCCTGTCAGTGAAGGACACTTCTGCCTGTATGTGGAATACAGGTTGTCTTTGTAGGGGGCAGACATTAATTCACTTCACTTTAGGCAGTTCTTATGATGTTCTTGTGTTTAGGCATCTCTCTCATAATAGCAACCCTCTCAAATCATGTTAACTAAACTGCACAAACTCAATACTCAAGATTGGTTAACTATCTATGAAGGGGGAACAGTGAAGCGTTGTTTTTGAATACATGAATAAGCATTGGAAAATGATCTGTGAGAAACAAGATGATGGAACTTGAAACGGTACAAACTAACAAGGGAATGGCATCCTTATAACACAAACTGGGCAATGATGTAAATCACTATACACTGGTTGGTGGCTGTGAGGTGGGTAGGTTTGATTGTGACATCAAAGGATGTTCCCATTACTAAGTGAACTCTTAATGGAATAGAGTTATACATGAAATACATATATCTGAAGCAAATGTGTACTTTTATTGCTCTCTCTGGTGTTCGATGAAGTACTGAAGGAAAAATATTTTCTTAAAACAAGTGGTTTGTCCGCCAGTCGAGTTTAATAATCTTATTTCCTTAAAATGAGATAATTATTTTTGGCTGTGCACAGTCATGTGCACTCTGTTAGATAGTTAGACTGCCTCCTGCCTGTGTCATTAATAACCCTCGAGTTCTAAAAATGTTTTTAGGATCTGCACTTCGAGTCCCCCCACCCCTTCCTCAATAAGAACCGCATTATATTATTTTCCTTTACCCATAGCACTGTGCAAATGGAATTCCTTTACAGCATCAATGCTTCTTTGCATCTGGTTAATGTTATATCAGGTGTACTTCCATAGCTGGTAAGATTATCTTTCAATGTATGTCGGATTTCAATGAAACAGGATGATGTGAAGCTGTGACATACAATGCATTGACCGTTCTTAAGAGACCTCTTTCCCAGATAATGGCCCTGACTAATAACCTTCTCCTAGAACCACTCCCATTTGTTGATGGCGCATAAACACACAGGGGGGGACGTGTGCTTTTAATTCGACAGAAAGAAAACCGATACATGTAAGTGGGTGAAGGTAGTTTGACACCTTATCATCTAATTACTTCAATGGCTAGGGTATGAAAGCAAATAGCAAAACTATAAATGGTGAAAGGCAATATGATACAACATTCAGACGATCCTAAGTAAGTCAATCTCATGTACCTTCCTACACCTTTACACAGAAAGCCACAGGTAATATAGATCATGTAAGGGAAGCATCAGGACACAGATAAAGGGTGGGGAGGGGGGCTGTTAATAGTAGCCTAATACTGACAGATTTGGTGTTATCAACCATTATCCATTTCCTCCCACTGACACCCAGCTCTTGTACTTTACATCCATCAACACGCTTTGGTTTAGCCAAGCCTTAGGCATACTACCAGCTCTATTGTACATTTAAGGACAGCATTATACAGCAAGGCTTTGTGCTCATTCATTACAATCATACTCACAAGGCCAAGATAGTGCATCATGCCTACCCTTTATGAGTATATATCACAGGTACAACATTAATGCAGGATAGGCCAGTCAATTACCAGGGATGCATTTATGCATTGTGATGGCAAAATGGCATAGTGAATTAAAACGATATGTTGGTCCACAAAGGGTTAATGTGCGGGCAGGTGCTTGCTCCCTCTGTGGGGGATATAAAGGAGGAACAACTTTATGACGCCCCCTAAAGAGTTAATGTTAAGTTAGTGATCAGCCTGTCACCTCAGGGTGATATACAATGTTAAAGATCGGAGAGAAGACACCTTTACTTCACCCATTAGAGATGGCCTGATCTGAATGTCCTCACTTAAGGCCTTTGTGTGACAGGATGTAGGGTATGATAAATACATCCATCCTCTTTTCAAATTCTACATCTACATTCAATCTACCATAATAGCCCACTGTGATAATATTGAATAGAGTCTCTGCTCCCTCTCTCACACAGCCAATGACATCTTTAGCTACTATAGGATCTTGTATAGCTTTGATGTCAATGTTTGGTATGAAGCTGAATGGGAAAACATGGATCTCAACTCTACTGGTTGAAACTGTGATAAATAAATGTTTCAACAGTGTGAAGATAACAGATCTAAATTGAATTCATTTAGTTAATCCATTTAAAAAGTTCCATGTATATAAATTATATATGGAAAGGATCAGGACAATGCACAGGAAGTCTGTACACTGCTTTGTGCAAGAACTATGGTAATACATTATATTGGACAAAGTACACTGAAAATCCATAGATTGAAAGGGTTAGTCAGTACAGACTATCCTAGGTTCGTCATATGTGTGTTAGTCATAATGGCAAATTTATATTCAAAAATGACTATGGGGTCAGTCAGTAGTGGCTAACTTACATTCATCATCGGTGTGTTGTATTTGTATACCACTAGTTGGGGCCACCTGTAAGATACTATGATCACCACTCCGTGGCTCCCCCCTGGAAATTTAATCCCTAAGGTGGGTTGGTCAGTACTGACCAACCTAACATTAATAACTTACCTAGGTTAGCCGTATCGGGAGCCAAAGAATGACTAACTAAGTTAGGCACTAGTGACTGAGAGATATATAGGAGCCTAGAGATAGGGAGCCTAGGAATATCAGTGTAATGGCCTACAATCGCCTGTTATGCTATGTGATTCTATGCAATAGTGCCTTTAATACTAAATAGGTCTTACTGACAAGAATATATCTGGGACGCTGTACCTACATGCCCATCTACCACAGACTAGATTTATAACAAGATGCAACCTGTAATTGAACATGTCAAGGGAATAGGTAGGTTTCAGGAGACATCTGTCTAACCACTACCTATCAGGTTGAGTGGTAAAAATGTATGCCAGTGTTACCTCTATACCTTCGAAAACATCCATACTATCAAGTTATGGAGTTAAAACAATCTCTTTTGTAATCATGTCATAAAATCCATCCTGCTTATCTGTCCATATAATGTAACTACCTACTTTTTATCATATAAACTGCAACTTACAAGGGCAACATGATGCATCATGCTTGCCGTTTGGGGATGTATCGAATCATTATGATTATTTCTATCCATGAATGCAGCTCTAGCGGCACTCACCAGGCCAACGAAAATACATTGTGCATTATGCCTTTAAATGGTTAAAGACATGTTGAACAGTGCCCAAGGTGTCTGGAACATTCACACAACAGTTCCCGCCACACCATCCTTGTCGATCACACACAATGCGTTTGTAAGTCAACTCTCATCCCCCAAGGGTAAAATTGACCCATAAAACACATCATCATCTGACATGTACACTTAGTACCTATCTCGGCCAGGTCTCTCCCCATTGTGCTTTAAGGGAAGAAGTATGACCGGCTCCAGCCAGAGAAACCACCGTAAACATAACATTTTCCTCTTGGCTATTTTAGACCAGTTTAATAGCTAATGTCGCATATGCACATCAAAATGCATTAGAGTTTTAATTTGAAACTTTACTGCAGGTTCGTTTTGACATGTACATACAAACCTAACTATATAAGAAATAGAAGAACAACTATGATATTCAGGTTTTGCTATCATACTGCTGTGCTTTTCAGTCTTTCCTATGGTTCCTACCTCCAGCTTGTCCTTCAGTTACGTATACCTTACCACCCTTACTCCTCCTTTAGCATGTCTGCAGAAGGCATGTTCTTTTCTGAGATATGGTTATTTCCTCACATTCTGCTCAGTTTGACCTGAAGCTTTCAGTGGCTTGTTTTAATCTCAAAACTGATATGATAATCCCTAAACAAGACACCTTTTGGGAAGCCATCATTTTTTATTAGTTTTGGTATTTTCGAGCCATGCATCTCATATCCAGGGATCCCAAACATCTCAATAGCCATAATCACAACCAACCAACATTTTAAAGACTTAGTGTTATCATTCAAAGAAGGAAATGGATATTTGAAGTTGTTTTCAATCTGTGTTTTAAGTCAGTTATGGCTGGGTGATTAATACTCTGTCAACAGGTAATGTTCAAACAACAATAGGGAAGTGTTATGTATCTTCCAGAATTACGGAGGCTGATACAGTGGTGCAAATCATTGACACACAAGAAAACATTGAATGTAAAAGCAGGCTCTGAAAGGGAAGGGATGGCTGTCACTGACGGCCCTTCCTGTGGAGACAACTCTAGCTATGAGGGAACCAAATCCGGCACATGTAGGATGGAGATCTGGCTCTGCTGCCTGTTGTCAATGTATACATCCACAGGCTTATTCTAAGAGAGAGAAAAATATGAAGGCCGTTGTAAGGATGCCTCCACAGTCCAAAATAACCTAGATAATGATTTATAGATTCTGCTTACATGATTAAGCACTCAGTGGGCATTGATGTATGTAGATGAGTATTTCCCATCCTTGAAATGGATTATGCCAACAACTTTGACCTAATTGTGTATTTTTATTTTTCTATTTTATATTTCTGCTAATGCTTTACAGTACGCTTACAATTATGTAGATTTCCGCATGGTGTCTTTAGAGCTGATTACTATTGTTTATAATGCAGGAATGTAACAGGGCCTGCTGCACTGCAGTGTTTACAGTGGCATACATGAAAAATAAAACATAGCTAATGCATAACTGATTCAAAGAATTAAAGACTAGAATCCAACAGAGCTAATGTATTCATATGGCATTACGTTGCTCAAGCTATATGCTAGCAATAGGGACATGGGTAGCACATTTGATGTCATTTTGGAATAAAAACGTGCACGCTTTTACTCCCCCCCCCCCCATTGAAAATACACTAGAAAAGCCCACGTTTGGGGGATATTGGATCCATTTGTGACCTATTAACACCCAATGATGACATTTGATTGACCTCTATTCTCTAAATACTATACTTTAGGAGTGTTTGGAATACATTCAAGCAATATTTAAAATTTGAAGAAAAGTCGGATATACCCACTTTAACTCCATCTTATATCGAATCCATCCATACAGAGTGAGTCTGTTACTGCTAGGAATCAGCAGTTAGTCTTGAGCTGGATAATTACCAGCAGCAGGGTAAGAAGGGTTGTCAGAATCACTGCAAACTTAATTTATCAAAGAGGTTTAATCCTGTTTCACATCCATCCAACTGCAAGTCTTTAGTTAATGGTGCATACATACATGACAGGAGATCAGATTATAAGGAGTAAAATCGACTGGAGGATGACTTGAAGTGTTCATGCATGAGTACATTCATTGTGGCCCTGGTTAGTATGACAGTTTATGGCTCAATAAGCCTGATTTAGAAAATGGCAAGATAGTAAAAGGTCTGATAGTTGCACACTTAAAGAATATTAGAAAGTGAAAATTGGAATGCAGACATTTGAGTATGTAGCTTTACAGCCACTCATACAGAAGAATGTGATGGTACTTAAGAGGACTTTGAAGTATAATTGGAAAGGTTATTTCAGTAATGCATAATTTAAAAATTTATAAAATATAACATTTTAACTCTTTAGTAACTTGAGGTTCGTAGAGTGCCTGTGCTACACAGCCTTAAATTCTGGGTAGCTTTTGCCAGGCTTCATATATGATGTTTTGTCACCCTCTGGTAGCAGGAGACTCACCTGGAAAAGCCCTAAATATCACTGAAACATTCAAAAATACTTTATTCTTTTGTTCATGCAGGTAGTGACCTGCAGGTCATGTTCAGGTGCACAGTGTGTGACGGATAGGTCGTGTTTACCTGAAAAGTGTTCAGCTAATGCCCAATCTATCAAACTGATCACATCATACAAACGACGACTAAAAGTATTCTAGAAGCATCCTACAGTTACTAAGAACGTACCACATCCTGACACATCCCGTCAGCCCCTCTAAGTAAAGGTCCTGTTGTAATTAGCTGGCCAAGAATGTCACGTGACCCTGTCAGCTGTCATAACCATCCATCCAGTGTCTCCGCCACGACCTATAGTTAACAACTATAACCCAGTGGGCACAGAACATTGAATCAACATTGATAAATGGTTGACAATGTTGATTCAATGTTGATGCAATGCTGATTCAACGGTGGACTGAACTTTGTGCCCACTGGGAAGAGCCTGTTCACAAAGCAGTCAAGGGTCCTGTGGCATGTGCTGCCAGTTTACAGGAGATTGACTTGTGATCCCATTTCTATAAAAGCACATTATAACCTGCAGAGTGCTTCAATGCCCTTTGTCGCCATGATGCACTCATGCATTAATTAACCTCAGCAGTTCTGCACTCATGCATAGTGCTGACCTTAGAGGGATGATACACTCCCAAGGGTTGGCATGCTGTACTTCTGCAGCACCCTAAGCATCTGCTAGTGCTACATTGGTACATGTCATATGCCTGCGAAAGGCGTCCTTATAGGCATGGATAGCCCCTTAGTAAAACTATATAAGTCACACCAGAGACACACCAGAGCTTACGGTGAAGACTTCCATCACACTGTGGAAGCAATTATGAATATCAAAATTTATTAAATTCTTTTTAAATTTAGACCTGACCTGGCTGTATTTGTCACATTATGAAGCTGTAAAGTACTTCCTGCCTGTGGGAAGCTCTAAGAAAAAGGTTCTATCATAATTATCTGATTGTGGCCATATGATAATACAATGAGAGTTATCTTTGTATTATAAACTGCTCTCGTTTCTGGAACATTCCCATAGTTTAATTGAATCAAAGATGTGAGTCTAAAATATGCCTTCCCTATTTAGTCATCCTCTTCAACTAGTAGTTTGGATGAAAGTTGCCTCTGCAGTGGAATGGTTTTCATTTTCAGCCGTTTGTTTATCTGCTTCTAATGTTTTGTTGAGTACTTTGTTGAAATAATCACTTCAGGCTGAACACTTTCGCATCCTTTTTTAAACTACATGAATTCTATGTAGAAGATTGTGAGAGGATGAAAAGCAAGCAGTGCATTCCAGCATTGTATGGGAGCACTTCAGAGAACATATGGACCAAGATACTGCCGTAGTGTTGTTTAAAACTATGCTATTGCCTTATATAGATAACAGTAGTATATTCTTGTCTGGGGTCAGTCTCTTTGAGCAGAAGAAGTTGCAAGTTCTGCAAAATGTTGGTATTAGAGTATGTTTGTGTATAAAAGATCCAATGTCAGTTTCTGTTAAAAAAATACATGCCAAAATCAAGGTCCTGCCAATAGATCTGAGAAGGAAATATTTGCAAGGGATACTATGTTACAGGCTAATAAAGCTCAACTCACTGGCTTTGGTACAAAACAGAGTCACTCGAGCTGCGGATGGGCCTCTGATCAAATTATATATACCTTACACCAGACGCGTCCAATTTTCTCCATCTTTCAATACTTATAACAGTTGGAACAATATCTCATCTACTATCAGAATGGCCGACAATAATGTCACTTTTAAGAGTATGCTTAAAAGCAGCTTATTCAAGTACTTTGATACCACCTAGAGCTATGAGCTTCAATTCACAAACCTGTAATGGTATTGAGTGATGATTGTACTAGATATATTCTCTCTTGTCACCCCTAAAGCCCAGCGATGAACATACTGCAAATGAACTTTTTCGTTGAATTTATTCAACTTGGCTGGCAAACTTAAATATATACAAAACTTACAAAGTCTTTGTATTGTATTAGTAACATGGGTTTTTTGAGTCATATCATATTCACACATCTATTTCTATTTTTATTCAAGTGTCACCTCATTGTATGCTTGTCAATGTTATGTCCTGTGCCTTATGAAAATGTATCATGAAAGAGTATCTTGATCAGTTGGTCTATGGAACAGTAGGGTATGTGATATAAATTGCTTGTTGTAAAATCCCTGTTGATTATACCCTCTCCATGTCTTTGAGTCAGATCAATACTACCCTCATATATGTATGGTATTCCTCTACATGTATCCACAACTAGAATTTGATATCACCTCATATTCATCTCCCCGCCCCTTCCCCTTGACCCCAAGAAATATCACCATAACTGACTTTTTTGTGAGTTCTCATGCAGTAATAATGAAATGGAGGTGCTGTAGTCAAAAATGCAAATGTAATTAATCTTTCATTGTAAGTATCAACCTTCTCTGTAATTCGATTGAAACAAATATAATTGTATCTACTTTTATATTTTTCGTGATTGCAGAATAAAAACCTTGCAAATTGAATTGAATTGACAATCCTTGTAGCGATTTCACAAAACAGGGTACTAGTAATGCAACTGAAAATCACAAACTTGAAATTAAATTAGTGAACCGCTGGTTCTTCACAGCACTATTCTTCTGCCGTGCATGATAATTATATCACTCTAGACTCACTGATGGGTACAGGGAGAGGAATCTAAAGCATGATCACTCTTTAAGTGCTGAAGCCATTGTGATGGCAATGATAATTGTCAGAACGTTATAAGCCCTAGGAGAGTTCGAACGCACATGTATACTTCTTACTATTGAATGAATATTCATTTTTGACTGGCACCTAATTCCCTTAAAGCCTCAGTATCCCCGCATTTGGACACACCTTTTTGCTCCTATAGCTTGCTAATTTGCATTGTAAGGCCCGCCTACATGTCACTACAGTTCAAGTTGACAAGGAACTTGCAGGTCTGTAGGCCCTGCACAGCCGGGGGGAGGCACTCCCCCATACCTTTGAGTGTTTATTGTGATTACCCGCTGCACAGGAGAATGCCCCCCGGGGGGGAGGGGGCACTCCCTATCTTTTCTATAGTCACTATGTGTGAAAATCACCTCGCATTTGGTACCCTTATCAAGGGGTGACATTTCCAAATTCATACCCTTTTCAAGCACAAGTTAGCAGAAAAACAGACCCTAATCACGGGTGACCATGAAAAACATACCCTATAAATTTAGTGGTGACCCTAAAAAAATATCATAACCAACGGTGGCCAACAAATGTAATGGCAAAATAAAGTGAAAATGATTCTCTAGAAAGCCTGTTCTGAAAACTTCTCCAAAATTTACTTTACAAGCATCCCTTATCAAGGGCCCCCGTGGGTCCATGCCTAAAAACGGACCCTTTACCCTGGAACAGTGTTCACACATGTATGATATTTAAAGCTGAGGGAGTGCCCCCCCCCCTGGGTGAATGTCCTACCACCCACTCTGCCATGCCAGCACTACTAGTACTACTACACATCGTCTTACAGATTCAGCCACACAGCTCTCAGGAAGCTGATTATAAGCGTAACCAGTCGGTTCTATTTATGGGTGATTTGGGATCAAACAAACCCACTGCCCTGTCCTGGGAGCAGGCAACAGGGTCAGCCCAGGTAAAACCAGCAAGTGGAGATCAGTCAGTGCTATATATATGGGTCATTGGTCCCAATTGAGGGTCAGTATGGGGATGAAAACACAGCTGTAGTCAGTATGCATACATGCATGTTTGCTCTACAGAGCACCTGCTCATGGATGCACCTTCAGTGAGATAACTCATGTCTCTGGTATATGGGCTTAATGTAGGTGGTAGAGGTAACTGACCCCAGTCTACAGTAACCTTATCCTTAATAACTTCCTCCCTATCTTCTGTCAGCCCATGTGGGTCTTAAGATGTGCCTGTAACTCTTTCACAGAGTGAGAGCTCCACATTCTGTCCAGTTCTTCCATGGTTTAGAAGTGATCCCCCCTGGCTGATTTTACCTGGACTGACCCTACTGACTGCACCCAGCACAGGGCACTGCGTTTGTTTGATCCCCAATCAGCTATAAATAGCACAACTAGACAACTCTATTACCACAGCCCACCCGTCAGTACAGGCTATAGCAGTCATAGCTATAATAACATGTTTGAATGGGCAATCCATATGTCCTTATGCCCTTATAAGGTACATAGTATTGGAGGTAGGCAAAGGGGGAGGGATACAAGGGTGTCACGACCATGCCCTCTAGTGTTGTCCAAGCATGTCCAAACACGAGGATACTGGGGCTTTAAGGTACTACTCATTACATGCTCTACCACAGTAACATTTATATTTATATCCCCAGTGGGAGAGGGGCTACATAATGTTAATGGTTACTCTCATAACACCATAATGAGTGTAAAAACTTGGGCAGATAATCTGATAATCCCTGAACGTGTGCGGAGCAACACCTAATCAAAGGCTCTGTGATCTACAATGAATATTCTCCCCAAACCTTACCAATTAGATTTGATGTCCATGCATATACATTAGTTAAATGTAAATGGATAGTCAAAAGAGGGTTCTTTTCAGTGTAGCCAAATATAATTTTGCAGATAGTCGGAGTTGCCTTAAATCTAATATGATGTGCTGAACTGGCACCAATTGATTGACTGTTATATCTTGTCTCCCTGAGTGAATTTGATATCTTTTTGGGAAAACCAGCATATGATATTAACATCATCTAACCCCTAGGCTATGACCAGGGTGGAGATGGAAGTGATCGTGAAGTGATAGGGTGACCACTCGCCAACCATGTGTACATGTACACACCCCTTGTTGCTATGGTTACCACCTCCTTGACCTACAATGTCAAGTAGTGAACGTTAGAGTAACCATGGTAACCAACCTAACCAGGTGCCATGCCCGTGACCGTCCACAATGTAAACAAACATTGCTGGATGTCCTGGGGCAGGTGGGCAGGACGGGGAAGATGCCGCAGCCATCACAAGTTGTAAGTTACTCTGGAACTAAAATATTGCAAATGTGGCCCAAATGTTGTTATACATGATGCACTGTATAGTGCTAGAACAGTAATCTGTTACTCAACCTATATGCAGTAGACTGGGAGCTCATTTCCCACCCAGAACGTGAGCATAAACCTTGTGCCTCTACATGGGTCCCCACAATGTCCCCGTGTCGATTTTTAGTACTAAGGGGCTGTGTCGCCGTGTCGATTTTTATTTAATACACTGTCCATGTCCGTCGATTTTTAAAAGGGCTGTGTCACCCATGTAGATTTTTACTCATGGGCTATATAGAGGCACAAACCCTATGTTACACCTGTGTATATAAGATACACCAAGTGCCCCCCTCTCCCCCCCCGGGCAAAGCATTCTCACACCTACTGCAGGTGTGAGAATGCTGCTCGGACTAGGTGCATTTCATAACTTACCCACTGTTGTGCATTGCCTACACTATGTCCGTCGATTTTTATGCATAGATTTTATGTGTCTGTCGATTTTTATTTCAAAGATTTCTGTGTCCGTCGATTTTTAAAACCCCTGTGTCGCGCCTGTCGGTTTTTAAAAGGGCCGTGTCGCCGTGTCTCACGTGTCGATTTTTACCCATGTAGAGGCACAACCTTGGCAAGCAGCATTCTTAAATCCTGTCCAGTTAAAATCATGGCTGTGATGGGCATGCAGAATCATGAATTATTGGGGGCCTCATTCCATCAAAACGAGAGAATCCTTTACCTTGTGCAACTCTGTATTGTCTATAAACGCCCTACATGATGTTAAAATATTCAAACAAACCCTGATGAGGCTTGGCTCATTTAGGACAGTAGCACCACTTTGAGTGCCTTGTGATATATCTAGTTTGTCTTGCTTCAATTCCCCAAACATATTGCCTCTGTGAGGGGATTATCTACTTAGAAATACCTCAGAGATGGTGAAGACAAAGAAAGATATTTATAGTTAAATATGTGAGGTATGTATTTCTGTGATGAGATATTTATAATTGCACACAACGTTCTTATTTATAGTCTTAGCATAATTACATAACTAAAATAGAAAATTGGCAAATCTACTACTGGGAAGGAGGGTATCATAAACGCTTACATATATCATTCATGTAAATAGACATGTTATAACTCAGTTAAAGGCATTAGTCTGCACCTGAGCAAAGTAATTTTCCCTCTTCATTTTCTCCTGCATTGGTGCTATTATGTCGTTTCTATGGTTCATTACCCAGACACATAGTATGCTAATCTTTTAGAAAGTATTCCACAACTCCTATGAGTGTAGCTTAGACATCCATTTAATTATGCAAAGCAGGAGGAGCACTTTTACATGATTAACTTAAACGTTTATTGACATAGTGCAAAGTGTTCAATACACCATTTCTTTCCGTAGCAAGTACTGCATACATGCATCATGCAATACACAGAGAAAAGAAGTAGAATCACTGTGACTCCCGACTTCATCACCGAGGTAACTCTCCCCAGAACTCTGAAGTGACTCCCTAACATTAGCAGGACTCTATAATAACTCTATAATGACTCCCATTCTAAGACTCCCTAATGATTGGAAGTCACTTTAGAGTCCTGGGGAAAGTTACCTCAGTGATCGGGGCTAGACTCCCATTTGAGAATTACAGTGATTCTACTTCTTCTCTGTGTGTATGCGGTAACTCTTGAAGGGTCAGAATGGTGCACAAATACAGTGTTGGCGAGTAACTTGCTGGCCCCATGTTGGTACATGTACACTTTGATGGCAAATACATAAGGGGCCGTCCATAAATGACGTCACACTGGAGGGGGTGGGTGGGTGTTGGTCCGAGTGTGACAAAGTGTGATAGGGGGGTAGGGGGGTGTTAAGCCCAGTGTGACGTCACACTTTGGAAAATACAAATAAAATTTATTTTATAATGTAAAGCTTTAATGCAATAATTAGGGCCTTAGGTTAAGCTTGTTGCAGTAATGCCTCCTGGTGGAGATTCTGTCAACTAACTGCAGTGGATTCACCTAGAGTCACTTCTGGAGTAGGCCTAAATCAGCAGTCATGTTTACATCCCAGTCATATACGCTTGTGTTATTTGTGTCTCAATCACAATCTAGGCCTACATCCATCAGATGCAGATAGTTTGTTAAGTATCATCCATCCTCCAGAACATAGCAGCCTGGATCCCTTATTCTTTTGAAGGGGCATCATTATGGATAAGTATTGGACCTCCTAATGTACTATTAAATGTCCCAATGTACAGGATAAGCTATCCAAAAGAATCTGCAAGAAATGTTGATTTCACCTGGCATACATTAAAGGTGCACTGAACCCACGATGTCATTTACATGCAAAACTCGGCAGGGTTAGGTCACTGACTCAGTGCGCCTTTAAGTTAGTCACTTCAGATGCAAAGACATGTGTAACTGGTCTCCTAAAACCTGAGGAGTCACAGGATAACTGTGGTATGCCTGTTAGGAATCCATAGATCAGGGATCGCTGAGCCATGAAATTCACACAACCCTAGGGTGGAATGTCATGGACCTTAAATCAATATATTAATACCAATCTCAAATTCCCATGTGAATGTGTTATCGTCACTGTGGACAGTGTTCTAGTGAATATAGGCTATTACCCATTTAGAAGGACATAATTTGACTGATGGCAGTGTCAGACTATGAGATCAGACCATGGTGAAAGTCTTTGACCAGGTGCAATCTTTGACTGGCTGAAATCTTTGACTGGCTTGAGGAAAACGGTTTAATTAGGGCAAATAAATATTAAGGTCGAATAAAATTAGTAATTTAAAGTGTTATAGCATCCATTAACATTTCTGCCCACTTATACATTCATCTGCACTAAATAAAGTGTTTTTTATCAAGCCAGTCAAAGATTGGACCCGGTCAAAGATTGCACCAGGTCAAAGATTGCACCAGGTTAAAGATTGCACCTGGTCAAAGACTTTCACATTGGCCCAATCTTGTGAAACACCTGTAATAAACCCTTTAGAAGAAGCACTTGGTTAAGCATATATTCAATACATGTATGGGGGTCTGGATGGGGGGTCCCAATTTCCTGTCCATTTTAAGAAATGGTCATGTCACCTTGTCAATTTAAAGAAAAGGTCATGTCCCATATCACTAACTCTTATACTCCCCATGTCACAAGCCCAAAAAGGCCCAAATGTCGTTGTGTTGAATTTAGTGGTCCACACTCATATACATGATATTCTATTGCTTAGTCATAATGCATGTATGGTCTTTTAAAGGACAACTCTGATACGATACCTAACTTAAGCATGGGCAGGGGGGGGGGTTGTCTGCAGATTTGTGACATAATTTTCGAGGGGGTGTTGGCAGACGTGTGACAAAGTGTGACAGGGGGGTGGGTGGGTCTTGAAAAAGGCCCAAATTAGTGTGACGTCATTTATGGATGGCCCCTAACCCTTTTCATAATTATCTGACTAACTTAAAACTAATTAGTTATTAATAATCACATATTTATCTTTTCAACTTAACATTGATGGTCAATTGATTTATTTTACATCGAAATACACAGTATATAGAATGTAGCCCTATTGACGATCAGATGATAGAGGTGCAATCGGATTGTGGATAGGAGTTTGAGGCAATGCCCAGTTTCATATTTCCCTTTTCCTACCCCAGGAGACAGAAGGAGGCTGGGGGGAAGCCTGAAGTTCACCAAAATAGCTGTGGCCCGGTCTGGTCAATTGATACAAAGTAGCTAAAGTTGTGACTCTGCTCAGTGGGTGTATATATATGTTGGTGTTGTATAAAAAAGGCACTTTTCATGAATAAAGAAACACCAGAAATAGGTGAAGATTCATTAAACATATGTGGTCAGTTACAGATATGCGATGTATAATAAAACAGTTCAGTGTATCAGAGATGACATTGTAATAATACTTCCTTTTCTCTGTATTTGCAGGCATGTGTATCGGTGCCGGGTGCTTCCTGTACCCGTTAGGATGGGAGAACAAAGACATACACCAGGTGTGCGGGCCCCGGGCACACCTCTACCAACTCGGTGAGTAGACAGCTTCCATAACACCTCTGACCATAAGTGTGCATCATTATTGGATGAAAGTTACTGTAAACATACTTTATTTCGCGCTGTACTTGTGTTCATGATTTTTGCGGATTTTAAGATTCACAAAAATATGTACAGAGTGAAAATTTATCCAGTATAGTCATACTACTACAATATTCCAAATTCTGCGATTTTAAATACACATGAGCTCGTATTTTTAGTCAATTAGCGAAATATATATGAACGAATTTATATACATAAATTTACAGTATTTGATACATAGAATATCAAATGTTGACAAATCAAATCAAAGATGAAATCTCAGCTGAGGAAGCTCAGCAGATGGTCTGGAAATAGAAAAGCTGTTCTGCATTATCTCTGGCCCGAGCATCTGCACCATCTTGTCAATTGATTTGTCTACTAGCAGATCCGTTGGTCAAACCCCGAAAGGACGGCATGATGCCTCAAGGCCTCACACAAATTTGTGATCATAATGCAGCAATGAATCAGTGTATCTTTCGTTCGGGAGTTTGGCCAAGTTCTAAATTAGTCACATTCTGAAAGCTTCTAGAGTTCATTCATAAACCATTTCAAAGGATAAAATATGAAACAATTCCACGTCAATTGGAATACTTTCGGTGCAGTATTGACAAGTTAAAACCTCGAGTTATGTTAGCCTCTGAGGCATAGATTATAGCCGTCTCTACATTAAGGGAATGAGCTTGAATGAAAAAGAAAACACATTTAAAACCAATCTCTTCCTGAATCCTTCAAGGCTGCTTCTAGTCGTTTCCATGTTGATTGATTATGAACCTTTGGATTATTGCAGAGGTAATTAGCCTATTAGAGGCAGCATAGTGCTTTAAAGTAATCTGGCCTTTGTTGTCATGGTGCATGCATGCAGCACTGGTGGGTAATTCACCAGGGCTGCGTTCAGGGGTCAGGCCGAATCTACTGGGTTGGTACAATCCCAAAGGTTCGGCATGATGCATGAATGCAGACCTGGTGAGTTGACTTGCCAGGGTTGCATTCATACATTTAAATGAGCAGCCTACATTCATGCAGGCAAAAGGACGTACACCAATGTTGGAGAATTATAAAAGCCTTCAAAGAAAACACCACCCTATAACAAGAATCTTATCTGGTGCAGTGCATGATGTGACAGTTGATCAAAATACACCAGGTGCTGGAATGGGCATCTGGGTGTAGACTAACTATGCTGTGGAGGCAATTCTGTGATTTACCAAATGATTACTTACAAATTAATAGATTTGGCAGTTAAACAAAAAACATATGCGGCGTTAGACGTTCATTGGTATACAAGTAATATGTGACCAATTCAGCATTTGAAAATTATTTATAGCTCTTCAGTATGATCTATATGTAAGCACTATCATATTATACTTTTATCATAATGTTTGCCTGAAAAACTAATACAAAGATATTTCTAATTCAGCTATACCGTTCAGTACAATCTTCTCTCGTGTCTGTTGCAGGTGACTGTACGATAGCCTGGGCGTACTACGCTACCATAGCGGGGGGAGGCAGTTCCCTTCTCTGTGCTCTCCTCTCCTGCAGTGCCGCCAAACACAAGCTCTACGCCTACCGGATCTAACGCCGGCCTGCCCCCTCTAGGGGAAGCAGAGAACTGTTAAACGCCCCTGGCTGCTCCACGGATAATGCCACCTCAGCAGGGGCAGGGTCAGGGGATGTGGCATTGGTGTTCCTGAAAAATGAAGTCATGGCTATAGCTGGACGAGAGGAATTTTGGGTCTGAAAGGGTATATCCAAGCTTATGAGAGCATAAGGCAATTGGATAGCATAGAAATCACTGACGACATGACAATGGCTTGATGGACTAGATCTCGGGCCTAAGGGAAGACAACCTGAAAAGGCAAAGAATCCTTGTGACACTTGACTGATTGGGTCATTGATACGGACAGTAATCCATTGGTATTTCGGTTTGAAATCCCTGCTGTACCAAGGAGAATTAATTTACATCCGTATTATAACATGCAGGGACTTCAATGGTTATATCTTGCAAACTGGACCGTCTCATGAGAATGTTATGAGAATAAAATTGAAAAGAATGAAAGCAGTGATACATGAGTGTGGGCCACTGATGTCTAGCTTTGTGAAATTGCTGCTAATACTGGATTCACTGGAATCAGGTTTGGAAGGGGAGAGAAAGTGTGAAATCAGAAATTCGATTTACTGTGGAAAAAGATGCTATGCTATGCCTCTAAAGGAATGCAATTTAGGATGTAAAGGACATGCACTAGGTGTTAAATTCCGATGCTGAACTGTTCATAGTATGTGTGGAAATTACAGCTCCCTATCTGGAATGTCTGTGGAACTCATTAGGGAACAAGCGGAATAGGGAGTGTGGTTATACAGGATATAGAGTGTCATTGTTGTTCCCCAAAGATGTGACAGAATAGAGTGTGGACAGAATGAAAATTTGCGTAAGAAGGTGAGAGAGGTATCACATTGTCTGCTAGCTATTGGTACAAGATAACAAGAATCTTTGGGAGGCGAACTAATGCTTTGTCTCAGCACAACAACTGCCTTGGTGCAACTGATGATTAGTAGGCCTAATAATGAAAGATAAGCAAACGCTTCCTGAGAGAATGTGCATGCATTACATTGTAAGTATAAGAAATATCTCTGCTGGATCTGATGTGTCACATACAGTACTAAAATACAGATCCTAAGTACAGCGCTACTGCCTGCTTTGAGGGAAGGAAACGAAGAATTGAAGTCCAGAGGGCAAAACTTGGAACAGACCTGATTCTACCTATTGGCCACAAGATGACAACCCATCCAAAACAATGAAAACCAATAACATTGGTCTCATGGGAGACCTCTTGTAGACTGTACACAGACTTCCTGGCCAAGTTATTAAATCTGTGTACCCCTATTACAGCAGTACCTTGCCAGATATGAAAGTTGACATCTTAATTGTTTTTCTAGTTCTGTAAAACAACACTGGAAGAGAAGCCTGACTGAAGTCACTGATATGTTGGTGTTCATCATCTGGTAAAATAAAGGATTTCATGTGCCTAAGATATCCGACAGTTATATTAATGAGTTTTCTCTCAGTAACAGTCTATTTTGGCCTCACTCTTTACATACTGCCTATATGAAAACGTTATCACACTATCAATTGATATAGTTCATATCCAAAGGCACACTGGTACCAATGTATAAAAGGGAATACTCTGTTCCTCAACATGTTACTATGTATACTGTAACAAAATACAGTCAGGCTTCCATGCCTCATGGTAGACTTACCCTGGTTCTGGCTGTGTACGACGGTAGGCCATATGTCCCTTACTGTGCATGACCCTTGAAATCCACCAGGACTGAGGCTTGGCTGGGTATAAACTGTTCAAATGGTGCTGTTATTGTATATTTAGGAAAGGCCTGCCTTTCCTCGTCCATCAGGAAAAACCTTGTACAGATCTTGTGGTATGAAGTATTCCATTCAATTTTGATTCTAAACTATATTTAATTTTGATTGATATTAGATGTATCTTAACTTGTTAAAAGTACCCTGCCAACCTTGGATATTATTGCACAGAAATTATTGTCCTCAAAAATATTCTCAGTATTTGACTTGATATGTTGTGTTATTATAGCTACTAGATGATATTGTAGATATGCAGTAGAACTGTCAATATGTGTATTTATTATGATGTTGTAAATAAACAATCAGTGGCATTTCCTAACATCCACCATGTACTCAGGTCTGATAAAAAAGAAGTAAAACCTATATATTTATACAGCAAATTCTATTATAGAGATTGAAATATGATACAAGTACAAATGAAATAGCCCATGAATTCTGAACACACAGACTGTACTTAGTTCAACTGTTACTAGTATCAATATCGGTATGGCACACACACACTTGTTTATAAATTCAATAATTAGGTTCCTGCACAATGTAAAATAATATTGTAGCTTTAAAACAGTACAATTACCAAATTATGTGCTTTTTACATAAATTGCTGTCATTGTTTTCCAATCTTCCCCACAGGAGGAATTCTTATTACATATTTAAAAAATTCTTCTTAGTCCTTGTCAACTGGCCAACAGAGAGTCCTGAACCCTTTGAATCCTACCAGTTGAATATCCTGAGTGTCATGGCGGCTCTAGTCCATGTAAGATACTGCTTCACTCAGTGCTGTAACAATACAAATCCTATTATATCTACTGTTATATCAATACAACACATTTTGTATGATGTACATAGCACCCACACTGTGTGAATAAAGAATATACTTCAACATGTGTTTCTGTTTACTACAATAGATATTAGATATCTCACATCAGACTGGAGATACTCATTGTGCTCATTTCATCTGTCTGAGGTCTAGAAAAGAAAACCAACAGAAAAGACTTTAACGAGGAAAGTTTCCCTTTTTAGGGAAATCAAATCCTTGTCTGGCTTTGTGCAGTAGACAGAGTGCCATGTTTAATGATGTGCCACGTGTCCAATTTGTGGATAGCAGCTGCTACTTCCTGAAGCAGTCTACAACAGTGGAACTTGCTGAATAAAAATATCTTGAAAGGTTCTTAATATTGTGGGAATTTTATTTTGATCTATTTCAACCCTGGAAATAACATTAGATAGCACATGACCTGAAAACACACATCTACATTGATATTTATGTATTTGAACGTGGCGACAAAGTAATTATAGAATTTGAAAAGCGTTATACATCACCAAACTTATCTTTAAACTTTGTAATGATAGTTTCCGCTCTTGTCATGTACATTTCTCCATCTGGCGACAATAGCAGTAAGATAATTGAATTATGAAATACTCTTCTAAATTCATCACATAATTCAGCACTTTTTGCAAAATACAGACATTAACTTCATGTCTGACAGACTGTAAAGACACTGTGTGCACTATTATCGCTCTAAGTTATCATTATAAATGTATGAAGGTCAAGGCAGCATCAGCGAGTTACTTCATTTATTGCACTGGTCTAAGAACCGAAGGTGTTGAAAGGAATTGAATTAACTCTTGATGAATTGATAGGCTGTGAGATACTGAGCAGGGCTATCAAGGGTACTGCCATATTCACCTTGACCTTCCACATCCGGTCTGCCTTGATTTAATTCAATATAGCCTTGTGTCAGGTATGGATTTTTGATTAGATTTCAGGAGGAGTAATCAGGTGTATCCCTTGGCTAATTAATTGGCTGTCCACATGAGTCAGAAAAGGGTTTCAACTGTTTTTTATCCATCAATCTAATATAGTCAATTAGTAAATGCTCATATTAACAAGTCTGGACATAGTTAGTGGCCTTATACATTATAAGGGCTTGTCCTTCTTCAAGGGAAAAGGGAGGTATGAAGCTGTGTGATATGACGATCCAACTGTACATTTGCTATGTATATTTAACCTATCCCAACGTTTCTGATGTGTGGTCCATCCCAGGAGGTATTTGGAAATGAAAGTTTTTTCATATATTATTTTTGACCCCTTAGAACATGGAAATTAGCAGTTGTGTGACTAACAGCCATATACATTGACAAAGCTTTATCCAATGCATACTCAAACCCTCAGAGTGGGAATTTCCTGGCTGATGTCCAATGGCCAACCCTATCTTGGACAGCTGTTTGTTTGAATTTCTCAAAACCATCAACACACTTCTTCTGTCCCTGGGGGTGATCATGTGACAATCATGTGACAAAAAATGCTTTCGAAATGATGATTAAATGATGAAAGCTCACGACCCTGGTCTTTCTTTTAATTTCACCTCATGCCCAGGAACTTCACATTTGAGCATTCCACCAAGAGGCATCATAAGTGAACAACATTTTTCTTCACACCGGATGTCATACTAGGTTATTTACCATGTCATTTCACATAGAGGTATATCTTTACATGGAACAGTAGGTGCACGTGGTGAAAGCAGCAGTCACACTAGGTCTGCCATGCTGGAGGGATGAGGCCAGACTGGTGAGGCTCCATGAGTCTTAAGGACATTCATTAAAAAGCATATTGTATATTCTTTTGGTCCAGAAGAGACAGGTCAGAATACATGAAATACGGTATATGTACTGACCCTCTAGGTTCTCTTGAAACTTTCAGGTGAGTTTAAATAATACTATTCCTGTCCATGTAAGATACTTCTCTAAGAAAGTTTGTCATTGTAAGTGGCAGATATAAATTTGGATGACATTACACAGTCCTTATGGTATTCTTGTATTTAGAGCCCATCCCTGACAGTCAGACAACCCTCTCAGATCCTTCTATTCACACTGCACACACTCCATACTCAATGCCTTAGGTGTTCTGGAATGGTTAACCATGGAGGGGAAATGAATTACATAAAGCATTTTGTTGGAATAACCATTGGTAGGGATCTATGTCAAACAAGATGATAGCACCTTAAAATATTAATGAATTACTAAAATCTGAACCATAACCTTCAAATCAAAATCATGCCAATTAATTGTTTCAGAAGAGGGGATAACAACTGTTTATAATGGTTTGGATCACTATATAATTATTTGAGTCGATGAATGGTGAGCGGACAGAAGAAACTTAACAATGAATTGAAAGATAAAGGGCCTGCTAGGTAGAGGAGAAATATCTGCGGTAGAGTGGGTATGCTAGAAACATCAAAGGTTGCCCCCATTACTAAGTACTTAGCTTTGACTGGAAAAAGAGTTCTACATGTTTATAAAATAAATCTGTATTTTTATTGCTCTTTCTGGTTGTAGATGATATACTAGGTATAGAGCATTATGGAACAGTATGTACACTGTGTTGGATAGTGAATGGCAGCACCACTTCATAACTACATGTAGTAGTTACACAGACTTTAGTAACACTTTGCCTCTGGCTGTGTCTCCTGAGATTGTAACAATTGAAACATCTTTGACCGGGTGTAGTCTTTGACCGGTGTAGTCTTTGACCAGCAAGTTCCAAAGGGGCTGAAATGGGGTCTATGTACATTGAACTATCCCTCTGGCAACCCAAGATTGGTCACTTCCCATCCAATTTATCGGTCATTTTGTATAAACATTATTAGATTTGTGTAATTCATTAATAATACATGGTGTCTATGCATACTGTAAATGTAGATATTTTCACATGTATAATTTTCACGAATTTGCTTAAAAGGGCATTTTAAATTCACAGATTTCCAAAGTTTAGGTCTTTAGGTCAATGCTGTATATATATTCGCTTTGTAGATACTTTTGTGGATTATTGAAAAAAATGCGAAAATATGTACAGAGCGAAAACACCTATGTTTACAGTAGTCTGATGATTAGTTTCAGGTTGACTGTCTGTACCTAAGAACACTCTTTCAAATACCTATATTTATCATAGGATCAGATATCCACAATTGGATCAGTCCCACCCTTCAGCCATCCAGCCTTCAGCTTGTTACAGAATGCATGGTTTTGTGGAGATGCAGCTTAATTCCACACGTTCCTTGCAGTTTGACCTGATGCTTTCAGTGGCTTGTTTTAATCTGAACACAGATAAGAAAACATGTTTTTGTCCTCAGACCAGACACCATTTGCACAGCCATCATTTTCTTAGGTTGTGGCAGTTTCCGGGCACTTGATCCCATATCCAGGGATCCAAGCACCTTATCTCTTAAACCATGATCACACCCAACAATTTAAAGTGTTATCATTCACCGGAGGATATGGATAATTGGTTTCAATCTCTGTTTTATGTTGGCTTTGCTTGCTGATTCTTGCAAGTAATGTAAGAATGGTGAAGTGTCATGCACCTCTCAGTATCATGGATGCTGAGACAGGGGAAGTAACATACCAGCACAGTGAATGTAGCAGCAGGTTCTAGATTTACATACTAAGAGTGAATGGCCAGGGGTTGCTGGCACTGACAGTACCTCTTTTGGGGAGACTCTAGTTATGAGGAAACCAAATCCATCACATGTTGGATGAAAATGCGGCTCTGATGCCAGTTCTCCACGTCTAAACCTAGATACACTTTCTAAGGCAGAAAATATTATGATGCACTTTCCTAAGGCCAAATAAAAAAAAGTTTTGTTTCAGGTAACAGGGGAAGAAACTCTAGGGTTGGTAGGTCGGATTTATTTTTTTCTTATTACTTTTTTTAAAAATTTAACTTCCCCTCTAAAATTGACCTGAAAAAGTGTAAAAAATGGAGAGATTTTTTTCTAAAATTTTGTAAACCTAAAATTGACCCCAAAAAAGTCTAAAAATATAAAGATTTCTTCAAAATTGCATAAAAAAACGTATGGTCGGCCCTGTTTAGATAGGGTCGGTCGGGTGACCTGAAACAAACCTTCTCTTTTTTTTGGCCTAAGATGCCTACTACAGTCCATAATAACCTTGAGAAAGATAAATAGATTCCTCTTACATTAGTACTCAATGGGAGTGATGTACATATATTCAGGACAATTTCAATCAACTTTAATAAATTTATGGCATCTCACAGGAAACCTGAATATGGTGCTCTTACATTTCTCATCAATGTGAATATAATTCCATCAAAAGCCATGCATCCGTCCTCTGTGACAAAATGAAGATGTCTGAAGGATGGCACAAAACAGTGTTAAAGCTGCTAAAGAAATGGTCTATGTATCCTAGCCATAACAACAGGGGGGGGGGGGTTTACATCAACACAGCACATTTGATGTCATATGTTAAGGTCTAGAGAGCAGTAGCTCCAAATGTATTACATGCAGTGCAACACAGTTGATCTGCTACTGCTCTTAACAGTATCAGATATTCAGGTTTTTCAGTATTACATAATTTCTGGCGAGAATCTCCTGTGAAACTATAATCACATAGTTAAGGACCCTTGCCTCATTCAGGGCAGGTTTATGAGCTGGGGAGGTACCAAGGGCAGGGTAGGTAAGGTTGTCAGAATCTCTGCAGACTTAATTAATCATAGACTTTTAATCCTGTTTAACGTCCATCCAACCACAAGTCTTTGGTTAATGGTGCGTACATACAAGACAGGGGATCAGATTAGAGGATGTAAAATGGATTGAAGGATGACTTGAAATGTTCACACATGAGTAGTTTTATTGGGGCCTCAGTTAGGATGACAGTTTGTGACTCAATAAGACTGAAATAGAAAATGCCTAGAAAATAAAATGTCGAAGGCTGTTTCTGATGTACATTAGAGGATCATTAGAAAATAGAGATTGAAATGCAAATCTTGAGTACTTGCTTTAACGCCACTCATGCAGAAGTATGTGCTTTTAAGAACCTTTAAGGATTTTTGAGGAAGGTTGCTTTAGTGAGGCATGAATTAGGAATAGAATGCTGTGTCACAGTTTTATAAATAATGGCAAATCCATCATATTGATTGCATAATACAACCAACAACCATCTCTATATAAACATATTCTACATTTACTCAGAACTTCAAACTTCTTGGCACTTCCCATTGGACCCTCTCAGTGAAGACCCTCTGGTAATCGGCTGGAAACGGGTCACGTCAGCCTGTCAGCTGTAATAAGCATCCATCCAGTGTCTCCTCCACAGCTTATTGTTCCAAGAGAACATTCACAGAGCAGGAAAGGGTCCTGTGGAATGCAGCACCAGTTCGCTGGATTTTTGAGGAAGGTTGCTTTAGTGAGGCATGAATTAGGAATAGAATGCTGTGTCACAGTTTTATAAATAATGGCAAATCCATCATATTGATTGCATAATACAACCAACAACCATCTCTATATAAACATGTTCTACATTTACTCAGAACTTCAAACTTCTTGGCACTTCCCATTGGACCATCTCAGTGAAGACCCTCTGGTAATCGGCTGGAAACGGGTCACGTCAGCCTGTCAGCTGTAATAAGCATCCATCCAGTGTCTCCTCCACAGCTTATTGTTCCAAGAGAACATTCACAGAGCAGGAAAGGGTCCTGTGGAATGCAGCACCAGTTCGCTGTAGATGAACTGTTTAAATGATGTCATCCCATTGCCTTTTGTTCCTATCTACACAAGCATATCTCCTGTAAAGGCCCGCAGATGCGTTAACACTTTTTGTTGTCATAAGGCATGGTTGCAGCCCTAGTGACTACCTCAGCAGTTCACTCAGCATTCATGCAAAATGCTGACCATAGTTTGTATATGTTCTTACATTACAAAAGGTTGGCATGATGCACCAATGCAGCACTACTGGTTGCTTGCCAGTGCTGCAAGGACAACATGGACACTTGTCCTCCCTACATCTCAATAACAACCTTTTGTGCTACCAAGGGCCTGGATGCTCTGCTGGTGAAGGGCTTTCCAATCATGGGAAGCCCCTTGGTAACACCTTGCAAGTCTTCACATCAAAGCTCACATTAGAACCTTCTTTCTTACTCTGACTTGAAGCACTTATAGCTATCAAATCTGATGAAATTCTTATTGAAATTCTTATTGAAATGCATCTGGGAGAAGGGGAGCAGTAAGAGAAAGGATTTAAAAATTGATTCAGGGTCTCAGAATGAGTCTTATGTGAAGGTTTTGGGTGTCTTGGAGAGAAAGCTGAAAAAGTCTAAAATTCCTATCACTTTATCTGATCTGTTGTCTACAGGCCACTGTAAGAACATCTGTGTTTTATATGTATATCAAACACTTGTGATTAATTCCTAAGCCAAATCTATTTAGTCCACATTCTCTTTGATTAGTATTTCTGATAAAAGCTGCCTCTGCAGTCAGAAGGTTTTCATTCTCAGCCATAATTATGTTTATCTACCTCTGATGTTTTGCCGATTTTTGAAATAATCATGTCAGCTTGAACGCCTTCCCACATCAAGCAATGCATTCAAGCATTGTTTGGAAATAATCATTGTTGGCATTAGGCAAAACAGGATAATGCAACTGAAAATCCCAAACTTCTAAAAGCTGAAGTTGTGGAACTAAATAACAAGTTCATGGCAGATTGATTCATCAGATCAGATAAGGGCAGAAAAAAATTTATCAATTATCAAGATGACTGAATATTTCTTTATGGTACTTCTTTCAATGCCAAGCTACATTTACAACTGGATGTCAATGGATGACTAGCTTACTGCAGTGGGTGTGCATTGATTGATATACGAACTGACACATGCCTTTAATAAGATCAAAATAGCTGAGGGACAACAGTACTCAGCTCGAGGTAAGAAACAGACCAGAAAATATGTGACATTAAGATCACATTATAGTCAGTATTCAGATAATATTAAGCACTGATATAATTGTATCAATATGGAAACTACATACATGTACACATCATTTACATTACATAATTTAGCTCTATTAGGATGGTATTACAGTAGTACAGCTGGTTTTATCCGGATGGAGCAATACAGCTCTGGGGAGTTCAAAAAAGGAATTTGCTTTTGATGGGTATGAAATCCTTTACAAAATCTTTTCCTGGGGGCTGACTTCGCCAAATCCCATAGAATTATGTTGATTAGAAGCAATGCTAGCCCAGCCATGGTATCATCCATAGTTGATGCTTAAGCATTTGGCTGGACTTCATGGTGGGCATACTGACCCCTAATTACTGAGCTACGATAAAAAAATGTCATAATATTCCCCCAGATAACAGCCTGCACACATATTGTACAGAGTGTCTTTACCACCCACTTTCTTAATTTGTAATTAAAAATTATCTATCCATAAAGTACAATGATGTTGAAGTTGTATGTGTAGTTAAGATGTCAACGGTAGTAATATTGCATCAGAATATTTTCTAGAGTTAAATTATGAAAAAGAATGGCAGGTTAAGGTTATATGATTGAAACAATCCCTACATCCCTTAATTTACTCCTAATTTTATGCTCTACTGCAGCAACATGATCTTCATATCCCCGTTGGGACAGGGGCTCAACAATGTAAATGACTTCTCACAATACACCATAATAAGTGTATAAACCTAGGCAAATATCCCCTGTGTGTATAGCAACACCTTAACACAATCTTTCCCAATCATTGCCAATGAGAGTTTCTTGCCATGTACACTCAAGCTGGATGAAAAGGGATTGGCAAAAGTTAATAGTGATTGAATTGATGTATTCTCATATAGCCAAATATAGTTTTTCAGATGGTTGGGGCTGCTGTGAACATATTTGGTATCACCCATAGTCTGCCTAATTAATTGTTTAGACAATTTAGTTTCAAGTCTTTTCATAATATTAACTTATGACATTAACAGCATTTAACCTCAAGGCTATGACCAGGGTGGAGATGAAAGTAACACTTATGTGACAGGGTGACCACTCCCTAACAATGTCAACATGTACACTCCCCCCTGTTGCTATGGCTACCATGTCATTTACCTAAGATGCCAAGTAGAGATTTAGAGTAATCACGGTAACCAACCTAACCAAATAATGCACTTGTAACCAACTGGGGTTGTCCAAAATGTAAACAAACATTGTTGGATGTCCTGAGGCAGGTAGTCAGGAGGGGGGAAATGGCACAATCATCACAAGTTGCAAAAAACTCTGGAACTAAAATATTGCAAATGTGCTTGTTACCACCCTTAGCTTCTACACAAAATACTGTAGCACTAGCACAGTTTTTAATCCCTCAACCTACATGACTGGTATTTCAATTCCTGTTATAATGTAAGTATAACTCTGATAGGAAAGTGTACCTACTGCCAGTCTGACCAGTAGAGGATTTCTATAATTAACTTTACTTACCATGTGAAATAACACTGCAGGTGTGTGGCTAATTATCCATAGCCCTTCAATAAGAAGGCACACGCTTTGAAAGGAGTAGCAGATGACGGTGCCCTTGTAATGCTTTTCATCTTTTTGATTGCATAGATGCAGTAATAATGGCTGTATTTGGCGGCATTCTAAAATCCTGACCTGATAAAACCATGGCTGTAGTGGATATCTATAATTATAGATCAAGGCCTCATTCTATCAAAATGACTAAAAAGCTTTACCTTGTGAACATTTGTTATGGCTAGAAAGGCCTTGCTGGATGCTGAACTACTCAAACAAACTAACCCTGCCTAATCATGGCTCATTAGTAGGGAACTATTGGCACGCCTTTGAGTGCCTTGGTGGCCTCTATGGGATGACAACATTTGCCTACTGATACCTAGAGAATCTATGGGTTATCATTTATAGCATGGATAGACGTATACATGAATGTGAGGTATTCATTTTCTGGTGGAATACCTGTCATGCAATTATTATCTTAATATCACACAATGTTCCTACCATGACTGGAAATTATCTATACATCAGTCATTGGTTTTATACTGTTCCATTGTTACTCAGTAAAATGCATTAGTCTGCCCCTGAGGAGCACTGAAACAAATGCTACCTGGTGAGCATAGCATTACCTGATGATGCTTGGCTAGAAATTCAATTATTCACAGCTTAATGCTATCAAATTCATTTTCTTACTGTTTCCTATTGCATTGATGCCATTGTATATTACTTCTTTGATTTATTGCCCAGAGAAATACTTTGATAATCTCTTTTTGTTATTTTATAAAAACATTAAGACTACATTGAGGCTTTGATAACATGTTCTGTTAAGGGCTTAATCTCTTTGTTAGCCCTGGAATATGGAGATTCAAGTTTCAAAGGTCTACATTTAGAACATGTAGCCACTGTTTTCATTGTCTATTATTTACTTCATTATCAATCAATCCATTATCATTCATGACACTATCTACAATGAATCTTACCAATTTCCCCCAAGCTTGATAAGAAAAACATGTACTATTGAAAGGATTTCCTGTCTCCCAAATGGTGGATGGAGTGCAGAGCCCTGGCAAGCCCCCTCAATACCTGTATAATTACCCACTGAGTAATCCAAATGCTAGTGGATGGATTTGTGTCTTTATGTTTTCTCCCACCCACACTGTATGAATAATTAATATACACCAATATGGGTTATGCCGTTTATGTTTACCACAGTTTAAGTATTGTATTGAAATTGTGTAATACAAGTCTCAGGTATAGAGTTATATGGCAACTTTAATATAGACAGGAAGCTTCTTACTAAAGTAATGCATCATTCAATTGTTGTGTTGTCTAATGTTGTTCTAAAGCTGTGGATGAGGATGGTGTGAAGCATCACCCCAATGGCTTAGTTGGTCAGAGGATTTAATGGTTCACACACTGTATAGACTGTTAGCTATTATATATGAATGGCATCCAAATGAAAACAATTCTGTCCCTCACTTTACTTCTTTATCATCTAACTCCAAATTTACCATACAAACAGTGATGAATATTTTCTTATGTGTGGTTGACATGTAAACCTCATATTTGTTGTGCCAGCTGATCCAGTATTGATCATATCTCAGGTCAACAGGCCATAACCATAACAATGTTCTGTGTAATGAGGTATTTATATACAGTGAATATAACAGAGCATGCCGACTTCAGTCACATCGGGACTGACAACCATTATACTCTGCATTTCCAGGACTGACAGTGCTCAAAGGCAGGAGAGGTCGTCAGGAAATGCATTTTACACAGAAATATCTTACTTTGGTATTGTGATTTCCATGCAATATACCAGAGTTGTCAGAATACAGGTGTACAATAGAATATGACCATTGTTTTACAACAAAGAGAAAAGTTATCGGTGGAAAATTATTTTCTCTCGAGCAGGTGAAATATTTATATCACCAACTGCAAGAATGGCCCATTTTAATAACCAACGTCAGACGGTCACAATACATTTACTTTTCTTCCAGACATGTTTTGCCTCCGTCCGATGCCCAGGCAGGTCAACAGTATTTTTGCACATCTCACCCAATTCTGCCAACATACATACACTCTGATGTGAAATAATGACCACTCTATTACCAGGAAGAGCATGGACCTGCTGCTAATTGTGGTCTGACAGGCCACAGACAGTGGAGGTGCGACATACTGCCATTCAGAGTAAGCCGACCACCAAGCTACCAGAGGTAAAAGCTGCTAAAGGTACCCAAGACACACCGATTGTTATTGATGTACCTGAACGTCCAACTACTACCACAGCCACTGTTACACAATCCTCTTCCAATGATAGTACTCTTTCTGCTAATGGAGAGGAAGATGATGACTATCAGCCCAGCACTGATGAGGAGGATGATGATGATGACGCAGTATGCATCAGACAGGTCAAAATGGGTATCATCTACAGAGGAAGTAAAGCCTTCCTTAGTAACTGGTTTCCCTGCTCTTTCAAACTGGACGTGTTTGGTAAAATGATCACTTTCAGCTCGGCTGAACAGGCCTATCATTATATCAAAATGAAAGAGCTAGGTCATCATGATGTAGCTGAGAAGGTTCTAAAATGGTCATCAGCCAGACACATCAAGAAGAAGTGCAAAAAGATAAGAACACCAAAAGGGCATCACTGGTACAGGGTACAGAGTGGTTATATGGAAACCATTCTCTCCTGTAAATATGATCAAGACCTGAAGTGTCGTGAGTCACTGATGGCCACTGGTACCGCCATCTTGGTTGAGGGCACTAGAGATAGGGTCTGGGGAGGTGGACATAGTTACCATAGCAACGCTTATGATAAAGGGAATAAGAGAGGTCAAAATCGCCATGGTGAAATGACCATGGCTTGTAGAGCCACGATCAGAGAATTTGGGTACCAGAGTACCGCAGTATAAATCACCATGTAATAGCTGCAATGGGGCACATCTCCAAAATCTAAAAGGTCAAGTGTTAATTCTAATATTTACTGTAATGGAATAGAATATATGATCATAATTAGTATCAATTCCTTAGAATACTATAGCTATTGTTACTTCCTAATCCTTAGGGGTTTAGTATGAGCCTCTAGGTTGATAAGGAAGGATGATTACCTAGATACCTCATATGATATCAAAATTACACTAATGAATGTTTATATTATGAGTAACCGACAATATGCCAACTCAAAAGAGATACACTATAGCGCGGCACAGCCTGCAATCCTATGTAGGTCACCTGCCCGCTCTCACCTGTGCTAAAAGCTGTACTCGATCAATAGGTCAAATATACTACACACCTGCGTGCTATTCTATAATACCTGATCCAAGTGTTATAGTACCAAGTGATTGTGTTCATATTAGCTGCATACAAGCTGATAATGGCTGCTCCAGCTGTGCAAGTACGAAGTGTATTACTTGTTGGAGATTCTCGCCTGACAGGCTTTCAGCCGCTATTGGATTTAATACTGCCAGGCTATAATATATATCCGAGTGTATATCCTAAACCAGGTGCTACCATACAACAGCTGACTGATATAGCCCTCAAACAGGTACATAATCATGGTGTGTATGATCTATGCCTGATCTCTGGAGGGATTTGTAATGTTACTAGAAGGGACTTCATTGATAATACACCTGTCTACAGCTTCACTCATCAGGATCGGCAGAGCTGTTATAACTCAGTTAGTCCTCTATATGCTCACCTGTGTCATACTTTGCAGCACCCTGATATAGGTCAAATGACAGGACTGATTAATATTTATGGAGTGGATCTATCTATGGCCAACCATAGGAATGATGGACATATTGACTCCAATCAAACAGCTCTGTGGGGAGCAATACAGGATTTGAACTGTGACATTGCCCAATACAACAGTGCCGTAGGAATTCCGGGCATAAGATGGGATAACTTGTTCCACAACCGGGACTCCGGAAAAGAACTTGAACACAAATTCCATTTGACGAGAGATGGTATTCATGCTACAGACAGTATGAAGCCCAAAATGGCTAGGCTGATAACTCTGAAAATCTTACAGTATTTTAGATTTGAGTTAAGCAGAGCTGAACTTGATGCCATTGATATAGCATATGGCCTACAACCTGGCCGAGGCACTGAGCCAAAAACCAGCACAAGGACCAAGAAACGGTCTAAGGGTAGATCTAAGAAGAAATAGTATTGTAATCACAATTGCTTTTGTAAAATGAAATCATTTATGTTCATACGGTACTAGCATATAATCTTAAAGCACGAGGGTGTTTGAATGTGCGACTTGATTAATCGATATCTATTATTCATAATTAACTTGATCACTTAAATACACTAGGTTCTAATCAATAGTACTGATGTCAATCCTGAGTGGTTTAGTATGAGCCACTTGGTCGATAAGCTTCAGTGAAATAGAAAAACTTCTAATTACTAAATATTACATGCTTGATTGTCATTGCCTTCAGTACACTAGGTTCTAATCAATAGTACTGATGTCAATCCCGAGTGGTTTAGTATGAGCCACTTGGTCGATAAGCTTCAGTGAAATAGAAAAACTTCTAATTACTAAATATTACATGCCTGGTTGTCATTGCCTTCAGTGTTAATGTACGCCACCTGATAAATTACATACCCAGATATACATTTATGTCAAAGTTGTTTGCCTAGATTGCTGTTAGGTATTAGAACTAATTTAGATGCTAGCTAGAAATGGATTCATGTTATTCTCTCGTGTTATTGTTTCTAATCCCATATGGTTTAGTGTGAGCCATCTGGTTGATATGAAATAAGACATCTCAAATTGCCGTCGAGCATTAGATTTAACTTAGATGCTATTTATAAATGGATATATGTGATTCTGTCTTGTTATTGTTTCTAATCCCATATGGTTTAGTGTGAGCCATCTGGTTGATATGAAATAAAACACCTCGTTACAGTTTAACTGATACACTGTTGTCTGCTATATGTTTACCTGGGCTACTGTGGTATTGATTGATTATTACGTGTGGTAGATGGTACATCAACATAGTATATTATCTAAATCCTTCAGTTATATACACAGGCTTAACCTTGATTCTGTTTACATCTAGGCTTCTACTACCTGTCAATATTATTATTTTTATCATTAATTGCCTAAATCTGATTATAATTACCCTGTTATTTCTTGAATTTTCTTGGCATTACTGACATTTGAATTATAGCTGGCCTATCATTGATACTGCCGACTGTGTTTGGATGCCAGCATTGCTAAACTAAATTCAGAAATTCTAATAATGATCGCACCCTCAACCTGGTGACTTACATCTCAATTGAAGCAAGCTACACCAATACATGGGAGGGGGGTCAGGGTCAAGCTGGTTAGCTCATAAGAAGTTAAGGCTTGACCTTTTCAGTACACTACAATGTTCACGTGTGGTGTACATGCTAGTATTAAGGAGTTTCTTCTTTGGTTTGCACATTGTAAATATTATTACACATACTCATCTGTTACATACTCATTTGTACTTGCTAGACCTAGGAAGACACCTAGATGGCAGTTAGCCTCCAGGACTTCAGGAAACAGAAGGGGTTGGTTTTCTCAGCAATGAACTGTAGAAGCTTTGATGGCAAAAAGGAGGAAATTTACAAAATACTAGGAAGAAGTAATGTGATGTGTCTTAGTGAGACATGGCTAAAAAGTCCCATTACCACGGGCATGATGAATATTCCAGGTAGAGTTTTATATAGACAGGACAGGTCTCTAAAGAAAGCGGGTGGGGTAGCCATTAGTGTTACATCTAATATGTCCAGATATTGCACTAAGGTTGAAGATCTCACAATAACCACCATAGACTATGAGGCAATTACAATTTTGTTATCACTGCCAGGGGAAAAACAAATGCTCATAGTTAGTATTTACAGAATACCAAAGAAAAATGCAGCAACCTATAAAAGCTTTATAGAATTCCTGAAGCGTATCTCGAATTATGAGAATGATACTAGTAATGGTCGTCATGAGACCTGGATTATGGGTGACATTAATCTCAATATGAATGATGATGAATGTACTGGCAGTGAGCAATTCAGAAATCTCTGTAAAGATATAGGGTGGAAAATTCTAATCACAGCTACCACTAGACCTTTCAGTGGCACTTGTATTGACAATATAATAACTAACAGTAATAGGGTTACTAAAAGTGGTATTTTACATGCTTTACTGTCTGATCATGTACCTGTCTTTGCCAGACGTGGGGATACCTCCTACGAGACTGAAAGTGCAATATATAAGGGAAGAGATTACAGGGGCTATAAAGAGAAAGATTTCACTGAATTTCTCAAACGCTATGACTGGGGTAACTATATGGACATAAAGGATGATCCCAATACTCTATGGGATATGTTCCTTATTCCACTGGAAACTTATCTAAATAAGCATTGTCCTTATATAGAAAGAGTCATCAAAGATCGTCACAAATGTTGGATGAATGATGAAATAATGGATGTCATATTTGAAAGGGAGACTTGGTTAAGTATTTACAGGGTCGATGGACTGCCTGAACAGAAAGCAGCCATTTTAGCCTGCAGGCGCAAAATTGATAGGATGTCTAAATCAGCCAAGAGGGGCGGCATAACTAATGAGCTAGATGAAAATTATGCTAACCCAAGAAAATTTTGGAAAAATATAAATCAGTTATTTGATTGCGGAGGTGAAGTTATTTATCCTGATTTAAAAGACATTGGCAGTGGACTGACAATTGAAACAGACGATGCAGCTACTTATGTAAATGACTACTTTACTGGGATTGGTGAGAAGTTACACACTGACATAGTGGGTGAGGCCCAAAAGAAAGTTGACAATGAGACTAGAGTCTCTGATGATGAGTATATTGAAAAGGATATACCCAGGTTAGTGATATCCAAGTGGTCTATCTATTATATCATCAAGGACTTGGATAAACATAAGTCTTCTGGTATTGAGGGTATCAGGTGTGATATACTTATTACTGCTTTATTAATGTTTCTGACCGAGTTTACTCATCTATGCCAAGTGAGTCTTGACAAAGGCATATTTCCTAAAAAATGGGGAGATGCTTTAATTAAACCGATTCCGAAAGATGGGGATTTGAGTGACGTCAGGAATTGGAGGCCAATTTCTTTGTTACCTGTTCCCTCTAAGATATTGGAAAAGGTTATCTATAACTTCTTGAGTGAACAAATGTCCAGATCTGGAAGTTTTAGTGACAATCAATATGGTTACAAAAGAGGGGCGGGAACGGGTGATGCCACATTTGACTTAGTAAATGATCTGTATGGGTATAGAAATAATGGTCTTATTGGAGGTGCCCTATTTGTGGACTTCACTAAGGCTTTCGATAGTGTTATTCATTCCAAATTGCTAACCAAAATTGCTCATTTAGGACTTGCCCACTCTAATTATAAATGGTTTGAGAGTTATCTAGACAATCGGAGCCAAAGGACCACTTTTGCTTGGAATGTCTCGAGTACTAATAGGGTAAGCTATGGAGTCCCCCAGGGCTCTGTCCTGGGACCTCTACTTTTTGTATTATATATTGACGACGTCACTAAAATATTGAAAAAGGCTGACATAAAGTTATATGCTGATGATATTGTCATTTATTATGGCCATAACAATGCTGATATTGTGTCTAATGTCATGGAGTCTGAATCTCGTTTGTTCACTAAGTGGGTGCTTGATAATAGACTCACGATTAATCCTAAAAAAACTGAGTACATGTGGTTTTGTAGTAAACACAAATTGAAAAGATGCCCTAATACTACGATTGCATTCAATGGGCAGCAAGTTAAAACTGTGCAGCATTTTCCCTATCTGGGTGTAACTATTGACAGTTCCTTATCATTTGATAAGCAAGTCAAATTGTTAAAAAGAAATATATGTAACAAACTGTTCAGATTTTCTGCATTAAGGAAATGGTTAACCCTGGATTATAGCATATTAGTGTATAAATGTACTATCAGGCCTGTTTTGGAATACTGTAGTTTTATAACCACTAGCTGTAACGAAGATGGTTTGAAACAGTTACAACGACTTCAAAATCGAGCCCTGCGTATCTGTTTAAAATGCAATATTCGTAAATACCATGTGGATGAATTACATCAGTTATGTAGTATAGAGACTGTCCAAAGACGAATGGACAAACTGTTACTTAGCTTGATGTATACTAGATCATTGAAGTTACATGATGTAAATCTAGATGACGCCACTCTTAACAATGGCATGATGGTTACTAGAGGAAATGTCAAAGTCTCATTTGAGCTACCGAGGTTAATAGGACACTTTTACAAACGATCACCATACTATAGGGGAGTAGTTATGTGGAATACCTTGCCGGTTGCCATACAAAGGGCAACCAGCAAGGTAAAATTCAAACTGGAAATCGATAAGATCAAGGATCTAAGAGTTAATTTGAAAAAAGGATATAATTAGTTCTTGTAGACTGCTAGGGTTTAGTGTGAGCCCTAATGGTCCAAGACTATCTTGTTATATTATCTTATTGGCGTATACTGTAAGTATTGCTATATCCTACCCATATTGTTGCAGCTGCTGTCTAAATGTATTTGATTGTCTCGATTGTTTGTCTATTTATGCAAGAACACAAGCATTACACGGTTTGTCTTAATTATACGTACTTTATTGGTACCCGGTATTTGTTCTATACTTCTCTAAGCCGAATGGTCTTCCACAAAACTGACCTGAGTAGAAATCAACCCCTATGTACATAGATAACTATCACCAAGTGTTAATACATAAAAGATCGGTAGTACACTTGTGTACAAATCTGTGTAAAAACTCATCTCACTACATAACTCCATGACTTATATATGTACATACTTGTTGTTATTTGAAAAAAAAACCGAAATGGTAATTGTTTGTAAGCAGCATTTAAACCCTCGTCAAGATGGATTGTTGCAAATAAACACGTCCAAAAAAAAAAAAAAAAAATGTTAAAGAAGCATAATGTATGTGTCATACCAGGACATGCCATGCAGGGATGTCAGAATATGACTATTGCTAAGTAATCTCCATAGTCAGAGTTCACCCTTCTGCTTTGACTTCAGACCAGAAGAGGTAAATTACACTCAGTGTCCATTGAAATCCATCCATGTTCCTTTTGGTCTTCCTGGTCCCATGCTTCATAGTCACCATTACCACTGATTGACAGGGCCTTATTGCATGCATATACAACAAAACACCCAGTGACTGAGAGCAAGAATCTTTTGTTTTTCTCTCTGTTTCGTGTGAATTCCCTGAAAACATCAACACACTTCTTCTGTCTTGGGGGCGATCATGTGACAACATGCGACAGGAATTGGCATCACCTCATCTGCAATAATGTTCAAAAACTTGTTGATCATTACAAAAACGAAGAGAGGACAAAAGCTCAAGATGTGTTTCTCAATTTGAACTGAAAACAGTTCTAACCCATAAAGGGCTATATCACTACTCATGCAACTATCACATAGTAGACTAGAATGGTACTAGAATTTTAAATAGGACATGCTAGGCGCTTTAAGGTCGTCTAATCGGAATCATCAGAAAAAAATTGAACTATTTTGACACTTTTCTTGAAAAATATTCCCTGAACTATTTTTGTTAGGGTGGCTGGAGGGTCTAGCTGATCCCCCAGTCCGTATCTGATCCTATGTTAAATGACCCTTTTATGATATGCCCCTATTTAAACTGGGGAGCAGATAGAGAATTCCAGTAAATTTGCATAGAGAGATTTTGAATAGGTCCATCATACACAGGTTGGAATAAGCATACACAACTGTATTAGATGCTGTAGTTTAGGGACAATGTTGACTGACCATCGGATGTTGAGTCTGTCCTGAGCTGTATAGTGAGTAATCACCTGCAGCTATCATTTGGGAGAATGGGCACTACTTGATTGCAAAGCCATGTATCAACGAGATTCTTTTTTTGAGTGAAGCGTCTTGAATGCAGGTATCCCATGGGGGGTACTATAACATATTAGGAAATTTGTATCTTTTTGAGACAAGGCTCCAAAAATTGCCTACTTTCAGAGCTAATTTTTTCATAGAAGTTTTTAATTGGTAGTTCACGGTAAATTACTGGATATAGAGCTAAATCAACTTAAAATGATGCATTTGGAATGGAATTGATACAACCTACCGCCAACCAGCGTCAGGCCATCTGCTGGGGGTCATTTAGGGGTCTTTGGGTCATAATCCAAAGATTATATCATGCAATTAACACTAGATGGCACCCCTGTTGTATAGGTTAATGAGACAGCCCACAAGGCGATCAGTTGTTCTTTAGTTTAGACCTTTGACACTGCAGCAGCCCTGTGCTATGAGTGAGCTATGTATGTACACTCTAGAAATTTCAAAAGCTGTCAGACAGGTGAGAGGGGTGAGGTTATTCTAATCATCTATCATCAATTTCCTATGAAAAGAATAAAGATCACATTAAGAGATTGTTAAATGCGAATATTGGGGCTTTCTCTGTATATATGATACATAATTGTCAGATCGATTTATAAAAATACTCCGGACACCCTAATTTTGTTAGAGCATGTTGGTTATTTTCCTTTCCCTGTAACCATTTCCTATTTTGTGTCACAGTCTGCCAACCTTCTCACATATCTGATGTTTTAAATGTACAAACTTCTGACACAATGTCTAAAGAATTCCCCATAGCATGAAGAAAAGCTAATTGTGCACTCATGCATTGTGTGTTGAAATAATTATTGCTAGGGATCAATGAGAAACAACTGAAATGCAACTGAAAACATCAGAGTACTAACATCTGAACCGCCATCTTGTGTATCATGCGCCAATGAATCAATTCAGATGGGACTCAAATAATGTTTTCAATTACTGGGATTACTGAATATTTCTTGGAGGTGATTAATCTTGACTGGGCAGAAGAAAATAAAAAATGAAATGCAAATGAACTAACATCAAAGGGTGTAAACCATAGAAAAGCCCATAAGAACAAGGGATGGCCTCTTTCAAGCTGTGCTTTAGCATATCCAACACCACTTGGGAATAATGTAAGTGACTACAGGGCCTTGTAGGTAAGGGAGCCATCTCCAGGCTGTGGAGTGGGTAAATTTTAAGATGTTGAGGACATCAAAGGATGATTCTATTCCTCAGCTAGGTTTAAGTGGAAATGAGAGGTGTAGGCTACCCAATTGTACTCCAAATAAATCACTAGGCGCTTCCTGTTTTTCAATAATGTACTGAGGATGGTATATTATGCTAGGCAACATCAGTGTATGATTTGTAATCTTTGCAGGGGGCTTTGAAATATATAGATATGTTGGGTCTACTCAATCTTCCAAGCACCCTGGTGCTCGTAGGTACTTTCAAGGTATATTACAGAATATCCCCCAGGTAAGCTGCAGATCTACAGATGCAGTGCTTTACACTAGGATAAATATGCCTTGTAATGGCAGATGCACAGTTTCTCGCACTAGATAAATGAAGAATGACAGGGTTTTTTGAAGAATATGGAAAATACTTGATACAGCATGCCCCAGAATATGTACTCAAATTTCAACTAGATTTGCAAGAACGATCCCACAACCAAACATATATAACTTTACTCCTAAAATGAACCTAGATTTTGAACGGGAAATCCCAACTAATAAAACGTACTGTTGGTATATGCTATAGGCACCAAACACAACACAATTTTCTCTCAACACAATTTTGCAGCAATCCCTTCACAATATTCTTTATCATACAAGTCTATGGCATACAGTATTCCTGTGCTATGACAAACTGTCTCTCTTTTTATGTTTGGCTCACGTTTAATCCCCTGGTTAACTAGGTGGAAACTGACCTGTTCCTGTAATGAGACAGGAAGGAAACCGATACATGTCAGACTCTGAAGACAGTTTGACATCTTACCATGTAGTTACATCAACAGGGAAGACATTGATTGGTGTCACGGAGCAAACCGGTTTTAATATCCAATAAGAACAAGTATGTGAGGAGCAAGTGCCCGAGATCTAAACATCATAGCCGATTATATCTTTTAGAAAAGGCTACCTCGTGTAATAAAGACAAATAAAAGAAAGCAAATAAAAGAAATAGGAACCCTATAAATGGCAAGCGAAAAGGTTGAAACAGCCAAAACAGCCAAATACCAATTTCATGCATACATGTCATGTGATGAAAAGGGCTGCCTCAGGTTACCTCGGCCTGGAGACATGTACAAGAAAGTGTTTCAGAAAGTGGTGGGAGTTCCTTCTACCAATGGGCGGAGGCAAGTTGTAAAAGACAGCCTTATACTAACTGTGCCTTCAACTCTTTGTGATAATGATAACTAGTGTATGGCTTGATAAGGAACATTTATCTGAGTCTGAGGACCTTTGAGCATCTGTATTTATCAGCTTTTCTTATAACAAATCATATTTCATGATTGTCATTACTCTGTACAAGAAGCCATGGGTATGTATATGACTTTGACAAAACTATGTAGATCTAAGGACACCAACTACAGCTAGCCATATAATTTGCCATAATCCTGTCAAGGAATAAGTCTACTGGCAGTACAGGTATGTTAATTTTATGTTCTTCACCATAGGTGATTAAGGGTCCATAGGCATGGAAAGGTCTAATGGAGGTGCAGAGATAGTTGAGCAATGGTTAGAGGTATTTCTATTGCTCCATGGATCCCAGTCAGCCCTTTGGAAGATGAACAATGACATTTTCGTTGGCCACCAAACCAATGAGGTTGAGCGATTGAAATGTTTTGTTATTGCAACAATCTTCTTTTTGTATTTCACCTAATTCCTCAAGGTTCTCTTCATCTCACGATCTATCAAACAAAATGATCTTTATATCCCCAGTGGGACAGGAGCTAGGCCTGTTGAACAACTGAAACAGCTATTACATAAGACATATGAATTGCACAAAGCATTTGAATTAGATTTTTTTCCAGCAACAAAGTTTGTCTGCTTAGAACAGAAACAGAGTCATCTGGCTCAGAGAGAACTGCATGTAATAAATAGGTGCATAATGAGATTTTGTGGCATCTGTCTTGACTGCGAAAGATTGAGGGCAATTGCTAATAATTGAATATTGGTGTGGATGCATTCCAGATGGGAGTTCTATCTATCCCTTTTTTTACCTCAGAACATAATTGGAAACTGGTTGGAAACCTGTGCTGCACGACAATAGCTGTGGACCCATCTGGTTGATTACTCTAAAGTAATCAGAGCTGTGAATATGCCTATTGAGCCTGTATGCATGTGTTGGATTTTAACAAACTTGCTTGAATCAGTGGGGTGACGTCCTGTGACATGGCCATTTTGAACTGATGTTTATACATGATGACAATATGCCAAGAAATATGATATGGGTGTATCAGACTTATTGCAATAATTTTCCGTCTCTCTGTTTGGTTGCCCTACCTGCTGGGAGTACAGAGACATAGTTATAGTTATGTCAGGTATTGGGGCCACAGGCACATCTCTATCAGCTTGTTGAATCATGAGGTTTTATGACCTCTCTGGCCATCAATGGATATCATTGGATGATGACAGTAAAAAGTTTAAAAGAAGAAAAAAGAAGTCCAAACAGGAGGCTGCGTACATGTTCCTTATTGCGTTATTGTTTTGTTCATTATCATTTACCCTCTTGCTTTAGGTGGGTTGGGAGGATAAAACCCATTGGCTTAATTGGTTACATGAATGAATCGCACACACCCTAACTGGATTAGTACCAATATGCATTATCTTTATGGAAACTATCTCTCCCTTACTTGGTCCCTACCTCTTAATCCTTCTTTATAAAGTCTGACCTGCAACGCTTATGGAGTTATGATCAAAGTTTTATGTTTTATTGACAGACACAGAGTTTGATGTCACAGACTAATCCTTCTTCCCAGTTCGTCCTGCCAGCCTGTCCAGAATTGATCATACCTCAGGTCAGCAGGCCATCACTATAGCAGCTGGGTAATGAGGTATTTATATGTATACAGTGAATATAACAAAGCATGCTGACAGCAACCATACCAGGGCCGACTGCCCTCATACTACTCATTCCCAGGGCTGATAGGGCTCAAAGGTAGGAGGAGTCATCAGGACTTGCATTATACACAGAGACCTATTTCCTTTTGGTAATACAGGGTCATACCATCTTTGATGTTTTTCTCATCCTCCTGCGTGTAGAGGGATAGCCTTTTCCTTTGACATCCCAACCTAAATCTGGAACCCCCCTCCCCCTACTGTTAAATAATTGTCACTTGTCTGTCCAGAAATGCAACCCAAGTTGACCGAACTGGACTGCATTTATGCATCATGCAGACCCTTAATTTGGTATTATATATGAGAAAGAAGAGCTGTGCCCTTAAATGTTTTGGTGAAATAAGCATTGATTTACGATAAATCATAATCAAATTTAAAAACTCAGACTTTTAAATCTGAACTGCCATCTTGAAATCAGTTGTGTGTGCTGGCCAACACCGCCAGGGAATGATTTAAGAAACTATTGGGTCCTTCTTACAACATCCTGGCTGTAAAGTGGGTACATTTTAGGTTCTTTCAGATATCAAAGACGCTCTCATTACTGAGACTGCTTTGAGAGGAGAGTTGTGAGTTCATGTACCAAAAAATAATTCAGTATTCTTATCGCTCTTCCTGGAAATGGCAATGATGTACTGATGATAGGGCATTCAAGGATGCATGTACACTCTATTGGGAAGTGTATGGCTGTACGACTACATGCCCCGAATGCCTTGATCAATAAAGCTACAGTATATGCAAGTAGTCAGCACAACATTCATTTTCATTTCATGTTTGTCAGACTTATGCTGAGCCTCTCCATTTCTGATACACTTCCAATTATTCCTGCCCTTTCTCTCCTGCTTCCCTGTTAGTTATTTAGCCCTCCCATTCCCTTCACTGGCCATATCTCCCTACTTTTCTGCCTCGCGGCCTTTCTCTCCGCCCAATCTTATTTTCACAGTACAGATACTGACTGTGGTATGTTTTAAACGTTTTAATAACCTCAAAATAGTTCTAGTGAGTCATGCATCATGTAGACCCTATGGAGCAAACACTCATGGATGGTCGGCATCACGTGAATATAGCCTTAGTGTATCAACTAATTCATCTGAGAGGCTCCAAATTGGTTGGTCTTTGGATGGCAATAATATGTTTTGCCAATCACCTGGGTAATCACCATTAAGTACAAATAAATGACCTTCAAGAGTCAGACATCCGATTCACATTATCAATATCCAGGAGCATTCACACTATAAATACCCAGGAGTCAATATAATATGCATAATCAATTGGAATCCATGCTTAATAGATATGACACAGGCATACACAGCATCCTTCTGATGAGACTTTGGGGAGTAGAGGAGTAGATCTAGATATAAACCCATGAACTCATCTCCGTCCCTGAAACAATGATAAAGGATAAGATGGCAGTATTTTGAAATAGTTGCTTCATTATACTAATCCTCATAATTCTTACAATCCCCCCTTTCCCCTTGCTGATCCAACCTTACTCCTCTGTCAGCAGGACTGCAATAGGCATTGGCTGTTAATAGGGATTTGACTCTTATTTCCCCAGATTTTACTTGGTTTGACCTGTTGCTTTCAGTTGCTTGTTTAAATCTCAACATAACATTTTAAAGTATTATCATTCACAGCAGGTCAGGGGGTTATTGTAATTTCTGTTTCATGTTGCCCCCCCCCCCCCAAATATTTGCTAAAGCACTTGATATCCAATGATGAGTATTTTCCCATTACTGAGATTTATGCACCATGCAATTATGACCCAAGTGTTTATTTCATTATCATTTTCCCATTTTAAATCAATGATTTACAGTATATCATTGATCCCCATAAATTTATAAAGGTTTATTGTAGGTATTAAGATCTAGAACCCAATAGAGCCAATGTCTTTACATAGCATTGCATTGCCTTATCGACCTCACATCAATACATTTTTGCAACGAGAACATATTTGCATTGAAAAGGGGATTGCATTCACCTACCATGCATCTCTCTTAACCCATTAAGGCCGAATGTCGATTATACTCTACATCCATCCCAGGCCGGATGTCGACTATTTACTACACCATGAAGGGCCGGATGTCGAGTATAATTGACTTAACTCTATGGGATTTAGGAAACCCCCATCCCCAGGGGGGAAAAAATCAAAAAAATCCGGCCCCCTGGCCTAAAAAAAGTTTTCTTTGGCCGGCCTGAATGGGTTAACCATCAGCATCCCCGTTGAATAAAATGGGGATGTATGAACAAGGGTATTTTGCCCTGGATGACCTATGTAAGGCACTCTGAAATACCCACTGCAGTGGTCTCAAAGTGCAGCCATGGGTGACATACAAAATTGGCTCTGCATTTAGGAGTCTGCCTGAGATGAGGTTCAGGGTTTTTCAGATTGTTCAGCTCCTGATAGGACTATGACACTATGGAATAGCACATTGGAAAGCCCTTTAAGAGTAATATCTCATAGCGGGCATTTAACATAGGTTTATAACAAAGGGGGAAAATGACAGTTTGCGAAAAGTGATGGTCTTTTTCTACCCAATAGATAGCATTGAAATATGACCCAGCCATCTGTTTAAACAAATCAGCCAGGTATTGTAGCTTTCCAACAGTGTATTACACACACCCTCAAATATAATATAACAGCCTGAAGAGATCCGTACAGGTGGATAACTGGTATAGTGGCTGCATGGTCACACACCAACTACATGTATAGTATAGACTCACTCCAGTGTGCCAATCTCTCACAGGTACCCCTGTGCATTTCTATAGTGGGCACTTGCTTCCAAAACCCTCCATGTTCTGGTCAATTTCTCCACTTCTAATTATGATAGAAGGATGATTAAATATGTTCTGGAAAGCTGTTAGTGTGGCCAATAACATGGCACAATTAAAAACAGAATCTACACAATTTGGAAAATTTATCCAAGCGCCTACCCATGTGGACAGTGGTAGCACTAACATTTGGTCTCACATATTTAAGCCTAGAGGGCATTAGCCCCATCAAAGATTTTATCACAGAGCTAAGGGCCTCATCTAATTCTGGGCAGGATCATGTGCTAGCTATAGGATGGGATATCAGAATTGCTGCAGATTTAATTAATGATGGATTTGATCCAATGTAACGTCCATCCAACTATGAGTCTTTGCTTAATGGTGCATACATATATGATCAGATTAGAGAAGGTAAATAATAGTGCAGGATGACTTGATTAGTTCTTGACTCAATGAGGTTGATTCAGAAAAAAAAACATCATTAAGGGTTCAGGGCTCTTAGAGATTATAAATTCAGCTTTAACAATAATTTTGACCCAAAAGGTGAAGCTTGAAGCGCAGGTGTTGCACACATCACTTTAAAGCCCCCTCTTTTGCGGGGAAAATGACAGCCAAGTGTTGAAATATAGTGACCATGCTGTATTTCTCATTTTGCCTATGTAATGCTTGAATATGTAATAAGCCAAATATATATGAAGAGTTTGGATGAGAGTGACGTCATCATGGCGTTCACACGCATCGAGTAGACGACCCGCGGTTTTCCGGGCATATATATGGAAAATATAGTGACAGCAAGTCTACAAACCAGGCAGGAGTTTTAGGAAGGCATAGGAATCGGAATTCAGCCAGGATTGACGAGTATGAAGGTTGGTAAGGGTAAATAAATTGAGAATATCGACCGGCCATACTGTGCAGTTTACAGGTAGTGGACAGGCGACCTGCCAGCGGCAGCCAGTCAGTCAGTCTCGAGTCTAGATCTAGGTCAAATACACGCAGGTAAACACAGGTGGCCAAGTCCAGTCTGAATCTACAATAGTAATCGTCGGTAACCTGAAGACAAATTAAAACAAGCCAAGTCTAAAATACAAATAAGTCAACCCAGTATAGGAACAATATTAGTTTAATTAATAGGAATAGTCAAGATATCCCAGATTATGGCAGGCACTAGGCTGACCGAGAGAGAGAAGGAGGAGAGGGAGAGAGAGAGGGAGAGAGAGAGAGAGAGTCAGGATGGGAGGGAAGAAAACATGGAAGAGGAAGAGGAAGAGGATGAGCCACCACCCTCGTCCCAGGGAAAGAAGGACAAGAAAAAGAAAGGCCTGACCAACAGCCAAAAGCTAGACAACTTGATGAGCATGGTCGCAGACAAGAAGTCAGTAGCTGACTTGACTAGCAAGGTAGAGTCAGTGGAGACAAAAATCACCCAGGTCGGGGACGCTCTGAGCTCCAGGATGACAAACCTGGAAAAGAGTACCAAAACTGACATCCTGGATCTGAAGAAAGAAATGGAGGACTACAAGAAAAAGTGTGACAAACAAGTAAAAGAAGCCCTCAAGAGTTGTGACAGGAAAGTTGAAGAAGCTGTCCTTAAGCTGTCAGGAGAGCTAAAAGAGAAACAGGCACAGGATCTCAAGACAAGAGATGAGCAGATCTCTGAGGTCAGAACCAAAGTTCAAGTACTGGTGGACAACAACCCAACACCAGGGGAGGCCTATGCCAACAAAACAGCCCATGGAGATGGGAGGAGGCAGTAGAGAAAAGGCACGAGGTAGGAGAGAAGAGGCAGGGAAGGGAGGAAGCTGTGAGGGACAAAAGGAGGAGGAGAAGACAGCGCCAGGCGGAGAGGAAAAGACAGGAGCGAGCTCAGACACCGGCAGTGACACCGGCCCTGACACTGAGTCAGGTGACAGCGAGAACAGCTGTCACAGCTTCCACAGCACCGACACAGTCGTCGACAGCGCCTCTCCTAAAGGTACTTAGAGATGTGACACCTGCAAATGTTTTGATTGTCTGGGACAGTAGAGTCAAAGGAGTGAAGAAATTCATAGAGTTGAAAACTTCAAAAGTTTATAAAGTTGTTAAAATCATTGGCACTGGGGGAGCAAAAATCCAAGATTCCACACTGGAAATGGAGAAGTACTTGAAACATAACAGGAACATTGACTTTGTTTATCTCATGTGTGGAATTAATAATTTGACTCAAAAAATTGGTAAAAGGAAAGTCAGACCTGTCTATGACGATGTCACCACTGCAGTGGCGGACATGGTATCTTTAGTCCAATGGGCAGCTTGGAGGGCTGAAAGACTGCAGGGCAATATTAAATTTATAGCCTGTCAAATGTTCACTATGAACCTACAAATGTATAATAACTTGGACCTCCCACACCCATATCAAGACACTTTAAATAGCTGCGTGATTAAATTGAATAATTACATTTACGCGTTCAATACCTCATGGGAGAACAGATACAGGTGTCCCAGCTGGGACAAGCTGGTCCATACCTACCACCCCCGCATTGGAGACTGGGAGTATGACTATAAACAAATGAAGGAAGACGGTCTCCACCCACAGGAGGACCTGTACAAACTGTGTGCTCAGGCCCTGCACAGGGTAATGGAAATAAACAGTGAGAAATTCCTGAATATCAGGAGGGATCTCTATATAGACATAGACCAGAACTAAGGCTGTCAAAGTGACCCCTGGGTGCCCAATGGGTCAAGTAGTCTGGCTGAGTGAGGTACCTTAGATGGCCAAATGAGGGTTCTCTAGCCAAACTGCTATAAACATTTAAATCTGGGTGACCAATATGATTTAAATAAAACAAGCCTTTAGTCTACACAGAAACTCACTACTAAATAGTCAATACCGGTCGATAACACTTGAATTTGCCCTTGTCTGAAACTGATCCATACTTGTCTCCAGCTGATTATTCTGATATAAATATCTGATATGATACTCACTGTGTCGTCTGGTAATTTTAATACTTAAGTACCCCTATGCCTAGTCTCTCCAAAAGCTCTATCACAACTGCCAATATTTGAAATGATAATAATAATAATATCAGATACACTCAAAGTATGAATTGTGGCTCAATAATCATGCACTTAAAATCCAGCTAGCAAAATAGAGATGACTCCTCGACGCGTTGGTGACGGCGTTGGAGACCCATTCCATGGTGACCCTGTGAGGGTCCCCAGCAGCAGTTCTACATCATACCGGTAGTTGCAGACACTTAAGGTTGGAAGAGCACTTTAATTAAAATCAAATGAAAATGATTTGAAGATATAAGCTGAACATTATTATTATACTGATGCTCGTTTCAGCTCTCCAAGAGGGCATACTGTCCCTACAATATGTAAACACCATCTGGGGCAATCTTCACAGCAGGTGCAATCTGTAATTAGTTAGTATAAGCAAGTAGTATAGTATGTATCGGAACGGGACTATAGTTAACTACTGTTTATTACTCAATCGACATGCAGCCAATCAGAGGCCTCCATTTGGTCACGTGACCCGTTGCCATGGTAACGTGACCTACTTAGGGCTCTCAGCCAATCAGAAGCCAGCATTCTGGGTGACCTACTGACCTACTTAGAAGCTCTCAGCCAATCAGAGGCTGGCATTCTGGTAACCATGGTAACGTGACCTACTTACGTCACGTGACCTACTTAGGCTCAGCCAATCAGAAGCCGGCATTCTGGTAACTAGGGTAACGTGACCTACTTAGGGTTTGTTTGTAAACAACACCACGTGGCTCTCTTGTTTGTAAACAACACCACGTGACACGTGACTGTTTGTAAACAAACAAACAAAAAAAAAGTTATGTAACTTATATATAGAAATAAAAACACAACAAGATAATTTCTTTTCTTTTCATTTTATTCTTTATTTTCATTTCAATCAGAAAAAACACACAAGTTTATGCTTTTTTAGCTTGCTTCTTCGATTTGCAGCAACTCAACAGCTTCGGTTGATGAGCCAGGTCAAAGTGCAGTCGCGCCATCAGCGAAAAGCGCTTGTTGGAGATTAGCTTCTTGCGCGCTTTGTACTCCGCATTCGCGTCAGTCAACGTGTCAAACTGACCGGGCGTATCTTCATGCCACCCCTGGGCGCTCATGACGCCGTCCTTCACGTCTTTGTAGTAGTTGAGTAACCCTTCCAAGTAAGCTCTGTAAGGGTAGGTCTCGGTGTTGCCAGACACTTTGAAACCGCCGATGGAGACTTGGACGTCTTTGAAGAGCGAGTGAGCCAAGTTGTTCACCGGAGCTACCGCGTTGGTGTCGTCGATCGCCGCTCCGTTCGCTTTCAGCACTTGACATTCCAGATGAAGGTAATTCTCGTTCAGGTCTGTGTACTCTTGCGACTTGTTGATGGTGAAATTTATGTTACCTCCATCCTCTAAAGAGTTTTTTGTTTCTATCCCCAGGAAAGACGACTTTAAGATAGTAGTCTGAGTCGGCGCTACGGTGTGCAGGTCGAGCTCAGAGAGCGCGCACTCGTTACTGCTCTCGTGTACGTAAGCCATTGTGTTCTCTCTTCACGCGGCCGACAGACTGACGCCGGCCGCCTCCAGTCTTTTTATTTATACCTGAACGCCTAGGCGCTTACCGGTCGAATACATCCCCTCTACGTCTCTTGCAAGAGCCACCGCCCGTCTGAGGAGAATGCCGGCGACGTTTCGACCCTTTCTTAGACGCGACAGTCGTCTTTCCTCCCGAGAACGCCGTACTCGCCAGTCTCTTCAGAGCGCCTGCGCCTCGGTCTTTCACGCTGCTCTTTAAAGTCCGACCCGCCAGCACATCTTTAGCTACGCCCACACCGGCGCGGAGCAGCGTTTTTCCCACCGACTTCAATAGCGGGGTAGCCGAGCGCATCAGACCTAACAGAGCGCCGCCCAAACCGTGCCCGCTCTGGAAAGAGCGCCCGCTGTACACGTTGATGCCGTTGCCCAGCTGCGCGTTGTAGTAATCGCTGTACCCTCTGCCGACGGTGCGCCTGGGTGGAAAGTACGGAACGCGTTGACGCATCATTTTTCTCTCTTTCAGCGCTCAATAGGTCTCAGATGAAGTGTCACGGTCACCTCGCCTCTACCGAATGGGATGGAATGACCGGATCGGTCTCTTAAATAGATGCCGACCTCGGTAAACCTCTTGGATTTCAAGGGGAAATAATCCAAATGGGGAAAACTGATAGCTTGCACGCCACCTCGACGCTTTCCGCCTCTGTCCACCGCGACGCAGCGCAACAGCGGCACTTGCATGTCGCCCACACGTCTCTCCTGGATCATGTCGGTGTATATGTACACAGAGTGCACGTCCCCGTAAACATCCATCGAGTAGGCGCCGGTAGTCGGCGACGCGAAACACGTCTTCTCTCCGAAGCCTAGAACGCATGCGAGATGCTGAGTCAGCAGGACAGCGCAGTGTCTCGGCGGTTTGATGGTGACGCGTTTCGTGTTGGCGTCGTACGATAAGATCCGCATCGGTTTGAGCAAGAAGCTGGAGCCCTCTAGTCTGTCATCTCGCATCGTCTGACTCAAGCGCTCGACTAGGGTGTGGTTGCTTCCGGTGAAAATAGGAGGTATCTGGAATATGTTTGGCATGAAACTGCGCACTCCCATGTCTTTCTCCATCTCTTCGATCATCTGTCTTGCTTGATCGCTGATCGCCTTCTTCTTCACCGCCGGGGACAAGAACTGCTTGTATACGGCATTCGTCTGTCTCAAGTCGACCTCTCTCTTGAACCTTTTTGTTTCCGGTTTCAATCGCTGCTCTTCCGACGTGTCTGATATCTCTTCCACCGTTACATAGCTCGCTTCCTTCCAGCTCAGCGGGAATTTTGAGCTGAACGTCAGCTTGCTCAGACCGTTCGCGTTTTTCATTCCCCTCCAGTCTACCTGTGGTTTTCTTCCTTCGGCGAATTTAGTTTCTTTTAAAACGTTGATCGCCTCCTCTAGCGAACCCTTGGTGCGCAGAGGAACAACGATGATCAAGTCGTCGTCGTGCACGTTAGTCCATTCTGTAGGGAGGATGATCTCAGTCAGAGCCGCTTCGTACGCTTCGGGCAGAAGGAGCGGCGAGTCGAAGTGAGTTCGGAAAGACGTCAAGCTGTTGTCAGGATAATACTCCATAGAGCTGTTGCTAGGTAGAGTGATGTTCATTTTTTTTTTTTTTTTTTTCTACGTTATTTTTTTGACGGGGATCCACTCGTTGAACTTGTCGTCGTAACCTAACCAACGTACGAAAGCTAACTCTTTACCGTCGACGGTCTTGCGGCGCAACACCTCGTCTATCAGGTAGTTGTTGTCGTAACGACTCTTGTACACCTTCTGAACCTCTTCCGGGTAGAAGACGCCTTTTATCTCCTCGCCCTTGTCGTCTTTCAGCTCGAACCCTCTGCTTCCCAACGTCTTAGCAACGTCGACCACTTCCTCGCGCCAGTTTCCCTCGTACCCTTTGTCGAAGGCGCCTTTAGTTCTCAACATCCTCACTCTGTCACCCGGAGCGATGACGTCGACGGCGGACGTCTTTGTTTTTTTCTTCTTTTTCCATATTTCGTCGATTTGTTTGTTAGTTGGGAGATCTTGTCGGTAGAAAACTGTTTCGCTGTTTTCCGAGCTGACTTGAGCCGGCGCCATTTTCAACGTCTTGTGGTGAGTGCGATTGTAAGAAGACACTACATGGAACAGTAGGTCTACGTAGCGATACGTGCGCTTGTGTGTGAAATAACGCCACAGCTTCTCCTTCAGACTGCCGTTCAAGCGCTCCACTAGACTAGCTTTGATGTCGTCGTTCTCGCCAGTGAAGAACTCTATGCCCTCGCTCTTCAAGTGATCTTGAAAGATCTTGTTCAAAAACTCTTTCCCCTTGTCTGTCTGAACAGTGCGCGGTCGTCTCTCGCCAGTGCCTGTCATCTCTCGGAAGGCCTCGGTGACATCAGCGCCGCTCTTGGATTTAATGGGAACGGCCCACGCGTACCTAGAGAAAACGTCGATCGCCGTCAACACGTACCGGAAGCGGTCGTTGTGAGACGCCAAAGCTTGCATGTCCATCAGATCTATCTGCCACTGCTGATCGATTGCACCGGTTATAGTCTTGTTCCTTGCGAATTTTCTCCGAATGGGTTTATGTTTAGTGTAGGCGTCCAGCGACACTAAAGCATCTCGGATGACGGCCGGGTTCAGGTGGCGAAAATGATGTTTCTGGAGTTTAGTCACGCTAGTGAAACTGGAGGGCGCTTTGACGTCGGTATATCTAGCTACTACGCGCTTCTTTTCTTTTTCCTTCTTGGTCAGTCTCTTCACTGGTTTGCCCATGGTGGGCCTGTTGAGGGCGTGAACGACGACCTCGCCGCTAGGCGGTTGCGCCCTTTCCTTTTCTTACTCGCCACGCTCCTATAGGAAGTCGGAGTTTGGAAAAGTTCACTGTCCTCCTCGTCGTCAGAGGATGGATCGTCCACCTGGAGAGAAGAGTCTGCTGCTGCTACTGCTGCTGCTGCTGCTGATTCTCCTTCTTCCGAGTGGAAGCTCGGTCGTTTCCGACCTCTGTCAGCGAGCCGTGTGTCTAAGCTTTGGCCAGGTCCGCTCGCTTTATACAGATGGTTTCCGATCAAGGAGTCTGTGGGAACTGCTTCGCGCAGCCCTTTCGTGAATGGAGAGTAGCCCGCCGGTCTGGGCGCCGTCTTCCTGAACCTGGCGGCGTCGTTCAGTAAGTCCACTATGTTGATGCGATGCTCAGGTGGTATTCTCCGACCCGACATCTCGCGCACCGCACCGTCCTCGTTCCACTTGATCACACCGGATTTCTCCAATTGTTTGTACAGCGCCACGGTCCGGGTGCGATTCCTCTTGGGAACTTGGTTCGCCAACCGCTCAAGTAGGGACGCGCTGGCCTCTTCAGCAGACTGACGGAGGTGAGCCGGGGGCGAAGAAGAGTAGGACGAAGAGATGTTGCTGTTGTGGGGATTCGCGAGAAAAAATTGCAATCTATTCAACAACCTTCGGTATTTCAACATTTTCTCGCGCGATTCCAAAGTGGGATCGTTCAACACTAAGTCCAAGTCCCTGTAGATAAACTGTAGCACCTGGTGCAAGGCCGCGTCGGGATGAAGGGACTGTTCTGCCTGCTTGTGGTAATAGGCCATGTCGGCAGGTAGGCGGGCGGCGGTGGCAGGAGCGGAACTCTCGTTCTTTTCAGTGCGCTCATCAGGAAGAGGAGGAAGGTTTGGAGCAGTAGAAGTACTAGCAGCAGCGACTGCAGTATTAGCAGCGCTAGTAGTAGCAGCAGCGGGCACATGATGAAGTAGACCTGCTCGTGATGATTTGTAGAGCGTCTCAGGATCCACGAGCGCTAAGCGTTTGTAGTGTTGTTGCTGCTCTGAGTTCGTCATGGGGACGACGGTGGCAATGACGCTGGTGGTGGCGGTAGTGGTGGTGGTGCTGTCGGCGAGTAGGTGTCGAATGAGGTGTCTCATATACGGAGAATGCTCTTTATAAGCGGTAAGGCCATCCCTATGAGAGCCGGAATGAGGAAACCTCCCTCTTGTACCAAGACGCGTCTCTTTTTTTTGATGGGCGTAGATTTTTTGCCGACCTCCCTCAACACGTCAGCCGATTCTCGAAGCTTGTCCAGTTGTTTGTCGCTGAGCGGGATGTTCCCTACCAGTAAATTGTGACAGATCTCACTCAACGCTGCGATCAGATCGTCGCTTCCAGAGTCTATTAGATGCGAGCAGTCCTTTGGGGAGCACTTAGCTAAGTGCTTGAGAGTACCAAAGTGTCTTTCGAGTAGATGAGAAGACATTTTTGCTACTGCTTTCTCTTGTTCTTTTTTTTGTCTAGCGGTACGAACACTAGCTGAGAGTGTATGGACGTCAAAGAGGAGCGTATTCTCAGATCGTCAGGTGTTGACTGCTTGAAGTCCAGAAGGAGGTATGAGTGAGGTCGCTTGAGTTCATGGGTAAATATACTAGAGAGGGCCGCCGCGTTGGACGGAAACACCTGGCGAGACAGACTAGCTATTTGCCCCATGTCGCGCGGGTTCTTGAAAACGATCATGTAGTGAGCGTTCAGACTCATAGTTCGAAAGTCGGGTGATTTCTGGGATAGGTTCTGAGTGATGTATATGACGCTCACGTTCCAGTGATGCGAGTATTTAGTAAAGATGTCGGCTACCACTTGCTGATTGGAACTGCTCATCAGATCGTCTTCTGCTACTTCCACGTCTCCCGCTATAGTCTCTTTGCTAGGAAGACCTTCTCTGAATTCCACACCGTACTGATTTTGCATTTTTTCAAACAGAGGTTGCCACTCGCCGTAATGGTAAAAAGTCTTTTCCACCGGCGGCGTGACCAAATTGTTCACGTCGCTCAGAAATTGATCCACCAAGCGCGATTTTCCACAACCCGACGGACCGCTAATGATACAACTAAAGGGTCCTTGTAGTCGAGCGTCGAAATGAATTTCTGTGAAAAGTTTGCTTCTACTGCTCGACATTTTTTTTTTTTTTTTTTCAGCACGCGTGAGAGAGCGGTTGTGTGTCTGACTGTCTGCTGTGTTTCTCACTCGAACGGTCGGTAGTGAATGGTTGTGGAGAAAAGTCCGCCGACCTTTTTATTGATTCCGGCCGGTGTCACAGTAGCGGCGGCAGAAGTGTCTTTTTTTTTCTTTTTATTTTTTGCGATAAAATTCTATTTTCACTCAATAGTCATAAATGTTTTGTATCAGACTCCAGAGGAGTCTGATACAAATATTTATTTTTTTTTAAAAAAGAAGAGGGAGAGGAGGAGGAGGAGGAGGAGGAGGAGGAGGAGGAGGAGGAGGAGGAGGAGGAGATTAATTTATTTTTTATTTTTTGATCATTTAGGCAAAGCTCGTCGCTTTGCTGCTTTTTTTTCTATTTCTGTGTTGTGACATGATCGTCTCGAAAAAGAAATAAGGCGTGTGAGCGCGGCGGTGACAAATACATATTGGAGCGTATGGTTTAAAATAGTGCGTCCCTATCTTCTTCAATTCGGCTGCGTTGCAATATGCGGGATAACAAGTGACGACGTCGAAACGTTTAGAGACCGTGTTCACGTCGGCCACAACGCGCGCCCACCGAGTGGGAGCTGCAGTCGCTCCCAAGAAACCGATCGGCTTGTCGAATCGTTTCATAGCACTTATTCTCACTTTATAAGAGGAGGCAGGGTGAGGAGAGTAGCAGCGCTCTTTCTTTTCATGAAACGCCCAACGAGTCGGGGCGCTGAGAGCGGCTGTTATGCAATGGTAGAGTAAATACTGTTCTGAGAAGACGGCTCTCGGCCATGTCGCTACGTTTTCCTTTTCCGCTCTTGTATAACGACGATGGCGCTCAGCTTTGCATTTCTCGAGAATTCGGTACGCTTCAAGAGATGCGTGAACCTCAACTACGTGACGCTCTCTCCTTTGAGATAAAAAAATAGCCGGGCAGTTGAGGAGGGCACTTTGTTCGCGTGACCGTCTTTTAGAAACTCGCGCCCTCTGCAGCGCCATATTTCTTTCCTCCGAAACAATAAAGACTGAGTGAAAATAAAAATTTTAAAAAACAAAAAGCTCAAAGAAAAAAAAAAAAAAAAAGCAATAAGCAGACTCAGCTCGAAATTCCCTGCTGGCGTGATGGCGGTGACTGCAGGCGGTGGCGGCGGTCGGCTGGCCGGCGGTGGCGGTGTCGGCGGCGATGGTAGAAGGGTGTGTGGAAAGAGAGACGCATCTCAGTCTTTTATAGGAGCGGCGAGTCTGACATTTTCAGCTGTCGCATGCTGACCTGCTGCTATCATAAGAGAAACAAAAGCCCTAATCACGCTTTTCAGCTGGATCCTTCCACCCCGCAAGACATGGATCCAGATGGGAAGGTGGTTTAAAATTAAATCCGTGTACCCACTGTCATACAATAGAGTAATTAGTTGAACGCGTGTTACCTGTATAAAGGATTAGCGGGTCATGGGCTCAGCGTGTGTATAGAAAAACAACTACAGGTAGCGTGAACAAAGCGACCCCCTCCCTTTCTGTCACTCTGTCTGTGACTAGAGGGTGCGCGTGTGGTAAGCGGCTTAAATCTAAAGAAAAACAAATCACCCTCTCCTGTCGTCAGCAGTCAGCCGGCCGGCGGCTGGAAAATGCGATTAGAGGGATGATGAGCCGCGTAGTAAGCGACTTAAGGCTGATCTAAAGACCTGCCGTGAGGGGGCAGCTGGCCGGTGGCTTGAAAAAAAGGGGGGAGTAAGGGTATATAAGGGGGAGTGAAACCGTATTCGGCATCGTCGTCATCGTTCACGCTACTACTACTACTACTACTACTACTACTACTACCACCACCAGCACCGCGCCTCAATTTGCAGATCCCCATGATGGAAAGTTGCTACCGTGACATGAAGCGGAATGACGAAGCGGCGCGCGAATGTGAAGCTGATGCTGTAGCCTCTGCTACTGCTGCTGCTAGTGCTGCTCAGCGTGCTACTGCTGCATTTACTGCGGCTGTTAGTGACGCTGGTTGTGATGACGTTGTTGTTGTTGCCGCTGCGGCTGTGACTGCTGCTGTTGCTGCTGCCGATGCAGCTACTCATGCCACCGATGCCGACGCTGCTGCTGCTGATGCTGTTGCGGCTGCCGATGTCGCCGCTGATAACGCTGCTAGTGCCCGCTCTGCCGCCCTTGCTACTGTCGCTGCTGCTGTTGTTGCTAATGCTCACGCTACTGCTGCTACAGCTGCTGCTACTGCTGCTACCGCTGCTGCCGAGGCTGCTGCCGCTGCTGCCGATGCTGCTGCTGATGCTGCCGATGCTGCTGATGCTGCTGATGTTAGCAGTCGCGTCGACAAAGAATCGTCATTTGTCACTCTTAAACCTCCAGTTGAACGCGCGACGAGTAGTAGGGCTACCAACGCGACGGCCGGATGGTGCAAATGGTGTCGTCGCTTCTGCTTGTGCGCTTGCTTTTCTTCCAGTCCTACCTGCTGCTGCTATGGTATGATAGTGTTATAGTGTTTGAATGAGAACGCGCGTAGTTACACATAGACGCTGTAACAGATGTGCTTTTTTTTTGAAAATATAATTTTAACATAACATGGAACTTGTTGTTTTTATTTTCTATATATAAGTTGTTTGTTTACAAACAGTCACGTGTCACGTGGTGTTGTTTACAAACAAGAGAGCCACGTGGTGTTGTTTACAAACAAAACCCTAAGTAGGTCACGTTACCCTAGTTACCAGAATGCCGGCTTCTGATTGGCTGAGCCTAAGTAGGTCACGTGACGTAAGTAGGTCACGTTACCATGGTTACCAGAATGCCGGCCGAAGGAGGTATGAGTGAGGTCGCTTGAGTTCATGGGTAAATATACTAGAGAGGGCCGCCGCGTTGGACGGAAACACCTGGCGAGACAGACTAGCTATTTGCCCCATGTCGCGCGGGTTCTTGAAAACGATCATGTAGTGAGCGTTCAGACTCATAGTTCGAAAGTCGGGTGATTTCTGGGATAGGTTCTGAGTGATGTATATGACGCTCACGTTCCAGTGATGCGAGTATTTAGTAAAGATGTCGGCTACCACTTGCTGATTGGAACTGCTCATCAGATCGTCTTCTGCTACTTCCACGTCTCCCGCTATAGTCTCTTTGCTAGGAAGACCTTCTCTGAATTCCACACCGTACTGATTTTGCATTTTTTCAAACAGAGGTTGCCACTCGCCGTAATGGTAAAAAGTCTTTTCCACCGGCGGCGTGACCAAATTGTTCACGTCGCTCAGAAATTGATCCACCAAGCGCGATTTTCCACAACCCGACGGACCGCTAATGATACAACTAAAGGGTCCTTGTAGTCGAGCGTCGAAATGAATTTCTGTGAAAAGTTTGCTTCTACTGCTCGACATTTTTTTTTTTTTTTTTTCAGCACGCGTGAGAGAGCGGTTGTGTGTCTGACTGTCTGCTGTGTTTCTCACTCGAACGGTCGGTAGTGAATGGTTGTGGAGAAAAGTCCGCCGACCTTTTTATTGATTCCGGCCGGTGTCACAGTAGCGGCGGCAGAAGTGTCTTTTTTTTTCTTTTTATTTTTTGCGATAAAATTCTATTTTCACTCAATAGTCATAAATGTTTTGTATCAGACTCCAGAGGAGTCTGATACAAATATTTATTTTTTTTTAAAAAAGAAGAGGGAGAGGAGGAGGAGGAGGAGGAGGAGGAGGAGGAGGAGGAGGAGGAGGAGGAGGAGGAGATTAATTTATTTTTTTTTTTTTGATCATTTAGGCAAAGCTCGTCGCTTTGCTGCTTTTTTTTCTATTTCTGTGTTGTGACATGATCGTCTCGAAAAAGAAATAAGGCGTGTGAGCGCGGCGGTGACAAATACATATTGGAGCGTATGGTTTAAAATAGTGCGTCCCTATCTTCTTCAATTCGGCTGCGTTGCAATATGCGGGATAACAAGTGACGACGTCGAAACGTTTAGAGACCGTGTTCACGTCGGCCACAACGCGCGCCCACCGAGTGGGAGCTGCAGTCGCTCCCAAGAAACCGATCGGCTTGTCGAATCGTTTCATAGCACTTATTCTCACTTTATAAGAGGAGGCAGGGTGAGGAGAGTAGCAGCGCTCTTTCTTTTCATGAAACGCCCAACGAGTCGGGGCGCTGAGAGCGGCTGTTATGCAATGGTAGAGTAAATACTGTTCTGAGAAGACGGCTCTCGGCCATGTCGCTACGTTTTCCTTTTCCGCTCTTGTATAACGACGATGGCGCTCAGCTTTGCATTTCTCGAGAATTCGGTACGCTTCAAGAGATGCGTGAACCTCAACTACGTGACGCTCTCTCCTTTGAGATAAAAAAATAGCCGGGCAGTTGAGGAGGGCACTTTGTTCGCGCGACCGTCTTTTAGAAACTCGCGCCCTCTGCAGCGCCATATTTCTTTCCTCCGAAACAATAAAGACTGAGTGAAAATAAAAATTTTAAAAAACAAAAAGCTCAAAGAAAAAAAAAAAAAAAAGCAATAAGCAGACTCAGCTCGAAATTCCCTGCTGGCGTGATGGCGGTGACTGCAGGCGGTGGCGGCGGTCGGCTGGCCGGCGGTGGCGGTGTCGGCGGCGATGGTAGAAGGGTGTGTGGAAAGAGAGACGCATCTCAGTCTTTTATAGGAGCGGCGAGTCTGACATTTTCAGCTGTCGCATGCTGACCTGCTGCTATCATAAGAGAAACAAAAGCCCTAATCACGCTTTTCAGCTGGATCCTTCCACCCCGCAAGACATGGATCCAGATGGGAAGGTGGTTTAAAATTAAATCCGTGTACCCACTGTCATACAATAGAGTAATTAGTTGAACGCGTGTTACCTGTATAAAGGATTAGCGGGTCATGGGCTCAGCGTGTGTATAGAAAAACAACTACAGGTAGCGTGAACAAAGCGACCCCCTCCCTTTCTGTCACTCTGTCTGTGACTAGAGGGTGCGCGTGTGGTAAGCGGCTTAAATCTAAAGAAAAACAAATCACCCTCTCCTGTCGTCAGCAGTCAGCCGGCCGGCGGCTGGAAAATGCGATTAGAGGGATGATGAGCCGCGTAGTAAGCGACTTAAGGCTGATCTAAAGACCTGCCGTGAGGGGGCAGCTGGCCGGTGGCTTGAAAAAAAGGGGGGAGTAAGGGTATATAAGGGGGAGTGAAACCGTATTCGGCATCGTCGTCATCGTTCACGCTACTACTACTACTACTACTACTACTACTACTACCACCACCAGCACCGCGCCTCAATTTGCAGATCCCCATGATGGAAAGTTGCTACCGTGACATGAAGCGGAATGACGAAGCGGCGCGCGAATGTGAAGCTGATGCTGTAGCCTCTGCTACTGCTGCTGCTAGTGCTGCTCAGCGTGCTACTGCTGCATTTACTGCGGCTGTTAGTGACGCTGGTTGTGATGACGTTGTTGTTGTTGCCGCTGCGGCTGTGACTGCTGCTGTTGCTGCTGCCGATGCAGCTACTCATGCCACCGATGCCGACGCTGCTGCTGCTGATGCTGTTGCGGCTGCCGATGTCGCCGCTGATAACGCTGCTAGTGCCCGCTCTGCCGCCCTTGCTACTGTCGCTGCTGCTGTTGTTGCTAATGCTCACGCTACTGCTGCTACAGCTGCTGCTACTGCTGCTACCGCTGCTGCCGAGGCTGCTGCCGCTGCTGCCGATGCTGCTGCTGATGCTGCCGATGCTGCTGATGCTGCTGATGTTAGCAGTCGCGTCGACAAAGAATCGTCATTTGTCACTCTTAAACCTCCAGTTGAACGCGCGACGAGTAGTAGGGCTACCAACGCGACGGCCGGATGGTGCAAATGGTGTCGTCGCTTCTGCTTGTGCGCTTGCTTTTCTTCCAGTCCTACCTGCTGCTGCTATGGTATGATAGTGTTATAGTGTTTGAATGAGAACGCGCGTAGTTACACATAGACGCTGTAACAGATGTGCTTTTTTTTTGAAAATATAATTTTAACATAACATGGAACTTGTTGTTTTTATTTTCTATATATAAGTTGTTTGTTTACAAACAGTCACGTGTCACGTGGTGTTGTTTACAAACAAGAGAGCCACGTGGTGTTGTTTACAAACAAAACCCTAAGTAGGTCACGTTACCCTAGTTACCAGAATGCCGGCTTCTGATTGGCTGAGCCTAAGTAGGTCACGTGACGTAAGTAGGTCACGTTACCATGGTTACCAGAATGCCGGCCTCTGATTGGCTGAGAGCTTCTAAGTAGGTCAGTAGGTCACCCAGAATGCTGGCTTCTGATTGGCTGAGAGCCCTAAGTAGGTCACGTTACCATGGCAACGGGTCACGTGACCAAATGGCGGCCTCTGATTGGTTGCATATCGATTGAGTAATAAACAGTAGTTAACTATAGTCCCGTTCCGATACATACTATACTACTTAAGCAGAATAGATTGAACTGCATAATTACGTAGATAAATGATAGAATTAGAATTTAGAACTTAGTTAATAATGAATCCTGGAAATAGCTTGTTACCATATTTCTCATAAATATTGTCATAAAACCTATATTTTTCTATGAAAATCTCACAACTCGCTAAGGTGAGGATTGGACTGAACAGTGCACAAGACCGGCCCCGGTTACCCAACACAGAGAGACTCTCGCAAAGGGAACCGGAGAACCAGCTAGATAAGGCACACCGGCAATGCATGGTGGCTTCTAGCATCACTCATCACCCTCATCATCACTCACATCATCATCACAATCACCAACTGAGCGGGTTGAACGACCCAACGGCACAGGGGTGGGAATTGATTAGTGGGCTGGGAGACCACCACTACAAGGTATGTGTGCACTCACTGAAATCTCAAGGTCACACAAAAGTGAAGGTTAGAGCGCGAAGTTAGATGTCAGCCTGGAGGGTCTTAGCACTCTCCGGGGATTGAAGATTGGTCACATGAATTGTAGGAGTATGTTCTTTAAACAGATAGACATTCAACCTCTCCTAACAGATCTCAACATCTGCTGTTTGGGAGAAACTTGGTTGCATGAGTTATATACGGACGGGCTGATACTCTGGGAGGGTAAGCAATTTTATAGACAAGATAGAATCTCAGACACAGTAGGAGGGGGACTAGTCACATACATAGATAATAAAATATTTCCCTACACAGAGCTAGTAGAGGAGGCCTCAATGCAAAATGGTGACATAGAGTGCCTCACGGTCCGAATAAATCAGGATAAACATAAAAGGATAGCCATCATGAATTTGTACAGACCGCCGAAGGGATCTACTGAAGGCTTCATTGATCACCTAAAGGCTATGGTCAAAACCATAGATGATGGCTACATTGAAATATGGCTAATATGAGATATGAACATAGACATAGAGAGGGATTGGGAAAAGGGAGGAGACTCTCTAGATTCCTTTATGACATCCAAAGGACTTAGTCAGCTTATTCATGGGGTAACGTACCCGGAGGGAAACAGTTGTCTTGACCACATGTTTACAAATTGTCCAGTGGTATCACACTGTGGAGTCCTGTCGGACCTGGTTAGTGACCACTACCCGATAGCAGCCATCAGGAAAAAACTGTGCATAAAATACCCTATGACTAGCTTTAGAGGAAGGTCATACAAACATTACTGTGCGACCCAGTTAAAAGAGGACCTATCTGAAGATGATTGGGACCTTTTCTATACTGAAAAGGACCCCTCTATCCAGTGGGAGACCATCAGATCAAGAATCTGTGCTTATCTGGACTCACACTGTCCCATGCGGGATCTAAAGTGTAGGCTGGATCCAAATGATTGGATAAGTAATGACATAAGAGAACAGATGGCAGATAGGAAAGCCACAGTTTCTGAATTTAGGAGAACAGGTATTGATGACCTATATCAAGAGGCTAAGCTAAGAAGGGTGCAAGTAAACAAAGTCTGTCATGATGCTAAATCCAGCTATGTCAAAAACACCCTAGAGGAATCACAAGGTGACTCCAAAGAGTTTTGGAGGCAACTAAACAAGATTATAGCGCCTAAAAACAAGATAAATGTCACTACCTTTAGTGTCAATGGTAAGAGATTGCAGGGTGCTCAGGCAAGTGAGTATTGCAATGAGTACTTTGCCAACATAGGAGAGGTACTGTACAACAACCTGAAAGAGAAGGAACCTGGCCTTCCTGATGCTAAGTTAAGACCTGATCCACACCTAAAAGCCTTGGCTGACACCAAAGGGGTGGACATTATTAGTCCTGACATCCCAGTCCTTGAATACGAGGACTTAGAAAAGCTGGTAGGTAAAATTAGCCCTGATAAATCATCAGGATTGGAGGGAATCTCAGCAAAGGTCCTGAAGGATGCCTTTTCATGCCTAATACCCCAGCTATGTGACATGTTCAATAACAGTCTCGCGCAGGGTACTTTTCCTGTATCCTGGGCAAAGGCCACAGTGATACCCATCCCCAAAAGTGGCTCTCTAACACAGATAACAACCTGGAGACCAGTTAGTCTACTTCCAGCTCCAGGTAAGATGATCGAAAAGGTAATGCATACACACATCACCAACAAGGCTACTGAGTTGGGGCTCATATCTGACAAGCAATATGGTTTTGTAAAAGGGAGAGGTACATGCGAAGCAGTCTATAAATTAGTCAGCAAATTATATGAGAGCAGGGACAAGTCTGAAGTCACATGTGCCTGCTATGTGGACTTCAGCAAAGCTTTTGACTCAATACACCACTCACTCCTGATAGAAAAGCTAGCAACTCTGGGGCTTAAAGGGATAATGCTGAAATGGGTCGCAAGCTATTTACAAAACAGAAAACAGAGTGTCCTGCTAAACTCAGTTAAAACTGAAAGCAGGGATATTCTGTTTGGGGTCCCCCAGGGGTCGATACTAGGCCCCCTGCTTTTTATCCTATATGTAAACGGAGTTACCCAGACCAATAAAAATTCTGAAATGTTATTATATGCCTATGACATAGTGATCACAGTAAGTAATAAAGACCCTATTGTAGCCGCTAGACTACTACAGGAGGATTTGACCAACTTGGTGAACTGGTGTACCAAAAATGGCTTAACCATAAACACTAAAAAGACAAAAACGGTATGGTATGGGGAAAAAAGTAGGGCTGCAGAGGCAAGTGCCATTGATATACTGATTGATGACACTCCACTTGAGAGTCCCACAGAGTACACATACCTAGGAGTCAAGCTCGATAATGAGCTAAAGCTTGACTCTCAAATGACGACCACTGAGTGTGTTGTGAGACAGAGGGTCTTTGGTTTAGACAAGCTTAGGAAGCTGATGGACCAGTTTACAGCCATATTAGTCTACAAACAAACAATTCGCCCACACTTTGATTACTGTAGCTTCCTCACGGATGGTGCCAGAAAATCCAGAATAAAAAAACAGCAAACTTTACAAAATAGGGCCCTCAGAGTATGCACCAGAAAGTTTAACATCCTACATAGAACAAAGGCCATCCATGAGGAATGTGATGTGGAAATGCTAGCCGATAGAAGGGAGGCCCAGTTAGCCCTCATGATGTACAAACTATCTGTGAAATTAGGGCTGAAACCTGTAGATAACCCCAGAACCAGAGGTGACCTCAAAGTGAGGTTTGCCTCAAGGAGAGCCAAACTCCAGAAGTTTAAGAAAGGTCCACAGGCAAGGGGTATCAAATTGTGGAACAGAATAAAGGCCCCAGTACAAAATGCAAAAACTGTTACAGAATTTAAAATGTTATTCAAAATTACCCCCCTAGAACCAGAGTAGGTTTCATACCACAATAGTGACAGGTACAAAGATCAGAAAACCTTCAAAGTTCAATCTTCACAAAAACTAACGAAAGTGCAAACCAAAAAGAGCCTCCGAGAAAGCCCACCTAAAATTGAAACCCGCTCCCAAGATGTGTCATTTGGCCGTAAAAACCCTACTTCACCCTGCATCCCATTACTTCATCACTCTGGTCATCAAAACCCCCAAGTGCCTAAGCTGCACACCAGATAGCTATGGACATTGGCAAAACCATACGCGTGACAATCTCGCCCGTGATTAATAACTCAGGATCTCTATATTTAAGCTGAATATATCAGCAATATTATATGCTAAATTACTATCACCTATAATTACTGTAAAGCCACTGGAGTTCAATTGTAATAGCGGTTAGAATTTATCGAATATCATGTGAATGAATAAATTCTTTTCAAACTAAAAAAAAAACAACAAAAAAAAAACGACATAAGCGCCATTCTAAAAATAGGAACAAAAATTTGACAAAAACAAATAATAGGGAAAGTTAACAAAGGATAATAATTGACTCTAGGGTGCGTTATGCTTCAATTCTGGGATGGAGATATGTTTTTTTGCATCCAAATTCTTCATATGAACTTTTGCCTCTGGGAACTGTGCGAGAAGGATCTTTCATAGGAATTATGATAATTATCTGATTCTGTCTGCACAACATTTCTTCTGTTTTCTTTGTCCAATTAGTGACATAATCAACTGGCTATGCTAGCTCAAAATATTCAATACACATGTACTCATAAATCATTTTTCTTAGATAGTTTTCATTCGTTTATTTGTTTATTTGCCATTAATTCATCGAAATTCACCATTTATGCTATAGCTTTGCAAATATGGGACATTGATTTGAAGTTTCTACATCCACATTTTCAGGGTCTAGGAACATAATGAAGACATCACAGATTCTCTGTGATGCATACTTTACCCATTAGAGGCCTAATAGAGGTAGCCATTACCGGCGATTCACAATTTTCTGCTATAACTGTGCAAATATGGGGTACAGACATTCATCTAAAGAGTCTACATCCATATTTTCAGGGTCTAGTATCACAATGAATTCATCATAGCTCCTCTCCAATGCATACTTTACCAATTAGAGGAGGTAGCCATTAGTGGAATTCACCATTTTTGCTATTGCTTTGTAAATATGGGTGATAGACATTAATTTAAATTCACATTTCCAGGGTCTAGAAACACAATAGTTATGAGTTTATCAGATTTATTCTTGACCTAATTTACTGTAAAACTCTGCCTATGAGACTAATATATCTGATGTTATTCATTTCTAGTACAATCCTACAAAATTGGCAACCACAATGTTTACACTGTCGACTTCACCCATACGTTGAGTTGGACTTTTGGAAGAAAATTGACTTATTGCAAAATACTTTGTGCTCTTGCAAAATATCACTTACCTCTCCCCCCCCCCACCAAAAAAAAGAAAAATTTAAAGAAGTCAGAGTGAGTATTGTGAGAAACATGAAAATATTCAAGATACTGCACACCAAAATATAAATTTGATGATACATAGATTTACCAGTGCTCATTCATGTCTAATCCAGCAGCTATATGACATATCCATACAAACAATCGCTCTACCAAGGTACTGCTCCTTAAGTAAATAGGAGGAGATTCAACCATTTATCAAGTTCAAGTTCAAGTTAAAACAGTTTTATTGCCTCTCAATGTCAAAACTATCCAACTCTGGCAACCTGGGATCGGTCACTCTCCTAACAATTTATCGGTCTAAACGTTATGAGATTTGTATAATTCATAGACAATTCTTGTTCTTCATTCAGAATACAATCCATATGTAATACATTTGAATCTATTGTATTGAGCCTAGATATCAGAGACTTGTAAACTCATCTTCACATGGAGTGTATGCATAGTCTAATAATTAGTCTCAGGTTGACTGTCTGTAGCTAAAAATGATCTTTCAAATTCCTATGTTTATTATAGGATCAGATACCCACAATGGGATCAGTCCCACCCCTCAGCCATCCTGCCTTCAGCTTGTTACAGAATGCATGGTTCTGTCGGGATGCAGCTTATTTCCACATATTCCTTGCAGTTTGACCTGATGCTTTCAGTGGCTTGTTTTAATCTGAACACTGATAAGAAAACATGTTTTTGCCCTCAGACCGTACACCCTTTGCAGAGCCATCATTTTCTTAAGTTGTGGCAGTTTCCGGGCACCTGATCCCATATCCAGGGATCCAAACACCTTATCTTTTAAACCATAATCACAACCGACAATTTGAAGTGTTATCATTCACAGGGGGATATGGGTAATTGTTTTCAATCTCTGTTTTATGCTGGCTTTGCTGGCTGATTCTTACTCTGCAAACAAGTAATATTCAATCAAGAATGGTGAAGTGTTATGCACCTCTCAGTGTCATGGATGCTGAAACAGGGGCATAGTTCATTAAAACGCACCAGCACATTGAATGTAGCAGCAGGTTCTACATTTACACACAAGGAGTGAATGGCCGGAGTTGCTGGCACTGACACTTCTTTTAGGGGGACCCATTGAGAGAACCAAATGAGGGAACCAAATTCATCACATGTTGGATGAAAATGTGGCTCTACTGCCAGTTCTATTCAAAATAGGACATATGTCCAAATTCATAATTACTTCTGTAAAAACATATATATCATTATTATTATTACTATGATTATACCTTTATGATTGATATGCCTGGAAATTATTGTACTAAGCAAGATACAAATTTATAGAATATCATGAAAATGAATAAATTTGTTTTAAACAAAAAAAACAATATTGACCTGGATGCATTTTCTAAGACAGAAAATATTATGATGCACTTTCCGAAGATGCCTACTACAGTCCATAAACTGTGTAATAGCTGCTAAATGATGGTCTATGTGTACTAGCCATAACAACAGGGGGGGGGTGTTGTACTTAACCAATAATATATGAATATCGCCGAACGCGGGGTGTGTATCGATGATTATTATACGATATGGGCTTACACCATGCTTTTTAGGTGATATTCACGTTCTGATATTCCTGCATACCCCACACTTGAGGGGGTCAAATCGTTCTGATATTCTGGATATCAGAACGATTCTGAATGGGGAATTCAGAATCGTTCTGATATCCTGAATATCAGAACGATTCTGAATGGGAATCGGCAGCCATAAAATCCAAGGTTCTATGGAGACTCGAACACGCTACATCAAGACTTGAAGTCCGATGTGCTAACCACCACGCCGTGAAGGCGCTGGTAGAGGTAGGTGGCGAAACAAGGAGTCTACAGGCGGATTTCCAGCCCTGTAGGACCTTTATTTACCGAGTTACAGAAGAAAAGGCATTTTTTGGTATAGTTTCTTTGAAAATCAAAATTATTTTCTAATTTCTTTTTTACTATAAAGGTAGAAGTTGGACTTTACTTAGCCTTTCGTTAAAATAATTCTAGGGATTTTTTTTCACATAGAAATAGGCATTTTGAAAAAGGTTCGTTTCCACCCAGGATCGATCCGGGTACCCTTGGTGTGTGAGGCGGAGACGCTAGCGGCCATGCCTATCCGGCTGTGGTGAATGCGGAGGGAAACGCTGGTTAGTATATAACATAGCCCCAAGCTGGCCCCCTCACAAATTCTATGTTGAACTCAGTGTTGGAGATTGAGGGTATGACGTCACCAGGCTCCACCAATCAGCGAGCAGGGTTGGTGGGAGGTCAAAACAACATGGCGCTACTGCTGTACGAGTGATATTCAGTCAATAATCCTTCAAAATGGCCAAATTAGGACGTTTTAAAGGTAAATAAGGACATATTAATCGAAATATCGTATAATAAACCTAATAATATATGAATATCGCCGACCTTGGGGTGTGTATTCATGAATAACGACCTCGGTGCTACGCACCTCGGTCATTATTCAAGAATACACACCCCGCGTTCGGCGATATTCATATATTATTGGTTAAATAACGACCGAGGGGCGGAGCCCCGAGGTTGTTATTCATCAATACACACCCCAAGTTCGGCGATATTCATATATTATTAGGTTTATTATACGATATTTCCATTCAAATGTCTTTAACTACCTTAAAATGGTCCTAATTTCGCCATTTTGAAGGGTCATACGACGAATATCACGAACACCGGGAGCGCCATGTTGTTTTGAAGTCAAAGCCTCGTTTTGATATGAAGGGACTGAGGGAGCATACATTATTTAGATTGAATCAAAGTAGTTTGGCGCCTAAGCTATGAAGAAGAGTGCAACACGTAGTATGGTTCAACTCAACAAGAATATTTATTCAAAAATGCATTATAAACAATTTTAACAGATTTTTGGGGGTATCAATATTACACATGATAATGCATCACTTATAGTGAACGTTCACTGTTTTACACATGATAATGCATCACTTATAGTGGATGTTCAGTGTGCATTTATTGAAGGTCACATTGTTGAAAATGGGACATTCCTGTGCATTTTTCTCAACCGTAACTACTGTAGATACAGCAGATTGTGTGTGAGTAATATTCCCACCAGCTAGAGTATTACTCAAGGATTTTCGGACATTATCTGGAGTCTTTGAGTAGGACTCGATGCTGGCCTCTGATTTGTGGCCAGTGACCGACTTGATGTCTCGTGATGCTACCCTTTTTTCCCTGAGAGTTGTAACACAAGTTGCTCGTACACAGTGATTGGTGTAAATTTTACTCAATTTAGCAATTTTGGATATAGTTGGCATGAACTTTCCTATGGTGTTCACACCAACCACAGACCTGGTATACCAAACCGTGCTCATTTTCCAACCCTTTGCTTTAGGGGTCTGGAAAAAGGCAGGGTTTGATGGAATCAGCTTGTTGAGATACAGCTTTAAAGTAGCCAAAGGGCAATGTTCAGTGACAGTTCCATACATTCTTTGCTTGTGTTCATTTGACCCTTGGGATAGCCCTTGATGATTTTTTTCCAATGGGTTATAAGCCAAAGTAGCATACTCAACCCCCTCACTATCATTTCTGCACACAAAATCTTTCTGCTTTAACTCATATAAGCCTTCACGAGCACGACGCCCAAAATGCAATGATACTTCATAGTACACTTTAAGCTGCAACGATTTAGGATCTGCATGAGATAAGGTACCACTGGTGTACATCAATTCTTTATCAGCCTTACTGATAGGCGTATAACTGGTAGACGTATCAAGGCCAGCAGCCTTATTTTGCTTTATATGCCCTTTCAACACATTGTTCGCTGGGGTAAAGGCTGGATCCACAATGATATTGTAAGTCACATTAAAAGGTGGTTCAACAAGGTGTCGTTGGATCGCTGCCCTGATGCACACAAGGGAACGTTTCTGATATTCCTCACCCTCTTTGGTACGCACCTCTGCATAAAAGCGCTTGAGGAGTTGACAAACAGCATCTTTTCCATACAATTCGAAGTCCTGAGGTTCCTCCACTTCTATCAGCCATTCTGGAAAAAATGTATTAAAATTAGGAAAAAATTAATATGAAAAAAATTAATTAGAAAAAAAATAATTATTATATAAACTACATAAGAACTCTTTGGTTAATCGTTAATCCAATACTGTTACATTGAGTATACACATGCAATTGAAATAATAACCGCTCCCTTCGGGAAAAAAATTGCATATTCATGTTTCCGCGCATGCGCGGCCCGCTTTGTAGCGCGTTCCTGCACTATGTATATGAAAATAACCACGATGTCAGAGTTGTTTACATTTTGGAAATTAATGAATTATGACATAAATAAATACCTTTGAAGATCTTAATTCCCCAGGCAGTCTGACGATGTGTGTTGCTGGATTTGGCACCCATTTCTAGGGCGGTAACGTCATCCTTTTGGGTGGTAGCAAACCTTTTCTTAGGCGCCTTGGTTTGTGCCGGCTTCTCCGCCATGCGTTGTAATGCTACATCGTCGAAATCTTCGCCCATATCAAGCTGGCTCGGACGGACACTTTTTCTACCGTGCGTCACTATTTTCCCATCCGTCATCAACTGAATCGTATAGGACAGCAATGGCTGCTCTTGCACTCGTATAACAAACCCTAAGGTCCAGTTATTTTCATGGAGAACCTCCACAAACTCGCCGTTTCGATAGGGTGCCATTTTGAAAGATCCGTGGCGAATTGTTTTGGAACTCTCCAGTGGCGGAGGAGGACAAATTCTTAGTCACTTCCGCCTTGCTCGGTGCGATTCGGGCTCAAATACAATTTTTAAAATCATAATTTTCCATATAAAATGGCTAATCTATCACCTAAATATTGGTGGAAACGTCATCACGGATGGTCATACTACTATGAGTTGGCATTACAGCCTTGGATTTATCGTAGGAGCCTCATAAAACGACTGCATTGGATCTGCACCTATCACACCGGTCAGTTAGAAATTTAGTATCATGTTATGTATGGCCAAAATGGCCGAGGACGTAGCGCGTCGGACTTCAAGTCTTGATGTAGCGTGTTCGAGTCTCCATAGAACCTTGGATTTTATGGGCGACGATATTTCCGAATAAATCGTTCTGATATTCGCAAAATACCCCTAAATCGTTCTGATATCCAGAATATCAGAACGATTTCACCCCCCCAAGTGTGCGGTATGCACCAATATCAGAAAGGGAATATCACCTAAAAAGCACGATGAGTCGTCCGATCGTATAATAAATGAAGATATCATACGCATTTGATGTCAGATGTTAAGGTCTAGAGAGCAGTAGCTCTATACTGTATCACAGGCAGTGCTACACAGTTGAGCTGCTACTACTCTTAACACTATCATGTTTTTCAGTATTACATAATTTCTGGCAAGAATCTCCTGTGAAACTATAATCACATGGCAGAGCAGGATTATGAGCTGGAGCAGAGCAGGACCATTAGATGGAAAAGTGGCAGGGGTAGGGGTAGGTAAGGGTGTAAGAATCTCTGCAGCGTTATTAATCATAGACTTTTAATCCTGTTCAACATCCATCCAACCATAAGTCTTTGGTTAATGGTGCATACATACAAGACACTGGATCAGATTAGAAGATGTGAACTGGGCTGAAGGATGACTTGACGTGTTCACGCATGAGTAGGTTCATGGGGCCTCAGTTAGTATGACAATTTGTGACTCAATAAGACTGAAATAGAAAATGCCTATATAATAAAAGATCCAAGGCTGTCCAATGTACTCATGAGAACCATCAAGGACTTTTTAGGAAAGTTGTTTTATTGATGCGTGAATAAGGAATTGAATACATAGACAAAGGTTCACAAGTTTTGGTCTGTACCAAAATTATGATAGGAGGTGCCTAAAATATCTCATTTGTACATCTTATAAATGTGATTAATGATGTCATTGATGACGTCTCCATAGGGCCATAAAATATGGCCATGGGTCATTTCATAGGGGGAGTGAAATATCACACTCGTTGGTTAAACCAATAGCGCTGTTGTATGTCATAAAAATACTATGTAACAGTTTTATAGATGATGCCAAATTCATCATATTGATTGCATAATACAACTAACAACCATCTCTCTGTAATATATTTTACATTTACTTAGAACTTTCAACTTTTTGGCACTTCCCTTTGGACCCTCTCAGTGAAGACCCTCTGGTAATAGGCTGGAAACAGGTCACATCAGCCTGTCAGCTGTAATAAGCATCCATCCAGTGTCTCCTCCACAGCTTATAGTTCCAAGAGAACATTCACAGAGCAGGAAAGGGTCCTGTGGCATGCAATACCAGTTTACTGTAGATGGACTGTTGAAATAATGTCATCCTATTATCGTTATTCTCTCCTACACAAGCATATATCCTGTAAATGCCTGCAGATGCTTTAACACCCTTTTGTTGTCTTGAGGCATGAGTGCAGCCCTAGTTTCTTCCTCAGCAGTTCAGCATTCAAGCAAAATGCAGACCATAGTTTGTATAGGTTGTTACATTCCAAAAGGTTGGCATGATGCACCAATGCAGCACTACTAGTTGCTTGTCAGTGCTGCATTGAGACTATGGACACTTGTCCTCCCTGCACCTCAATAACAACCTTTTGTGCTACCAAGGGCCTGGATGCCCTGCTTGTGACAGGCTTTCCAGTCATGGGAAGCCAGGGCTTGGTAAGACTTTGCAAGTCTTCACACAAAAGCTCACAATAGAACTTTCTTTCATACTCTGACTTGAAGCACTCATAGCTATCAAGTCTGATAAAATTCTCATTGAAATTCTTACTGAAATGCCTCTGGGAACAGGGAAGCAGTGAGAGAAAGGATTGAGAATTGATTCAGTGTCTCAGAATGAGTCTTATGTAACGGTTTTGGGTGTCTTGGAGAGAGAGTGGAGGAATTCAACTGTCTGTCAAATCTTCAAAATATCGCAGTAAATATTTTTACATTAACACATGGATAAGGGCCAAACATCTTTTTTTAATCTAAATTCTGAGTTTATCCCCTCAAAAGACACGAAAAGGCTGAAAAAGTGTAAATATTCTTATCACCTTAAATGTCTGATCTGTTATATGTGGATCAGCAAGGGAAAAGGGACCTCCGTGCGGGATTTATGGTACCAGCTTTAGCCACCAGGGGGCCCCATATAGCCAAAAAGGACCAAAATATAGTAAAAACTTATCTATACTACTTTTTTATGTAGAATATGATAGGCCAAATTAGAAGATTCCATCTTTGGTGAAAACATTCCATATTGGAGATGGAAAAGAACGTTTTTGGGCCTAAATTGGTGTTTTTTCACATGTTGGTTGCCATGGAAACATGATTTTCATTCTAAATTGAAATTTTCTAAAGATTGATTGATAGAAGGCCCCACAACGATTTCTATGCTGAAAACAGAATGTAAATACCATTTTTAGATCAAAAGCTGTGACCAAATGTTTGAAAAAGTTTGGATATTTGGTAATTAGCATAATTATGCTAATTAGATAGGAATATCTCTAAAACAAAGTAAGATACAGCTAATCGGCTTTTAAGATTGGACAGTGACCACACATATTCAGAGAGCCAGTACTCAAAACCTAGATGTGGTACCTGATAATAAAAGATATCAATGGAAAGCTGATGACATCAATCTTATTATTGAGTTTTTACCTTGGAGGACCCTTTTCCCTCGACTGTCCACATATGTACATGCCACTATAAATAAGATCTATCTTATAATTATATGCATACCAAACATGTGTGTCTAATTCCTAAGCCATGCACAGGGAAAGCATCGTGTGGAAATAATCAGTGTAGGCATTGGGCAAATCAGGATAATGCAACTGAAAATCCCAAACTACTAAACGCTGAAATGGTGGAACAAAATCACAAGCTGATGGCACATCGATTCATCAGATCAGATGAGCGCAGGAAAAAAGTTATCAATTATCAAGATGACTGAATATTTCTTTGGGCTACTTCTTTCACTGCAAAGCTGCATTTAGAACTGAAGGTCGATGGATGAGTAACTAACTGCAGTGGGCGTGCATTGATAGATACAGGAACTGACACATTTCCTTAATAAGATCAAGATAGCTTAGGTGAAACAGTACTCAGTTGGAGGTGAGAAACGCACCAGATAATACATGACATTAGATCACATGTACATGACGTGTATATGTGAAATCTTTTACAAAATCTTTCCCTGGGGACGGACTTTGCTAAATCACATAGAATTATACTGATTAGAGTCAATGCTAGCTCAGCCAAGGGATCAACCATAGTTGATGCCGAAGCATCTGGTTTATCAGGTCGATTTTATGGTGGGAATACTGGTCCCTAATCACTGAGCCACCATAAAAATGTCCTAACCATCCCCCAGATAACAGCCTGTACAGGTTGCCACCCTCCTCTATGTTAGTTAATCTACTGGTACATCCAAGGATGACTAAATATGTGTGTTTCACGTAACATGGTCAACACATTCAGACTTTCAGGGTATATTCATTTGACCATAAAAAGGTTTTTATTGACACATCACAATGAATATTGTACTGATTGTTTTTACCACCCACTTTCTTAATTTAGAATTTAGAATTATCTATCCGTAAAGTACAATGATGTTGAAGTGGTATGTGTAGTTAAGATCTCAACAGTAGTAATATTGCATCAGAATATTTTCTAAATGTAAAATTATGAAAAATATTGGTTGGTCTCATGTACTCATGATTGAAACAATTTTCTTGTTTTTATAGCACCTACATCCCTTAATTTACTCCTAATTTCATGCTCTACCGCAGCAACATGATCTTCATATCCCCGGTGGGACAGGGGCTCTACAATGTAAATGACTGCTCACATTACACCATAATGAGTGTATAAACCTGGGCAAGTAATCCCCTAAGGGTGTGTACAGCAACACCTTATCACAAGGGGTTCATTTTCCTTCCCAATCCTTCCCACTAAGAGATAATTGCCATGTATACTCTAGATGGATGAAAAGGGATTGGTTGGAGCTGCTGTGAACTTTAATATTATGCTTTTTAGTATCACCCATGGTCTGACTGATTAATAGCTGGGACATCTTAGTGTCAAGTCCCTCCTGTCTAATGATATTAACTTATGATATCAACCATATCTTATACCTATGCTACATGTACACTGCCCCTGTTGCTATGGCTAGCATGTCCTTGACCTAAGATGTCAAGGAGAGAACCTTAGAGTAACCATGGTAATCGACCTAACAAATTCACACACCTGCGACCAACTGTGATCGTCCACAATGTAAACAAACTGGATCTCCTGAGGCAGGTGGGCAGGAGGGACAGCACAATCATCATGAGTCTTAATTAACTCTGGAATTAACATATTGCAAATGTGCTCACTACCACCCTTACACAAATTACTGCAGCACAGTATTTAATCCCTCAATTTACAATGACCAGCATTTCAATTCCAAGCTGTAATGCAACCATGACCCTGATAGTTACGTATAAAACCTACTACCAGTCTGACCAGCAGAGGATTTCTACTATTCACTTTACTGGCAAGGCAAAATAACAGCACAATGGTGTGGCTCCACATCCATAGCCCTTTTACAAGAAGGCACTTGGTTTGAAAAGAGTAGCAGCTGACTGTGCCCCTGAAATCCTTTTCACCTTCATCTTTCTGAACCATAGACTAGGTGCAGTAGTGGCTGTATTAGGCAGGCAGCATCCTAGAACTAGGATCATGTCCACATAAAACCATGACTGTAGTAGATATGCAGTATATTGAAAACCAAGGCCTCATTTCATCAAAATGGGTAAAAAGAGTAGTTTGGCATCCAGCAGGGCCTTTTTAGGCAGGACAAATTTTGTCCTGTCTAAAAAGGCCCTGCTGGATGCCAAACTACTCAAACAAACCTAACTAAGCATGGCTCATTAGTAGGGCACTAAGGGCGCCACATTGAGTGCCTTGTCTGTCCTGTTTCAATTCCATTTGTGGGTTGATTAAATAACCAGTCATGCCTGAGAGAATACCAGGATAACCATCTATAGGATGGATATGTATGTAAGCGAGGTATTTATTTTACCTCTCATACAATTAGCATTCTGATATCATACAATGTTCCTACCTATTACATTGTCCCATTGTAACTCTGTAAAGGTCACTAATCTGCCTCTAAAGAGCACTAGAACAAAGGCTACCTGGTGAACGTGGCATTACCTGATGAAGTTTAGCTGGGAAATATTTACAGCTTAATTCTATCAAAGTCAGTTTCCCTCTTTGTTTTCTATTGCATTGATGCCATTATATTAGTTCTTTGATGTATTGCCTTGAGACATACTTTGATAATTTCTTTTTCTTGTACTATAAAACGCTAAGACTACATTAAGGCTTTGGCAATATGTTTTGTTAAAGGCTTAAACCCCTGGATTTTGGAGATTCAGGCTTCAGAACTCTACAATTAGAACATGTAGCCATTGTTTTCATTCTCTATTATTTACTTCACAATCGATCAGGACAATCCATCAATAATCATGTCACAACCTACAAAGAATCTTTAGTATTTTCTCCAAGTCTGATTAAAAAATATAATTGAAGGGATTTCCTGTCTCCCTATCTCCCCCCGGTGGATGCATTGTAGAGCCTGCAAACCCTACTCAATAATCATTATATTGTCCTTTCCATTTACTACAGCTTGAGTATTGTTATAAAATCAGGCACATGTAATATAAACATGGGACTGTTACAGAAGAACAGCGATAGTTTAACGTCAAGAGAGTGTTACCAAAAAACACTTTACATCGTTGATTTATGTGAAACAATTTGCACCCCTTACAAATATGGTGCTAAAATATAGCATAAACAATGTAAATTTCAAGAAATAAGCGTAAATTTGAGGATAATTTTATTAGTGTAAATTATCAAATTTCCGTTTATATTAACGTAAGTTGTTAAATATTGTTAAATATTAGCATAAATTCGCTATTTTTAAGCTATCTATAACAATGCTTTCTGTAACAGCCCCAGGAAGCCTACTTACAAAGGTAATGCATCAGATAACTCCAAATTTGCCATACATATGGTGATGACTATTTTCTTATGTGTGGTTGACATGAAAAGCCCATAGTTGTTGTCCCAGCCAGTCCAGTATTGATCATATCTCAAGTCAACAGGCCATGACCATAACAATCTTCTGTGTAATGAGGTATTTATATACAGTGAATATAACACAGCATGCCGACTGCAGTCACATCTGGACTGACAACCATTATACTCCACATTTCCGGGACTGACAGGGCTTAAAGGCGGGAGAGGTCATCAGGTTGTGCATTATGCACAGAAATATATTACTTTGGTATGTGATTTCCATGCAATATACCAGAGTTATCAGAATACAGGTGTACAATAGGGTGTGGCCATTTGTTTACAACAAAGAGATATTGGTTGAATATAATTTTCTCGTGCGCAGGCTGAATATTTATATCCCCAACCTTAAGAATTTTATTCACTACCGTCAGACTCACAACACATTCACTTTTCTCCCTGATCTTTTGCCTCCATCCTGTGCCTTACCAAATTCTGCCAACAAACTATGACTATGGCTAAGTAATCTCCATATTCATAGTTTATCCTTCTGCTTTGACTTCAGACCAGAAGAGGTAAATTACACTTGTGTCCATTTAATTCCCTCCATGTTCTCTATATTAGTGCTTAGCTTTTGCTGGCCCCATATGCTTCATATATAGTCACCATTACCACTGATTGATAGGGCCTTATTGCATGCATATATGACAAATCACCCAGTGACTGGGAGCAAGAATTGTTTGTTATTCTCTGTTTTGTGTGAATTCCCTGAAACCCTAAAAATACACTTGTTCTGTCCCGGGGGGAACATGTGATAATCATATGACAGGAATTGGCATCAGCTAATCCGCAATAATGTTCAAAAACTTGTTGGTCTTTACAAACATGTTTTCGAAATGATGAAGAGATGGCCAAAGCTAAAGATGCGTTTCTAGTAATTCCTGCTTTGTCCTTTTGCAATGGTTCTGCGCATTGTATTATCAATGTATATATTGGATCTAAAATGAACTATGGTCCTCTGTTTTCAGTTCTGGGATTCTTATGGAATGGATAAATAAATATGAAAGTGTTTTTTTTCCAGAACACAGAATTTTTTTTTTCAATTTCTACAAGACCAATTTGAACTGAAAATAGTTCTAACCCCTAAAGGAGCAATATTGTGCAGCTACCATATAGCAGACTAGAACAGTACTAGAATTTTGAATGGGACACTTGAATATTGTAATTGTCAGAAAAAAATATTTATACTTTTCTTGATTACCGTGGCCCAGAAGGGTCAAAATGGGATTTGAAAAACAAAAAGTGATTTGGAAAAAAAACTGCAACTTTCAGAGAAAATTTTTGAATTCAAATGCAAAGTGAAATGTCAAAAGTGATTTTCATTTCAGAAGTGGTTGCAGTCAGTCTGTCATCTCACACAGAACAGCTTTTGACAGGTATCTTTTAGCATTAGGCACAGTTTCTTCTACTTCACCTACAACTAGAGAGTCAGCTTTATAGGGGTGTATTGTGTTCATTGTGTTGTGACTGTACATGTGCCATAGTAAATGGAGCATTTTAAACTCAGAAAATGGCTGCAACTGGTCTGCATAATATCTACTTATTTCCTAACATGCATGATCAATGTAACTGAGCAACACAAACCAATAATCTAAGGTAGGGGACAAGATGGCTGCCATGTGAGGGTGACCAACTAGTGTAAGTAGTTTCCCAAGCACAGGGAGGGGCCGCTCTGACCTACATAACACGCTTGTGGCATGTTGTGATGTATGGCAAGCCAATTCAGAATCTAAAACGGCAGAAAATAGGATGCATCACCAGGCCTGCCACCCTGCAGGGGGAGTATAAAACCCTCGCATGCCCTCCCCCCCTACGAATATTAGGTAGGCATGTTTATGTTATGTTGGGTAAGTCCACAAAAATATATTCGTCCAAAAAAATAATAATTTCTGCAAGATTATCAGCCTGTATAAATTAGCTTTCCAATAATTTGTAGTACTATATATTGTTATGTGTATCTATAATGCTAATAGATGACTAAAATTAGTATGGGAAAAGTATGGAAGGACGAGGAATGTGTATTCACTATGCCACTACTCTTTCAGAACTGAATCAGGTTGTTTTTTTCCAGTGCTAAACTTTACGTTTACGGACTGGGATGATTTTTATCATCTTCAACTGGTCCTGTATTGCACCAATAGCATGGGAGAACTACCAATGTTAGCATGGGTAAAAGTGTGTGTTTTTTTCTTTTCCTCTTTGGGCTCTAAAATCCTTAATAATTGTCCGATTTACAAACCGTAAAAAATGGCATGTAGCTTAACATGTGATGCTTACAGGTGAGCGAAAATATGATTGTGCTAACATATCTTCCTATGGTAGGTGCGTGAAAGTTTAGCTGTGCGAAAATATATACGTTTACAGTATAATATAATACACAATATGTGTGCATTACCAGGAGAAGTGGCATATTTGAATTCTCGCTTTGATAGATATTCTCTTCAGTTTGTTGGGGAAATGGCTTGTGATAACTGGCATTTAACACCTCTGTGAACTGCGCCACAGCATCTGGTCTTATGTAATATGACAAAATAGCACTAACAAGGTGGAGGATGTCCATGCGTCCAAACGAGGTCATTCAAGGGGGGGGGGGCACTTTCTCATAAATGAGTACTTTGGGTGAACACGATTCCAAGGGAATGGGCATGTTTTTGGGCCCTAGTCCGAAGGACTGGAAAACTCTCAGATGACAAATATGTGAAGCCAGCTTTTTTTTTCTACATTTAAAGGCGCACTGAACCCACGACGTCATTTGCGTACAAACCTCGGCAGGGCTAGGTCCTCAACTCTAACCGAGTGTATCCCACTCACAATTCTAGTACTGTTCTACTCTACTATGTGGCTAAGTACGAGTGGTGAGAATGCTGTTTTCAGGCATATATTTATGCACAGGGCAAGGTGAAGTTACTGGCGGTAAGCCCTGCGTGGCTATCTTTTTTTAAACATCACCCTTGAGAAAACATATTCTTCCCCTGATTGTATAATATTTTTGCTCAATTTCCCGTGAAAACGGTGCTATTTTTTTTTATTAACCTCCCATGATAATTCAATGGTTCCAAATTTGAGGTGATGTTCACACATAGTTACTGTGGAAAATATAGGGAGTGCCCCCCCCCCGGAGGTCAGTCACCCGACACACGTTTTGATGCATGCAGCATAAAGTAAGGGCTTGTAGACTTGCAGTGGTCACTCATTGGCTATCCATGATATTTCAATATCTTTTTATTTTTAATCTTTTGATAAAAGTTCAAAATTCAAAACATTGGATTAGCCCCTACCCCAGGTCAACTACCCATCCGGGGGGGGGGGGACACTCCCTATACTTTCTATAGTAGCTACCCGGTTTATGTGTGAACATCATCTCAAATTTGGTACCCTTATCAACAAAATAGAACCCTTTTTATGGGATATTGACCAGAAATCATATCTCAATCAATAGAGATAAAAAAAAACATACCCTTATCACGGCTGACTGTAGAAAGAAACACTAAATTACGGGTGTCATCATGAAATTAATATGTTAATTAAAAAAGGGCAAATATTTCCATTGTACACTCTTAAATGGTCTTAAAATGTATCCCTTTTCCTCCAAATTTCCATTAAAAGCAACCCTTATCAAGGTCTCTTCCGGGTCCATGCCAATGGCCCAAAAACAGACCTTTTCCCTTAAAATCGTGTTCACACATGGTATCCAAATCTGGGAGAATGCCCCCCCCCCCGACTACCCATACAGAGAAACCTTTATGCAAAAGTTAATCCCGGAAGGGGGGCAGGGGGTTATTGGGAACATAGGGAGGTATTAGTGATGGGTATGGTGCTTTCAATATTAATACAAATCGGCTAGAAATGCGATTTTATTTTATATATATATATATATATATATCATGTCACCAATAAACTGACATTGGCAAGTCTAGGTTTTAGTAGTAGCTCCCCTCCCCCCCCCCCCCACACCCCTCGCCACCAACCACCAAGACAACCTGCCTTGGGTAACTACATCTAGCTGGTCATCCTCCCATGGCAGCCATCTTTTCCCCTACCTTAGATATTGGTTTATGTTGCTCAGTTACATTGATCATGCATGTTAGGAAATAAGTAGATATTATGCAGACCAGTTGCAGCCATTTTCTGAGTTTAAAAATGCTCCATTTACTATGGCACATGTACAGTCACAACCTAATGAACTCAATACACCCCTATAAAGCTGACTCTCTAGTTGTAGGTGAAGTAGAAGAAACTGTGCCTAATGCTAAAAGATACCTGTCACAAGCTGTTCTGTGTGAGATGACAGACTGACTGCAACCATTTCTGAAATGAAAATCACTTTTGACATTTCACTTTGCATTTGAATTCAAAGTTTTTCTTTGGAAGTTGCAATTTTTTTCCAAAGCACTTTTGGTTTCTAAAATTCCATTTTGACCCTCTTGGGCCACTGTACTTGATAAATATTCCCTGAACTGTTTTTGTTAGAGCATAGTGGCTATTTTTATTTCCATGGTACCATCTTCCATTTTGCGTCACAGTTTGCAACAGTCTCACATATGTGACGTTTTAAATGTACAAATTTCTGACACAATGTCTAAAGAATTCCTCTTGGCATGAAGAAAAGTTAATTGTGCACTCATGTGTTGTGTTGACATATTTATTGCTAGTGATCAATGAGAAACAAAATGATGCAACTGAAAACATCAGAGTTCTAAAATCTGAAGCCCCATCTCGTGGAGTAAAATCAATTCAGATGGGACTCAAATAAAGTTTTCAATTACTGGGATTACTGAATATTTCTTTGAGGTGATAAATCTTGACTTGGCAGAAGAAAATCAAACATGAATTGCAAATGCAATAATATCAAAGGGTGTAAACAGTAGAAAAGTCCATAAGAACAAGGGTTGGCCTCTATCAAGCTGTGCATTAGTATAGCCAACACCACTTGGAAATAATGTAAGTGCCGACAGGGCCTTGTAAGTAAGGGAGCAATCTCCAGACTGTGGAATGGGCACATTTTAAGCTGTTGAGGACATCAAAGGATGATTCTATTCTTAGAGAGCTTTAAGTGGAAATGAGAGGTGTACCTGATCTTACTCCAAATAAATAGTTTTTTTTCTAGGCTCTTCCTCTTTGTTAAAATGTACTGAGGATGGTATATCATGCTGCATGGGTAGTGCATGGCAGCACCAGCGCATCAGCTCAATACAAATAACTCAAGCAATGTATGAATTGAAATGTGAAATGAAGAAGGGCAGAGTGGTTTGAAGTATATGGTATATATATACTTCACACAGCATGCTCAGGAGTATGTACTTGAATTTGGCCTACAATTTCAAGAACGATCCTACTACCAAACACATGTAACTTACACAGATAACAGATTCTAGACAGGGAATCTCCACTTGTAATGCTGTGTAGACTGATATTGACTATAGTCACGTAAAATGCATTTAAACTCTTAACACAATAATATCATAACACTTACGGCAATATTGCATCAATTACTTACAATACTGTGTCTCATATGAAACTCTCACATACAGTATCCTTGCTGTTATAACCACTTATCTCTTTTTATGTTGAGCTCATGTTTTTCCCCTGTGTAGTAAACTAGGTGGAAACTGACCTATGCCTGTAATGAGACAGGAAGGAAACCGATACATGTCAGACTCTGAAGACAGTTTGACATCTTACCATGTAGTTACATCAACAGCGAAGACATTGATTGGTGTCATGGAAGACCCGATTTTAATATCCAATAAGGACAAGTATGCGTAGAGCTTAGTGTCCATAACGTAAACTTCAAAGCCGATTATATCTTTCAAAAAAGGCTACATCATCATGGTTGTAACAAAGATATAGACAAAATATAGAAATAGAAAACCCTATGAATAGGGAAAGAGAATTATGTTGAAAGAGCCACAGTTACCAACAACCAATATCATGTGTATCTGTCATGTGATGTAAAGGGCTGCCTCAGGATACCTTTGCCTAAAGGCATCACTGCACGATCCATACAATTCAAGCAACTTTAAGCAAAATATAAAGCTTAACTTTGATATTTTAAGTAATTTTAATACAGGAAAAAATAATTGGGTGGTGGGGGATCCTTCTACTAATGGGTGGGGAGGCAGACTGTAAGGGACAGCCTTATACTAAAGGCACCCCCAACCCTTCATGATAATGATAACTTATGTATGGCTCAACTTGGGATATCAAACTGAGGACCTTTTAGCATCCTTATTATCTGTTTTTATAACAAATCACATTTCATCGTTGTCATCAGTCTGTACTAAAAGCCATGTATATGAGTATGACTTTGACAGAACTATATAGATCTAAGGATACCAACTACAGCTACCCATATAATTTTTATAAGCTCATGCAAATGAATAAATCTACTACTATTACAAGTGTGTTCCTTTTAGGTGGTTTACAAGCAGCAATGGCCCTTAATGGGTTAATGTTTAATGCATATTTAACAGCTGTGTTTAGACCATCGTCTGATGTGCATATCAGCTATCTGTGGTCCCTCAATCACCTGTATTAGATGCCATCATTTAACATTCATAGTTAGAATATACACATCTATTTCATGCCCCTACTTGCCTGTTGTAGCCACAGTGAGGAAGCGCAAAATTCACGGCACTTGAATAATGTCGTGCCATACTAAAGAGCCTTAGAAAAACGTTGACATATAACGTTGTACAATGTTATAAAATGGTGTATTACGTTATTTGTTTACTTCAACATGACCCTACGTGCAGAGGCCATGGACAAGATGTGGTGTATTTTGTCACATTCCACTTAGTTTAACCTGATGCTTTCAGTGGCTTAGTTTAATCTCAATACTGATAAGAAGACATGTTTTTGACCTCAGATGCCTTTTCTGAAGCCTTCAGTTTTATTGGCTGTGGCTGTTTCTTGACACCCCACCCCAATCCAGGGATCCAAATGAACCTCTTCAACCCTAATCACAAACAGCGCTTTAAGGTGTTAATCATTCATAGGAGGACATGAATAATTGTTTTCAATCTCTGTTGGTTTTGCTGGTTGGTTCATTTTCTGTAAATAACTCTCAATTAAAACTGATAAAGGATATGAGGCTCCCACACTGATAGTCTTTAGGCTCCAGAACTTAGTCAGTACTGGATAACAAGGCACTCAATAATAACTAGCCTAGTTAGGCATTTTCTGGCCCCCTATACGACCAATCTAGGTTAGTTGATATAAACAGGATGGTCAGTACTGACCATCTCACCTTCTTCTCCGTTTCAATGAGTTTTAGGCTAAGTCCTTTTGAGTAGGGCATAAGTCATATGTGGCTTTGCCTCAGTCATTTTTGAATAGCAATTGGTCTTGCCTGACCAATGTCCCTATGACTAACCTGGGATAGCCACTACAGACTAATAAGGGCTGGAGCATTTAGATGTTCTGTGCACTATCTATTAGCACAATGGTGCTGAACAGGCTGGGATTAGTAACTAACACAAAAACAGAGATTGACTATAGAATCAGGATTCGGAAACGGGTACTGAGCTGAAGGGAACGGGAGGAGAAAGGGCGGTCTCTCTTCCTGAGGATCCTTAGCTGGGGTTTTACCCAAATTATATGAAAGTATATGCAGCAGCATGGTGCTCGCATGAAAGGCATGATTCCTCAGATCATGTCACATGGGCAGTAGTGTTATAATTATGACCTTTCTTGTAGCAACCTGTACAGGTCTGTAGCACTTCCCACCAGGGTACAGATGCAATAACAAACTGACCGGAATTGTGTTTCAGGCAACATGGTCAGTAGATTTGGAACTACATGTATATTCATACGTATCATGTAAATAAGTATCATAGGTGGCATTAAGTTCAATATTATACATTTTTACTATATGTATATTCAATTCAACTGCCGATGTTAATTTGTTGAGCACATGAGTGTTTGTAAATAAACCAGATATGGTGATTGATGTGAAGTGTATGGAGGACAATTAACACCTTACTTCAACATCAGGTTGAATAAAACACTATTAGATAGAATAACAGGCCATGGTTTCATTATTGCAACAATCATCTTTTTTGTATTCCACCTAATTCGTAAAGGTTCTCTTCATCTCACACTCTATCACACAAAATGATCTTTATATCCCCAGTGGGACAGGAGATTCATCATGCAAATAACTACACACTGAGCACTATAATCAGTGTATGAACCTGGGAAGATTATCCCCAAGAGATGTGTACAACAACACATTGACACAAGGGTCTGAGGCTTGGCGTCATACATCAAACTTTTCCAATCATAAATAATGTCCACAGACCTTTTAAATAAACTCTGGTTGTGTTGTTTATTAAATTAAAAACACAAAAATAAACAGAAATTGTGAATACTGTATATAATATTGTATAGTCTTGGCATATGATGAGCTTATTTGGTACCATCTATATCCTGTCTGAATGACATTGTTACATATTGTAAGTATTGTTGTTAGGACATCTTGTTCTCGTATTTCAATTCCATTTCATGACCATGATATCTAGGTCATAACCAGGGTGGGGATTGGAGTGATAGTGAAGTGATAGTCAGAACTAATATAGTGAACAATGCCTAATCATATATGCACATGATCATACCTGACTTCCATGCGGGCCTATGGGTAACCTTGCTAACCACCCTTATCAGGTCATGACCTATCCACAATGTACGGAGACATTGCTGGATATCCTAACGTCTGTGGGTGTGTTCTTTACTTTAGGTGTAATACTGTTGTTTTGATAGGTGGTCCTCTAAAATTTATTATCAGTTTGTATTCTACAGTCATTGTTTAAAGTTGTATAATACACTTTTAGATATGCATTAATTAAAAGATATTTTGCAGACATCCTTGACTCTTTGATTAATGCTTGAATACACTCATTACTTTTATGATCTTGGTCAAGGGTCAGGATAATGTACAAATGACCAGCACGGCATTGGTTAACCATGATGACATAATTGATGTCAAGCCTACAGTTTTCTTCTTTGAGGAACGCTTAGGCAAGTTCCTGCGTAGGCCGGTTGAACAACTGAAACAGCTATTACATAAGACATATGAATCACACAAAACATCTAAACTATATTTTTCTCGGCAACAAACTTTGTGTACTGAGAACAGAGACAAAGTCATCTAGTTCAGTGAGAACTGCATGTAATAAATAAGTGCATAATGAGATTTGGTGGCATCTGTCTTGACTGCGAAAGATTGAGGGCAATTGCTGATAATTGAATAGAGGTGTGGATGCATTCAAGACGGGAGTTCTATCTATCCCTTCTTTCACCTCAGAACATATTTGGAAACTGGGTGGAAACCTGTGCTGCTCTTCAATAGCTGTGGACCCATCTGGTTGATTACTCTAAAGTGAGCAGAGCTGTGAATATGACTATTGAGCCTGTATGCATGTGTTAGATATTAACAACCTTGCTTGAATCGGTGGAGTGACGTTCTGTGACATGGCCACTTTGAACTGCTGCTTAAACATATACTCGCTTGTATTAATGGTAGATATGGGATATGTGATATCGATGCATCAGAACTAATGATATTTACTTCTCTGTATTTGCAGGCAATAACTCTTAGTGCAGATGACAATATGCCAAGAAACGTGATATGGGTGTATCAGACTTATTGCAATACTTTTCCGTTTCTCGGTTTGCTTCCCCTACCTGCTAGGAGAGCAGAGACACAGTTATATCAGGTATTGGGGCCACAAGGACACCTCTATCAGCTCAGTGAATCATGAGGTCATAGACCTCTCTGGCCATCACCGGATATCATTGGATGATAACAGTAAAAAGTTTAAAAGAAAAAGAAAAAAAAGATACAGGTAGGCTGCATTCCTAACATACCTTATTCCATTATTTGTTTTGTTCATTATTGTTTTCTCTTTTGCCTTTATAGTTTGGTTGGGAGGATAAACCCCATTGGCTTGATTGGTTACATGATTGCATTGTACACACCCTATCTGGATTAGTAACAAAATGCATTATCTTAATGGAAACCAAACTAGTTCTCCCATATTTGGTCCCTCCCTCTTAATCCTTCTTCATAGAGTCTGACCTGCAACTGTCATGGAGTTATGATCAAAGTTTTATGTGTTGTTGACAGGCACAGGGTGTGCTGTCACAGACTAATCCTCCTTCCCAGTTCGTTCTGTCCAGAATTGATCATACCTCAGGTCAGCAGGCCATCACTATAGCAGCTGTGTAATGAGGTATTTATATACAGCGAATATAACAAAGCATGCTGACAGCAGTCATACAAGGGCGGACCGCCATCATACTACCCATTCCCAGGTCTGACAGGGCTCAAAGGCAGGAGAGGTCATCAGGACTTACATTATACACAGAGGCCTGTTTTCTTTTGGTATTGTATGGTTCAAGCTAGATATCAGAATATCTGTATATACTAAGGAGCTGGCATTGTTGTACGACAGGGTCATACCATCTTTGATGTTTTCTCATCCTCCTGCCTGTAGAGTGATAACCTTTTCTTTTGACGCCTCAACCTGAATCTGGTACCCCCCCCCCCCCCCACTGTTAAATAATTGTCACTCTTTTGTCCTGATCGAACAGAAATGCGACCGAGTCTACTCACCAGGGCTGCATTGATGCATCATGCATACCCCTAATTTGGTAATCTATCATGAGAAAGAAGAGGTGTGCCCTTAAATGTTTTGGTAAAATAAGCATTGATTTGTGATAAACCGTAATCAAATTTAAAAACTCAGACTTTTGAATCTGAACTGCTATCTTGAAATCAGTTGTGTGTGCTGGCCAACACCGCTGGGGAATGGTATAAGAATCTACTAGGTCCTTCTTACAATATCCTGACTGTAAAATAAATACATTTCAGGTTGTTTAAGACATCGAAGACGCTCTCATTACTGATACTGCTTTGAGAGGAGAGTTGATAGATCATGTACCAAAAAGTAATTCAGTATTTGCATTGCTCTTCCTGGCAATAGGGATGATGAACTGATGATAGGGCTATAGTGTATGCAAGTAGATAGTCAGCACAACATTCATTTTCATTTTATATTTGTCAGAATTATGTTGAGCCTCTCCACTTAAGTTAAACTTCCAATCAATCCTGCCCTTTTTCTCCCACTTGCCCATCCCTTACTTAGCCCTGCCATTCCCTTCCTTGACCATCTCTCGCTCCTTTTCCTCCTTTGCTGCCTTTCTCTCCACCACAATCCCTAACCTTTTCACAGTACAGATACTGACTGAGGTGCATTCTAAACCTTTTAATAACCTCTGTATAGTCCTAATGAGTGGTGCATCATGTAGACTAATGGATGGTCGGCGTCATGTGAATACAACCTAAGTCTATTAACTATTCCCTCTCAGAGGCTCAGAATTGGTTGGTCTTTGGATCACAATAATATGATATCCCAATCAGCTGGTTAACCACCATCAAATACAAATAAAAGACCTTCAAGAGTTTGATATCCCATTTCCCAGGAGCATTTACATTATCAACATCCAGGAGGCAACATATGCATAATCAATTGGAATCCTTGCTTAAAAGAGATGACACAGGCAGACGTAGCATCCGTCTGATCGACTTGAGGGACTAGAGGAGTAGATCTAGATGAACCAATGAACTCATTTCCCTCCCTCAAGTATCCATTATAGAGAAATTGAAGCTTCTCCACACCATTTCCATAATGTACTCCCAAGCCGACATACATAATTTCAAATCTTTGCATGGGACCTGGGGAGATTGCAAGATATTATGTCTAATCGATCTCCCAAGCACCCGGGGGCTCAGACACACTTAAAATACAGCAGTGACCCATGAGATGTTACTGAATATTCCTCAGACATCTACAGATGTAGTGCTTTCCATCTTAGCAGGATATTTGTGAACATTTTTGCGATGGAGTATGTAGACTACAGTCCCTTGCAGTGAAATAATAATAATGGATAAGGTGGCAGTATTTGGAAATAGTTGCTTCATTATACTAATCCTCACAATCCTTACAATCCCCTGTTTCCCCTTGCCAATCCAACCGTAATCCTCCTTCAGCAGGACTGCTATGAGCATAGACTGTTAATAGGGATTTGGCTTATTTCCCGGGATTTTACTTGGTTTGACCTGTTGCTTTCAGTTGCCTATTTAAATCTTAACAGAAGCCTTCATTTTTATTAGTTGTGGCTGTTTCTGGGGACCGCATCTCACATTCAAGTACCTGAAGCATCCATTTGCCGAACAACATTTTAAAGTGTTTTCATTCACAGCAGGTCAGGGGTTGTTGTAATTTCTGTCTCATGGTGGTTTTCTTTGTTTATTCATACTCTTTAAAGGAGTATTGTTCAACCAACAATAGTACTGAAACATGAATTCAACGCAAAGGGGGCCCTGGACACTGGTATTGAAAGGGACCCCAGCTATGACGTAACCAAATGCATAGATCATTCTTCTCATTGGTAGAGAAGATAGTATAACCCCCCTTTCTAAAGATGCCCCCAGTCTTTGATATGAGTACATAGATTCTTTTTTAATGCTAAAGGAATTCATAACTTTTGATGAGTATTTCCCTTTTCCTAAATTTATAGATCTTTTATTACCTAACTATACATTATTCTTATCCTATTGTCATCTTAAAAAACTAATGATTTACAGTATACTCACCTTTTATGTCGATTTCAGCACTGGTGTTATCACTGATCCCCAGATGTAGAGCAGTTTATTGCAGAATCCAATATAGCCAACGTCTTCACATAGCGTTGCATTGCATTGTCATATTGACCTAAAATCAATACTTTTTTTGCAACAAGATGCCACTATGAACAAAATTTGAATCTTGTGCCATGCCATCTCGCAACAACATATAAACTTATTTGCATCAAAATGTGGATTGCATTCACCTACCATTCATTTGTTTGAACCATCAGCATTCCCCTTGGACAAACTGGGGATGTATAAACGATGGTCCCTTAACTTAAGGCTGTATCTCACGACCATGAGCCAATGTTTTTGTCTCTGACCGGGTGCCGTCTCTGACTGGGTGCCGTCTCTGACCAGGTGTAAGAAAAAAGGACAAAAAAGGTGTTTTAAAAAGAATTATACTTATATATAAAAGGATTTGTAAAAACGTTATGGTGTCATATATTTATCATTATAATTATAATTAGCCTTCCGCTATTGGTATCTTGACCTTATCAAGCCAAGCCGGTCAGAGACGGCACCTGGTCAGAGACGGCACCTGGTCAGAGACGGCACCTGGTCAGAGACGGCACCTGGTCAGAGACGGCACCTGGTCAGAGACGGCACCTGGTCAGAGACGGCACCTGGTCAGAGACAGCACCTGGTCAGAGACAAAAACATTGGCTCATGGTCGTGCGACACAGCCCTAGATGATCCATCTGGACATTGATAGCACTAACATTTGCCCTCACATTGTCAGACTAAAAGGGCGGTAACACCATTTGTGGAATCACATAAAAAATGTTATAACAGAGCTGACGGCCCTCATCTAATTCTGGGCAGGATCATGTGCTAGGATGGGATATCAGAATTGCCGCAGACTTAATTAATGATGGATTTGATCTAATGTAATGTCCATCCAACTATGAGTCTTTGCTTAATGGTGCATACATATATGACAGGAGATCAGATTAGAGGTAGTAAATGATAGTGAAGAATGACTTGACTTATCTGTGCTTAAAACATTATATTGTAGCCTTGATTACTTCTTGACTCAATGAGGTTGAATAGGAAAAGAACAACATTATTAAGGGCCCTGGGCTGTTACAGATTTTAGATTCAACCTGAACAACAATGAGGACCTAAAAGTGAAGCCTGAAGGACAGATGATGTAGTACACACAACTTGAAATCCCGCTCTCTGGCAGGGGAAAGGACAGCAAAGTGTTGAAATATACATTGACCCGGCTGTCTCTCTCATTATACCTATGTTATATGCAAAATAGTAAAGAAATGTTGCTTCTGAAAACCTGTGCGAGAAGGGTCTCTCCTAAGATGTATTATAATTATCTGACTGTGTCTGTGCAACCGTTTTTCAGTTGTCCTTGTCCAATTTGTTGGCAAACCATCAGCACTCTGTTCTGCTATGTGGCTTTGTGAGCTTGAAATATTTAATACTCTTTAATCATTCAGGGAGCATAATTTGAGATATATGATTATTAGAATGATATTCATCCATGGAATACAAGGACTCCAGCCTGTCAAAGAATATCATAGGTAGCATGGACTTTGATCTTATACATTTTCATTGGATGTATTCATAATCAAATTGGTGATACTAATGTATATTGAGGATAGTTATTGGTATACATAGGGCTCAAAGTGAATGATGGAAAGTGTATGAAGGGCAACTAACATCTTAATTGGTATCAGGTTGAAAAAAATGCTACTCTAAATGTAAATATTTTCACTGGGATATACATTCACGGATCTAGTAAAAAGTCAAATATAGGGGAGAGAGGGGCATTTTGAGCCACTTATGCACATTTATTTTTTTCCTGACTTTATCAAGGTCATCTGAACCTTGGTTTTGCGCTATATAACGACCCATGGCAATGCAACTATGGTCATTTGTTGTATTTCTTTTGATTTTTCGAAAATAAAATCTTTGGGTGGTTCAATGTGCCCCATGCCCTGGGCAGGTTGACCCACCCAATGAGGCACCTTGAACCACATATCTTGAATGGTTCAAACAATCAGCAATACGGATTTATTATGAAAGTTAAGGTTGAAATACTTGCTATTGTTACTTTTGCATAGGATTGAATATGAAAAATACATGTTTAACGCATACAAATCATTAAATTATAGCTTCTAGTTAAGTCACTGGGTTAGAGCCTTACAAATTTTCCTTTAGGTTAATACAAACTATCGTCAGAGGATTGCTGCTATTTGAACATGCCGTATAAATCTTTAATTACATTCTTTTATGATATAACAGGCTGTTCTGCTTCTGAAAATTGATACATTTTGTACATCTGAGAATAAACAAACTATGCTATGAAATAATTTATCATCAAAACATAATATTGTGTTTCGTTCTGTGTGGCTTAAGGTGGATCGCGGCCATTGCAGAATGGACTACTGCGCATCTTTCTGCGGTTTAGCAGTTTAGAGCAATATGTATTTTTGATATAATAATTATAGGTATTTTAGGCATTTTCTAACGTTCTTCAGGAGCTTTTATTTATGAAGTAATAAATGGTATTTGAAAGGGCATAAATGTGAATAACTTGCTTATATATATCCAAAGCTACATAACCAAATCATTTTATATGCAGATTGTTGGGATATTACCCATAATGCAATGCTTCAAAGGTTATTTTAGTCCGGTTTTGCATTACTTTTTTACTTCAAAGGGCCAAAACCCTCAAATTATGCACGGCACCCCATATCAAAATTACTCTTATTTGTCAGCAAATGATCCAAGCAATCTTTTGGGGAAGTTTAAGAAAAATCTGATGACTTTTATTACTATTTTTCTTTGATTATGTAAGGAAATAATGAAAATTTATTCCAACTTTTCACCAAAAGATGATATTTTTTCCCAGAATGCTGGTTGATAAATCTCCAAAAATATTTTTAGAATAAAGGTATATATCCTTTTGTTCATTGTGTGATGTTTCAGAATCCTGGAGGTTTTTTTTGATAGAAAATAAAATCATAGAAATCTTTACATAATTTTCGTTTTTTTAATGTAAAACTAAAATACTTTTATTTTTCAAAATTCCATATTTTAAAAAGTAGCTCGGCAACCCCTACTTTTGTTTTTGTTTTCTATTTTCAAATGATTTAGGGTACTCACAGAAAAAGAATTGGGAAATTCTGATGACTTTGATTCAATGGGATCGACCCACCTTAATTCTAATGAACTATGGGTGGTTTAACCCATAGGCCTCCCTGTTGGGTTAGCCTATGGTTGACCCAGAGATGGAACTGAGCAATATCATCTCACCTATTGCCTACAAGCTGACAAGTGGACCTTAGAAAATTCTACCCTCTGGTGAAAAGTGGTGATACTTTGTCCCTCTATGCATTGCACGGGCACACATGTGGTAAATAATGGAACTAGTCCTTCAAGACAGAGATTTGGGTACTTTGAGCATGGTTCAAGGTGCCCTAATTTTTGTGGTTCAATGTACCCCATGCTAACTATCATAGATAAGGTTCATTTAATTCAAATTACATGACACCTTCAGGATTAAAATCAGGTTCTATGCAAGCATTCAGATACATACTTTGACCTCCATATAGAACTTAGGCCAGCAATGTTTTGTAACAACATAAGAAATAAAGTTTAACAATTGCAATTTTTTACTTTCAATGGCTTAAATCGTTCATGTTGTCTGAGTTTCTTCTCAGCATACCAAAATAAATATGATGTTGCTGCTCTGAACTGTCTATATAAGGGGGTAATATGGTAGGCAAACTGCTGGAAAATTCCCAAAGGAATAGCAAAGAGAGCATGTGGTTCAATGTGCCAAGGTGGTCAATGTGCCCCTCTCTCCCGTAGTAGTTATATAACTACATTGGATTAAGTTTTGCTTATTTTCGCGGATTTCGAGGTTCACAAAATATGTACAGCATGGAATGAAGTCAATTTACAATACCAAATGGCAAGGCACGCTAAGGTTTTATCATAGAAACAATCTTCTGTTTGTATTGCACCTTAATCCTTTATGGTTCTCCGCATCTCGGGCTCTATCGCACAACGTAATCTTTATACCTCCTGATCCAGTGGGACAGGAGATTCATCACGCAAATAGCTACCCACTGAACACTATAATCAGTGTATGAACCTGGGCAGATTATCCCAAGCGATGTTTACAACACCTTGACAGAAGGGCCTGAGGCCTGCTATAATGTTCCTTATCAACCATCACAAATGGTGAATAATTTCTGCATATATCTACATTTTATACAAACGAAAGGGATTAGCAATAAAGTTAGAGTTGATGTCAACATAGTGCTCATGATCATCATTGTGATGTGCTTAGCTAGCACCATTCATGATCTGTCTAGTGTGGTAAATCTTGTGAGCATTGTTGTAAGGACAACTTGGTTTATTTTGTTCAGTTTCATGCATATAATATCTAGATTATCTAGATACAGTGATCCAAGATGGCAAATGGACATGAAGCCTTATGGCATAATGCAGTCAAAAGATTACCATTAAGGTAGATGTCTAAGATGAAGAACGTGTTCACTGCGCATGTCATTACCCATACCAGAGGGCACGACAGATGTGACTGTAGCCGTATAACATGATGAGCATAGCCTTATAATATCCTTGTGCAGGCATTACTCCATCCATACACTAGGGGACAGTAGTTGGCAATTACATGGACATATACTCTCCCTGCATAGGGCTCTTTCACTATAACACTGTAAGTATAGGCTTCAGGGCAAAATGATACAAATTTCTGAAATAATGCATGGGACCCTATGTTGAAATTACTTGATTTGGAAATGATGTAATGGATGTTCTGTGGGGGTTTTTAAAAACATAATTCAAAAACTTCTACTACTATTCCTCATTCGTTAAAACAACTTCCTCTCTTTGATCTTAAGGAACTACTTTTAATTCTCGAAATTCTATATCAAGTAGCTCGCGGCCACCTATATTTCGTTTTGCTATCGGGTTAAAAATTATGCAAGGAACGTGGAGTAATGCTTTGGAGGAGATCTAGAAACTTTTGATCCATCCTAGACAGCCACCTTAAAAAAGATTTAATGGAACATGACAGTGGTTGTACAAAGTCCTCACTTTTTAGACAAAAACGGATTGTCTTTTGAGGACAGAGACTGCTGCAAAATTATCTGGCTCAGGGAAGACGACATGTCTCAGTCAGATTGAAAACAATTGTTGTTTACTGAAAAGAGTTTCCAGATGGGAGGTTGGCAAAGTTAATCTTTTATCTCTCATTTCTGTAACTTAGGACATAATTGGAAACTGGGTAAAACCTGAAGTGCCTCCCGATAATTGTCAGCCAAATTAAAATTCAAAGTAACCAGAGCTTTGAATATGCCTATTGGGTGTGTATGGGCGTGGGGGATATGAATATTCCAGTTGCCACCCACAGGCTAGAATTCCTGACTTCAAAAAGAAATTCCATTGTTATACAGTCCACTATTTTTTGCTCCCTTAAGCAACTTGCTTAGTTGGGGACATTATTGAATTGTACACAAACTATTTGGATTATTACCTATTATGCAGAATCAAAATAGAAACTAGACTATTCTTCCCTTTCTTGGACCCTCCCTCTCGGTCTTTCTTTATAGTGTCTGGTATTCAACACTCATGTAGTTATAGCCAACGTGTTATGTTTTGCTGACAAGCAGAGCTTTGTTATCACAGTCTTATCCTCCGTGCTAGTTTCTACCGTCAGTCTGTCCACCATTGATCATACCTCAGGTCAGCAGGCCATCACTATAGCAGCTGTGTAATGAGGTATTTATATACAGTGAGTATAACAAAGCATGCTGACAGCAGTCATACCAGGGCCGACGGCTGTCATACTACTCATTCCCAGAGCTGACAGGGCTCAAAGCAGTATTGGTCTCCACAACTTGCATTATACATAGAGCCAGGTATATTCCTCTGGTATGGCCTCCATCTAAGGTCTTTTATAAATAATGTTTTTTTCTCACTCTCTTACCCATAGAGGGATAACCTTTTCTTTGACAACCCAAATCTGCTGATCCATCCTCTACTGTTGGACAATGACATCACAACATTCATTTTAGTCAGCAGAAGGAGCATGACACTGCTGCATATGACAGGACATTCTGAGGGTGAGGCACGGGGCATTGCGCCATGTATAATAAGGCTTTAAATGCTAGGAAATCCCAGCCTAAATCATGAAACCCTCAGCCAGGCTTGTTGAGTTTATATAACACTTCAGTTATATTTAGAATCCCCCTAACAGCATCCACCACATGCAGGCATATCCTAGCCCTGTGAGCCTGTATTCCCCAGCACCAGTACCCCATGTATAAAGGCTCAGGCAACCAACAAATGTGACCCGTTTTAACGAAATGGGTCGGAAGTCGCACATTTAAGAGCCTAGATATGGGCATTTTAAGTAGCATAGTGTGGAAAAAATATTATTTTTGAAAAATGAGTTTTTGACATTTTTCTAACTTATGAATAGTTATCTTATGGAATAATAAGGTACAAACCAGATTTCAATTCCCATTATTCCCAAAATGATGGCCATTGGATTTATAATTGTATTGTATAATATTGTTAATATCTAATTTAAATGCTAATTATCTCATTTTAATTAAATTCCATTTAATTCAACAAAAATGTATCAAAAATGTTGCCAAAGGGTCAAAACTGGCCAATATACTACATGTCACATATCAAATGAAAGCTCTTGATGAGCTGTACACGAATATTGCAATATCACAACATTTCTAATATGCGACTTCCGACCCATTTCGTTAAAACGGGTCACAAATAGTTTGCTTGTTGTTCCTTTCCAGCAGTCCTCTGGTCTAGACAAGTTGCACTGGTGTGACCAGCAGTTGCACTCTGCCAGTGGTATAGTATTGAGTACTAGTGATACCCACCAGTGTACTGACTACCACCAGTGTGTCCACAGAAAACGGTATACTCCCCCTTGAATAGGCCACATGCTACTATTTTGGGTAAAAAAAGAACATCTATACACAATGATACCATTGCACAATGTGTATACCAAGAAGCCAATATGTAATCATAAAATCTAAGAGGGTGCTATAGTTTTATCATTCTTTTATAGACTATTTAATTCCAAGCAAAGCCTGATTCAAGGTCCCCCTACTGAAGTCACCTGGCCAGGACAGCATGATCACCTGGTCCCACTGCTCACTGCACCCTTCACCCATACATTGTAAAAAATGTGTATATAATCTAAACACTTTCACCGAAACATATTGATAGCAAAATCCCAATTTTTCTTTCTGTAAAGATGTGCATGAATATGGCTGCCAGTGATGGGTGAGCTGCAACAGTGAAAAATGGTGGGCGAGGGCAGTTTGGCTAGCCCACTGGTATTATTCTTGTACTCCTTCTACAGGCTCTTCCCTATATACAGGCTCTTCTTATCCAAATACAGTACCTATACTGTTGTTTAACATCCATGGTAATTTAGATAATGTCAACAATAATGAGTAGATAGTGCTGTCCAGAATATTCCAGTGAGCTAGCCAAACTGGCCTTGCCCACTATTGTTTCAATTTTGTAGGCCCACCCATCACCAGCAGCCATATCCCTGTACCTGCTGACAGAAGAAAGTGCATAAATACTGAGATTCAGTGAAAGTGTTAAACTTTAATGTGTTTGGGCAAATTTATGTGTTTAAATTAGAAACACTTTTTACAGTGTATGTCTGAAGGCTGTTAGAACATTCAGTTAACTAGCAGGCCTTTGGTGGGCATGAGGCCTTGTTTACAGCCACATCTGAAGGGTCACTTGGATTGGGGTCAAAATCAGCTGGGTCACATACTTTTGCCCTCTGGTGTAAAATTTGTGAAGTAAAAATCGATCTGGAATTTGAGTAGCACAGTTTAGTGGCAGAGTTATGAACTATATGCTCTACTCCTAGAGATCCTACCCTTTAAGGGCTGCATAGTGCTTTAACCTGATATGACCTGTGTAGATTCATGTGCACTAGGACACATGGCAGAATATAGAAATCAGATAGTGACCTCTGTACCAGTATATAACACATTAGAAGTGGTAGATTCAATTAAACTACTCAGCTCTGATACAAAAGATGTATTGAACATGTATCCTATAACATTGGGTGAATTGTGCCAAAAGGTGTTGTGTATAAAGGCAAAGATCAAGAAGCTCATAATTCCCTTACATGCGAAATATCACAGAGAAGTATTCACACAATATCATAGTGTGAATTGGAACGTCTAGAGTTACATACAACGGATACCCAGATCCGACCTTTTTCAGGCGATTCAGAAAGTTGACTTCATATAAGCCCACGATTCTGATAAAGTAAATTGAATTTATTCTCATAATTACACCAGCAAAAAGACTCATTAGAGATCCTATGGAGCTGATACACTCACTGATGTTCGACATGATGCATGAATGCAAATTGTGGGACAAAGGTGGCTATAGGCAGATAGGTTGTGCTTATGCATTATGCTGGTAAAAGACAAAATGCATTAAAACACTATGCAAGAATACATTCATCTATAAGATGCTTGAGATTGTTTGGTCTTTGGATACCAATAATAACATTATGCTATGGCTTCAAGGCTCAGTTATCTGATGCTGAATTCACATTATCAATATTATCAAACTCAATTAGTTAATGTGCAAGAATGTTATATCATAAGAATTGTTATACAATTGCGCTTTAATTACTGCCAGTATTAACTCAGCCTCCTGAAGCCAAGAGATATAATCAAATGTAACCCATGCTCAAAAGAGGATATGACACAGAAAGACGTAACATGCTTCTGGTAGACTTGGGTGAGTAGAGAAATAGATATAGATATGATTTTCTACCAATGGAATTGTTTCTCTCCCCTTACATCAAGTTACAGAGAAAATGGAAGCTTCTCAACACAGTTTCCCCGTGAACTCCTGTGCCGACAGACATGATTTGAAATCTATGCGGGGGGCGAAGCACTCTAAATATAGCGGTGACCTTTGAGATATTACTGATAGTTCTTCAGACATCTAAAGATGTGGCACTTCTGTTTGTGTACTATATATGATGCAATATATCTGAGCTTTCCATTTACTTGTATACATCAATATAAATTGTCACATATTGAGTAGTCAACCAATTTTTATTAAAGGTAATTCTCAAGTTATGAGTCGGTACACATATATTTATAAATACCTAGCCACAACTGACAACCAGGAGTAAAGTATGAAAGCAAAAGAAAATTGGCAATATTGGTTATGAGCTTTGAGATAAAGATTTAATGTGAAATCGGTTCCTGTCCATTTTGTATTTGACTTTTGGTTATATCAGGTTTCACTTATGTGGCCTGTAATCACCTGCTATTCCTGTGTCGGATTTTAATGAAGCAGGAGGACATGGGATCATATCCCTTCTCCTATAAACCGTTTTATGTTATGCTTGAGTGTATTGTCCTTGTATAATGAGAAGGAACTGACCTTTGCCAGTAACGAGACAGGAAGGAAACGGATATAAGTCAGACTCTGAAGACAGTTTGACATCTTATCATGTAATTACAGCAACGGTCCACACACTAATTACTATGTGTTTTTGAGGGCGACATTGAATTTAGGTGCCTTTTGATAGCCAAAATGGTCAGGTATTAAAGTATAGCTAGCCAGATTTTGCCAGTTCCATCGTGAATTGCGCTAGTTGAATAACACATTCTGCTCGCCAACTTGAGACCGACCCTCTCAAAACATGACAGACCCTGTACGTCTCTATGCAATTTGAAAGGAAATCTCTTTTTTTTTTTTTTTTTCATCTTCTGAGCTCACACGCAAATGCACCTGTCAACCCCCCCCCCCTCATACCTCTATCTATGTATGTTGAAGTGTAATATGCAACTAGTTAGAATATTAATGTGACACTGACTAGAATAAGAGACCATATTTACACTGAAAATAGTCTTACATTACGACCAAATAGCCATACGTTTGCACAACATTACTCTCCTCCCTTCCCCCTCCCTTTTACTCCAACTTCAGAATAACTACTGCAGAGGTCATGAACTGTTATGTATAGACTTTGTTTATTTTTCCATCATCGCACCTGATTTAACCTGCTGCTCTCAGTTGATTGTTTTAATCTGAACACTGACAAGAAGACGCTTTCTTGCCTTCAGACCAGACATTTCTTTTGAAGCCTTCATTTTTATTTGTTTTGGCAGTTTCTGGTCACCAAATCCCATTTCCAGGTATGTAAAACCTCTTATCACGCTGCTACAAATCCCCACCAACATACTGAAGTGTTAAATTCACAGGAGGACATTGGTAATTGTATCCTCTGCGTCATGTTTGTTTTGGTGGTGTATTCATGTTCTGCAAAAAGCTATTGTTCACCTGACAATGGCAACTAAGTACTTCCATGTAAAGTCAGTGTTTCCATACAGATGGGCTAAGGACCCTGAATGGGAGGCAAGCTTATGAATGAAACATGAAGCAGGGAAGAGACGGGATAACAGAATTGTGGCAGACTTGATCATAGATTTTTAATCATATTTAACGTCCATCCAAGTGCAAGTCTTCATACATGGTAGGTTCATTGTAGCCTTGGTTTTGGATGTTTATCATAGCTGACAATGCCACTCTTTATGGCCTAAAAAAGGCTGAATTAGAATATAAGTAGCCACTATTATAATTAGGGTCATGACAATATATAACCAATTACAGAACAAACCGACTATACCAACTTCTCGAGACTTCACCGTGGTTTCACTGAAAAAGAGGCAAATATGATATCAAAATCCTATTACCTATTAACCATACACAAGATACCCATCTTGCAAATATCGGCATATGCAAAATTTGCATTTATGATAATAATTATTATGTACATGCAATAATTTTGTGAGTATGTATAAATTCATATTCTATCGCAATTGTCTTTGTGACTATAGTGTCTGATAGAGTCCAAGTGACACTGCACTTGAGAGCTATCTGAACTAATAGGGGAGCTAGCATGTGAGGTTTCAAAAAGGTTTGAGTGGGCTGCTATAGTTGGTCTGAAGGGCTACCCCCCCTATTTTTGGGCTGAGAAATTCGAATCTGGTGTGTGTAGAGCCATACAGGTGTCGGAACAAGGTCAAATATGAGGTCAAAGGTCAAGGTCACCCCAGAAAAAGGTCAAATCAGAAAATATACTCATAGGGGCAGTGCTCAGTTAATATTAATAGTATGGGTTTGGTATTTTGTGTCATGATGTAGCTATATAATGTCAACATCCATGAAAAATTGATATGACCTTGGCCAAGGTCATATTTTTCAAGGTCAAACATGGAAAATCTGACAAAAATGTCATGTATACTACCTTTCAATACATTGTACTTCTTAAAATAGCACCTCAGATATGAATTTTGATGTTTACATGATGCTAACATAGCTTAGGAACCAAGTCTTTTTGGAATTTTAATGAAATATGTAATATTGCCATGGTTACATCCTTTCATTCATCAAGGTCAAATCTCAGAATTACACCTGATCAAGTTAGGGGAATCCCTAATACGGGGTAGTCCTCAGTTAATATGATAAGCATGGGCTTGAATTATGTGTTATTGATAGAACTTTATTAGATGCACATCCATGAATAGTGACATGACCTTGGCCAAGGTCAAGGTTAATATCATATTTCTCAGGGTCAAATGGGGGGAAAATTGACAAAAAAAAACTCATAATACAATCTAGGCCAGTTCATGGGGGCCCTAGGTCATGGGGGCCCCAGTTCAGAGGGCCCAAGTTCAGAGGGCCCCAGTTCAGAGGGCCCCAGTTCAGGGGGCCCCTTTTCCAGATCGAGGGCCTAAAGGCCTGATACCATCTGGACTGTCATTGTTTGGATCATTACAGGTTTACTCTCTGTTTCGCCTTCTTTGACATATGCTACTAACTGCCAAAAATATGCTATTTCTGCAAGTTTTGTGCTGTTCAATAGGTATTTTGGATAAAGTTGTTGCTTTTATTTTCATCCATTAATATTTTGTTTAATTGGCTTTAAGGTTCTCTCGATTTTGTTACAATCACTTCCGTCTAAAAACCTTAATCTTCTGTTCTGTTGAACTCCATGAATTACATGCAGAATTTTGTCAGAATACTCGAGAGGATGTAAAACCGAGCAGTGAATTCAAGCATTGATAGGGATTTGGGCAAAACAGGGTAATGCAACTCAAAATCCCAACCTGAAAGCTGAAAGACAGTAACAGAATCCTAGGCACATCAATGAATCAATTCAGATGAGGGTAGAAATAAAGTTTTCAATTATCAATACATTTCTTTGGTGTCCTTCTTTCACTGCAACATTGAATTCAGAACTGGAGGTGGGTGATGAGTAGCTAACTGCAGAGGGAATCTGATTGATGCAGCAATGGATACCTGACTGTAATAAAATAAAATTGGAAAAAGAATCAGTAAATGCATACAATGAATAACAACAACCAAACTTGGTTGGAGGTATATATAGCTGCGCCTTGAATAAGCACCTTTGCTTACAAACTTCGATGGAACCATAACGCAAGCTGTGTTTTCCCTTAAGATGCTGCTCATTTCACGCTCTACTGCAGCAACGTGATCTTTATATCCCCTGGGGGCAGGGGATCCATCATGTCAATGACTGCTTAAGTAACACTATAATGAGTGTATGACCCTTGGTAGCACATAATCCCCAAAGGCACTATACAGCAAACCCAGAAAAAACGTTATTTTACGTCGGAATAACGTTTTAAAATCTTATATAACGCTTTGCCATAGTAAAGAGCCTTAGAGAAAGGTTATAACTTTATAAAATGTTGTAAAACGTTTTTTGTTAACTGGGAAAGCCTGAATTTTGTTTGAAAGGTTGAAGCTTGATTCTTGTAAAATACATCTTCCTATACTGATTCCCTTTAATTCGATTGCAGAAAAGTATTAGCAATAAAATAGATAATATATTGATGGTTTTTCATATAGTACACTGGACGATTCTAGAATAATACCGAAATAGCTAAGAAACTTGTAACTAAGTTCCTTCGAAGTGAAACACATTTTACATTGGCTACAGCAAGATGTATCCACAATATTCATTGACTGGAAAAATGCCTAGTTCATGGTCTGTCTGATTGCCTGTGTTATTTCCTGTGAAATATATATAGCACTCTCTTCATAGTATAGGTTTTCTATAATCATGCTTGCGATTTTTATGTGATATTTGCGAAAATTAAAGCCCCCTTGAGTGTTTAGATCAATATATTACTTTTCAACTTATAGATGCAAATAGTGCATGGTCCGTTGCATTTATGAATAATTGCAAGATTAAATTTATATTTTGTCTGGTTTGGCACAGACAGAGTGGTATAGCAGGGGCATCTGCTGGGAGAAGGTGTGAAAGCCTGAAACCCAGCCTGTTATACCAGGCTGATATGTAGACAGGATCGGCTAAGCTGACTTTGGGGGGTCTGTATCAGTTGGGTCCAGTTGAGTTGGGTCAAGTCGGCTCATCTGGACCAGCATACACAGCCATAGTTTGGTACAATCTGAGCTGGTCGGCTAAATGTAAATCACATATTTTCTGAATCACATGACCATGAGGTATTCTTTGATTGGTTATGCTTGTCCCGACTCTCCCCAACTCAGTCGGGAGTGAGTATACACGGCCATTTCAGTCCCAACCAGCCCCATCTGCCCCCCCCCCCCAGTACATTGCTTGTACTTATTTAATGGCCTATTAGAATTTTGATGCATAAATGAAAGCCCCGCTAACAACTCGAAGGTGTATTTGGGGATTGCTATACCCCTGATAGGCTCCTGATTAACTAGCACTGTGCTGGTATATATAATGATGTCAAATAAACATATACCATCCAGGTATCATGTAACTTTTAGAGATCTAGAGAGATTTAAAAAAATAAATATTGTGCACCTTATTGTAGCTTTAGTTCTGAAGCGAACTCTGACAGTTAAATGAGCAGAGGTCGTCGTGGTAAGACAACACTGCAGGTAATAAATAGCTGGGTTGACATTCGGTACGCGAGTACAGGGTGGAGGCCTATTCCTGGTCATTCAGGGAAGGTGTGGGTAGATTGTGGATAGGACCTGGAGGAAATTGCAAGTTCTATCTTTCCTTTTTCCTGCCTTAGGACGCAGTAAGAGGCTGGGTGGAAACCTGAGCTTCACCAAAATAGCTGTGCTCCCTTCTGGTTGATTAAGTAACTAGAGCCTGGAATATGTTTACCTGGTGTATATGTGTGTGCTGAATATGAATAGTCCTGCTCCGATAAAATAATGGTTCTTTCCACGACTAAAAACACATGGGAAAGAGCGTAATCATTTTCAGTTTTACATTAGAATTCATGTTCGAGCTCGAGGCATGGTCCCTGCAGGACTCTCAATAGTATCTCAACTTATGAAATCTAATTTTAAAAGATCTAGATACAAACTTTAATCATCAACTGTGTGAAATCAGCAACTAAATGCTAAAGGGTTGATATATAATGAAGCCTGATCATATGCATGCTTTTGGAAGATTGAACTTGAAGGTATTTGTAGACTTTGTATCCAGACAATTACAGGCCTGCTGTGCAGCAACAACAGCATTACTAGTGACGTTACTATGGTGATTCTCAACTGCATGTGGAAACTGCACTGCTGTATCCTGTATCTTAAAGCAACCATGGATTACTGGGAATGGTATTAGCACAATGTATCTCTGTATACGGATTTTAGAGTTGTTCTGATTGTCTCGACCCAAGACACTTGTGCTAAAGCATTCTTACCGAAGTATATACCCATTTAACCTCTAATAAACATTGCTTGCATATTGTGGCACGAATTATGGAGGATAGAACATTGTATATCTATTTTAGATACAAAATTGGGAATTTGAGATTATATTCTCCACGACATTAGCAAAATGCACTATAAAACCCTGAGCATCTAAAGGTACAAAAAAAACATTGAATTCAATCTAAGTATAGGTCAACAGCACGTATTCTCTTCCTCTGTAAATTCTCGGAAACCTCAGACAACAAGATTATCATAGTATGCATCCAACCCATGAATTATAGCAATACCATGAAGGCTTGCATTTATAGTAAAATGGCTGGAGGGAAGGTGGAAATTACATTGTAAATTTCCATTCATCACCATCGTAATACTTTAAAGTAATGCAATTGTAGCACTGAGCTTTTGGTTAAGAGTCTTACCCTGCAGGCATCCAGTGTATGTAGAACTTCTAGCCCTGGTGCATTCCTGTTTTCACTGCTGTACTACCCATCTGGAAATACATGTAGAAAGAAGTGCCAAAATTCAGCACAGTCCTCTGCGGCCCTTCAGAAATGTTAGGTGCAACTGCAACCGTGCAAGCTCCATGTAAAGAAGAAACAGTGAATTAATTGGATTAGGTCCCCCCCCCCCCCACTGAATTAAAGACCTCAAATCCATAGTTTCACCATATTTCCCCCTCTACTCCTTCTCCCCATAACTCGATCCTTACTCGTGCCCCTTCAAATATATTAACCGTTTTGACCATTTAAGTAACCATGCAAAACCCTTGGAGTACTTGTGAAAGGGCAACGATTACCAAATCCAAAATGATATCAATATCTTAGAAGAGGTAACAGTTGGCCTATTACAGGACAGTATATGACTGTTAAACATGCTAATAGAACACAGGTCTATTACCAGAATTAGTAGTCTAATGTTCTGCATTAGACAAAAGACCCTTGATGTCTGGTAATTCTTACAGTTTACAAATGCAGAATCTTCTTTCCAAACCTCCGTTTGTGTACATACTATTACTAATCTCAAGTAACAATAACGACCTGTAACAATTTGAGATACATTGAATTATTTTTCATGTATACTTTTACATAATACATGTTGATATCAATACTATGTGATGTGTCAGTAATGAATATTTAGGGGGGAAATCAGTTAATTTACACCTTCTGAACTTTCGGCATTTAGCAAGAGACAATAATGGGCTCAACGATAAGTGGTAGCTGATCATTGGGCTCATTGGAATATTCCCGAATAGGCGCCCGATATGCAGGTAGCACATTTAACAATGCCCACAGTCTTCACCTGTGATAACCGATCATGCTGAGATCATTAGAAATTGTGAAAGGAAATCCACTGTACAAAATGTATACAATGTATAGTCAATAATTATGTAAACAAACAAAGTTGAATTGGTTCTTGTGAGTTTGAACTTTCTCTTCTCATTCTTTCGATAATAGACTTAGACTATAAGAAAGGAATGATCGTTAAAAGTATATTGCTAAAGGGATAATCATGACGATTTGTTTTTGCAAAAAAACACAGAGGTGGAGCTGACTCCGATTTTTAAAAGCCAATTCACATGCTCTAACATTTCAGTGCTGTTGTGTTGTGAAAAGATGCACATAACATGTCCCTGCCTCTTAGCTGGTGATGACCTTGGCCTCAGCTTTCTCCTGCTCCCCATCTGCCTCAGTGCCTCAGCAGTGTTTGTTTACATTGAGGATGGTCACGGGCGTGGCATCTGGTTAGGTTGGGGACCATGATTACCAAGAGGTTTGCTCCTTCACCTTGTAGTTCAAGAATATGGTAGCCATGGCAACGGGGAGGGCTGTATTGCCCAGATGATTCCACACCTAGCTCACACCTTGAAGAGAAAGATATTCCACTCAAGACCAGTCATTGTGAAAAGGGGAACATCTGCAACTCCCACCTCTATACAGTTACGCTTTTCTTTTTTATTCAGAATCTGACAATCTGTAGATGTTTTTTTTTCTACAGGTCCAGTAACAGAACTGCTGACCTCAGGTCTGTATGCGATACAGTTACTACAGATTTGAATTCACGTGACACTTTTAAATTATGAATATTCTAAAATGTATTGCAAGTAGTCCAGTTGGATAGAATCCCATTTGAATATCTTGTTGGGTCTGACAAAAACATCTTCATATTTGGTGTCCAAGATGTTGATTTATCACACTATAAGCGTAAGGAAAGTTACTTATGTTATAAAATCTCAATTTCACTGTAGATGTACAGTAGAATCACAATCTCATTCCACTTTCAGTGTAGATGTAGAGTGGAATCTGCAGCTGCTGTAGTTTAACAATAGAAAATATGGTTATTTACAGTGTACGCCTCTCATCATATTCATGCACACTGCAACACAAGCATCATTTACATGCCATGTGCCTGGAACTTTAATTTCAACTACAATAAATAAAGCTTGGGTCAACAATAGGATTCTTGAATGTTAAAAAGTCCCTCCAAAAAGCAAAGCCATGCCCTCGATTAGTGCTTACATGAGGTACCTAATTAGTCTCACTGCTGACATTTGACCGTCTCTTTTAAATATCCAATAGTCCTGATAATTGAACAAATTGTTTTGGGTCTGAGTTAAATTGTTTCATCGATGTGCCATAAACCGTTTTTAAATTCCATTAAGACATTTCAGCATGAGTCGTTTTACATCTTGTGTTTTTATTTCACACAAATCCCTGATGACGATTATTCTCACAAAATTCTTGAATGCAAAAATGTCTTCTTGTTTGGAGACATCCTTTCGGGCATTACTAGGGTACCCTAGACGTTGTTCTGCATCTTTACAAAGGGAAGTTAGAGTTCTCAGCCATTGACTATGAGGCATGAAATCCAGAGATCCTCAAACTCGATAAAGGTCGTACTCCAAGAGAGGGATAATGGTCTTTAGGTTCTATGATAGGAATGGCATCATAATGGTTCAAGGTTCTATTCAAGTTGTGGACAGATCAAATAGGACACTTGATGATGCAAATCACCGGCGAAGATACCATTCACATTTGTTTATATTCTGTATAATTGTATATTGTTGATATGATTATTTTATGTTGATGTTATGGGCACCTTTCACCCTAACCTCTGAAGAGGACATATTACTTCCAAGAAATGTAATCTGACCACCCGCATATAAAGTAACTTATTCGGTAAATTGGATAGTCATAAGTTATTCGGCGTAGTGGATGGTTTAGCTGGAGGCTCTGGTGTGTAGACTTGTAGGGTTTCAGCCAGAAGTGCCTCCTGATTGAGAAGCCTGCATGAGGATGACAGTGATGTAATCTAGATGTTCACCTTTCACACACAGGGAGTACCAGCGTGATGCCGTGCTAAGGGCTAGATGGATGCAGTCCCCGGGGGGGTAGTCACTCTTTGAAGCTAGGTACCAACTGCGAAACTACAGCCCCCCCTATTTGGTTATTTGACAGCCCCTTGAAAATGTGTATTATTTTTACAGCCCCCTTTTTTCTAAGAGATCAGATGACAGCCCACTGTTAAGAGGCCTCTTCCATTCAACGTGAGATTATTTTGGAATTATATAGATTCCTCAAGTCATGTATGAGATTTAAGGGTTCATTATTTTTATTTCAATTCTGACAGCCCCTTATTTTGTACTTTCCAGTCATTGACAGCCCCTAATTTTTTACTTTTTTTACGATTAACAGCCCCCCTTTTTCTTGCTCTGACGCGCACAGCGACAGCTCTTAGGGGTCATTACCGCAGTTGGTACCCATTCCTATACTGAGTACCCCCCCCCCTGGGGTGCAGTCGTATTCTGCATTTGCTGCCATTCAGATATAAAGCTTGGAGATGTTCATGGGACCAAACTAGCATGGAATGACACCACGTCCATGGACCTCTTGCAGAGTAGCTCAAGTTTGCATTGAAGTTGATACATTTATATTTGACTATTTGAACCTTGATTCATTTTGGATAGAGGTTGGACTGAGCCTCAAGTGGGTATCTGGGTCACGGGGTAGAACCGATATCTGCTCTTCCATCTGCTGACAGGGTCACATAATACTCTTCAAACAGAGTGTTGGTCAGCCAATCACTAGCAAGTATTTACCTAGAGGTTCCAGTAGAATGTGCTCTGAGATTGGGTGCTCTGATAACATGTAGGAGGGTGCTAAAATGGTCGTTGGGTTAACTCTAAGATGGTTGTGTTGAGTAAAACCTGGCTAGCAAATGAGGGCAAATTATAAACGCACACCATTATTATACTATGATTACTCCCTCTAGAAAGAGTGCAAATAACAAATTGTCTGATGTAATCCCCTGCCATTTTTGTATGGATCACTAACTAAAGACCCTTGTTTTTGGATAGACGTTCACGGAACTAAGGTCTAAAACAGTCAAAATCAGGGGATAATTTAAAACCCTGTTAACAGACAATCCATGTTACATGTTATGTCAATGAGTTAAGGCCCTGCCTCAGCACCAATATCAAAAGAGTTGCTGAGCTATGAGAAAATGGCAAAGATACAATTCCACTATGCTGCCGATGCATTCCCGATGGAAATATTTACAGAGTAGGAATCAACCAAGAAAACCAATGGAGGAAAAGCAATTACCCATTTCCTTCTGTGAATGTTAACACTTCGAACTGTCTGTCCTGATTAGGGTTGGGGAGTTGAGATAGGGGAAGTGATTCCCAACAGCTGCCACAACTGATAAAAATTAAAAATTAAAAAAATGGAACTGGTCTGAGGCAATGTGTTTTCTTGTCAGCTCCTGAGTATAAGAAATGCCACGAAGGCAATCGGGGCAAAACTGAATGCATGCAAGTGAAATGTGTGGAATTGAAAGTTGTCTCCACAAAACAGAACTAATGACCTGTGCATACATTTTGAAGGAGCAGGGGTCGGGCGAGGTGGGCGTTAAAAGGGTTTTGTAAATATTTGAGTTGAAATTGCAGGATAGGATATTTCAGAAGTAGAGAAGAAACAGAGACTCAGACCTGGTTCTGTGATATTATTAACATGTAAATTCTGCAAGAATGGTAGCATGGTGACTTTTGATATATTGTTTTGTATCAATTGGCAGTTATATAGCCGCCTCCCACAGTGAATCAATGCCAATTTTGTGGTGACCTTCTGCACCTCGACCATGTTGCTACAATGAGGTGGTGTTGGAAGTATCAAGGGTTTTAAAACAAAAATGTAGTACATCATATACAAATCGGGAAAGCCATACATGTAACAGTTTATATCTGATACACCACAACATAATTATATCCAATTTGATGTACACGGTCAATGTTTTCCTCGTCGACAGTATTAAAACTGCTTCTCTCCTTTTGACAGTTTAATTGTATGACTAGTGGTATAGAGTTACATTAACATCCTAACAATAGGATTATTACTTATTTAAATGATCATGTTCGCATAGATCTGCTGACGCTATTGTGATGCGACATGCCTCTGAATGTTTAACCCTCTTCATATTCTAGCAGAACTCTCCATGATTGTCTGTGTGATGCAATTCTGAGACTTCCTCAAATAGACAAAATAATCGGTAATCTGGAGCAAGAATTCAAATGAGGTATTTAAACAGGACAAAAAAAGTTATTTAAGTAGGGAATTGAAAGTTACTACTAGTTTTGAAAACTTCAGACTAGGAATACCTTGGATTCAGGGTAAAATCTGAAGCAACACTTCTTATTTACATGTTCCAATGTTAACTTCCTGCCGACAATTAGCCAAAAGCAGCTCTTCCATCTCATGATAGCTCTATCAGTCAGTTGAAAAATGCCTTCTACAACTGCAATAATTCTTTCTGTGGTCCACTGATTGGGTAAATACTGTGATAAACGAGAATTACAATAAGTACAAATAGCACATGGGACTGCCAGCATCAATTGGTCAATAAGTTGAATGTACACTGCAAAAAAAAAGGTGCTTAGGTTTTAAACATGTTTAGACCTAAACATGTTTAAAGTCTAAACATTTGACAAGGATTGTGTCTTTGAATCCTTCTGTTTAGGAGTTGAACACTTTTATTCTAAACACCTTAACACTACTATTGAATATGCTTACATATTTAGTATTTAAACAGTATGAAAAATTGGTGTTTAGGATGTAAACATGTAGTGTTTAGATCATAGTATATCAAACACATACCAGATGGCAGCCGTGTGGTTGGCTGTAGTTTCTACAACCACTCAAATGTTATTGTGGATCTAAATGTGCTCTGAGTTAATTAACTTAAATTGAATGGGATACAAAAGGATAACAATACACATTGCAGGATTCAAGGGTTGAATACTATATCACTATGATTACGATGCAATAAAGTTACATCTGCTACATAGAAACCTCTTTTAAGAACTCTAAGAATGGATAAAGCATTATCTTCCCTGAAGGTCTGTTGTATTGACTCAAGGTTGTATCTATGTTAAAGTAGAGGCCTATGTGAGATATAGTTGTTTATATATTGCCCTAAGAGGGGGGTTGCAAGAAGTCTTTTCAAGACACTATATGGAAATTAAAATATTTATCTAAATATAAATATCTAAACATAATAATCTATATCTCTAGGCACACCACTTTTATCCTTAAACACTTGACAAATAAACACAATAATATGCTAAATTCATGAATTCTAAACACTTCATTGTCCTAAACACATTGCTTTAAACACATTAATGTCTAAGCACTGAGCTAAACATATTATTAGTCTAAATATATTTAGGAACATATTGTGTGTACAAAAACTGGGCAGGAATGTGTTTAGGATTGTGTTTAGGATCTAAACACCTTTTATGCAGTGTATGTTAGTCTGGAGAGTCATCTAAGTGTCCCTGTTGCCAGTTTAAGTAAGAACAAAGTCACATCTAAGTATTTCCCCTCAGTTGTCCATATTACTCTCGAGGCACACAGCTAGAAATAAAGCCACTGTACATGTCTGTTTGTTACTGTAATGACATATGTCACACAGCAGGAAATTTGTCAAAATACATGGGCGGGAAAGGTAACGCTGCTGACAGGCTACATCATGAAAGAAATAGGTGTGCTTTAGCTAGCAACAGTTTAGAAAGGAAGTATGTGAGACTTTGTAGAGTTTCACATTGACTGCTTATATGCTAGAAGGTCTTGAGTAACAATCATAATGAAACCTGAACAGGAATACACAAAACAGGTAATGCTCTACTTTGAATGTATCAACACAACATTATTTTTCCTACTTTGGGAATACGGTATAAATCCGAAAACAGTAACATGTTTCATCTTCTGTTCATTACTCACACTCACATAGATCAGATCACAACACAATATCTTGATTCAAGCAGAACGAGCAGCATATCTGGGAAACCATATGCCTTCGGTTAGCCCAACATGCCTCCTCATATCTTTGAAGCAATAATGCACCTTCCAAGAAGTAAAGTAAACTAAACGGCCGCTTCCACCAAAATTATACTTCCTATCAAGGTCTTTATTAAAAGTATCAGATTCATAAACGGTTGCCTCTTATATGAATATTTTATTCTGTGTATAGATATAAAGATACCGGACTTAAAGGTTTATACTAAACTAAATCTTGCTTCATGTTATGACTCATGGTCATCAAAGTCTTCACCGGTCAACAACCTCAATTACAGGATCCACACCTGTGATTCTTTCCTAGTAAATGTGTAGCCCCAGCCTTTTTCACGATTGCCGAAAGCTTGCTAAACCGGCTCAAATATCAAAGCGTGAAGTGGAAGAATCCCTTTACCCAGAGCTATATGCGCTCTCTTATACAGAAGTGTCCCTTCCAAGAAGAGGCTTATCTAATCTACACGGGACAGACATGGCTTCTCTGTGGGTGCTATAATGGCATCCTAGAAGTGATACACTGTCTGCCTTACACAACTGCAGGTGGAAACTCTTTGTACTGCAGTAGGCTGCCATAGCAGTATATGGTCATGTTCACATTTTGCCATTCTGTATGTGTTAGTTGTTGGTGTGCAATGTTACAGAATCGCACAGTGCAATAACGTAGGAGTGTGTTAATGTGCAGTGATTCGTTTTGGAGAGTAAAATCAATAGAACTTCACACAGAATTTCGTAACCAAGTAAGGGACGGAAATAGTTTATTACGACGCAATACTACTTTGGTACAGTACTGTCAACTAGGCCTTATCAATATTCTGGTGCGTACCATTTTGGTGTGATCTTTAATCTATAACCAGTTAACTGGGCCGGAGTCTGATACCATGGTTAGGCCTACGACCCCCTCAGTGCCCTATCAGTAATCACAGAACATTATTATCTATACCAAAACTGGGGGCATTGGTAGGGTAGCGAACCTCATGTTTTTCTCGTAATACTTCCTATTTATGACACTCCGATTTCTTTCAGAGATACACCTAAAACATAGACTTGTGGATCAGTGTCTTAGTTACTACTGCATGCTTTTTCTAATCAGCAAATGAAAGCAAAAAGAATGTCGAATGTGTATTTCTGAGAATGTATCATGTTCAGTGTATGATATCTCATTGACTTTAAAATAGTGTCGCTTGTAAATCGGCTAGTTCATAGGTTGAAATTCTATCTTTTCAATGATACCATACACGATACATAGAATATCATGGTGTCCCTAGATATACTAATATAAATGTAGAGATACACTGATCCATGGGGCAGGCCATCAAACAAGTACTCCTATTTAGGGCATACTAGAATGGTGGGTTCGTCCTCAACATGGTACAATACCCATAGATAGCAACACAGAGAGAAGAAGTAGAATCACTGTAACTCTCAAATTGGAGTCCAGCCCCGATCACTGAGGTAACTCTCCCCACAACTCTAAAGTGACTCCCAATCATGAGGGAGTCTTAGAACAGAGTCATTATAGAGTCATTATAGAGTTATTTTAGAGTCCTGCTCATGTTAAGGAGTCACGTTAGAGTAGGGGGGGGTGATAAATCTACTTTTCTTCGGGGACAGGCTCAAACTATGCATTTGGGTCCAAAAACACGGGAAATCACAAAAATATTTTTTTCGGACCCCCGTGACCCCCCCGTACATAGGGTCCAAAGATCGGCCAAATAGTGAGAAAACAGCCAAAATTCAGGCTTTCAGATTCCTTCTAAAATCAAATCATGACTTCATGAAAATGGTCAGAAACCTTCATATGGGACCCAAAGAGACCATTTAAAGTCATATTGTTGTGATTATAGAGGTGTTTTCCCCTCTGGGGAGGTAGTTCGTCCTAGGTAAAATACCTATAAATCAGCTATTTTGAAGGCATTTGCTCCCTTAAAATCACATCCCTATACTGTCATAAAAGATCCTCAGGACACTTAATCAGGCAGATTAATCCCTTCTGGAGGGTCCCCTCTTTCTGTCAACTCCCCTCTATGACCCCCCCCCCCCCCCGCTCCCAGCATGCACCAATAGCCATCAGATAACTCTCCCCCCCCCCTTTGCCTCTATTATTACCCTATACTGAAATAATGTATTAACATAAGACCTGTCTGATAGTTTGAACCTTTCTTGAGGGCTCCCTGTTCCTGTTAACCACCCCTTATGACCCACCTCCACCCCATCCCCACGATCACCCCAAACTAATAGCCATGAAATAACCCCCCCCCCCTCGGCTCCATATTACACAGTATAACCATCAGCCCAAACCTTCCTCCATGTGGCACAATGCACAGCATTGCCTCAAATGGTATGTATCATGCCTGGGAGTGGGACAGTGGTGTGGTTAAAAGAGGCCCCCCCCCCCAAAAAAAAAAAAGAATGAGTGAGCTGGGTCTTTGAGATCACCCTGGTAGGTGTATCTACTACAGCTTGTAGAGGGATACTGTACTTCAAGTCAAATTTGGGTTCAATATTTGGTTTAATATCAAGATATGTATTCATATGTCCTCAAAGTTTGATATTAGGTTCTACCAACTTACCCTTTACCCCATATAGGGGATGGCATAGGTCTGCCAAGAACCATGCCTATGTTATATTTTCATATATCTGAATATTATAGCAGCACCCTGAGATGTTGCATGTATGCCCGTCTTTGACAAAATCTGATCTTTAGCATTGCAAATGAGGTATCAGGTTTACCTACCCCTCCCAATAATATAATTGCAAGGTTTATTATTGGCTTCAATAATATTTAGGGTTCAGAGTATTTATTTAACACCTCAGAGAATTGAATTAAATAAGTATCTCTTGTCTTATGTCTAGGATACTAACCATGCAAGGTGTAGATTAAGAGATATGGACACCAGTCCTTATTTGGAGTCATTTGCAGGCTCCCCCACCCCCTCACCCCTCTACCATCCATCATTCTATGCATTTAACCACTTGGTTAAGGAGGAAAGTCAGGGTTTTTATTTATTGTTGTATCAGGTTATTAATGATGTTAATATTAGATCTCTGCTATAACTATTATAGAATTACTATGTATAATAAGTGTAACAACATGAAGCAATCATCTTGACCATGAATACACATTGGGTCAGGTACTAGGCATAGAATGGAGGGAGGGGGACTGTGATCATTGGTAGGGTAACTCAAAATGAATATAGAGACCTTTGATCTATCTGATCTAAACTCATTGTAATATGTTGACAATTGAAATACATTGAAACAAAGGCCCTCCAAGATTTGGGTTATATTCATGCAATCACAAGAATATAACCTGTAATAGTCTCTTTGGGTCCCTCATCAGTTTTCTGTTGAGGTAGTAAAGCCATTCATGCAAGTATGATAAATAGATTATGAGAAGTCTAATGGTTCGAGTTCTTAGATGGACTGAGGTAGCCCTCCTCTCATGTCTGTATACGGTAAGGGAGGAGGTCTGGGCCCCCTCAATATCCCTCACCCCTCTTTTAAACACACCACTGTCCTACTCCAAAGACTGGCTAAGGTGTCTGTGAATGACCATTGATGTTCAAAGATCCTGATATTCTGAGCACAGTGTAATATAGAGGCGAGGATGGAGGGGGGAAGGGATTTATCTGATGGCTATTGGTGCATGCTATGGGGGGGGGGGGTGTTAGGGGTCATAGGGGGTAGTTAACAGAAACAGAGGGCCCTCCAGAATGATTCATGATGATGTTTTATGGCAGTATAGGGGCCTGATTGTATAGGAGCAAATGCCTTCAAAAAAGCTGATTTATCGGCATTTTACCATGGACGCACTCCCTCCCCAGAGGGGGAAACACCCCTACAATCACAACAATATGACTTTAAATGCTCTCTTTGGGTCCCAAATGAAGGTTTCTGACCATTTTCATGAATACATGGTGAGGTTTGAGTAGGAATCTGAAAGCCTGAATTTGGGCTGTTTTCTCACTATTTGGCCGATCTTCGGACCCCATGTACGGGGGGGTCACAGGGGTCCGAAAAAAATATTTTTGTGATTTCCCGAGTTTTGGGTCCCAAATGCATAGTTTGAGCCTGTCCCTGAAACCGTACGACAAAATTAGTGATTTAACACCCCCCCCCTAGTTAGAGTCCTGGGAAGAGTTACCTCAGTGATCAAGTCGGGAGTCACAGTGATTCTACTTCTTTTCTGTGTGAAGCGTCAACAAGAATGCCAATAATGTGCTGTGCGTTTAAAGAACAGAACTAGCATTTTGGCCCTTATTTCCTTGACAGTAGCAGGATTAACTGCTGTGTCTACCCTGCAATGAGGACTCATCCATGTGTCACAGACGGTACCAATTAGTTCTACTTGATGAACCCCTAACCTGACACCCACCCAAGTGCTGCAGACTGCACTCATTAACTGGCTGACAAATATGCTATGGGATTACTATGGCATGTCTGGTAAGGGTAGAATCAATGACTACCCCAGGCGGCAGTGAACCAGCAAAAAGCTGAGGCCCACCAGTTTAATTACACCTAAATTATCAGCGCTATAGCGTGCGTCGAAAGCTACATGATTAGATAATTTTAGGGGGTAAGAAATTTTTGAAAATATAGGTGTCAAATGGTGCAATTCATAGCATTCTGGACTACCTCAAGGCTGGGAAAAAATTCAAAATATAGATGCCAATTGGTGCAATTTGAAGCGCTCTGGTCTAACCCAAGGTTGAGAAAATATATTTGTCAATTAATGCACTTTATAGTATTGTGGTGAACCCCAAGGCTGAGAAAATTTGAAAAATATAGATGTCAATTAATGCAATTTATAGCATTCTGGTGTACTCAAAGACTTAGACAATTTTGAGGAAAATAAATGTTAAGTGATTTAAAGCATCCTGGTATACCCCAAGGTTGAGGAAATTTTGAAAATAAAGATGTCAATTGATGCAATTTATAGCATTCTGATGTACTCCAAGGTTGAGAAAACTTTGAAAATGTAGATGCAAATTGATGCACTTATAGCATTCTGGTGCACCCCAAAGTTAGCAGGTAGATGTCCAGGGGTAGCTGTCCTGTCAGCAGTTGACCTCCTTCAATGAAGATTATAGCAGTGTGAACAGGCTGGGAGTTATCACCTCATGTTCCCTGCCACCTTCTGTAGTTGGACAGTCCCAGTCTCTTACATTGGCTGTCCCTCAACACAGTCTGCCCCATACAAGTTTAATTGGCTGCTCCTCAACACAGACTGCCCCTTAAATAGGCTGCCCCTCAGTCTAGACATACAAGTTCTTTGTTTGTACACTGACTTTCCGGTGGAGATCCTTATAGCTCTATATAAAGGGGGAAGGGGTCTGGACCCCCCTAAATCTGCCCCTTCATCAGGTACATGCTGCCATTTCTAAGTGGACATCTGGGAGTGGAGGTTCAGAAAATTTTGAAAATATTGATGTCAATTGGTACACTCTAGAGCATTCTGGTCTACTCCAAGGGTGAGAAAATTTTGAAAATATTGATGTCAATTGATGCACTTTATAGCACATTTGGGGTTGGACATCAGGTATTGGCCAAAATGGGGGTCCACCCTCAGCAAAGTCTATTTGAACAGCCTTAAGGGCGGACCAAAATGGGGGGGTCCGGACCCCCAGGACCCCCCCCCCTGGATCCGCCCCTGATTAGTTTTTCAGTTTATTCAATGAACATCTGCACACTATACTTCTCGATATCAACCTCATGTTTGATCTTAAATGTTCTTACTATCCATCCCTTTTGGATTATCTCCTCACCAAAACCTCCTCCTCTAATTACATTTCACATATATAACCATATATTCATAATGCTCGTGAACACCATTGAATTTTAATATACAATCTTTACTCTTTGTGAGATGCCTCGATATACTTTCTCGTGATACTGCATCTGAACATCTTCTGCTTTCAGTTTAAGCATGGTATGACTCATTGACTTATTGTCTTGTCCAATGATTATATGTCACTGGCTGTAGACTAAGAGGATTCCTGCTATGAATTCGTGGCTAATAAAACGTTGAAAACTCAAACTCATATCCTTGTGGTCTGTTCATCTGAGCTCATTAAAAATGTTATTAGAGGAATCACGAAATCGATACCAGATCTCTGAAGTTCTGGTTTTAAACCAATATGGTAGTCATCGATTGTGCACAGATTCATATATCACAAGTATCAGTTTCATCTGCCTCCCACAAGGAGGCTCTCATGTTCCTTCATGTATGATTTGCATCAAAGGTCAGCCGGTTCCGGTATGAAGGCATGAGGCAACCTTTTCTTATTGCCATTTACAGGTTAAGGGTATTGTGTCTCAGGTAATGATGTCCCTTACTTGATTATAATCGGATATCGATTTCCATAATTACCTACTGATTTCCAAAGGTATACATGTTTTAAACAATACATACCTCTTGAGGCTACTGTAACTTTACTCAATTTAATCAAAAGTGTTCACCTCTTGATGGCCATGAACAACCTTTGGATTAATTAAAACATGATTTGATCTCCTCTAGGACTCCATTAAAGATGAACTGAATGATATCAACTAATTACATTTTACTCTCATCGTGTGAGCCACCAGGTAGTATTTGATGGCATCTCATGGTATACCGCCATGTTAACAGTGCATCTGAGCGTGGGAATATTGATTATATGTAACATGTTCCAACCTCCCAAGGCCCCTGGTAAGATTTTTAATCTGGCTGTCACATACCAACCTGTGCTGAGTTGTGTCCATTTCCTTGATTATTTCATTCCTGGAGCCTCATATCTGTGTCTACCCTCCAAGAGCTACACCTTGTAGAAGAGCATTTTCAACTACCTTCGAAAGGTAACACTTTTAAAGCGTTGTTAGTTTTAGCAGAACCACTAGAGCATTTGCTGGGATGAATTAAGAGCACTGTTCTAGAGCAGACGATAGAAACTACCATAACTTCCCGCGTATAACCCACATCTCGCATATCACTTGCACCCAGACTTTGGAGAATCCGAACCTGGGTTCTGAAAGATTTAGCACTGTTATATACTTTCGAAAACCCTTGTATTACTGGCCCTTAGACTTTGAGTATATTGTATAACCCACTAATAGGGGAGCCAGCATGTGAGATTTCAAATAGGTTTGAGTGGGCTGCTATATTTGGTCTGAGGGGCTACCCCCCCTATTTTTGGGCTGGGGAATTCGAATCCGGTGTGTGTAGAGTCATACAGGTGTCGGAACAAGGTAAATTTGAGGTCAAAGGTCAAGGTCACCCTAAAATTAGGTCAAATCAGAAAATGTACTTATAGGGGCAGTCCTCGGTCAATATTTATAGCAAGGCATTGGTATTTGGTATCATGATAGATCCATATAAGCTGAACATCCACAAAAAAGTTATTTTACACGTTAGAGGTTGGGTTCAGCTATGAACTGCGGGTTATACACAGGGTTTCATGGTATGCTGCTGGTATATAATGATCTGTGTTTCCACTTTTTTTGCATTAATTTGAATGGCAACACTGATACATACCACGTATGTCTCAGGGTCCTTCCTTACTAGATAGGCTGATGCATGTAGTATGTACATGTTCATGCACAATATATGACTTAATGGGCCACTTAACACAGCGTACAGAAGCAAAATAGGGACCTATATGGCAGCCTGGGACAATGGATGAGTAACCCAACGACCAGGAAGTCATCCACACCAGAGCAGGTTGGTTACTGTGTGTGTAAAATCACCACTACATCATACCAATCAGCCAGGTAATCACCTACATAAGGGGCTACCAGGGTTTCAGGTAGCAGACTCAGGAGCTGTGCTCATATATATCGTAATTTGTCTTTAGCCAACTTTGAGTATCAATCAGTACTGGCCTAACACAGGGAGTGTAGTGTATGGATTAAGCAAGAACAATATGAATGAGAATTTGTGAAACAGGCAGATAACCTTTACGTTTGGATTCTATATTAGCCATCTGACTTTGCTGTGCGATATGTTTTTCTGTTTGGCAATGTGGGTTATATCATGTGATTTTCATAAAATGCAGTATTATTTCAGAACAGGTTATCAACAAACAGTGCAATGGGATAGAACAGAATGGTTGGGTGTTATGAGGCTATCCAACGCAGAGTAAGGGTAAAATAAACATGACAAGTAAGAACCCCTTAGGGGATAACAGTAGCAGTTGAAACATGATGTTATGTGGTGGGATGGTGAGACGTGGCCCAGTCATCTTAGTAACGTCAAATAACTGTCCTAAAGCAATAGGATTCTCAAAGATTCAAATGGAGCCAGGCACTTAGTTGGAAACTCTAAACATCAGAAAATATGTCTAACACAGGCAAAAGAAGTGGAAGTAATACTGATGTAGCTACATACAATTTGATTTATATATCTGCCTTAGTCATATGAGCACCTCTTAATGCCCCAAGTGCCTTGAAGGCAGAGACAGGTACATGTAGAAGGCACACACTACCCACACATCATGGGCTGGTCATCTTTCTTCATCTGATGCCTCCTCATCTTAATAGGAGAATTCCAATGACTGTCCTCATAATTTAGAAATTGCCTGGTAATTAGGCAAGAAGTCTGTACTTTGGCAAAGTTGTCTAGATGGGGAGAGGTAATGCAGCTGAGAAAATTGACTCCACCTTCATCCATAAGTTGTATGTTAACCTAAGGTAGCTTCAACCTTCAATCAAACATTTATCCCTTGATGTCCCATTCACTTGAAAAGACCCTCATGTGGGCCCACTTTACAGCTAAGAATAGTTACTCTATCCATCACTGCTATTCCTTCATGCAGAAAGCACTTACTAACTTACTGCAGTCACTTTGAGCTCCCTGACACCAAACCAAGTCATACACGGACACAGAACTAGAGACAGGTCCTGATGGAGCCATAGGCCATTTTACCAGTAATTCCCTATGCAGCTGACATGATCAGTTTTACTCCCTTGCTATACTACTCCATGCACTGGTGGTTTACACACACGACATGCCTTCTGTGCCCTCCACTGCATCTAGCTGGTGACAGAGAGGGTAAAGATGCAGTAGCTTTAGAGTGGGATGTAAGGCTGACCTGAGCTATTCATAGATAGATATTGGTTACTGAGTCTGAGAAACTGTAATGTGCAATCTTGGCACAGCATCTAAGATGACCTGGAGCCTCGTAGATCTTATAGCACAGCACAAATGCAGCTGCTAGCTTTTAGCACACTACCCTAGACTGTAAGACAGCACCGCAGAGCAGTAAGTTTGTTTCATGGAAATCTATCTTTGAAGTATGAGTATTGTCAGAGGAGGTTGTTGTCATTTCTATTTGGTATAGAAAGCAAGTCAGTAGAATCAACTTTATAAAACTAGGTCTGATCTACATTAACTATCGTTTTTATCAAGTCAAAGTGAAAGTCTACAGGCCACCAAGATAAATAGGAATTTAGCTATTTGATTACTGTGTTACAATGGATACATAGTTCCGACTTACAGTCAAGGCAAAAAAAAATTAAAATGCCAAGGTTATGTCAAACACGCTCGATCCAGGGGTCCATGTTAACATTGTTTGAGTGATGAGTAGAGAGAGAGCACCTGACACTTTGTACTATTAGCACCATCCTATTCCCCAAATAAAAAGTCGAAATTGGTTGATGTGGACTGCTTTGCAGTCAGTGCAGTGCACTAAGTGACAGCAGAATAAAGGTGACAGGCAGATATAAAGCCACTGTCAGAACATCTCAGGTCCTCTGATCACATAAGTCACATGAAGGAAAGGGAGATAAGTGTGTTCCAATTGGGACAGTTCATTAGGTAGAATCTATATATTTGTTTATAAACCAAGTGTGCAGGAACCATCAAATATGGAATAATGTAGGAAATATAGAAACATTTATAATTGGCCAGGTTTGATTATAAACCTCAGTCTATTCGTCGTTTGATATCTGGAGGAAATATGAAAACTAATGAACGGTATATGTAGTTGGATACACGTTATCTAGCCTGTAAAAATATGATGATAGACTTGCCATATCAGAGGAACCTACAGTGCACAGGATACTGTTATTGTCATGCAGCTGGAACAGTGGACCAGGAGGCTGTACATTTTGTTCTGGTAGTGCTATGCAAGAAGACCAAGCACCATGACAATGTATCTAGAGGTTTTGCTATGGGATGTCTACCCTTCCATGAGGACTCATCCATGTGTCACAATTGGTACTAATTAGTTCTACTTCACAGACCCCTGTCCCGACACCCAGCCAAGTGGCAGACTGAACCGCTCTGGGATTAATAACTGACAATTATGCTATGGGACTACTATGGCTTGTCCACTAAGGGTATAATCAATAATTATCTCAGTTAGATAGGTGTTAAACAGTAAGGGTCCACAGGTGTAATCAGTTATGCAATCATCCATAAACATAGTTGACTCTTCGTGTATGCCAAACATATTTTATTGTCATAGAATCTGATGATGATAAAAAAGAGGGTATTTCTGAATCAAGCAATACCATTGATTGTAAGGGAGTGTGATAGGTAAGTAGAAAAAAACTTTTAAGGAGATTGATAAAAGATGAGTGGAGAATGCATCTTTAAACCATAAGAAAAACGCTATAACATAAGCGAACACACCATCAAGTTTTCATACAACAATTGACAAGATTTGCTTTTGTATTGTACTCAATCCTTGTCCTTCAAACTGCATGCCGTGTATTGAACGTTTGCAACTGGGGTTGCCAGAACACCAGAAAAGGCAAAAGGTATTCTCAAGTTTCAGAACCGGGGGGAGGTTGCCCTAGTATGCATATGGATGTGTAGTCGGAGAGCTATCCATATACAGGAGGACCCCTATTATACACTTATTTTACTTCTAAAATCGATAAATTGTAGATAATAGAGCGTATATGTACCAATTAAATAAATAGCTTGTAATCAGAAGTTGTGTGTACAGCAACTGATGTGTGGAACAGCTTGATAGCTGCATACACCTGGATTGAAAACCTTAATGCATTTGAAATGCATTAACAGTTTTGTGTATATTTCATCAGTTTATAGCACTTTAACCCGGCACTTTGATGAACGCAGGTACGCCTAATTTATTACTGTATGAAGGCAATTAGTAACCTATGCCAAAATCAAAATCAAAGGTTGTTATTACCAAATTTTCCTAAATGAAAAGACTTTCCAAAATCAGCATTTAATACATTCGACATGTCACCATCTACACACTTTCTCCTGCTGCTTCACTGTCAGGGACTACATCACTATACATGTACTCTTCATGTCCTCCTGTAAATCACTACATATTAATTATATACGTCAAAGGCATTTCTGCAGCATCCCAAGGGTCACTGCCCTATCTAAGATACCTTCGAGCCCTGAGTTACAGGGAACATTGATTAAATGTAATATCTTCCAATCTCCCAGGGCCCCCTGCTAAGATTTCTATTCCAGCTGTCGACTTGGCAGTTCATACCGGGCTGTGTTGAGAAGTCTCCAATTCCCTAGTGCAGAGAGGTGGTTATCCTATGGGTAGAACTTCATATAGTTATGTCTAGTCACTTCTACAACTTGTAAAACCTGCATGACCTTCAAGTGTCACATAGGGGAGCAATCAAACTTTACGCTCACTATCTAACAGTCCAGTAGGGGTGACGAGGATGCCAGCAGCTGACGAATCTAATCCTGCATTTAATGGCATCAATTTGTTAAAAGTCAATGGTCCAACGACGCCATGGCAGGTGCCTGAGGTTTTGTGTTTGGAATTTTTAATACTACAACTGTTTCAGGAAATTCCTATGTTATGCCACTTTTAGCTGAAATGATTAAGTGCAACTTAAGCCGCACAATATACTTTTTAAATAGTTCATTTCACAGCCAGAAGGTTTCCAGGTAATAGGCTTACAGATATCCTTCTACTACAACTTCTCAATTCCTAGGGAGAAATGTAATACTTTCTACTCCTTTATCAACTGTACATACTATTTAGCTTCACGTCCTTGCAGTATCCTCCTGCAAAGCATTAAATCTGTGTCAAAGGCAATATCCAAAGGGTCGACACTGCTGTATTTAATGGGTCTCTGAGTATGGAGATGCAGGAAATATTAACAATATATGATATCTTCCGATCTTCCAAGGCATTATGTCAGTCAGCTGGAGAGATTTTCCTTGTAGGCAGAGGGACGATAGCAAAGCCTTCATTCTTCATTGTGATGATTTGGTTACCGTATTTATTAATGAATACATAGACAAATGCCAATGCCCATTGATACCGTCACTGTTGTATTTCACGAGTGGGGGCTGGGGCCATATCCCACAAAGCCGCAGGCTGAGTGGGATATGCCCCAGCCCCCACGAGTGAAATACATCAGAGATGGTATCAATATAGTTGGGATTTGTGTTTATTTTTTATTTGAAACCATTTAATGAGGAAAAAACAATCGTTTCCTAGCCCATTGAATACAGCCACATTGTATTCAATGGGGGGCATTGAATACGGCCCTTCAGTGCTAAAGCATAGGAAGTCTTGTATTTCAAAAAAATAAAATGGATTCTTGTTATGTCAACCGGGACATACAGACAATATATGAAAATATAATAGAAACTAGTCCTTAGATACAGGAAATTGAGGTTGACTCAATTTAGATGACACTGTAGTGACAACACATCCCCCACAATCTTCTTTACTAAATAAGGTAAGGGTGTGTCAGCTTTCTTGCTGTATGACTAAATGTGCCACCTGACACTGTATATGTGTATATTGGAACCTATATGTCATCCCAAGACAATGAATGAGTAACTCAACCACCAATATGTCATCCATACCACAGCAGGTTGGCTTCTGTTTGTATAAAACCATCACTACATCATAATAATCACTTCAATAATCCCCAACATAAGAGCCTGTTTCTGGTGTCAAACCGCTAGGGCTAGGGTATGTGACAGTTCATATAAGTCTGTGGGTAGCTCCCATTTAAACACCGCCAGACTCTATGGATGTAAATGAGTTTATTAAGCTACTTTCGTTGTATTGCATTATGTGGCATTCTTTGACATTGTGTGGCATTATGTTGTACATTATGAAGGATGACTTACCTTCCTTAAAGGTCTGTTGAGCCGCATTTTGAAGCCGCACTATGCTGCGAGGCCATCATAAGCATAATCTGCTGATGTGGAGCCTGGCTCTCCACAGACCTGCTCAGCAGCCAGCACATTACCCAGGTCAGGCCATCTTCTACTGTTACATATCCATTAAGAACAGCAAATGACAGGTTCAAAACCCATGCTATTATTTATGCCATTATTTATGACGTCTGAGTGTTGAGAGCTTATCTAAGAATAGTAAGATATAGCAGGATGATGAAATGGATGGCAGAAAATACTTATTCAGCAACCAAGAGCTGATATGTATAAATTTACACCCCAACTAATGCAGCTATATGTAGTTCAATCTGACGGCATCTTAGCTATGTGATCATACCTTGATTTATCACGGACCCAATTTACAGTAAAGAAACAGTTACTCAACACATCCACTCTTACAAGCAGGAATCACTCAATACCCTGGTCTAGTCATCTTTCCCAATCTTTTATATTTTAAGCATATCCAATGACTGTCTAATGCAATCACATGCTTGGTAAATTAATGTAGCCTGCGAATTATAATATATAAAACTATGTCAAGACAAGGGAAGGTGATAAGATGGATGGAATTAAAAGATGCAACACATTTGAAGCCATGATTTAGATTATGTAGATAATGGGCCTAATTTAGCTTCAACCTTTAGAGACTGGGGGCCAATGTGAGAAAAGGGGCTTAGAAATGTGATTTCGTAGCACCCCTGACAGAACAGGTATAACATGGTATCAAATGAAAGGGGAATCCCAGGGCTATCACCTAAGCATGTGTATCACTCTGTAACCTTACAGACACATACAGTAAAATGCTGATTTCCATGGCAACTTGTAATGGTACATTGAAATAGTTAAAGGCATTAGCAGGTTGCAGACTACACTGTGTTTAACCAAATAGTGTATAAACACCCTGGCCTGTTTAAACACCACGGTTTTAGTCAGATAACACTGCCTGTAGTGTACTAGGGTCATGGGTTCAGTGTGGTATTTATATACACTCATTTGCGTTTTTCCTGTCAATTTTGCTAAAAGTAAATGCATATTGAGCATATAGATCGAAATCTCCTATATCAGACTATGGTTGCAACATAAATAAAGTGCATTGCATTCTTGAGTTATTCAAAGTTCAGATTATATTTCATGAGGCTTATCACTGCAACAATGGTGGAAGAGCGGTCTTGGCTTGTTTAAACACCACAGGGTGTTTACGGTACACGTGCGGGGTCTTATAACAGGACGACCTGTTGAACCACACTGTATGAGTCTATTAAACAACACTGTGGTGATGTAAGAGGCTGCCCTGTTTAAACACCACAGAGTTTTAATACAGGCTGTAGTGGTAATAGCACCTCAGACGCAACCTGATTAGTGTGGCTGTTTGACACTAGGAGGCATATACCTGCTTCACAGGGGAGACCATCTGTGGACCATAATGATGGACATGGCACCATTTCAAAACCTGTTGGAATGTGTTCCAGGGTTAGGGCTCAACCAACAAGATCCTTTTTCCCAGTCACTATATGGACATCATATAAAAATGGTCTGACCACCCAAGTAGCAGCCTGTGTTCCCAGTCTATACTGAAATTAGGTCCTATGATAAACTATCTGTGTATTGTGGAGTATAAGTTGCCATGGAAACCAGTATTTTTCTCTATGTGTCTGTAGGGTTACAGGGTGATACATACCCTTATCTGATAGCCATTGGATTCCCCTTTTATTTGATACCATGTTATGCCTATTTTGTAAGGGGTGCTACGAATTTCAACTCCAGAGTTGTGGAAACCCAGTCTATTAATAAAACATTCATTTCTTGTACAGCCACACTGTCAGAAGTAACTGTAGCTGCACAGCGAGTTATACTGTAGAATTACAGTATAAAAGGAGGTATTTTTTCTGAGGGTGTACGTCCTGGTCTGGTCTGAAATCTGGAACTTTGTCTAGATCAGGCAAAAAAGGTGGAACCGTATGTTGCTACATGTAATTCAATCCAGCTCTTGATTCTTCATGTTTCTTAAAGGACTTTACAGCTAAGAGTCGGGTACATGTAGAAGGCACTCACTAACCATACACACACAGAAAAGTGAGAGTCATTGTCGCTAAAACTACCCTCACCTGAGGGTCAGGCAGTAGTTTTCGCGACAAAGACTCTCACTTTTCTGAGGGTGTACGTCCTGGTCTGCTCATCTTTCTTCTCCGTTATCTCTCCATTAGGAGTATATCCAGTGACAGTCCTCATGATATTGGATGTCTATAAATGTATTCAAACGGAGCTATAAGTTATTATATTTATAGTTAACTTAATCTAGCTTCAAACATCAATAAAGATTTGTCCCTTGATGTCTTTTGCAGCTTTAAATACACCCACATTGGACCCCACTTTTCAGCTAAGATTAGTTACTCTACCCATTGCCACTTTCCCCACATACAGAAAACAATCACTTCCTCCCCGCGAGTTACTTTGAATTCCCTGGCACTAGACCTAGTCCTGCTCAGACACAGACCTAGGCAAGGACCCTGATGGAGACATGGAGGCCATCTTATGGAGAACTCTCCCCATACCATTTTACTTCTGGATGCCAAACAACAATTAACATCCTCACAATCCTTATGAATACTTTAATGTACCCCCTGTCGCCTCCTCCAACACAAGAGGCCAGTGACAGAGCTTTCTGCTGAGGGGGAAGTTAAGTCATAGAAACACTCAATGGCATTACTGGAGACTTTCCCTGCCATTTACTGGCTCTATGAGTGGGAGTTAGGGCTGCCCTGGGCTCTTCACATACAGATAGTGATTATCAAGTCTGAACAACGACACTGTCTTGGTATGACATCTTGAATGGCCTGCAGCTTGCTAGACCTCACAACACATCACCAAATACTGGTGCTTCCCATGTTTTAGGGGCTAGCTTTTAGCACACTATAACCGAGCCTAAAGCCAGGAGCAGAAAGTTTGTTAAATGGAGCGTTCTCTTTGAAGTATATTGTCAGAGGAGTCAAGTGAAGCTTTGAAGTCTCAGTTTGCCTTAGGTCTATCCAATTTTGTTTTGTGAGACAGTTACATGGATTAAAATGAATACATGAACCAATTTGTCCAAGGTCAAAGCACACTAGATTAAGGACCCCCCTGTCATATATTTAACAAGTCCCACTGTTTAGTAGAGGTTTGACAGCATCAGCAGCTGTACTCAAGTTCGAAAAGTGGCCCGATAATTAAACATGGCACGAACTCTACTGTACAAACCTGGATGAGAAACTAGTTTCCTGGTTCTAGACCTCTTTTCTTATCTAGACTGCTGACAGAAAGACATAAATGCATTCTTTAATTTCACTACACTCTTTGATGTTGGCAACTTCTAGGGGATGAAAGGTAAGGGAGCGATCATTTTTTAACAACAAGGGGGTGGTGGGTATTCGCGCGGAGTGTGCATAAAAGATTTCACCCCCCCCCCGGTCAAGGGGTCGAAATGTATTACCCCCCACCCTTACAGGTCGAACATCGGCATAGTAACGGGCAGGCATTTTGGCTCAAAACAGGTTACATTTTTTTTACCCCCCCCCCCCCAGGAGGGGTCCATATTTTTTTCACCCCCCCGACTGTTGATAAAATATTATCACTCCCTAAGGATCATTGTATATATATGAAGAAAGTAAACTATGCCAACATCACAATTGTATTTCTTAGATTAATATGGATGACAATGATTAAATTAGCTCTAGTTCAAAGCCGTTAACCATGTCCAGGTTTATACAGCATATTCATAGTTTTAGAGACGTTGCCCTTTAGAATCAACATACAACCCATAAGAGGAGGAGAGCAATTTTTAAGAGCAAAAAGCAGCAAATTTGCTTTGTCATAAAACCAAATGTCTGATACTGTATCTGGTTTCGATTACATCAGAGGGTTGTCATGTAACAGCTAACACTGCAAAGTCCTTCAGGGTATAATGAAACAGGAACAGGAACTGCAAAAGACAGAATTATCATTGTATTGCACATGTGCTGTGCAGCTTTATGGTTTTCTTTGTATTGTTTGACAACACAAGGAGAACCTGTACATATATATAGAATACCAAGGAGTTGTGTAGTGTAAATGTAGACTTCATTGCCTGCACGTTTATGTTACATTATGATTATCACCAAAGCGTCCGCGAGAACCTACTTGTTAAATTGCACCTAAAAGCCCTTCAGAACTAGGTCTGGTCTACATTGAAAATGAGTATTAGAGTTACTTATAGTCAAAGTGAAAGTCTGCAGGTCATTAGAAATGAATATCAGGTTCCTTATTGTCTCACACAGTATATTTAGTTCAGACCTATATTCTGACAAAATCCTGATTACATGGAGATGGTATGTGGAATACATATGATTCATAGATGCATGCAGAGATAGAGTGATTGCTTTACGTGATGATAGACATAGTACCTGACACTTTGTTATATTAGTTCACCCTCTTCCTCAAATTAAAAATGTCTCAATTGGTTGAGAGCTGGCTGCTTTGTAGTTAGTGCAGTACACTTAGTGACAGCAGAAAGAAGGTGACACTGACAGGCACACACAAGGCAACTGTCAGTGTCTGTCAGTTTCTATTACTACATATGGCCATAGCTGGTCAATAACAGAAAATTAAAAAGACAAAATGAGAGGATGAGGGCTACTGGTGGTGGCAGGTTACATGTGAGGGGTATAAGTGTGTTTTAGAACAGTGAATTAGGCTGAATTTATGTTTGTTTATGAATTAAGTATGCAGGAACCGGTAAATATGGAACTATGTTGGAAAGACAGAAAAGGTTGTATCCTTTTAAAACTTTATCACCAAAGCTTCAACGAGAACCTACATTTTAATTTCTTATCCCGAAGAAAATTATCGCCTTGTACAAATATAGTTCAATACATGTTATCTGAGCGGTCATATTATGATGTGGGACATGTCATGTCATGTAGATATCAGTTGTGTATATCATAAACCGTTGGCTATGCTTACCCCTATCGTACTACATGGTAGCACACATTACAAAAGTTAGGTAACATTAGGGGCTAACTCCACAAAGTGTAATTTTGCATGGAAAGTCTCCATTCGTTTACCCAGAGTGTTCTACTAATGCTTTTGGAACAATTATATCTCAGGTCTTGCTTGCCTTATTAATCAGTGGCAATGTACATGTAATTGCTTTATACTTTACTGACTCCGTCTGGGCATATCACTCCAGCACGTCCTGATGTATTACCTCGGCTTTTGTGATCCTAGATTAATCTCTAGCAGGGATCTATAATGCTCATTGTCCATTAAAAAAACTGTACATCAGCCGCAAACAAGAATTTGCTGGGTCTGGTATATCAACACTCATTTAAACCTGACCAAACATTGAACATTTGAGTTTATAAAGTATTTATATTTCACATGGTGATTTTCAAAAAGTACAGTACATTTCAAAGATGAGATGCATCACGGTAGATATACAAATATCACGATGCGTTGTACGATGTTGTTTACAATCTCACCAGATAAGTCCACAGATATGATTATACACTTCCACCCTTGATCGGCTACATGAGCATCATACACTGCAATGAGGTGAGATCTATAAGATGCCCCTGTACAGAGGGGTATTCTTGTGGGACAAGTTGCATATATTGGCACCAAAGCTATTAACACTAGCAGCTTTCATGGACAACATCGTAGAGCAAAATCTGAATCTGAATGTTATCTCTCAGAGATACAAATTGATTAGTTCTGCCAAAATATTGTGAAAGATACTCATTTTATTGCTCTTTTACATGTATGGCTTGTGTAGAGGATTGTCTGTGTTCTCTATTTGCCTATCGTTAATATTTCTGGGATAGTCACTTGCTTTGTTATTGCTTATTATGATACTGTGTACAGATAGTGCCTTCACTTGTCGTTGACTTGAGGCATGATATTAAACTTTGTTGACTATCAATATCCACATTGAAAGGTGCAACTTGTAGTGTAACTTATATCAATAAGATCTTCAGACCCAACCTCAATCTCGTAGCAACTGATCTCTAGAAAGTGTGGACAGTACCCTTCAGAACGCTCTGTTATCTATTGCACAGAAGTGTACCTTCTGAGAAGGAACTTCTAATCTACCACATACCACATACCACGTACAACAACAATAATAATAATATAACGCGAAAATTTAACAGGGCGATCAGGATCTTAATAGAACGATGAAAACTGTGTTTCTCGCCCCACCAGCAATGATAAATACCACATACAACAATAATAATAATTAATACAAGTGAGGGCGCAAACAGATTCCATCTGTTTGCTAGCCCTCACTTGTTTGAGAAGATACTGGATTTACTATTTTGGAAGGGGCTGAGTTTGGAAACGCATTAGGCATTTGGAGGTGCGTTTGGGATTTATTTCAAAGCTGGTGAGGAAATTTGTTTACTTGATGACATAGAGGTTATAAATGACAACAAAGGAATTCCTTCTGTTATAATGGAAACTGATTTTATTAATAATTAAGTTTTGGTCACATTGGTCTGTGAGTCCATACCGGTACTGTATAGTTTAAGTTGTGCTCAGATTTCAAATGGTGAGTGAAGTTGATCTGTTGGGAGCCTTCTTGGCGTGTTGGGAGCCTTCTTGACGTGTTGGGGGCCTTCCTGACGTGTTGGGAGCCTTCCTGACGTATTGGGAGCCTTCCTGGCATGTTGGGAGCCTTCTTGGCGTGTTGGGAGCCTTCCTGACGTGTTGGGAGCCTTCCTGACGTATTGGGAGCCTTCCTGGCATGTTGGGAGCCTTCTTGGCGTGTTGGGAGCCTTCCTGACGTGTTGGGAGCCTTCCTGACGTATTGGGAGCCTTTGGTAAAAAAATAAATCAATCTATTTCAGTAATAATTCTGCGAAGAGAAGAAATTACATATAAAATGGCAAATTTTTTCGCCCCCCCCCTGGGCCCTTTGGAAATGTTCAATTTTGAGGTACTTAGACACAATATTTGAGAAATTCTTTTTGCGGGGACCACTACAGATGTGTACAGTATAGAATGCAAACATGCACATAGCTCTGGAACTAAACATGATAGAGAGATAAATCGAACATTTCTGAACTCCTCTCACCGAGACGCATCATTTGGAGCCATAATTAAGTCGATTTTCACAATATTCTTCATTCTGCTCTTCTAAGTTTTGAGGTACCTAGACATGATATTTGAGAATTTCCTTTTGCTGGGACTACCACAGATGTCCAAAGAATGAGAATTTGTGGAAGATATTGCATAATATGCAGTAGTTATTTCTGTAAACCTGAACTTAACCTGTTTGGTGTTAACTGGGGCGCGCTCAAATTTCCCCCCCCCCCCATGGGCCCTTTGGAAATGTTCAATTTTGAGGTACTTAGACACATTATTTGAGAAATTCTTTTTGCGTGGACTACCACAGATCTGTATAAAATTTGGGTCCCTTGGCTAAAATTTGGGGTTGAGGGATGGAGCCTAACTGGGTTAAACGACATGAGCTGTGCTACTCACAATTTGGGTCCTAATCAGCATTCATTCAAAATGCTGACCCAAGGAGGAGTGGTTGGAACCCCTAGACTTGTTGAAGAGCCCCTGATCAAGGTTCTGAGTGCTGTGTCCACGTGGCCAAGGCTCCCGCTCCTGCGACTCCGGCGACTCCCGCTCCCGTGGCTCCCATTTGTGCGACTCCTGCTCGTACCGCTCACGTTCACTGGCAAATATAAGAATTTACATATAAAATGGCAGAAAAAGAATTTAAACTTCTCAAGAACCATGGCCTTTTATTAAAAGTCACTACCGGGTATTTACATGTATTAAACCACAGACAGCTCTATTAACCTTTCTGAGGGTTAAATACCGGGTATTTACATGTATAAAAGCACAGGGAACTCTAATAACCTTTTTGAGTGTTAAATACCGGGTATTTACATGTATTAAACGACAGACAGCTCCAGGGGGGGACAAAAGGTTACTAATATGCACCTAGCTCTGGAACTAAACATGATAGAGAGATAAATTGAACATTTCTGAACTCCTCTCGCCGAGACGCCTCGTTTGGCACTATCCAAGAGACTCTTAGTCAAAGCGTTCTACTCACGGTTTCTGCAAGAATGACTCGCGGTCAGATGTCAAACTTATAAATACAGCCAGAATTTTAAGGTATAACTACAGGTATAGACATGTATGCATCAGTGGTAGGATTATGTTTTGATTTGAAAGATCAACAAATTTGCTCATTCAAAGTCACTACCGATAGAAGCATTTAAAAGAACTAAAAGTGTTCCCAGGGGATGAATTCTTCGTTAATCTTTCCAAAAACGGACCTGCAATGAGTCAGGGATGTATATTTGCAGGTTAGAAAATTTCAGGTCGAGGGATGGAGCCTAACTGGGTTAAACGACATGAGCTGTGCTACTCACAATTTGGGTCCTAATCAGCATTCATGCATAATGCTGACCCGAGGAGGAGTGGTTGGAGCCCCTAGACGTGTTGAAGAGCCCCTGATCAAGGTTCTGAGTGCTGTGTCCACGTGGCCAAGGCTCCCGCTCCTGCGACTGCGGCGACTCCCGCTCCCGTGGCTCCCATCTGTGCGACTCCTGCTCGTACCGCTCACGTTCACTGGCAAATATAAGAATTTACATATAAAATGGCAGAAAAAGAATTTAAACTTCTCAAGAACCATGGCCTTTTATTTAAAGTCACTACCGGGTATTTACATGTATTAAACCACGGACAGCTCTATTAACCTTTCTGAGGGTTAAATACCGGGTATTTACATGTATTAAAGCACAGGGAACTCTAATAACCTTTCTGAGTGTTAAATACCGGGTATTTACATGTATTAAACGACAGACAGCTCCAGGGGGGGACAAAAGGTTACTAATATGCACCTAGCTCTGGAACTAAACATGATAGAGAGATAAATTGAACATTTCTGAACTCCTCTCGCCGAGACGCTTCGTTTGGCACTATCCAAAAGACTCTTAGTCAAAGCGTTCTACTCACGGTTTCTGCAAGAATGACTCGCGGTCAGATGTCAAACTTATAAATACAGCCAGAATTTTAAGGTATAACTACAGGTATAGACATGTATGCATCAGTGGTAGGATTATGTTTTGATTTGAAAGATCAACAAATTTGCTCATTCAAAGTCACTACCGATAGAAGCATTTAAAAGAACTAAAAGTGTTCCCAGGGGATGAATTCTTCGTTAATCTTTCCAAAAACGGACCTGCAATGAGTCAGGGATGTATATTTGCGGGTTAGAAAATTTCAGGTCGAGGGATGGAGCCTAACTGGGTTAAACGACATGAGCTGTGCTACTCACAATTTGGGTCCTAATCAGCATTCATGCATAATGCTGACCCGAGGAGGAGTGGTTGGAGCCCCTAGACGTGTTGAAGAGCCCCTGATCAAGGTTCTGAGTGCTGTGTCCACGTGGCCAAGGCTCCCGCTCCTGCGACTGCGGCGACTCCCGCTCCCGTGGCTCCCATCTGTGCGACTCCTGCTCGTACCGCTCACGTTCACTGGCAAATATAAGAATTTACATATAAAATGGCAGAAAAAGAATTTAAACTTCTCAAGAACCATGGCCTTTTATTTAAAGTCACTACCGGGTATTTACATGTATTAAACCACGGACAGCTCTATTAACCTTTCTGAGGGTTAAATACCGGGTATTTACATGTATTAAAGCACAGGGAACTCTTATAACCTTTCTGAGTGTTAAATACCGGGTATTTACATGTATTAAACGACAGACAGCTCCAGGGGGGGACAAAAGGTTACTAATATGCACCTAGCTCTGGAACTAAACATGATAGAGAGATAAATTGAACATTTCTGAACTCCTCTCGCCGAGACGCTTCGTTTGGCACTATCCAAAAGACTCTTAGTCAAAGCGTTCTACTCACGGTTTCTGCAAGAATGACTCGCGGTCAGATGTCAAACTTATAAATACAGCCAGAATTTTAAGGTATAACTACAGGTATAGACATGTATGCATCAGTGGTAGGATTATGTTTTGATTTGAAAGATCAACAAATTTGCTCATTTAAAGTCACTACCGATAGAAGCATTTAAAAGAACTAAAAGTGTTCCCAGGGGATGAATTCTTCGTTAATCTTTCCAAAAACGGACCTGCAATGAGTCAGGGATGTATATTTGCGGGTTAGAAAATTTCAGGTCGAGGGATGGAGCCTAACTGGGTTAAACAACGTGAGCTGTGCTACTCACAATTTGGGTCCTAATCAGCATTCATGCATAATGCTGACCCGAGGAGGAGTGGTTGGAGCCCCTAGACGTGTTGAAGAGCCCCTGATCAAGGTTCTGAGTGCTGTGTCCACGTGGCCAAGGCTCCCGCTCCTGCGACTGCGGCGACTCCCGCTCCAGTGGCTCCCATCTGTGCGACTCCTGCTCGTACCGCTCACGTTCACTGGAAAATATAAGAATTTACATATAAAATGGCAGAAAAAGAACTTTAAACTTCTGAAGAACCATGGCCTTTTATTTAAAGTCACTACCGGGTATTTACATATATTGAACCACAGACAGCTCTATTAACCTTTCTGAGTGTTAAATACCGGGTATTTACATGTATTATAGCACAGGGAACTCTAACAACCTTTCTGAGTGTTAAATACCGGGTATTTACATGTATTAAACGACAGACAGCTCCAGGGGGGGGGACAAAAGATTACTAATATTCACCTAGCTCTGGAACTAAACATGATAGAGAGATAAATTGAACATTTCTGAACTCCTCTCGCCGAGACGCTTTGTTTAGCCCTATCACAAAGACTCTAAGTCAAAGCGTTCTACTCACGGTTTCTGCAAGTCAACCCCAGAATCCACAATTTTCCCAATCCTGATGGGGGGGGGCAAAAGTTTACTAATATGCACCTAGCTCTGGGACTGAACATGATAGAGAGATAAATTGAACATTTCTGAACTCCTCTTGCCGAGGCGCATCATTCGGAGACATATTTTAGTTTCGATTTTCACAATATTCTTCATTCCGCTCTTTTAAGTTTTGAGGTACCTAGACATGATATTTGAGAATTTCCTTTTGCCGGGACTACCACATATGTCCAAAGAATGAGAATCTCTGGGAGATATTGCATAATATGCAATTGTTATTTAGTAAACATGAACTGAACTCGTTTGGTGTTTACAGGGGCGGGCGCACATTTTTTTCAGCCCCCCCCCCCACTGGCCCTTTGGAAATGTTCAATTTTGAGGTACCTAGACACAATATTTGAGAAATTCCTTTTGCGGGGACCACCACAGATGTGTCTAGTATAGTATGCAAACATGCACATAGCTCAAGAACTATACATGATAGAGAGATAAATCGAACATTTCTGAACTCCTCTCGCGGAGACGCTCTATTTGGTGCTATCCCAAAGATTTGGGGGCGGGGCGGGGTCCCTTAGCTAAAAGCCCCCCCCCCCCCTATCTAGAGGGGTCAGAATTTCTTAAGCCCCTCCCCCCCCCCCCCCTCGGGAGGGGTCTGAAATTTTTACGCCCCCCCCCCCCCCTCCCAAACCCACAATGCCATATTTTAGTTTCGATTTTCACAATATTCTTCATTCTGCTCTTTTAAGTTTTGGGGTACCTAGACATGATATTTGACAATTTCCTTTTGCTGGGACTACCATAGATGTCCAAAGAATGAGAATTTCTGGGAGATATTGCATAATATGCAGTAGTTATTTAGTAAACATGAACTGAACTCGTTTGGTGTTAACAGGGCACGCACACTTTTTTTTCAGCCCCCCCCTCCACTGGCACTTTGGAAATGTTCAATTTTGAGGTACCTAGACACAATATTTGAGAAATTCTTTTAGCGGGGACTACCACAGATGTGTCTAGTATAGTATGCAAACATGCACATAGCTCAGGAACTATACATGATAGAGAGATAAATCAAACATTTCTGAACTCCTCTCGTCGAGACGCTTCGTTTGGCGCTATCCCAAAGATTTGGGGGGGAGGGGGCGGGGTCCCTTAGCTAAAATACCCCCCCCCCCCCATCAAGAGGGGTCAGAATTTTTTACGCCCCTCCCCCCCCTCGGGAGGGGTCTGAAATTTTTAAGCCCCCCCCCCTCCCAAACCCACAATGCCATATTTTAGTTTCGATTTTCACAATATTCTTTATTCTGCTCTTTTAAGTTTTGAGGTACCTAGACATGATATTTGAGAATTTCCTTTTGCTGGGACTACCACACATGTCCAAAGAGTGAGAATTTCTGGGAGATATTGCATATTATGCAGTAGTTTATTAGTGAACATGAACTGAACTCGTTGGTGTTAACAGGGGCGCGCGCACATTTTTTCAGTCCCCCCCCCACCAGCCCTTTGGAAATATTCAATTTTGAGGTACCTAGACACAATATTTGAGAAATTCTTTTAGCGGGGACTACCACAGATGTGTCTAGTATAGTATGCAAACATGCACATAGCTCAGGAACTATACATGATAGAGAGATAAATCAAACATTTCTGAACTCCTCTCGTCGAGACGCTTCGTTTGGCGCTATCCCAAAGATTTGGGGGGGAGGGGGCGGGGTCCCTTAGCTAAAATACCCCCCCCCCCATCAAGAGGGGTCAGAATTTTTTACGCCCCTCCCCCCCCTCGGGAGGGGTCTGAAATTTTTAAGCCCCCCCCCTCCCAAACCCACAATGCCATATTTTAGTTTCGATTTTCACAATATTCTTTATTCTGCTCTTTTAAGTTTTGAGGTACCTAGACATGATATTTGAGAATTTCCTTTTGCTGGGACTACCACAGATGTCCAAAGAGTGAGAATTTCTGGGAGATATTGCATAATATGCAGTAGTTATTTAGTAAACATGAACTGAACTCGTTTGGTGTTAACTTTCGAAGCGTTCTACTCGCGGTCAACAACATTTCGGGGACAAATTCAACCCCAGAACCCTCAATTTTCGGAATATAACCACAATATTTCGTCTTGGTATACTCTAGATGTTTATATAATGCGTAGGATGTCTGAATAGAAGGTCAAGCATAGTTACACAGGCCTACCTTGCCAATTTAGTTGAGGGGTTGTTGTGACTGTCACTCTGTGCTGAAGATCTATCATTTGATCATTGGCTCTGTTTTAAGTTTAAAGGCCGGTCTTCGTTCTACTCGCCGAAATTCCCAAACAATGTCAAATTTCACAAAAAGTAGGGGGGATGGAGGGCTGACACACTAGGGCCTAATAAATTGGACATTTCTGCATCTAACGAGCCTAATAAGGTGAATATTGGTTGAGATTTACCTTTGATATGGGCCATTTTCAAGAAATTTGATTCAAGTTGAGAAATGACAGTCCGGTCTATCATTTGGTCATTGGCTCTGTTTTTTGGTCTTTGGTAAGTTTAGAGCCCGGTCTTCCTCATTTTGCGGAACAACCCGGCTACTGAGCTGTCCGCAATTTCAACCCCCATAAGAGAGGAGCCTAATCTATCAATGACAACAAAAATTGCGGACTTACCCTTCATATTTTAGCTGTAATCCATGAAATTAACCAAGTCGGTACCGAATCATCGTCGCTCGGCGTTCCACTGTCCGCCATTTTGAATCTCGCGAGATCCCGAGAATCCGTGAGATATATTTTGTTTACATTGTCGTCGTGTCGAACGATAGTAAAAGGCTGAATTATGGCTTAATACGATTAAATATGGAAGGTATCGCCCTGCTGAACGGTAAGCCATCATTATAAATGTATTATGGATATATTTTCATGCCAAAATAAAAATAAAACACATGATCGATCGTTGTCGTAAAAATATGCACAAATTTCAAGAATCCGACGAGTCAAGTTTCGGCGACTTAACTTTGCCGAAAATCAATCAATCCTCCTTAATTTGACAATGTAAGTAGTAAATTATTGCAGATTGACAAAGAGTAATATGTTTTTTTTAAGTTGTCACCTTTTAAGGCAGGAGAAACAATGATAAGTGGTAGAAAATGTACTTCAACCGAAACGAGTCAGTGAACTCGCTGACTCGCCTGCAAATTAGTGAAAAGTTCAGGACGAAAAGAATAGTAGCGATGACAGTCCAATCCACGGGTGTTGTGTATTGTATCTGCCACTATGCTAAACAGGTGTTTGTAAATTTGCTATAGGAAAGGCTCTGTATGTCAGAATCACAAATGGGTGGTATGTATTTAAAGAGGAAAGCCTGATCTTTCTTTTGGTGGGTAAAGTTTTATACAATTAACTATTTAAAGCATGTGTAAAACTATGGTTTGTTGGGAGAAGTTCAGTTTCTGCCGGTCCACCATGCATTGATATTTGGTGTAATGAGTGTACTTTTAGCAGACAACTATGAAATAAACAGTGTTACTGTATGTTTATACATTACCTTACATTCATATGAATATAACAACATGGTAACCTACAGTTTAAGACATTTTTGAGAAAAATCTGCCAAGATTTAAAGAAAATATGAGTTCTGACAGACTACGAAGTTTGAGGCAATTTTCTGAAGAAAATATTTCCCCAAGAAGCCTAATGAACCTATAGGGCTCTTCTTTAGCATTTTTGGAATAAGAAAAAGTTGGTTTTGTAGGGCTATAGCCCAGCGAAAATTAGCTAAACATGATTTGCCACAGTGAAAATGAGATTTAAAAAAAATAAATTTACATTTTTGGTGACTTTGATGTGGGAATTCAAATATGTTTACCAATGGTTATATAATGCCACTTATATATGTTAATCTGCTAATATTTAGCTTTAAGGAGGTACCATTGGTTTGTTGATAGGCCTTCTCAATCAAATTCTATCCATATTTATGTACAAAGGTGCAAATATGCCTCGCGCACAGCGCATGGTTAAGTGTCGGTGTTATCTCAATATTTTGACAAATATGCCAACCGAGAAATGGCAGAAACTGTTTTACAATATTGATATTTAAAGTGCCATAGAATCTCTTCTAGTTGGAATTTTAACTTGCTTTAAAGTGCTCTGCAAAGCTACTTTCAAGGCCCTTCGTTTGAGCTATTCCTTGTCTAATTCTGGTGAGATGCTATTTTGGGGCTGTCATCGCTAAGAATAGGAATCTGGATAATAACGAAATGCCCTCTCCCCATACTTTCTCAGTGGATGAACACAGGCTTGCTGGTTGCGTATTGGTCTCCTGCATAGCACAACAATAATAATTAATATTACTGGAATCCTTAATATACCCATGAACATTTAGATAGATTGCTAAAATGTCTAAGTCCAAATTGCGTCTTATCAGCTATATAGGTACTGCAATATAAAAAAAATTTTGTCCAATTCTTTTTTTCACATATCCTGTATACATGTACAAGAGGTCCGTGGAATAATTCTTTTTATTAACCAATTCTATATAGTTTATGCCCACACCTCGACATGGTCCTAAACAGCTATACTAAAACAGGCTAAACAATATATTAACGGCCTTAATAAAACGCTAGTGTAACGCCAAAAAGAGGTTAAGAAACATGTTACGAAATCATTGTATTAGTGAAACTGAGTTCTATTAGTAGAACGAATACTAATAAAGCACTAGTGTAGCATAATTACTAATATATCACCTTTAGAAACACCAAAAAATATCGTTCTATCAAATATGGGTTAAGAATCAGGCCCCAGGGGACAGACATGGCTTCTAGGTAGGTATCATGGATGATACCAGTGTGAGGCAGGAAGGTAAGACCTTTCAACCTCATTAAATGCTGTGCTGCTATTATGCAGATGTGAGTTGTTCATAATGCATTTCATTTCCATAGTAGTGCATGTTTGGTTCAGCAACTTCTAATTTCTTCATTTTCTTCTAAATGTAATGTATCTTGACCAATCTCCAATAGCTCAAATCTGTCGATCTGAAATTATCATGATACAGCTTTTACTGAATTAACGCCAGATCTCTCAGACTTTAGTCATTCAACATGATCTATGAATTTCACAGATTTATGAAGTGTAATTTCGTAAAAACTTATTGGCACATGTTAGCTACATTGGCATCCTACAAAGTGCATCTCATGTCACCCCAGTTGCAGTATGAAGGCAATAGGTAACATTCTAAGATATATTATTGCCATAAGTTATTGCCACTCACAGGATTAGGGATACTCTGTCTATGATGTCCCTTGCTTCAAAAAAAACAAATATTGCATATAAATATTGACATATTAGCTCTATAGCCATAACCTTTAGCGCATGTCCCTGATTAACCTATTGCAATTTTACTCAATTCCATGATTCAACAACTTTGGGATCAACATGTGATTTGATCCCCTACATAAAAGATAAAGAAAGTCAACTATTTTCGTTATGTGTGAGCCACCAGTTAGCATTTGATGGTCGCCAATTGCATAGTATGAGGTATCAAACAGCCATTCTATATAAAATACTATTTGAAGTAAGCATTCAATAATTCTGCCTGTAACCTTTTACACACTTTCAAATCCACCGTCAAACCACTGCCAAGGCCTACTTTATTGCATGTCCCACCGAAACCTTCTGTAGACTGTGTATAAGGCATATGCTGCAACATCTGAAGGGTAACTGCTGTATTTAAAGTACCTTGGTGCCTGGAGTTCTAGGGAATAGTGATTAGATGTGATACCTTCCAATCTCCCAAGGGCCTCCGCAAAGACTTTTAATCTGGCTGTTGGCTTTGGACTACATGTGGAACTGTGGAGAAACATCCCTTTTCCCTGTAGGCGGAGAAGTGTTTCATGCTTTGGGTAGAACTTCATATCTACCCTCTTCTACACCTTGACTTTTCTAAGACCCACATGCTCCATAACCACCACTAAGCATGGTTTTGGGATAATGCCTTAATATTTGGTAATTTTAAATAGTACCAATAACTCAAAAAGGACTATTCAGGGAAGATGATAGCAACTAATCTACGGGTATATCATAAAATGGTGTTCTCACCTCCATCAATTCTTTTAATTAGAATGAAAAAGGTGATGTTATAACATACACTTTATATGTAGTGTATGAACACTTACACACTCTTAAATTTCGTAGTAAGGAAGGAAGCTGAGAAATGAGTGGCATGTAACAACATCACTTCTTTATATATGACTACATCAGCCACCCTAAACAGTGTACATGTGTCACCTTTATGGCAGCCATCAAATATACATAATTTGAGAACATTTTGATGTCATGGCAACTGATATCTAGCCAATAATGTATCAGCATTCACCAAGTATTTTGATACCATCTTTGCCAGCATGAAATTCAGTCCAAAGCTGTTTTTCATCCAAAAGAAAAAACACGATATTGCTTAACTTTTTTTGCTCAAATCACTGTATGAGTTTTCATAATCAAAGAATAAATAGATATTTGGAGGCACTATGCCATTGATCACTGTCACCGACATTCATTGTATTCTACCAATCTCTAGGCAAAAGACAGATAGGCAAAAATCTGCAAAAAAAAAAAAAAAGAATCAGCAAATAGAGATCGGTAAAGAAGGATAAATGCGTCATATTTTCCACAGAGATAAGGCTTTTACATCATATTGCTCATAGACAGCAGGGTAGGATCTCAATCTCCATACTCAGAGCATGCATGTACCTTCAATCACATTTTCATGGAGCATTAATGATTCCAGCCTTGTTTCAGCACCCCTTGACTGATGAATGCCAAAACTGGTGCTGAAGCTAGCACACCATGCAAGGGTACAATTACCCTATGGCACCGCTGCCAAAGTCCTAATGCAATTGTACGCCTTTCCAAACATGTAGGGTTTCAAGATTAGCTTTACCCTTTATAGCCTAACAATTTAGAACCTATATTCCCGTCGGAAAAATAGTACGATGTATTGACACCCTGGATAAGGAAAATAGCACAGCTGATAAACTGAAGACTTTGCAAACAGTCCAGTCCGGTCCGGAATTTTCATGTCAGTTAAGATTAAAACAAGCCGGTGAACATTTTAGGCCAAACTAAGTCCATGCAAGTGACATGTGTCGAAATGAACCAAGTCTCCATAAAACAATAGGTCAATGACCTGTGCCGCCCTGCTGTGGGGGGGGGGCAGATTCCAATTGAAAATACCTGATGAGAGTGTCAGGGGCGGATTTAGGATTCAGTTTTTAGGTAAAATTTAGTGTTTTTTTAAATATAAAATTTGACTAATTTTTTTTCCAATAGCGCCCACCTCCCTGTTCAATATCCTTCACCACTGAGTGTAGTGGTAGGAAGTGAGGAAGTGGCACAGAGACATGGAGAACACAAACCTGACCTCTGGTGTATTCCAAATGACATGTTCAGCACCGCATTGTCTACTGGAATATGTCGCATGGACATCCTTTGTTAAACTAACAGCATGAAGGAGTTGTTAAAGATACAAGGCTTAGATAAAGATAACAATTTGATCTTGATGACAAAAATGCTATATCTGTGCAATATTCCCCTGCTAAAAAAAGGCCCTATCACGCCGACATTACTTCTTATGGCATCATTAAGCTGATTTGAGAGTTTCATCATCAAAATATCTAAAAACTATCCGTTTAAGCACTCTTTTGCAGCTTGGTAAAGGCACACAGAGACGAGGGATTCAAAGAGAGATTTTGTTTTTAGTCCTCAGCAACCATACATATAGGCCTGAAGTATTAGTCTTATCAATAGTCAAAGTGAAAGCCTTCATGTCAAAAGAAATGAATATCAGACTACTTACTGTCTTACATAGGATAAATGGTTCAGACCTACATCCTGACAAAAACCTGAATTCATGCCAACGTTAGATGAAACACACATGCTTCAGAGATGCTGCACTCGGCAGAGATGCAGATATTGCTTGGAGTGATGAAATAGAGCACCTAACACTTAGTTCTATTAGTCCTATCCTCTTCGCCCATAGAAGAGTCGATTTGTAGTCTGTACAGTGCACTAGGTGACAGTAGAATGAAGGTGACATGTGGAGATAAAGCCACTGCCAGTGTCTGTCAGTTCCTGTTATTACATATGCCACATACCTATTGCCTGCCAATACCAGTAAATTAAAAAGACTAACACGGGGATGGGATAAAGACTGGTAGTGACATTTTACATCAGGAGTATCTTTCAGCTGGCAGCTGTTTCATAAAGAACGCTGTAAAACTGTCTGCCAATGGAACTGGATAATTTCGCATTGACCGCAAGATTTCTTGAACATCTCCAGTAATAAACATTTTCTTTAGTGGCTCATGAATATGGCATATTTCCAAGGCAAATAGGAACCCTTTTTTTCTTTTTTTATGCCTTGCATGTGCTTTAATGAATGTTATCTGGCCTGTTATGATTATTGTGATGTGAGACATATGGGTGAGTCCACATCAGATCAACCACTAGCTCCCGGCTGACTACCTCAGATTTTTTTCTCAGCTGGTCATATGGTAGATCAATGTGTATTTATTACCATCTGTAAATATGGCTGCCATAACCAAAGCGGTTTTCCCGTAGTGACCCATTTTGTGCAGGGGTGGTGCGCCATCAAACGAAGGTGTTACAGCTGGCCAATTTTCAGAGGTCTACTGTGTAGAAACCATGGTAGCTAGAAATGTAAAACTCAAGATATTTGTTCACCTATGTACTAGCATGAGATACAAACACATATACAATGATTATCACTGAACAGTTAAGAACAGGGGGGCACCAAACATGAGAGGAAATTAGATACTGACCAAAAAAGTCTAATGTTGTAAAAGCCAACACAGTTAGATGCTCTACTCCAGCACACCCATTTCTCTACAACTGATGAAGGGATATACAGAGTTTGTGTACAAATGATAATATACTTCATATCAATGCCACAGGGGGCGCTGTGGATGCTGAAAGCTGACCTTTCTACCAAAATGAGCCAACTTTGGCAGCCATTTTGGGCATGTGGACACACCAGAACAAACATGAACTTTTTTTTCCCTTAGAGATCCCATCTAAAACATTCAAATTAGTCTAACAGCTAACTTGTTCCGTGTTTTCTTCTGTGTCAGAAAAATGATCAAAACTATGTAAACATTGCTTTGTATTAAAATGACACAACTTGGCAGCTATTTGGGGCATGTGGACACACTTGAACAAACATGAATTTTTTTTCCCTTTAAGATCCCATCTGAAACATATAAATTAGTCTAACAGCTAACCTTTTCCGTGTTTCGTTCTGTGTCAGAAAAATGATCAAAAATATGTAATCATTGTTTTGTATTAAAATGACACAACTTTGCTGACCATTTAGGGTATGGGGACACATTTGAAGGAGCATGAAACATTTTTTCCCTTTAACATCCCATCAGTATCATTTAGATGTGTGTAAAAGCTAACTTGTGTGGTGATGCACAAATACATCATTACACCGTTAGACTATTTTCCACCCAACCCGGACTCATGTTTGGTCCACATGGTCTCCTATGAGGTATAAGAATCCCTTCCCAGACTGATCTTATGATCGGCCAAGAGAACTTCTTCCTGGGAGCTATGTATCCGGCCAGGACTAACCCAGCCCAGATATATAGGTGGCGCCACCACTGAGTGACCCGCTATATAAGCTAGCCAGCCAGCACTCACAATATTTCATGTTCTTTCAAGTCTGCCCACATGCCCTAAATTTCAATATGAAGTGATGGTTTAAATAGCTTTGATAATTTATAGTATACACAAAAGGAAAATGAAACGAGTTAGTTTTTGGACACATTTGAATGATACAGATGGGATCTTACGTTGAAAACGTACTTTGTATTTGTTCAAGTGTATCAACATACCCCAATTGTTAGCCAAGTTGTGGCATTTAAAACAAAGCACTGTTTACATAATTTTGATAATCACAGAAGAAAACATGGAGCAAGTTAGCTGTTAAATACATTTAAATGATACAGATGGGATCTTGAACAGAAAAATTATTTCAAGTTATTTCAAGTGTGTCCACATACCTTAAATGGTCAGCAAAGCTGTGTCATTTTAATACGAAGCAATTTTGCATAGATTTGATCATTTTTCTGACACAGAAGAAAACATGGAACAAGTTAGCCGTTAGACTAATTTGAATGTTTTAGATGGAATCTTTAAGGAAAAAACTATGTCATGTTTGTTCAAGTGTATCCACATGCCCAAAAAGGCTGGCAATTTGTCTCATTTCAATATGAAGTGATGTTTACATAGTTTTGATAATTAATTTTACATAAAAAATGTAACGTAACAAGTTAACTTTGAGACACCTTTGAATGATATTGATGGGATCTTAAAGAGAAAAAATATTTCATGTTTGTTCAAGTGTGTCCACATACCCTAAATGGTCAGCCAAGTTGTGTCATTTTAATACAAAGCAATGTTTACATAGTTTTGATCATTTTTCTGACACAGAAGAAAACACGGAACAAGTTAGCTGTTAGACTAATTTGAATGTTTTAGATGGGATCTCTAAGGGAAAAAAAAGTTCATGTTTGTTCTGGTGTGTCCACATGCCCAAAATGGCTGCCAAAGTTGGCTCATTTTGGTAGAAAGGTCAGCTTTCAGCATCCACAGCGCCCCCTGTGGCATTGATATGAAGTATATTATCATTTTTGTACACAAACTCTGTATATCCCTTCATCAGTTGTAGAGAAATGGGTGTGCTGGAGTAGAGCATCTAACTGTGTTGGCTTTTACAACATTAGACTTTTCTGGTCAGTATCTAATTTCCTCTCATGTTTGGTGCCCCCCTGTTCTTAACGGTTCAGTGATAATCATTGTATATGTGTTTGTATCTCATGCTAGTACATAGGTGAACAAATATCTTGAGTTTTACATTTCTAGCTACCATGGTTTCTACATGGTAGACCTCTGAAAATTAACCAGCTGTAACACCTTCGTTTAATGAGCGCACCACCCCTGCACAAAATGGGTCACTGAGGGAAAACCGCTTGGGTTATGGAAGCCATATTTACAGGTGATAATTAAGATACATTGGACTACCATATGACCAAAGGAGAGAAAAATCCAAGCTAGTCACCCAGGAAAATCCTCTAAATCTAGTTGATCTGATGTGGACTCACCCATATAGGATGTAACCAGCAGAATAGGTATACATAGTTATCAAACATATCTGAGAAATTATAGCGGGCTCAGCCTAACTCTCTACTGTCTACTACACGGTAATGCACTTCCCAAGGAGAGAGGTCTGCAGTGTCCTCCTTCATCAATCAACAGTGCTTGGTTGCCAGGGAGAGACTGGTGATGAGGCACCATGTCTTTGGGCCGTTTAGGTATAAATTAATTCTTTAATTACAATTCGGATGCTTCAATTGCGGTCTGAATGCCACTGACATGTAGTATTTATTACCTCTTAATGTATCCTGAACTTATAAATATTTATTCCGGAAGAACCCCATTATCCAGGACTCTACACTCTCCATAACACTGAGGTGCCCATTCCATGGAAGGACCTATTTAACCTACACTGGACTGACATGGCCTCTAGCTAGGTATCATGGACGATATCTAATTGTATTGTATTGTAATTTCATTTATTTATCCTGGCAGAATGTTGGCCTAGAAGACCGTATTATACATACACCAGCAGTTTCCGATGGGCGGAGGTAATATGGGCAAGTAAGCCCTTTTAATATTGAAAAATAGTAAAGAAACACTCATTTAGGAGTATATCCTTACTATGTATACCTTACCTAGCCATTTTTTATAAAAAATTTATTAGGATTTTTTACTACTAATGGCATTTCGCCATGACTAAGTTAGTACACATGTGTCCTAACATAGGATTTCTCCTTAGAGGAGAAGAAAAGAGGGATAGGACCCAAGTTAGGTAATAACTTGGGTAGTAATGTAAAAAGGTAAGGTGTGTCAGGCATAATACAGTGCCTACATTATACAGACATGAGCTGTTTGCACTGCATTCGGCTTCAGGAACCTATTCCACTACATTAGTATCATATTTTCCCATCCTGTGTTAAAAGCTTGTGTTTCATATTATAGGTTTACAGTATGTCAGAGCTATGTCAGACTCATCAGTCATGACAAGATCTATGCAGACATGTGCATTGTGTCCGAGACATGTTTTTCCTTCTAGGCATAGGAGTCACATGTGTGTAGGTATATTATTTCCATTTAGGGGTAAGCACTCTACTCATAGTGTAGTAGCTCACCCAAGGCTAGCAAACCATATAACACATTCTCATACAGAATGCCATTTACTTGTTTCCTATCGAGAAATACAGCATTTTCCCCTCATTTTATTGATGAAGGCAGTAGCAAAATGAGATGTTGCCATGTCTACTCTGCCATGAGGACTCATCCATGTGTCATAATTGGCACTAATTACTTCTACTTCACAAACCCCTAACCTGACGCCCAACCCTGCTCCAGATTTAACCACTCATTAACTGGCTGACAAAGATGACTAGTATGTGAAGCATCCTTACCTAATCATAAAATGGATATCAGGATTATGCTGCTTTCATACAGACTACATCAAAAGCTTGATTTTAACTTTTTGATATTTATTTAGATTAATTAATTTTCCATATTGTAGAGATTTTCTAAACTTTGAAATCTGCTCTCTTTAATCTGCGGCAATGCAGGTCCAGACATTCATGCACATCCAAATCAAATAAGATTTCTAAAATTCCATAGAAAATTTGCTATGCAACAACAATCATCCAATCAACGAAACCATTATATACAACACAAAGACCTAACAAACTCCTTATTGTTGATATTTTGATTTGCTTATATTTTGTCTAAGATTTGAATTTTTCTTGGCTCATGAACTGTTACATACCAGGAAAATAAGATTTTGCCCTATAGCTTTAGTGCATGACTAAGAAAGCAAACGTTTTTTTTTCTCTATCATTATAATTAATGTTCATAGAACGATCCTATCTAGCTTCCCAAGAGAGAAGTCCTTTACTCTTCTCCCAATTTAATCATTTTATGTAATTTGTCCTTTCAACACATTAATATTTGATAATCCCCATACTTTATATAGAAACAAGTACCAGCTGTGAGAGCAACCAACTATTAATTGCAGGCCTACGTAGGACTATTTTTAATGAGCAGAACCAAATTTCCGAACTTCATCATTTACTTATTATAAGGCAGTTTTCCATTGACGGAATCAGCCGTGATTCTGTCTGTCGGACGAGATTCTCACATAAGTTTAACATTATAGTAGTGCTGCAGCATTGGAGAGCTAGGAGCATTATTTCTGGCGACACCCATCACCAAAAAAGACTAAAGGTCACTATATACCACTGGAAAGCTCTGCTCATGGGCTTTTCAGATATGGTGAGTGTAAAAAGAAAGGTTGCGAGGAATCCAAGATGGCCACCAAAATTCAAGATGGCCGCTAAAATATCAGAATTCCATTTCCCATGACGCAGATATGGCTTAGAATATAGTTTTAACACTACCTACCCCCTAATTTGGACCTAAGGAATTCAATGACTCTATTGGTTTATTGCTAAGACAGCTGGTTCCTTAGCAACAGCTATTCTAATTATCAATCTGCCTAGCAACACAGTTTTCCATTGTCCTGAGGTTAATTATAATCATACCTACCCACCCTAAATTGGACCCAAGGAATTCAATGATTCTTTAGGTTTGTTGCTAAGACAGCTGGTTGCTTATCAACAGCTATTCTAATTGTTTATCTGCCTAGCAACACAGTTTTCCTTTTATCGGATGATGACTGATGTTGGTGAATACATGCTGTAGTCACACTGAAATGGAAAATAAGTAAAATGTCCAAGTCAGGCTTTAAGAACAATACCAGTTCAAGTTGCCGAAGACTCATGTCTGCATGTTTTTATAATACCACTTTTTGAAAGAGTCTGGTTATGACATTTTAGTCAGAACAAATGCATATTTTACTGCCAAGGCTCAAGAAATCTTTTAGAATCCTGCAGCTCACAGCAAGGAGGTCTCCCAGGCCATTCCCCCACTTCCTTCCTTACTGAATAAGGTAAGAGGTAAAAGGAGCTCTCACACACAACGACTTTATGCGCCTGAGACAATGTATGAGTCACCTGGCCATCAGGAAGTCACTAACTAGAGCAGTTCAGTTACAGTGTGTGTTAAACCACTGATAACCCAGTAATCATCAACATGAGGGGCTGCCAGAGTTTCAGGTGTTAGACTGCTAGGGCTGTATTCACATTGTCAATTACAAACTAGACCACTTCCCCATGTTCTACATGTAGACAAAGTTGATCCATGTTATCAGCATGGATATATGACATAACATTTATGTTATTTCATTACTGATCACTTAACCTTCATTGTTTGACTTTGTGTGGCATTGTATTATGCCATGTGAGGGGTGAATGCCCCTGATTGTAGTTGTCTTTAGATGCATACCGAGGCTATAAAAGACTGCGGGATACCTTCAGTAAGGCAAGTACCAACATAATCTGATGACGTAGAGAAGACAGCCTGGTAATGATGAGACTGGCTGTGTTACCCCATCCCCCACCTGGTCATCTCTATGACCTACCTTGGCTGTCCGTACACTAATCACATGTTTTGAGCATGCTATTTTCCTCCTCTGTCGCATTTCCATCTGGACATCAGAGCTATCTCTAATTAAGGCATATAGATGGAAGTAAAGACCCATTCAGCAATCATAAGCGATACGATCTTCTATATCTTTACTTATTATGGTACATGTTGTTTAATCTGTCTTAGCTATGGGAGGATTCATTGATATCCTATGTATCTTAGAATACCTAGCTCCCAGTGGAGAAACCGAAACTCTACTTATCATCTTCACTTATACAGGCAAATGGCACTCACTACTCGAACAATTGGGGATCTTCCTCTTGCTGTTACCTGTTCAGCATATCCAATGACCGTCTCTTGTGATTAGCTATGAGGTCTGCACATTGAAAACTATGTCAAAACAAGCGAAGGTGATAAGATGGATAGAAGTACAAGACTCTACCCTATGCATCTGCACCCATGACCTATACATGAAGATGGTGAGGCTAATCTGGCTACAACCTTTAACAGTTATTCCTTGCTATCCCATACACCTTAAGAGTCACCCACATTTGAGCCGGCTTTAAAGCTAACATGCCGCCACTCTACCCATCACCGCAGCCCACCCAAGCAGACGGCACTCATTAACACCCCTGAGTCACTTAAAGCTATCTGACACCAAACCTATGCCTGCTCAGACACAGAGGCATGGGTCCTCATCTCATAGAGGCACACAATGCCATCATGGAATTCCCTATTGATGTGATATCATCTGATGTGCCCCTAGTCCTAGTTATACACCTGGACCCTGAACATTACACTGTTAGAAGTAAGTACTGTAGCTGCACAGTATAAAAGGAACTATTTTTGGTGTCCGGTATCACATACTGTACAGGCACACTCACCTACTCTACAACACCACGCACAGGAGACTGTGGGTTCAAATCCCACCTTGGTACAATAGGCAGTACTGTTGTTTATTTACAGAACATATAAATTATACAAAATAATGTACATATTCAAATACTCACTAGCTAACATTTCTAGGTCAATATAGGTGGAAATGCATGTCAAATGGGTTAAAGACATATGAAAAGAAAAACGTATAATATCTCATCTTATGGCCTTGTCAAATATACCCTTCCAGGGCCCTTTTGATGGCCAGCAGCTATCTAGACCTTTCAGCATAGCATCAAATGCTTATGTCTGACTGCTGGCACTTACACCACCCTAAACCCAAAGACAGGGCTGCTTGGCAGTGAGTTCGATTCATTGAGCTTTCTCTTTGAGGTTTATTGGCATCGGGAGCTGGTGCAGCTTTGAAGCCTCAGTTGGCCTTCTGACACTCTCACATGGCCTAAGGCATGTCATGTTGTTATTGACAGATACATTATCCAACATGAGGTGGTGAATGGAGATCCTGACTCTGGGAAAAAGTACTCTGTTCCCAAAGAACACCGTGAAGATCCTTGATGTGATTGAATGGCTGGGAAGTATTCTGTGTTTTGAATGTCTCTGAAGCTTTATAGGAAACTCACAGTTTGGGAAAGAGTGACACAGTAGCTAGAAAGTTGTTAGTGCATGGATGGGAACTGGTGGCCTCTGATTGCATCTTGTGCCTTCTTGTCTTTGCCTCAGGTGGGAACTGCTTTGAAGTTGTGGATCTTCTAAATTGCCCCAGGGGAAGATTTTCTGGGGATCTTCTGGGGAAAGTAGGTCAATGATTTTCTAAATATGTGGAGCTCATTGATGAAGATGACTGGCTAACATGGTGGTTACCATCCAGGCCACATTCCGGATCACAAGGGTGATTGAATATTTGAAGTGAAGGTGACACACAGTCTTACACAGACTAATGCCTGGGGGCGGTCATCTTTGAGTTATAACTGGTATCTGCCCTCTCCCAGTTTTCCCCCTTTGATCTGTTTCTTCCACCTTTGCCTGACTGTCCTGCCTCCCCTCCTTCTACACTTTTCCTTTATCCCATCTCTGCAACACTTTTGTTCTTTTCTCTCCCATGTTAATGCCCTTCATGAATTCTTTTCCTGATTCGATAATCGGTGCCAGTGGTAGATAAGAGGAGAATGTAACAATATTTGTAGGCGTTGCAGCTATTAGTAAATAGAACACCTCAGATATTATAGCCATAATAATATTCATATATCATATCATGAATTAAATAGACCTACACTTATGCCCCTTGTTGTTGTAAGATACCTGTCTAGAAAAACTGTTGTCTAATGGCTGAATAGAGTAAGTAATTTGCAATTATCCCTAAACAACCACCAATCCAGACATTTTCATTTCATTAAGGGAAAAAGCCACCTGCTGAGAGGCTCTGACTTAATGTACTTAGCTGTTAATGTACCTTTATGTATATATATTTATCGTTATAAGGTTTGGCATGTTTGCGAAGACATCCGAATTTACATGGTATTGCGAAAGATTAATTATGAAGGTTCAATGATTAAGGTAAGGCAAACTCCCATCAGATTTAAGCAGTTGAGCTGCAGCCCTCTATATTCTGCTACAACACAAGACGTAACATATCTTGTACCTAAGCTTCAGACTCCTCAGCAATGCATAAATATACCATGCCAACTGTATTCTCTATGATAACCCCTTAAAGGTAATCATCCACATTCATTGTCTTTCCTAGTATTCTTACTGTTGACAGGTGTTAATCTTTATCTCAGTCCGTTATCCAAGTTTAGCCATCAAGAGAGGGAATCAGAGAGTGTGATCCTCGGGGAGAGCCAATTAGCATAGGAGAAGAGAGAGAGAGAGGGGCAGGTGAATTTGATAATACTCAATGATAAAGGAACGTGAAGAAAGATATGTATGGTTGTTTTTAAGAGGAGAGTGAAATGAACAACTGTGCAGTAAAACCCGTAAAAAAAGGTGAATTTAAAAACACCTTTGTCGCTTGTGCCCATCATAGTCATACCACAATTATTTCTCAATATTCTTTATTTCCAATATTCCTAACTTTGGTGTGATTAGTGTCAGGAGGATTGTTCTCCTCAATGAAGGTCAGATGACAACAAGCTTTAACCAGGGGTTGACACATGATAGCCCCAAAGGACAAGGGAAGCGGTGTTGATGAATTCAAGGATCCCAAGCTAAAAAGGCTGAGCCAAATTAGGTTGGTCATCGTGTTCCACTTGCACAATGACAAGTGTGAATCTATAAATACCATAAACCTGAAAATCATCACAACATTCATTAGAAGTCTGGCATTTGTATCTGTGTGATGTTTAGTTATGGCTGAGTATACACTTGTCTGTGACTCATGCTAAGCCTTGACTGTTCCCAGTACACTGAATACAGAACCCTGGCTGTGGTTTAACTATTACCTAAATGACCACAGAGATATTTCACCCTTCATTGCTGATTGAGGAATAATGCGATGCTGAAAGGGTTTTGTTCAAAATTGTTATGAGAAGTTGAAATCTTATGCTAATGAGATGCTATCATAATGAGACATTAACACCACCCAGTGTGTGGACCCACTTTTATGAGATCCACTATTGTATTTGACAGTTTCTGGGGAGAATTCCTTCATGTATAATTCTGCCCAGAAGTTGTCGAGGACAGATTTTCCCAACGGAATCAGGAATATATGATAACCAAATCCCTAGATACATTGCCAGCCCAACACAGCTTGTGTTGACCCTGTCTATCAGCAGCCATGTGGTGGACGATGCTTTGGGGATTTGTCAGTCCAGTGTTGACCCGAAGACTTAGTTGTATTGTTCAGAGCTAGCAGAGGTAATTGTACAGAATTATGCCATCACAATCCAAAGGCAGCCCGTGCAAGTGTCCATTGTGTTGTTGTATGGTCTAGATGTCTACATCAGTATTGTGTATCTTGTTCTGACTATTGACAGAGATTTTAAGAAGGTGTTAATAATGTAACATGTCTGTTGGCATATGACAAATGAAAATGATTTCATTTCAGATTGGAACCTATCAAAAACTTACAGGTAATATAAGAAACAACAGGTTGATGAGGACCTGAAGACCCGACTAGTTAATCAAGTTTTGATGGCAATTTTAATGAGATAAAACACAACTGCTTCAGGAACAGATGTAGAGATAGAGAGATTGAGATGAGTGATGAGAAAGTGCTTGGTTGTATTAGTCCCATCCTCTTCATCAGAAAGAAATGTCTAAACCGGTTGATGCTGAACACTTTGTAGTCAGTGCAGTACACTAAGGCACACAAAAATGAAGAGACTCAGCTTATCTACAGCGCACGCACAAACATGTCTTCTATGTGAGTATCATGAGAGATTGCCCAGACAGGGCCAATGGTATACCTACATTATGTTATAGTTGCAAGATAAATCCTACATTAGATATTTGATATGTGAGACTGCATCTGTAATTTTCCACTTGTGATACACAAACAACACAAAACCACCCAGACAGCAGACTAATATAGCAGCAGAAATAGCTACTGCCATGTCTAGCCAGCCATGAGGACCCACCCATGTGTCATCCTTGCTCCTAATTAGTTCTACTTCACGTACCCCTAACCTAACACCCACTGAAGTGGCACAGACTGTACCACTCATTACCTAGCTGACAAACATGCCATGAACCCACTATGGCTTGACTAGTAAGAGAATAATCAATAGTGCACCCGGTATCTTGAGGGTGTTAGCCAGTGCTAAGGAGTGAGGTGAACTAATGCAATTAAGTCTGGTTGCCAGAGTTTGCAACATATTTACCAGAGTGAATATATTTTGACACTTCATAAGTCTGATAAATTTCTTTTCTAAGACAATATTTCCCCCTTATATATACTAGCGTAAAACCTCTTTTATAAGTCGACCTGGAATTTGAGGGGAAAAAACTGACTTAAAGGAAGAAGCTCTGAACTTTTGAACAACCTCAATTCTATGTCGAATTGGAGTTTGAGGTTTTTTAAGGGGCTACACCCCAATCCAGACCCTGCTTAACCACCTTTTCCCCGGGGCCAAAGTAAGCCATATTCATGATATTCTGTGCTTAAGGAGAGCCCCTACTTATGCTTGGAAGAAATAAGTCCCCGAGAAAAGGTGTATTTTACAACATTAAGGTAAGCCTTTGATGGGTTTTTTAATAATTTTACTTTTTTCAAAACCTCACCTGTAGGTCGAATTGGACTTTAGAAGGGAAAATTCGACTTATAGCAAAAGTAAATTCCAAATAAAAATTGGCTTATAAGCAAGGTCTTACGGTATACTAACCAATTATACATGTGCAATCAAACAAATATTCAGTAGAGGGACTCTTCAAATTTGGGTTTATTAAATTCTAAACACCTGTTACTTAATACGCACTCCTTTCTTTTTCACAAAATCACTGCCCAGACCTACTATATATGCCTTCGATATCCTCCTGTAAAGCACTACACCTGCGGGTGTCTGAGGCATATGCTGCAATATCTTAAGGGTCACTGCCTTAATGGGCCTCCAAGCCTTGAGTTCCAGGGTATATTGATTAGATCTCATATCCTCCAATATCCCAATACCTTCTCTGAGATTTCAAAGTAAGGCCTAGGAGTACACACATTTTTTCCTCTTCTTTTTCTCCTGTAGAAAAGTAGCAAGTAGAACCTTATACCTATATCTAGGCCTTTCTACTCCATGTCTAGCAGGTAACTGCGATGCCTGCCTGTTCAATTAACCCTTTCACCAAAAATAGGATACATTTGTCCTTACTTGAGGTCCTTAACCAGGGATTCAGTGGTGAAAGGGTTAGTGAGTATTGCCCATAGTAAGCATGGTTTCATAATACTGTGATGATTCTAGTGTTGGTTGATAGAATCCATGGATTTCTCCTGTGGTGTTTCCTATTATATAAGAAAAAGATGATGTGGAGTAGTCTGTAGGTAGTAATAGTAGTAGTAGTAGTATGTGTTAAATGGCACCATAGAGACAGCACTGTTACAGTTACACCCCACTCCTTCCCTGGCTATTCCCCCCTTGGAGGCTGCACATGTGACCTGTAGGTCAGCCTGAGATAATTGATGAGTGATGTGACCATGGGTAATTCATCTATACCAGAGCCTGTCGGTTACTGTGTATGTAAAACCACCACTACATCATAATAATCACCTCAATAATCCCCAACATAAGGGCTGCCATGGTTTCAGGTGTCACACTGCTAGTGCTGTGTTCACATTTAATTGTGACTATCTCCCAGTGGAAACACCACTATTTTTTGTATGTGGACAGATGCAAGTCAATTAGGGTGATTAATGTTACCAATAATAAGGATGACAAAGCATAATATTATTTTATCATTGATTGTTGAAACTACATTGTCAATTGACATTGTTTGGCATTGTGTTATGCCATGTGAAAAATGAATTACCTTCAATTTAGTTTTGTTCAGTTCGATCCTTGGGCTATAGAAAGTGTACCTTGATCATCTTCAATGTGAAAGTAGCCTGGTAATGTGGTACTGATCCCTATTAGATAACACTAGAAGGTGAAACATGATGCGGAGTTGTGAGCCAGTAGAGAGTGGCTCTGTCACCAGATCCTGTACCTGGCCATTACCATATCCCTTCTCAGCTATCTGCTTATTACCTAAATATACTTGTCAGGTCGTTTGCTTCTGTTGACCTTTCGTTACTAATGTCAAATAATGGCCCTGGGGTAATAGGATGCTCACAGCTTTAAATATAGCCTGGCAATAAGACATCTGAACATTTGAAAAGTTGTGAGATAAAGCAGGATGATCGAATAGATAGAAGTAAAGTTTCATTCAGACACTGTAGGCCATAGAACCATACTAATGTACCTACAATAAATCTGCCTTAACTACAGGAGCATTCCATAATGTCCTATGTATACATTAAAAAACACCAACTTCACAGCAAGGAAGCAGTTACTCTTCCCAGCATTCCCAATGTAAGCTGTCCTAATGTAATATGATGATTGGAGGTCAATGTAGCCCACTAGTTAGTTATGACGTCTGAACATTGGAAAGGTAATGAGATACAGGGAACTAGCAGACCCCATTCACAGCCATTAGTAGTATATCTAGAGTGAGCCTAAAATTGCATCAACCTTCAATAAGGATTATATCCCTTGATGTCCAAGGTACTCCTAAGGGGACCAACTTTTACTATACCCAGCGCCACTACTGTACATACAGCTAGCACTCACTAACTTCCATCAGTCACTTTGAGCTCTCTGACACCACAAATTGTCCCACCCACATACGGAACGAGGCACAGGTCTTAATGGAGTCATGTGAGGCCATCTTATATTACAGTCAATTCCTTAAGGTGATGACATGCATTTCCCTGTGCCAAAATACTACTGGGTTCCAAGCAACTACAACTCTCACATTGCCACCCTCAACTGCTGAAGTCCCTGCCACAAATCAATGTAAACATTTATTGGTGGCAGTCAGGGTTATATAATTGTTAGCTGTATTCACTGATGGCAGTAAACTCCTTGAAGTAGTGAATCTTTTGATTCTTGCAGTGCTGCCTTTAATGCTTCGTAGCAGCTTTAAGGCAACTCAACCTCCCTCCCCTTTCACTTGCTCAGGTATGTAATCTTTGATAGGGGTTGCATGGGTACAGTTTTATAAGGTTTAGGCATATTTGCAATATATGCAAATTCAATAATAAGGTAATTTGAAGAAAGATATATTGCTGTTATTAAAAGGAGAGTGCTATGAAAAATATGCAGTAAAAAGGTAAATTAAAAGGCTGGTGTTGATGGATTCAAGCATTCAAAACTAAGGGGGTTGAGCCAAATTAGTCTGGTCATCATGTTCCAAATGCAAAAACAGTGATGAGGGTAAATCTATAAACACCACAACCTGAAAATCAATATGATAGTCAGTCAGTCTAAGAAAATATAAGTAATAGGCATTTGTAATTGTGTGATTCTTAGTCATGGCTGAATACGCTTGATCAGCCTTGATCTTTGCCAATATACTGAGTACAGGGCTCTGGCTGTGGTTTAACCTAATATAATGTAAATCACTACCACAGACACAGAGAAGATTGTTATCCCTTCATCACTGACGGAGGGATAATGGGATTTTGAAAGGGTTTTGAAACTGTTTTGAGGTGATGAAATCTGATGGTATCATGAGACATCAGCACCACCCAGTGTGTGCGCGTGCCTTTATGACATTCACTATTATGTTTGACTTAATGAGCGCCCTGCCCCTCATGAGTGTCCTCTCTTTTTGTGACCACTTTGAAACTGGAGTATGCCCATATGTTCACGGTTTTGAGGACCCTTAAGTACTAAAATATCATTAAAATAATGTTATGTGCAATTCGGCCAGGAAGTTGATGAGCAAAGACTTTCCCCTTGATACATTCAATTGCCAGCCCCGCAAAGCTTGTGGTGACACTGCCTATCAGCAGCCATGTGGTTGCAGATGCTTTGGAGATCTATCTGTCCAGTGTTGACCTGAAGACTTATTGTTCAGAACAGGCTGATGTAATTGTACAGAATTATGCCATCACCATCAAAAAGCAGGCAGCACTAATGTCTACTGTCCTGCTATTTGGCCTAAATTGATGTATGGTCATCTTCTCTTGATTACAGCTCAAAGTTTTACAGACCCTGTTATCAATGTAAGGATTTTTGGGGCATATATGAAAAACGAAATGCTTTTATTTCAGATTGAAACCTATTACCAAATATTAGTATCAAAATAATACATTATTTTTTCTCAGGACCCTTACCTTGTTGCTGGTCCTGCCAGGACTAGATCCCTTTAAGAAGGGTCAGCACAGCTGGCATCACATTGCATAGCTACTACACTGCTATACACCTTCCAAGAATAATATAACTGTTGATACTGCCATCTAGATAATTCTCCCTGGAAATGTCTTGATACAAACATTAGATGAACAATCATTTGATTGATTGAAATTTGATTGATTGAAAAATTAAGTGCATAACAGTGAGACCAGGTCTAGTTTGCAATAAGCAGTTAGCAGCAGGAAAAATGAAAACAGCTTTTCGGATGATATTCACATGCCACTAAAAGAAAGTGATTCCATCTGGACATGTGTGTAGAACTGTGTGCTCTATACTACAGAGAGGGGCTCCTGCCAACAAGAGACTTATCTTATCTACAGAGCACAGACATGTAATTTATGTACCGTATCATGGGGGATGGCCCATATATCATCCAGTGCCAGTTGCATACCAGTCTATGCCTACAATATGCAATAGTTGTGAGTTATGTCCTCAGTAGTGCAGTGTGCATGCTTTGCAAGATATTTGATTTGTGATACTGTGCAATTTTCTGATTGTGGGACACAAAACAACACAACACCACACAGAGTACTGCTTTGTGCACTCTTTATTTAGCACATGCATCACACATCCTCACACAGAATGCCACTAATCTGCTGTGTATTAACGTAATTTGACTGGTAATTGACCCATATTTCCTCACCAAGACAGCAGGAGAAATAGCTACTGCCATGTCTACCCTGCCATGAGGACTGACCCATGTGTCATAGTTGCTCCTAATTAGTTCTACTTCTAGTACCCCTAACCTGACACTCGCCCAAGTGGCACAGACTGAACCACTCATTAACTAGTTGATAAACATGCCATGGTCCCACTATGGCATGTCTTGTAAGAGAATAATCAATAGTGCATCCAGTATCTTGAGGGTGTTAATCCGTGCTAAGAAGGAGTGAGGTGAACTAATGCAATTTAAGTCTGGTTGGCAGGGTTTGCCACATGTTTACTAGGGTTAATGTATTTAGACATTTAGACATTTTTGTTTACCTAGGACAATAATTTCCCCCTTTTTATACTATACTTTTCAATTATACATGGGCAATCACAAAGATATTTAGTGTAAATAATCCCAGTTTATCACATTCTAGATACCTGTCACTTAAAGCGCCCTCTCTAGACTCCTTCACCATATCACTACTGGGAAGTATATTTCTGCATATATATTCCTTCGATATCCTCCTGTTAAAGGCCCAGTGCCCCTATATATAGCGCTGAGTACCTGTCCCCACTCCACTCTGACTGCCGCTCGAGGGGTACCGAGACCTTTTAGGGTTTAAGCCCTCCATCAGTTCTGTAGGTGTCTGAAGCATATGCTGCAATATTTCAAGGGTCACTGCTGTAATTGGCCTCCAAGGCTGGAGGGAATATTGATTATATCTCATATCATCCAATCTCCCAGTGCCTTCTCTAAGATTTCAAAGCAAAGCTTAGGAGTACATACAGATTTTTCTTTTTTTCCAGTAGAATAGCAGTGGGTAGAACTTCACACCTATATCCAGCCCCAGCTGCTCTATGTCTAGCAGGGAAGTGCCATGTCTGCCTGTTTCAATAACCCTAGTGAGCATTGCTTTCATAATACTATGATGATTCTGATAGTTGTCCACAGAATCTATGGAATTCTCCTGGGTTGTTTGCCATGATGTAAGAAAAATATTTTACTAGTATGTAGGTAGATTTGTGTTAAATGACACTGCTGAGGCAGTAATGTTACAGTTACACCCCACTCAATGCCCAGCTCACCTCTTTAGATGCTGTACACATGCCATGTTTGGACCTGCAGGTCAGCCTGAGATAATGGATGAGTAACTCGACCATGAGTAAGTCATCTATACCAGAGCCTGTCAGCTACTGTGTGTGTAAAACTACCACTACATCATAATGATCACCCCAATAATCCCCAACATAAGGGGCTGACAGGGTTTCAGGTGGCACACTGCTAGGGATGTGTTCACATTGCCAATTCCGTAACAATGGGTATTTTCCTATGGAAAGAATCTTTTGCATGTAGACAGATGCAAGTCGATTTGCCCACAAAAAATGCAAACTGCAATTAATTTAATATCAAAATGGTGCTTAGAAAATTGTCTTACTATAAATGAGAAAAAAGCCAAATGGATGTATTTTAATAATTTCCAAAGGAAAAACCCTGTTTTTACCTTGAATGGTGCTATACTAGAAAAAGTATATAATTTCACATATTTAGGGCTCACTTTAGACCCAGAGCTCAAGTTTTTACAGCATAGAGTGAACACTGTTAATAATATTAGAAATAAGATTATACAATCTGCCAGAGCTAGGATGTATGTTGACATGCTAACTGCTCTCACTATGTAAAAAAACAATGACCTTGCCGTCATTTGATTATGTGGATTATATATGGGATAGGGGTAATGTGGGTGAATCAAACGGACTACAGTTCCTACAAAACAAGGCTCTGAGGGCAGTATATAAAGTCAAACTGGAAGCCAACCCACTGTACAACACTATCCAACTCCATGAAAATAGCAAATGTATGTACCTCTCTGTAAGACGAGACATTCATCTCCTGTTCTATGCATTTACACTAAAAAGTCAACCTCACTTAGTTGATAACAGGAATCTGCCGACGAGACACAAGCAAGGCATAAGGCTAAAAATTCCTAGGTCTTTCAAACCAATTGTACTGAGAAGCTGCTTTTATAGAGCCATAGCATGCTGGAACAAACTAAAACCCTTTTACACCCTCATACACAGCCTGGCTGAATTTAAAGTCATGATAAAAAAGGACTATGACCACTGTTTTATGTAAAATATGTTCTGTACCGTATACTTGTGAAATGCTCCCTACAATGTACACCAACCCTCCCCCACCTCATCTCATCTCATCTCATCAAAACTCTGATCTTAATATTGCCACTTGTAATGCTGAATAACTCTAGTCTGGACTTCGGAAAAATTATGTAAGTAATGAAACGCCATAACCACTAATGTATGAATCTGTGATACCGTATTGACATGATAGGGGACCTAGCGGAAGCAAGGCAATGCGCCTATGCTAGGATAGAACATCTACTATTGTATTTGTCTCTTTTTACCCAATAAAACACTTTTAAAAAAAAGTTAATTTCTAATGTCATGTCATCAATATGAGTTCAAAATATAATATTGCGTTATCATTGATCACTAAAACTATGATATTAATTGACATTAGTAGTTGTGAGATTGTTTCAAATGAATAGAGTTCTGTTTCATTGAATGCTGAGGCTATAGAAAGCTGTAGGAAACCTCAATCAATGTCAGTATGAACACAGCCTGGTAATGGGATATTAATCCCCATGGGATGACACAAGAAGATGAAACATGATGTTAGGTGGTGGAGATGTGGGCCAGTAGGGAGGACTAGCTCTGTCACCAGATCCTATACCTGGCCCTTACCAGAACCCTTCTCAGCTATCTGCTTATTACCTAAACATCCTGGTCAGGTTGTTCATCTTTCATTATTAACTTAACATCAAATAATGGCCCTAGAGTAATAGGATGCTCCCAGCTTCAAACACAGCCTAGAAGCTTGTTAACTCATTGAGGGTGAATGTAGACTATAGTCTACATCCATGCCTGGCCGGATGTAGACTATTTACTACACCATGAGGGGCCGAATGTTGACTATAATTGCCATAACTCTATGGGATTTAGGAAAGTCACGGCCCAGGGGAAATAAAGGGAAAAAATTCCAGCCCCATAGCTACAAAAAAGAATTCTGCCCGGCCTCAATGGGTTAAGACATTCTGCATCCAAAGTGATGTTGAGAGAAGGCAAAATGATCAGATATGTAAGAATAAAGGTCCCTTCAGATACCATAAGCTATAATGGCACTAATGACAACAGCTAGGGAGCAGTTACTCTACCCAGCACTCCCAACATACGTGCAGAAGGAACTCACTGCCCACACATCTTTCTCGGGACTACCGTTACAGGTTACCTTTCCAGAATATCTGATGAGTGTCCTAATGTAATATTATGATACCTGGAGGTTAATATAGTCCTGTAATTAGTAATGACATCTAACCATTGGAAAGTGTCTCTAGATAAGTGAGCCTAAAATAGCGACAACCTTCAATAATGGATTATATCCATTGATGTCCAGTGCATCCCTAAAAGGCACCAACATTTGGGTCTGCCTTACAGCTAAGAACCCATTACCACTACTGTAGATGCAGAAAGCACTAGCTCCCCTTAGTCACTCTGAGCTCCCTGATGCCAAACCTCATCCTGCTCACACACACAACAAGGCAAGGGTCCTGACAGAGGAATCTTTATGGAGGTGACTGTGTTTCCCTGTGCCATAATACTACTGGGTTCCCAATACCTCCGGGTCTCACACTGCCCTCCTCAACTGCTGAAGTCTCTGCCACAAATTCATAGAAATATTTATTGGAGGAAGTCAGAGGGATAAACGTATTTTCTGTATTTACAGACGGTATAGTAACTACCCTAAAAGAGTAAATATTTTATGTCTGGCAGTGTGTTAATGTATCAGGGTTGTCGTAAGAAACTTGAGTTGGGGGGGGGGGGGGGGGGGGGCGGGCCAAGACCAACACAACCATAGTTCAGAAAGGTGCGCGATTGTGAGCATTAAAAGCGACACAATGAGAGAATGTATAGGGGGTTCTGGGGGCATTGCCCCCGAGGGAAATTTTGACGTGATTTGGTACATTTTCAGGTCAATTTGAGGGTATTTCTTTTTATATAACTACAGAATAATGAACAAAATTCATTAGCATTTCCAAAATTGGGGGGGGGGGGGGGCAAAAGATACTCTGCCCCCCCCCCCCCATGTCTAGGATTTGGGGGCCATGGCCCCCCTGCCCCCCCCCCCTTGTTCCGACACCCCTGTGTATTATGCAAATTTTATAGGATTGATACACTCCTGAATGATCGACATGATGCACTATGAAAGATTTGCCAGCACTCTGTTGGTCTAGCATGAGTACAATATTTGCTTTAAGGCAACTTAACTTCCCTCCCTCTTTACTTTTTCAGTTGTGCGGTCTCATATGCTCTCTTCTCTCTTAGTGTAGATGGCTATACAGTTGTATATAATTACATACATAAGAAGTGACCTCCCATTGTAGCAGGTACATCCACATGTACAGCATGTCCCAATATTATCCTCCCTCATCCCACACACCTCGTGAACCAGACCAGTGCCAAGGCTGCCTTACCCTGGCTATCATCCAACAACCAAACATTTTACTTGGACAGGGGACAAGGCTGAGTATTGTCCTTCGTGTGAAGTCCTGGGCTGAGGTATTGATTTGGGTACATAGCTATGGAGAGGGAAATGTCAAATGTTGCTCATTCTATAATAATCGTTTGTAAGTTGTGTTATCTTCAGATTTGTATAAGTTGTGTTATCTTGACTTGATATAATGGTGTTAAAGGGAACAAATAGATGGGGTATTTAAATCAAGGCGGATTTGCTATTTGCGTCAAACTATGTCAATTATTGGCAAATTGACTGTTTTCCCACACACAAAGGGACCATGAACTGTAACTACACAGAGGTGTCAGAGAGCCTCCAGCTTAGCCGTGGGCCCTTTACGTGTGGACTAGACTTCATCCCGATCTAAGGTTCTAGACTACATCCCATTCACCCACAACTGAAGAGACATGTGAATCTTCGAAAGCGTGCAATATAAGACCCGAGGTAAATCGGCCAGTGTCGAGCTACCAGATTGGCACATGTCTAATTTACCTTACTGTTAGAAGCTCAACCCGGAGATCAACATACTAGTGCTAAGGTCACTCAAAAGAAGATGGTATCTCATCACCAAGCACTGAAAAAACAGGAAACTATATGTTAGTCCACTGCATTGCGGACAGTTTTTTTTGAATGGCCTAAGTAACAGAGTAGTGCGGTTCTGGACAAATCGCAGTTACATGTGGTATGTCTCACAATTACTTATGTATTTCACATATCATGCCATTAATCAATTAAGTATGTTATTAAGCTTATTCTTAATCCTTATACTTGTAACAAACCTATCTGGTAAATCACAGTTGTAATGCTAATTAGGTAATGATTTAAGCCCCATAAATCAGCCATTACCCTATAGCCGCTATACTCTCCAGCTAACACGCACTGCAGAGATGTTATCCCCTCATTAAGGTAATTAGCAGCCTTATAAATATTCTATTCTTAGTAGACGTTAATGCACCTTAATGTGTTGTTTAGGTGTAAGACATAAAGCTGGACGTGTAGAACAAGGAGGACGGGAGATGTATGGGTGCTGGTTGAGTCACATGGGTTGTGCTTGTCAGAAGTACGCTGTCATGGCTCCATAGATAAGTATATGATTTTATATTGTTTTTAGTTTGTAGTGGAAAAGGCTTCCCCATCGCAGTGAACATAGATGTGCCTCTACATGGGTAAAAATCGACACGGGCGACACGGCGGCACGGCCTTTTCAGGCCCTTTTAAAAATCGACGGACACAGAATTGTAAGGGATAAAAATCGACCCACAGGTTTTTTTCGCTAAGTTCTTATATACCCAAAAATCCACACAATGGCACAATCCTTCTGCTAAAAATCGACGCAGCGACACGGCCAAGATTGTGGGCACCCATGTAGAGGCACATAGATCCTATAATATAAAAGTATTTTCTTCTGGTTTAAATGGGAAGTTATATTATATCAATTATGTATATGCTTACTCACTATTTAAAATGAAAGGGCTATGCCAAAGGTCTATATAATATTATATAGAAACAGCGTCCTGTGTAAAGTATAGTTATTTCCTATTGCTAAGTCGCCATTCTTTCCCCAGGGTAGACTTACAATAGAATAGTGTTGTACATTGTTGACTGTACTGGGTACAATGGGGACAATGCCTGAGGTTGTCTCAGGAAATACCCGACTAAGTGAGTCATTGTGGAGTGTTGTGACTTGGGTAACCACTGTGTCCTCCATACCATAGTGCTGTGGTTTCTACACATGCTTCGGTCACAACCATTCTCACTGTTTGCCCTTTAATGGTTGCATCCAACCTAAAGAGTTTTTAGTATAGTTTATGCATGATGCATGGACTAGGTCGCAAGTGTTGCATTCAAGCACAGTGCCTTTCCTATGGTGGTTATGTGAACGATTTTTCTAGTAGAGTGGTGATGGTATATCCAGTATTGTCACTATCCAATTCTTACTGCTAATACGGGATTGAGACTGTGTAGAGTATAATGTAGGAAAATGTGAAATGTGTGCTTAATCAGGGTTATAGAAATGCATCTAATCCTGAATTAGATATGCTCCGTTTATAAAGGGGGCCCTTTTGTTATCAATGGAGGATGAGGAGGGCTGCAATACGATCACTCCCCTTACCCATACGCTAGTGTACGCTCTGTTAGAATGTGTCACTTTTTGAACGTATGTGACCTAGAGGTGACAAATAACAATGCACCGCCCTTTGGTTGCCCGTCGGTGTTACCTCTCACTACCTCGTGATGGATGGGTAATGTGCTAATTGTTCACACGGACATGTCTATGTGTCAATTTGTACAGTGTTTCGACGATTGACAGAACTAAAAGAAGCGCCACTATTTAAAATACCAAGGCGGAAAACGATGAAAAACAACAGTTTTTTTAAAAATTTAATTATCCACTTGTATTTTACAGAATATATCCAATATCCAGGGTAACTTTCCGGGCGCCCTTCAATTTGATGGGGCTGTTACCCCTCAGTCTCAGACCCCGACTCTATAATAGCAGAGTCTGGGCAAACTCATATAAATAACTTGTTTCACTAACTTTTCCTCAGGAGTTGACCAATCAAATCCTGTACACTAATTCCTGTGCACAGCCTGACAGGATATAACAATCTAAGTATAGCAGTTCCACCACTCCCATTTGGAGCCCTTGTGGTGGAAAAATGTACTGGTTGAGCGAGTTTGTTACCCCTTGGACCTTATGCAAGGGACGTGCACGTTCAAAAAAGTGTTAAATAATTATGGGTGATTCAGACACAACAATGATGTAGCATTTACTCTAAACCCCATTACATGTCTTTTACTATCGTAACTCTGGTACACCTATAAATTTCGAGAGCCTGTTGTATTGGACCTTTGACCCCATTATGGCGAGGTAATCGACCACTGCCTAATAACAATCGAATTAACAGATTAATTACTCTGAGCCTCACTCGACCATACGGAACGTAATTGACCATTGTTCCTAAAACAGACCCTATAATGAGTGGCTATTGTTACATGTTATAGTGTGGTTACACTGCATGACTTGCCGATACGTGGGTATCTGATAAAGGATTAAAGGTGGCTTAGTTAAACGATGTAAGACCTTCTGGAGGTAAGTAGTTAAACCAATAGTCATTATACAAATATCTATGCCTCATGTTTAATATGTATCATTACTTTCTGCACAATCCATTACATCTTTGTTAGATTGTATCTAAGGTGTAATCCAAAATAAGATCACACATGTACAGTTAAAGGCCGCTGCCCTAGAATAAGCCGCAAAGCTTAAAGACAGACCATCGTTGTTATTCTATTTTAATCCTTTGTAATACACCTAAGTAAAACCTAAGTAAAGAAACAGAGATATTAATGTACTTTCACTTTTAGGATCATAGAGAGAGGACTTAGTCTTGCCATGAGAGATAATACTGTCTTGTTTTGGTAACTACAGGATTAATACTTGTCGTGAAGGATAAGTATCACATGTCAATTACTATACCACTCATGTAAGATGAGATAGAATAAATGATAAATATATGAAGAAAAGACAAAAAAACTCATCTGAATTGACATGACGTTACCCTTTAATCAGTCCAATTCCAAACTCTCAGACACAACTTTCCTCAGTTGACAAGATTAACATGTACAAGGGGGCCTGAGGCCGTGGACAGACTCTAGGTTATTAGGGGATGTAAATGAGGTCACGTGGCCTTGTTCACACATCACGTGACACACCACGTGTTCCGCCAGGTGCCTGCAGGTGGCAGCACCAGCTGGTGCATGCCGGGTAAAACACACACCATGCTGCTGGTGTCAAGGCTGTATTGATCAAAGTCACTTTGGACATTTATATACTCCATACCTACTCAACATGATGTACACGTGTAGCTATGTCTTACAAGTATAGCTCATTCATGTAAATCATGGAGAACTATATCAGTAATGCAGTTCATGTATATATGGTGTTTAGAGAGAGAAAAAGAGAGACAGAGAGACAGAGACAGAGCCAGAGCCAGAGACGGACACAGAGAGACAGAGAGAGACAGCCCGACAGACAGACAGACAGACAGACAGGCAGACAGATAAAGACAGACAGAGAGGGGCAGGGTGAGGGAGACGTGGAGAGGGAGAGAGAACAATTAATACTTATCTTTAGTTATGTTCATTATGCTCGCCAGCAGAATCATACAACTTAACTACAATCACTTTAACATACCATACAACCTTAGTGAAATCCCCATAACCTTAAGATAGGAGGAGCTGTGCCTATATATAGCTCATTGATAAAAAGCAAAGTATAGCGATTATTTGATCCTGACATTTAGAATATTCGATATTTCATGATTTGCAAGCTCAATGAATGTGCTCCTAACAGCACTGGTGTTAGCTAAACCCTGCATTGGCATCTTGGCTCTATTCTTAGAAAATAACAATTTTAATGAACACTTTCGCGTCTCTGAAGCTTTTCCTGATAGACTAAAAATATCACATTGAGTCACAATGGGAGTTATCAATTGTCTGTCGCACGCTCTGCAAACGGATCCTTTGGAAGGATGAAAATCAAACCGTCTTGACAAAACCTGAGCTGGCGGATTCACTCATGAATGTGTCTGTTAAATACTGCCGGAGGTGGATCCCTTTTATACTCACCAGGGGCACACAATGACTTGACTGGGGTCTGTTTCGATGTATCCAGCGCCATCTTGTACATCCAACATCTGGAATACTAGTCTCAGTCCATTTTACTGTATTCAATGTAGAATAACATGCAATTAAAATAATTGATTAAAAGAATCAAGATTATTTTATCATAGAAATCTGAATTGTGACTTACAAATGTATAGGCCTACAATCTTGTATTATAGACCATATCTGCAGTGATTCAAGGCAGTGGCTCTGCCATATACTGTGAAAGTACTTTATTTTGCTGGGTATATATTTTCGCGATTTTCGCGGAAATGAAAAATCCGCGACATTTTTATATACCTAAGTATGGAATAAATACCCGCGAAATTGCCAAATTTCACTCTTCCGCGAAAATTTACACCCGTGAAAATAAGTACTTTCACAGTAGTGCTATCATGGTCATGTAAACATGCACCCTGTCCTACCCCCTATTCCCTACCCCACGTCCTTATATGATGTAACTACGTATACTAATGTGGACACATACAGAGCTAGCCATGACCACGTCCCACGTACGCAGCTGGTACGGGCAAGGTGTCAAACAAGGTCAGCCACAGGTCAACTAGGACATCCATGTGACAACTGTGTGGGCTCTCAGTGAATGAATTAACACGGGTGACTGGCAAACAGCGGGAATACAAGCTCTAGTTCTGTAACATGAACACTAATAGTTTAGTAGTGATGGAATAGTCCCACAGATTTTGTCAATAATGATACTCGTTATCAACTAAGCAAAATTGCTACTTTCGACCAACTTCGATTTGTGCTTGTTTGTTTGCAGTTGCATGTACCTTATTTAGTCGGCAGAGGGACCCAGTGTCCATTGACCTCGTCACCATGGTGGTGATATACCGTGGGACTGTATTGGGATTGGGCGCATGAAGGATTGCAGGTATGGTGTATGTCCAGGGCATTACCAGTTGACTACATGCTGGAATGTAATATGTCAATGTTGGTGTATCATATCATCATATAGACCTAGCTCATCATGGATTGTGGCGTTATTGGTATAGGCCGCTACACATGCCAATTCATTTTGGACGGACATTCTATTCCCCTGAAATCATTGTAACACAAAACGCAAATTGGTGGTTATATCAAAGAGCAATGAATTATAAGAGGGTCCCTGATGAATAGAGTGTACAGCCAATGGCGACTACTGATGACCTGTTTACTCAATCACAGATAAACCCACATTTAATGTGGTGAAATATGCCTTTGCCTTCATTGTTCTATTTTTGCTCGTTTCTTTCTATAACCAGGTTATATTTCGAGCAAATCTAATCAGAAGTATTGAGTTTTAAAATTCAATATAAATATTTAACGATTACTGACTGATCAGGGTTATTGCATGCTGGATCACTCCTTTTTTGGGAATTTTAGGATATTGTCATCGCCGAAGTACATTATAAACTTAGGCCTACATATGGGAGAATACCTATTAAAAGGAGAATCCTTTAGTATAATTAAATTTTGCTCTCTGGTTATACCTTGAAAATTCATTTCTAAACGGTAGCTCCATGCCTACATGTGTCCTTGGGGTACTAAGCTTAATATCACCAAGACAAAGAAATGTCAAGAGTGTTCAGCATTCTGCATTGTAATGGAAATAATCTATAGGTTCATTGACTAGAGCTCTTCATTTCAAAGTACAAAATAAGTTTATCTATCCTGCAATAGATATGGGCCCCGGGCCCGTGCACATGGGGATTGAGGGCAGCCGCCCCTTGCCAGATGTCTCCTAAACCATTTTCTGCCTAATATCATGATTGATTGAAATTTCTAGCTGCTGCAATCTCAGGATAGTTCTTAATCAGGATATACCTGAGTTCTGCACCAGTTGTGGCATCTGATTTCACTCAGACACAAGTTTGGCCAAGTGCTTCACAGAGGGTGGTAGACATATATAGGTTTCCTACAGTGGCTACACTGTCAGTGATACTACTCAACATCAGATTGGGAGTGTACTGGATTGGATCTTAAATAACCTGTTATTTTGGCCTGCTATGGTTCTGATGATTCAGCTAGACTCTTATTAGTTAATATATATCATTAAATATAACCTTTGGGGTCTCAGCTAACCTTCAAATCAATAAGTGACTGGAATGTTATAGTGCCAATATGCTAAGTAGTCATAGCATTAAAACACAAGCAGCTTCTAGGGTGGCAGGCAATGAGTCTAGACTACTATAAAATCATTTATAGCTAATCTAAGGTGTGTAATATTCACTTCCTTGTGTCTCAGGTAATTTACATTTCCTGTATGCTGCACCTTAGCAGTTTACTAGACACAAATCCCTCCACAGCCAACTCCATTAAAGTTTTACACCATCTTGTAGAGATACGGCCATAACGTCTTGTTCAGAGACCTGCAGTGGTGTGGGGGGCAGGCAAGGTCAGGTTAGTCATGCAATGTCACATGCACAGCCCTTCCTGTATGCCCCTCCAGCTTTGTTTTCATATACTGATTTATCTACTATGTTTTTCTCCTTTTGCCATGTAGTATCAGCTTTATATATTCTTCTATCATAACTTTTTTAATAACTACTTTTGGTCTATTCATAGAACTGTTTATATGTTATTTTCCCAAGAATCCCCCTTCTCCTTTTTTATACAGTACATGTATCTATCATATATTTGTTCGTGCTGCCTATGTTACTTCTCCTGTTTGCCTCAGCAGCTTCAGCTGTCCCTATTCCCATCACCGAAGTGCTTTTCATTCACTATGGTGTCTTTTTGTAACAGACTCTCTCTTTTCATGACTGTCCGGAAGCCATGGAGACAGCCTAACAGAGTAGGATACAGTGTCCTTTTTTATCTACAACCTGTCTGGAAATTCAAGCAAAGCCAACATGCCACTCATAGCAGAACCTTTTTATTGTCTATTTCTTTCAAAATGGCTACCACCCATGTATTGGTGTTTACAAAAACAGAAACACGTTGATTATGTCGAATTTTAGTCTGATTGGGGTTTAAGGAGAAACATTTTTACATGTTTAAGCTCAATGCTGTCCTGTACTAAACACATCCATATGTACCTGCGCTCTTCTCACAGGTTGACACCTGCCAATGTACACAAGACGATGTTACATTAAAGCAGCTCTCAGGCTAAGCTGTAGACTGATATATGGCAGCACATATGGTTAGTAGAGTACGCATCCCTACGCAGCGTTAGATCACTACATTAATCCATTAACCCGGGAAGCATATTTATCTAATGTTGGTTTAATGCAATATGTCCTTTTCTCGTTGTGATACATAAATGCAGCTCTAGCTAGCATGCATCAGCTCGAAGGGTCTGCATGATGCGAGCCACTGTATTCAGCACTGTATTCATGAATCGATGAAGTATATTACCTCTTTACGGACGGCTTGTTGTATAATGGCAACATTTGTCATGTGATACATCAGGGTCAGTCTCATGAGTTTGTAACAGTTAAAACGTCTTTGACCGGTGGCGTCTTTGACCGGTGGCGTCTTTGACCGGTGGCATCTTTGACCGGTGGCGTCTTTAACCGGTGGCGTCTTTGACCGGGTATGTGATTAAAATGAAGAAAAAAGTAGTATATAGTAAAGAAATTTAAGCTTCAACTTCTTCATGTAATAAACAGTCTATGGTTGTTTTACCCAATTAAAAAGAAAAAATTTTAATGCACATATTAAGGGTTCCTTTTGGGCTTTTTTTCTTCAGCCGGTCAAAGACGTCACCGGTCAAAGACGACGCCGGTCAAAGACGTTTCAACTGTTACAAACTCATGAGACTGAGCCAGTAACATAAATATATGAAATATATCAATTTTAAATAATGCCTCGAAATGATGTGTTATAACATATTATACAATAAATTTACCCATTTCTTTACTATACACTACTTTTTTCTTCATTTTAATCACATACCCGGTCAAAGACGCCACCGGTCAAAGACGCCACCGGTCAAAGACGCCACCGGTCAAAGACGTTTGAACTGTTACAAACTCATGAGACTGAGCCATCAGTGCAGCCCCGGCGACCATTAAGCATCATGCCTACCCTTTCAGAGTGTATCAACCTTGTAGACTCAGCATGATGCTTGAATGCGGCAATTGCGAGTTAGGTATCATGACGACCAAGGGTATGATGTTATAAATACGGCACTGTGCCGCCCTAAGGGAGTGTTCATTTATTAGTTACAGGGGAGTCGTGTGTTTGGGGGGGAGGGCAAAAAAATTCTTCAGCGCCTTCACCAAGGAGATGCGAAATACTCCACCCTGCTCAAGGGGGGGACGTAAAAATATTTTGCACCTCCGCCCCACAATTAATAAATGAACACTCCCTTAAAGACCACATCCGGAGGTTTTGAACGAACTGATGAAACCAGAATATGTAATTCAAATCATATTGTTTTAAATCATTCTTTCATTAACATAGCAAGAATATACAAATAAAGCGTTTTTTCTACAAACCTAGATAAACTCCCCAAATATTGAATTGAAAAACGTGTGCTTTCCCTTGTTCCCACAAGGGTGCATTAAAGTGAATGGTAATGAACACTGATCCATGACCCCGTTGCTAAGGAGGCATAGTAGTGCAGGTATCAGGGGGTGAGATACAACAGAGAGAGGGGGGGGGGGTTCTTGGACTGTGACCTCTAGGTAAGGGACCTCTCAATCAGCCAGTCATATATAAATATATAGAGCCATACACATATCATGAGGTACACATCGTCACAGGGATTTAATATGATATATTGTATAGTGAAAGTTATCGATCACTATTGCCCAGGGATGATTAAAATTAGAGTTTAATGTATTGACCCTGGTCTGTGGCTACCATGATGAGGTTACCTAACTTCGAGCAGCCTGTGTTTGCCTACACTGATAATTCAGAGATCTATATTATAACCTTCCCTGGGGTATGACTGTAAGTATGGCCTGACCTGGAGCGAAGGTATTCCATTTGATTACCACCTCACTACCCCTCTACCCCTGCCTCCACAATTGCAGAGGTTTGAGTTTCCTTTGCTACTACGTCACAGGACCTGGACTGGGGGGCAATCACAGACCTCCACATGGTTGGGTAGTTTCACCATGATAGTACCGCTACCCCTTTCTATATTTTAATATATTCAAATTGGGTCGTTATAATTTCTAGTCTTCACTATAATGATACTTAGTAGGTGTTGTATGACAGTGTGCATCTCATTTACAGAGATATGTATATTTTTATAATAATTCCTATCAGTGTATCAATTTAATTGTGTGAGATATGGCTCATATACCCTACAGAGTATCACCCACGTGGCTTTTGTTTGCCTCCCACTGTTCTATTATTGGGTGCAATCTACAACTCTCACCTCTGCTATACCACCACATACAGTGGGCCGTTCTCAGGTAGGGTCCTGAGGCAAGGCCGGGGGGGGGGGACTCCCTTAGCTTTGGTTACCATGTGTGTAACATGATATCAAGGTTCAGGGTACATTCTGGGGCCTTTTAATTAAGTAAGGGATTGAGAGGGGGTTTCGATGAAATTAGTGCTAGTTTGTTGAATTAACTCTTGCAATAAGGGTACCAAATTTGTGGCTAAGTTCACACATACATGTATTTTCTATAGAAAATATGGGGGGTGCCCCCCCCCTCCCCATTGGGTTGGTTGTCACCCAATTTGCAGTCACATTGGGTATTGGGGCTGTGCTTCATGTGCTTCTCACTGGGGACAGCACATCCACTGAAATTTCGGATCTGAGGTCTCATGGAGGGGCTCCAAGTAAACCAAGTATTAAATAAATAAATATAGCTCCCCAGGAGTTAATTTTATTTTTTAAAGAATTCAGTTAATATGCCTAGTCACCTGTTTACAATAGCGACATTGCCATGTAAGGACCTCCGGAAATGGTCTTTAAGGGTTAAAGCCCTGTGCTATTCTCAATAGGTGAATCAACAGAAAGAAACATAATGGTTTTACATGGAGATATCAAATTTCCTAATGAGAAATCTCTATAAACCGTTCTTTCTAAACGGAAATTAGATTTTCCCCACACACAATAAATAATAGCTACCTGTCACCACATCTGCTACCAGGATTACTGCCTAATCCATGTGCATGACAATTAAAGAGTGTTTTGTATCAGTAATTCCAATGGGAGACAGGGACTAGGAGGCTTACCCAGTAGTAAACCAGCTTAGCCGTTTGTCAAGAGGATATTGACATCAGCCTCAGTCAGGGTAGTCTCAGTTCTCTTACGATATTCTGGAGCACTATACACTAGGGCCAGACTCCATGGTCCATGGTGTATAAATGCACCAATCACATAGCATTTGTAAGACTGCATTAATGTAGAGCAGGTTTCAGTTGCATTTCATAATAGTTTCTTGTTACAATAGCAGAAGTACAAATTTCCCTTAAGTATACAATATTAGATGCTTGCAGATACACTAGCCTTTGTGTTTCAGTATGGGTACTAAGTGAGATAGTTTGACAGTCATCAGTATATAGTATATATATATAGAATACCGATGTAACTCATACATCTACATAACCCCTCACAACACCCATTATAGTTGATAGTTGTGATGATTTGTCTGATGGACACTCTGTCGGTCACTTATCAGATTGTTGTCAAAGCAATGGAAGGGCATTCACCTTTAGATCAGCTAAGAGGGAAAATAGCCTGCCCTCGGTAAAGTGAATATGTAGATTACTAAACATGATGTTCAACGTCAGACAAGTAACATGTTAGAGATCATTGTAAATTATCAGCCACCTCCTATAAACTCAAATAAGTCTGTTATATCTACACAGTCAGAGAAACACTGTAATCCTTATAGAGTAGTCTTCATTGGAATAAAATCTTTGGTACTCAAAATCCAAGGCAGAGAACACAGAAAAAAATGAATACCAAGTGATCCATTGAATGCCTTCAGCGGTATTGGTTGTATAGGAAAAGTCCAATTATTGAGAGACTTCAGTTTTGGTAGTCCTCAGATCATGGATAGTATATGCCTGAGGCTGGTAATGAGCCCAGTATCAGTCCTACCCACCACTACACCCAGGGGCACAGCACCATAATCACATGGGGGCCATGCCTGGTAACAGTAGCAGCCACCAGTGATGAACCCACCCTGCTACATTAAGCCTATTACAGCAGCCTGTTGAACACTATGGGACCTGAGGGACTCTGGGAACAGATCTATATACTCCCTGTGGGATAAGGAAACCCGTCTGAACCTTGTATGAAATTGGCTCATATAGTAGCACAAAATGAGCCCTATCTATAACGATAAATCTGGAGGCATCAGTTGGCACGGCCATATTGACTCTCATTTTGGCATGTCTCGAGGGATTTAGACTGGCACAAGACTCCCACACAACCTACATTGTGAGATCAGAGCCAAAGGCTGCTCATGCCAATTTACACATGGTGCTCACGGTCATACGTTTTGTATTCAGAGTAGGTCATCCTTACAGAAATATTAAAATATTTTGGTACTAATATACTCTGCACAGTGTGTAATTCCCCTTTAGAAAATAGAATTAACCTCAAAATGTTAACAAAATACTCATGTAAAAGAATCAAGGTGTCTTTCATATCTAAATTACAAATGCTACTTTGGTAAAGTGTACTTGAGAAGCACTTAATACATTCACATCCTTTGTAAAAAAACAAACCTGTAAACAATTACAGTATCAACTCTTCAAGGACCCAATAATGTTTTAATGTGCCGCCCTTTGGGAGTGTATCATCCATGTAATAAGATAGGCATGATGCATCACAGAACTATGCGGCCATTAAAGAGTAAAAAGGCCCATTCACTGTATTGCTGATTATCTACAGCTGCAGTCCATACTACCCATACAGAGTGTTACTTATCAGCAGGGTAGCAGATGCTCACTAAGACCACCTCCGCCTGTTCATCCGCATTGACAAATGTCAGCCACTTCTGTGACTGCTGTGTATTGGGGTGGGATTAGTCCTGGTGTCCACCTGGTCTATATACATGAGGTATCCCCTAGGGGTGAGCAATGGGGCTGATAGCAGGAGACACTTACAGCTGATGTGTTAAAGCTTGAATCCACTGGGGTAATTCTGGCATTGCACAAGTATCCCATCATTTCCATCATGTCCCATTTCAAGAATCTGATCATGGTGGTTGTCATCAAATTGAATCTCAAGTCAGAGGACCAATGCTGTGTGTTGAATCATGTGCAGGCACATGAACGTTACTAGGAATGTATCCTAAACAAAATGATGGATGTTAGTATTACTGGCTATGATGTGAGTTTTTTGAATAATTCATAACTTTCTCTGCATTTAAGTGTTCTGGTTGGTCGATCAAGCTTCAAGCTTCTAAAGAAGACACTGCGCTGTCACTGTCTCAGTTTGGTGTCAGTGGCCCAACATTAGTTCTAAGCACCTGAAAACAGACAACCATGTGTCAGAATGTGATGATCTATATTCATCCATATGGAATTCGTCCTTTAGAGATTCAGGCATTCTGGGTATATTGATTAGAGGTTGGTGGACCATGGTGTGTGGCCCCCCATGAGGTACTGACTAGGTAGGGTCAGCTGGGTAAGGAGAGACTGGGAGTAACAGAGATGCATAATGAGCTGGAGGTGGGGAGGAATAGACGCGTGGGAGGATCCTGGAAAGAAGACGTTATATAGAAGCACGGGTAAAAATAAATCATGTTTATAAAGGTGAATTAGATTTGTAGAGTAACTGCAGCTTTAATAATACCGATAACAGACATTATGACATTGTATATCATGATGTAAAACACAATATCCCAATAGTGTTGGGGGGGGATGGGTCAGGTGTGGAACGGAGGGTGTGTTACCTGAATAAAACATTCAGCTTTGTCCCATGTAAAATATATTGATCAGGGATAGAGATCTGACAAGTGTCTATTAGGTGGGTTGTGCCAGGTGCTGCTGAAGGGTGAGGATCAGGGATTAGTGTAGATGATCCTCTCTGAAAAGGCCATTCCCAGGGTGACAGGTGTGACTACGGTGAAGGAGCTGGGATAAGTGGTGGGAGAGTGTAAGGATAGGGGTTTAACCCTTTAACTCTTTAAGGCCTTAATAAATCAACATTTTTCACCAGGATGTACCAATACAATGCTGGCATGCACTAGTTTGATGCATCATGCCAACCTTTCGGGAGTGCATCAGCCCTTTAGGGTTGGTATTTATGCATGGATGCAGCAATAGTGCCGCTCCTTTAGGGATTACTGCATGCCTAAATAGAGCATAATGCATCCTGGAATTATGCCATCCAGGGAAGGGATGGGCGATTGAGGCATTGGGAGGCAGTAGAGAATGCCAAGCAATGATGGTGTGTGAAGGAGTGAGTGCGGAGAGGAGGACTGGATGGACAGGGCTTGGGTTGGAGGAGTAGGCACCTGTCAATACTGAGAAGTGCCACTAAATTGGATGGTCAATTGGTAGCTAAAGGGGAGGCGTGAGTTGTGTCCTTAATATGAAGGACCTGGGAGTTCCATTGGCTTTTCCAAGTAGATACACTGAATGTGGTGCACGGATTGGATTTACCAAAAGAGAGGGGATTTATAATGATTCGAGCGAGGCTGCGTTCAATAGTTAGCTCTGTATATCAGAGGACAACTGTTCATCTTGAGCTGGGTTTCCACTGCATCCAAGTTGGCTGGAATCCCTCCATTTGTCACTCGATATAGATTTGTCTGAAATGGAATACCCCCTTTATTTGCTACAACAAGTAAGGACTGTACTAGAATAAAGTGATTTGGATAATCTTGTGTGAAATATCTGTCATTACTAAAATGCATTGTCAGCAGAATAAATGCTTTAATTAAAAGTTGGGAAAGATTACCAGAAGTTTTTGTACTGATTTATTAGACACTTGCTGAAATAATGAATACCAACAAAATGAAAAGCTTTCACAAAAAGAGAAATGAAGAGAAGTGTTTCGATCTATTTGTAATCATACGCGGATGAATGCTGGAACAGGAGTGGGGCAGGGAGGGGGGGGGGCTTACAGTTGACAGAGGCATTTGCAATTATGTTGTCACCGGAAACATGCAAGTCAACCAGACTCTACTTCTAGAAAGTATGCCACTTAAACTACAAATATTCGTAAATTCAGCACTGCCTGCTCTACTTTCAAAGGGAATTAAGCATTGCTGAGTTCTCATCCAGAGTTTAGTGCCATCTCTGTACCAAGAGGGATGGTCAGACCAGGCCTGAGTATTCTAAATGTAGCTGGAGTAGGGTAAGTGACCTATGCGGGATTTATCCATGAGCAATATATCATATGTATATGATAGGAATATACCTGATATATGTTTACTCATCATGTTCAGGGTAAATGAAACAAGTGCCTCATTTAACCGTTGAATTATCCAAATCCTCCCCTGCAAAGAAGACAAATAAATAAATATGAGAATTCCAATTTCCGATATTGCATATTGTATTTTCCTGTCAGATTTCTGATTGCCTTCTTCAGTACACACCCCTGGGCATAAAGTGTAAGGCATGGCAGTATGCATTATTACAAACACTTAAAGTGTTAAAATGTCAACTCTGAAGTACAAACATCAGCAGTCAGTTTAATCTCAAGGTTTTTCTGTATGTACCTCCAAGCCACAGTGTTATTTCAAGAGAGCAGTCATTTCACTCAGATGAAATAGGGGCTGCACTAAGCTTGAGGCTTAGATGGGAGGAAATTCTATGGAAAATGTACAACTTTCATGACAATTGTTCGATTCATAAAACCAGTGTTAATCTGTTCAACAACATATAAGATGAGTCATATTGAAAATAAGTAGATAACAATTATAACAATCACTTCCAGTATCACAGAAATGACCGAAACATTATCCATCTTGATTAATGCATTCTATACTTTCTAGCTTTTATTTTAGTCCTTATAGACAATCTGACAAGTTGAAGACATATCATTTATTTCCTTTTTGGTGTCACTCTGCCAAGTTCTGAGTACGTATCAATACCACACTGCCTAAATTAGGTTACATCATTAGGTTTGCTGGGTGTGAATAATTAGATATCATAATGTATTGGGATATAATCAATATATGGATCCAAGTTTACACACATGCATTGGTGCGACTATTACTCTTTTGGTGCCACCCTACCACAAGCGGTCTTTATAGCTTTTAGTTTAGAGAACTGAAATGAATTCTAGGTATCTTCTTATTGGGGACACAGCTCACGTCCCTCCTTTAGCCACCATCAACCATCCACTTAACCAGCTCTTCTCAGTATTGACAGGTGGAGAGCCATTCTCTACCTCTCTGCCTCCTGTCTCTCCTCTCCTCAACATCTACCTTATTGCCTTCTCTCTCATTCCCAACCCAACCCCTTACCCATATCTGCAGAAAGCTTCCTCTGGAAATCCCTATACCCACTTCTCGCTGACCCCTCGAACCCCCATTTCTCCAGCTCTCTCACCCTTACCCATCCCTCCTCCACCCCGGTGCCACACCTGTCACCCTGAGAATGGCCTTTTCAGATAGGATCATCTCTACTAATCCACAGCCTTTACATCATCCATGGCTACCACCGGCCAGCCTCCTATATATAGGAGCATTGCTATTTATAATTATCCTTCAGCACCCTTGTTCCCAAATGAACTATCTCCTCCACAACACTACACATTGGTACGTCTACACTACAGGCTAAGTCTCACCAGATCCATACAAGTTGATAGTCTATGACCGGTTGACCTCTTTGACCTGGTGACCTCTATATGACCGGGCGACCTCTATGACTAGTAAGCATGAAAAGGGCTATAATGGGACATGTGTAGAAAGAAATGGTGGGGAAAAGTAAATGCATATTTTAACACTTTATATACTTTTTGAAAGTAGAGCAGCGCTCCTTTTATTCATCTCAAAAAAGGTCTACATAGGCATTGTCTACGCCGATTTTTAACACTTTATATCATTAATTTTGTTTAAAGTTCATAATTATATATGTTTTTTTCACTTAGTGTCGATCTGGTGAGACTTCTACAGTTGGCCTACAGCTTCCGCCCGGTCCCACCCAATATCATTATGCACCTCTGTATTAGCCACAGTCTCCCCTTACCCACGTGACCCCACCTAGTCACCACAACACGTGACCACTCAGCATAATCAATAAACCCAGAGTTCCTTTCTCATAAAATGTGTGGGATGATAAGGGTGGATTCCATTTAGACATTACTTCATATCCTGATCGACGCTAATCCATGTAGACCTGCTTGTTTAGAAGCTTAGTGTGAATTTCGGTTTGGTAAAAAAAATAGTGGATGCTTGGAGAATCAGAGGGATCACATTTTCTATTCAGAATCATTACAATGATCCTGTAATGCTAAAACTAAGTCATTGGATTCTAGACTGAATATATCAGCTTTCACGGTGTCCTTCTCTGACCTGACCCTAAGCCACATTTCTTGTATATGTACAGATAGACCAGGTGGACACCAGGACCAATCCCACCTTAATACACAGCAGTCATGCACAGCTTCTACTGACATCTTTTATATGCATCAGGATGAAACAAATCAATAAGCGCTGGGGTGGTTATACACAACAGTATGGTATTTACAAGTATATAGTTCAAGCAACTACAATGTACTAGTTTAAAGAGGTGCCAAATATGCATGCAGTTACAGGGTATTTAAAACATATCTCCTGAAGACCTAAGATACATTCAAATTATTCCACATAGGAGATATGATATAGCTTTCTCTAAACCATACTTCAAATAAACTTCCCTCAATAAAGAATGGGTAGACAAATTTAGACAGTTTAGGGAAACCTATGGACAATGGCCATGTATAAAATGTAAAAATAGGAGGATAATACACCCAGTAAACAAAAAACGTTATACAACATTTTATAACGTTATATAACGCTAAATAACGTTTCTCTAGGGCTCCTTACTATTGCATAACGTTATTTCAATTTTATAACGTTATTTTGACGTAAAATAACGTTTTTTGGTTAGCTGGGCAGTGGTTGGAACACCACATCCCTTATAGCGATGATTGGCACACAGTCTGGCATGCATGCAGCATCACAACATACCCTTCTAGATTCCACACATAACAGCACCCGCAGAATAGGTGACATAGATCTATACAGTCAAATCATCAGAAAGGCATATTCCACAGTCGAAACGCCTGTAATAAAAGAGAACTGAAATGATTTTGCTGATGAGAAAAAAAAATGCAATTGATTTCCAAAAGGTAGTTCTATATCTGTATGAGACAGAATGTAACTTATTAATTGTGTTATACCGATGCGGTATTATATGATGGAAAATGTATTTGCTTCACTAAATTTAATACACTTGCAGTATGGAAAAGTATGTTTTAATCCCTGAGTATGCTGCACAGTTCACATGCCTGTTACATTTTCTTCAATTTACAGATTGAAACTGAGATATTATCCAGTGGTTACCATGGTTAGATATAAAACACTATACATGGTATCTTTCCGCACAGCCATACTGCAGAAGTGTTGCTTTCACTTTGATACCTTTGTATTCATTGTAAAGATTTGTCATGAATATGTGACAATTTATAAAACATGTAAAATTGAGTTTTCAACTTAGTACCTCAGCCAACTTCTCCTGTTCTTGTCATCGTTTGTCTGTATCGAAATTGTATGGATGGTTACTTGACATTTGGCTTAACAGTAGGAGTATTGGATAACCCTGTTACTGGAACAAATCTGTTAAAATCTTGCCTATGTGCATGCTAGGATTGTTTTATTGCAAAGTCTACCTTCAGATGTATATTGTGTCCCTTTGCATACATTACACAACATAACATAACAGGTAGCGGCACTATTCAATCTGTAAGCCAGGCTTCTGCTAATGATCAGATAATAGAAATTGTGTTTAATAATTGATAACAATTAATAATACATGTAGAAGCATACCCACAAGAATGCGATCAGTATCAGTTTTTGCAGAAGCATCAAAAACCCATCCACCTAGGCCAGGTCACTCTACTACTTATGGTGTCACAGTACAAATTCGCCCCCAGAATGTTGTAGTCGTAAATAGTGCCAATGAAAAACGGTACTACTGTGCATAATAATCAGTGGTAGGAGGCCTTAAATTTGTCAGAGAAACATAATCTGCGGCCCAAATTGTTCCCAAAGGCCTTGGCAAAAAAATATAAAAAGTTGGTTGTTGCCATGGTAACCCTGGGTGGTGATTGGAGGGGTCAAAGGTCAAGGTCAAAGGTCGCTGGGCACCTGTAAAATTTAAAAGTCCATGGCAACTAGCGCAAAATCGGAACACACTTTTTTATGCGGGATGCAAATAAAAAAATCAGATATGTGTTAAGCTTTAATTTAAGGGGTCATTCATTACTGCACACTCAAAAGAATCCAACCTTTTGCCCGGCTGAAGGAGAAAAATAGGGTCAGAACCAGAAATTTTGTCGGCTATTTGTACCGTGACACCTTAAAAGAGAGGGTGCTTAAGTCTATATTTTGGTCTATGGTAGGGATTTTATGGCTTTTTCATGGATCTTTCGCACCAATATAGATAGAATGGGTGCAGCAGAAGCCAATTTTACCTTGGGTCTTTTGTCTTTAATGGAAAATTTGCCTCTAAACCCGGAAATTTGAGCCCGGAGGGAGGTTGAGGCTCATTGCCACAGAAACTGCTCCCCAGAATTTTTTTCATATTCAAGTTCAAAGGGCCCAAAAATTGTGAAAAATACCATAAATTATACTTATTTTATGGCAAACATATGGAACATTCCTTTGAAAACAAGATCAAAGTCCCATCTCAGAATTTTTGATTGTGTCGTTAAGCGTTGCCATGGTAAATATACAAGCTATGTCCCAAAAAACCCTAATTTTGGCCCTAAAACTGCAAATTTGGGCCTAAATCCAGGGACATTGGGCCCTTATTGACTGCCTTGGTGATTTCTGTTTTGAGTGTAGGCCTTAACCAGTTATAGGATATTATTCCCAGTGTGTTAGGGCATCTTATAAGGGTGGCTCGACATAGGATAGTGTGTTCCGATTTTACACTAGAGGTCGCGGAATAGAGGTACCTCTATTTCTGGCAAAATCTGCAAAAAAATAGCTCCCGAGGCACCCGGTAGGCATACTTTAAATGGCTTTTTGGTCACAATGTCTTGAAATTTTCAAAAAATGACTTCAAATCCATGTTAGGGGAGGAAATATCTTTATTCTGTGGCAAAAGAAATTTAGTCAGAAAAAATTAACCTGGCCTTTTAAGGTGTCACAGTACAAATTCGCCCCCAGAATGTTGTAGTCGTAAATAGTGCCAATGAAAAACGGTACTACTGTGCATAATAATCAGTGGTAGGAGGCCTTAAATTTGTCAGAGAAACATAATCTGCGGCCCAAATTGTTCCCAAAGGCCTTGGCAAAAAAAATATAAAAAGTTGGTTGTTGCCATGGTAACCCTGGGTGGTGATTGGAGGGGTCAAAGGTCAAGGTCAAAGGTCGCTGGGCACCTGTAAAATTTCTCCAGTTTGGGTAAGTCAGTTTCCATGGCAACTAGCGCAAAATCGGAACACACTTTTTTATGCGGGATGCAAATAAAAAAATCAGATATGTGTTAAGCTTTAATTTAAGGGGTCATTCATTACTGCACACTCAAAAGAACCCAACCTTTTGCCCGGCTGAAGGAGAAAAATAGGGTCAGAACCAGAAATTTTGTCGGCTATTTGTACCGTGACACCTTATGGGTTGTTTAATGTACTGTACATCTGTAGTTAACCCAGCATGAAGTCAAAATGACTTGGGAGAAACAACACCTGAAGCAAGTGAGGGAAGTAAACACAAACTGAAAATGAAATATGAGTGGCATCCAAGATAATATCAAGAAATATAAAGAAGAGATAAAATATAAGAAGAAACCATTTGTAAAGGGAACAAAGATAAAAGAAGGAAAACATTTTTGTCAGAGATATTCTAAGAAGGAAAACAGCACAGTACACGGAATAAGGCAATTCATACAGAGCCTGGAGTGGCATATAGAGGGGAAGATAGGCATGACATTGCATGACTAACCTGACCTTGCCTGGCCCTGTACCGCAGAGGTCTCTGAACAAGGCTTTATGGCTGTAAGATCTCTGCAAGATCTTGTAAAACTTTAATGGAGTTGGCTGAGGAGGGATTTCTGCCTAGTGGGCAGCCATGGTGCAGCATACAGGGATTGTAAATTACATGAGACATGAGGAAGGAAATACTGCATCTCTTGATAAATTCTCTAAAAGGCTAGTTTTTTTAAATGGGTATATCCTTTGGGAGCAAACTGTAACACACAATGAATTATTGAGGAGTTCTCTTTGCTTGATATTATTTACTTTCAAAGGCTCTCTTTACATGTACTCTGCCAAGTATGTGAGGTGTCTTGAAAATGCTTTGTAAGGGATCAAGTCCAACATTGCTTTAGAATATGATATGAACATTTTCCTTTTTTGAATTGTTGACGTGTATTGATTGCTAAATCATTTCCAAACTTTATTTTTAAACGATACATGGCGTATCATGAAATTAAACAAGTAAGTATATTATTTTTTCATACATAAACCAGGTATGGTAGCCCTAAGGCATACAACTTGGACCAGGCAGCACCGCTTTCCACCTGTAGGTGATAAGCAATATCAACCGGAAAGTCATGACGAATAAGGTGCAATAGACTTATGCTTAATAGAGCCTGTTATCATAGTAAATGCACTAACTTCAGTTCATAATGAGACTAGGGATAGATAACATAAGCTAACATTATGTCATCCGTAAATCAAAGTTATTTATGTACAATGTGAAGTAATAATTGTTAATCAATTCTATATGGGGTGGTGCATCCTGATATATTTATTAGAGCTTTGTATCCCGTAGTGTGTGGGACCATGAAATAGCCTATTAACTACTGTGTAACCCTTAAAGGATTAAGAGTAAAGTATGGGCAGGGCAAGGTATGGGTGAGGTATGAGTTGGAGGAGAAGCGACTACCTTAATTTATCAATTACAATTATTTTTATAACCTTTTCCTGGAGATGATGGCATCGATTTGCTTCTATTCGCAGTAGGTATGCCCTCACGTGGTGCACCAAAAGAGTGTTTTTTAAGCCCAAATAGCCTATACCCTACTTAGAAAGTAGAACCAGACATCCACGGACGATTGGCTATATTGTTTGAAATCACAGTGTAGTCTCAAGCGGGAATTTGCCCTCCGCCCAGCGGACGGTGTGCCCTGAGACCCCACCACGGCCCCACCACCTTATCAGCTGCCCCAGCCTCCAGTAACCACAAGACCACATGTGGGTGGTGGAGTTCTAAACCTCTGATTAACAAAGAATTAAAGTCACCAAAAAATGTCTTAAATGTTCTCCAACTTTAAAAAAATGGGCGAACTACCAACCCTACATATTTTTTAATATGTTACCAGAACGCAACTTTTTTTTTAGGCCTAGACACATAAGCATAAGTCAGCTTCTAATGGGAGTATTTGAATAAAAAATTCACTGTTGTGAAGCTGAGGTCAAGGAGATGTTGATAGCCATTTTCTCTCTATAGAATATTGGGTTTTAAGAAATATTAATACATCAATATCATAGTCCAGTCCTCAATATATACAGCCAGTTATCTCCTAATCTCTCTGAAGTGGAGTCTCTTCACACCCGGCCCTGGGCTTATCATGAATGGGTGCTGTCATCACCACCCCCACCCCCCACCCCTACCCCTGATCTCCAAGGGCAGTCTGTCAACCGGCTATCACCCACTGCAGCAAATCCTTGCACATAACCTGCTGGTTGTACAGGAATCAGAGTAAGTTTTAATTTGATACCAAACATGCCTATATAACCACTTTAACCCCCCCCCCCTCAATATCTTAAGCAAATTGTAAAACAGTTTGAGCAGTGGTAAGGCCTAGCCCCAGTGAGCCCCTTCCCATGGTATCATATGTCTAGAACAACCACAGAGTTGATACTAATCTCCACTTAATTAGCTGCTGATAAGAGGGCATCGGCGGTCTATAGACAGCCATTCCGCTTGAGACTGGACTGATCAGTGAAGAAAAGGTTCTGGTTGTCATGGTAACCAAGCCTAGAACGTTTTTTTTGTTTTTTTTTGAACAAGAATCAAATTTATTGGCTAGATTTGAGGTAGGTTTACAATTATGACGTACAAGTGTCTCGGTCCATGGTAGAATGAAATGTCAAAAATCAATGTTCAACAATAAATCTTATGCTATATCTCGGACATTTGAGACTGTTTCTGTCATACTATTCAGCCAACAAGTTTCTAGCTGCACCCATCAGAAAACTGTTTGTTGGTGCAGCCAGATTCACCATGTGTTTTTCTTACAATAACAGTTTCTTTACAGCAAGATGAAGGCACTAAATCTTTGTAACATCATGTTTGTATCTCCAAAATGATACCCCCCTACAATATAATCATGAAATTTGAAGATATAAATTTACAGTGGAACGACGACTAATTATCATCTAGTACCGGTATAGTTCGGTCCATTAACAATTTCATTTCTTTTTTAAAGTCTTCTAAATTTTCGATATTTCGGGTCTTAACATCAAGGGCATTCCATTCCTGTCCACACATCACTTCCACTGATTTTTCATACGACGCACAATGTATATTGGAATATTTCAACAGGGGTGCATCAGTTAACCTGGTGCGCCACACTTTCTTCTGAGCAAATATGTCATTTTTTGTTCTCTTAAAGGCTTAAAGTCTAGTGTGGTACACTCTCCTATGGTTCAAGAAAGGCAATTTTGCTTTGGCATGAATATAGTCAGTGGGAGTCAGGATATGCACCCCATAACATGTTTTTAAACATTTGTTCTGTACACGCTGGTGCTCTTCAAGTAAGTCGTTATTACCACCTCTATACAGTATATCACAGTAATCAATGATAGGCAATGCATGAGATTTGTAAACCTTTAGGAGAGAAGCCTCACTCATGACCTCTTTAGATCTGTACAATAGGACTGACTTAAACCTGAGGTTTTTTATCAAGTTTTTTATATGAAAAGAAAAATTCAGTTCTTCGTCAAGAATTACACCTAGGTATTTGTTGGATACAACATTCATAAGTACCTTATTATTTAGGCGTATGGCAGGCCTTTGGAGCCTCCCAAGTTTTATTTTAGAAGCAAAAGTCATTATTTTGGTTTTTTCTTCATTCATGGTTAACTTATTTATAGTAGTCCAGTTATAAAAGGAGCTGAGAGCTGCTGAAATATCCCTTGAAAGGCTGTTAATATCTTTGCCTGAAATATATAGGACCGAGTCATCGGCATATAAAAGGGTGCTATGGGTATCATTAGGTAAAATACAGTCATTGATGTATACTAGAAAAAATAACGGGCCCAAAATGGAGCCCTGAGGGACTCCACAACTGAGGTCTGCACAAGCTGACTTGACATTATTCGCTACCGTGCATTGTTGTCTCCTTGAAAGATAATTTTCTAATTTATTCAACAATATTCTAAAATTCAAAGAATCAAAGGCCTTTTTGATGTCTATAAAGGCAGCCACTGTAATAATACCTTTATTCCTATTTATTAATAGGTCATCGATAAGTACGCTTATAGTATCAAGTGTGGATTTGCACTTTTGATAGCCATCTTGTTTTTTTGATAAAATAGAATTTATTTCTAGATGTGCCGAAATAGATGTGTGTACTAGCCGTTCTAAAATCTTTCCAGGGACTGGTAGAACACTTATTGGCCTAAAATTGGAAACATTTGAAGGGTCACCCCCTTTGGGAAGAGGAGTTACCGTGGCTATTTTCCATGAGTCTGGAATTTCACAAGTCGCCACTGACAATTTAATTATTTTACAAAACCTTACAGGATTTTTCAGAACCACATGTTTAAATAGATTTGTAGGTAAATACTCCAGTGCAGATGACTTAGAGACATCCAGATTTTTAACACAATCTATAATTTCTGCGTCAGAATAAATCGGGTCAGGCATATCTACCTCACATCTAATACCTTTAAACATAAACGGTACATCATGACATTCAGCCAATTTGGGTCCAATCTCCGCAAAGAAATTGTTCACAAAAGTAGCTGTATCCTTCATCAGGATTTGCTCTCCTGTCTCGTCAACAATATTAATAGATTTCGAGCTGGTTTTGCTTGAGGGGATCACCTCCTTCAGAACTGCCCAAAACTTCTTTGAGTCTCTATAATAAGCCTCACTTAGTTCTGTGTAATAAGTATTTCTAGCATTTACCAGTTCTAAATTAACTTCATTTTTTAAATTTCGAGCTCTATGCCATGTTATAATATCCTTGGCACGTCTAGCCTCATAGAGCAAGTTGTTTTTATCAGTGATCCTCTCAAGCAGATAATGTGTCATCCACGGATCATTTTTATCCCGTACCTTGAAATCCTTAACAGGACATTGTTTGTCTAACATTGATGTAAGGACATTTATAAAAATTTCCCAACATTCTGTAGGATTCTCACTAGCATTAAAGTTTGTCCAATCGTATCCCTCAATATCATCCAGATACTGCCCCAGATTTAGATTCCTGTAGGATCTGCCTCTGAAACTCCTATATCTAGTCTTTACATGAATTTGCTTATTTATTAGAAATACCGGGTAAGTGATCGCGTAATTATACACACTCACAACCATAAATCATAATGAGTGCCCTGACGTGTACATGTTGCAGAATTAATCAATTAAACAAACTTCACGGTCAAAACTCAAGACCTGCACTGTACACATGTGGTATGCACATTCTCATAGATGTCGTGTTACATCCATGTAAAATATTTCATAAATTTAATTTATACACAAAGTTGGGCTTTAAATACTCATATGTACCGGTAGTATTCAACAATGTGAATGGTGAACTATAAAACTCGTATGTACCGGTAGTATTTCAATTTAAATTGTTCAACAACACTAGAGCTAACGTGACACGGCAATACAGTGGAGTCTACTTACAGACTTTAAACCTTCTATGTACCGGTAGTGTTTTTCATTAAGCATAGCAGCAGTTTGACAAATTACGGTAGCAAAACCTGGATTTACACATCAAACCTGGATATACACATCAAACAACAAATTGAGTTTACAGGTTAATGATCACCAAGTGCCTGATTTAAATTTAAGTCAAACCTTCTATGTACCGGTAGTGTTTTTCATTAAGCATAGCAGCAGTTTGACAAATTACGGTAGCAAAACCTGGATTTACACATCAAACCTGGATATACACATCAAACAACAAATTGAGTTTACAGGTTAATGATCACCAAGTACCTGATTTAAATTTAAGTCAAACCTTCTATGTACCGGTAGTGTTTTTCATTAAGCATAGCAGCAGTTTGACAAATTAAAGTAGCAAAACCTGGATTTACACATCACACGAGTTTACAGGTTAATGATCACCAAGTACCTGATTTAAATTTAAGAAGGTCTATTAAAAATTTTGAATTTTGAGTTTTAAGGAGCAGTGAAGACTTAGGTTAATGGTTTACAATGTTTGGAGAAAGTATATGAGGGATTTTGATTTAATCTGGTGACTGACAATTTTCCAAAATTTTATAAAATTTTCCGCCATACATTTTGTTTAAACAAGGTTAAATAGATGAAGAATTTTAAAGTTATTTAATACATAAATACATAAATTCATGAAATTCAAGGCGTTTCAAGTCTTTCAAGTCATACTCTGTTCCCTCCTCTGGGGGGTTGCTGGTGCTGGTTCTGGCGTGCAATGTTCTGGTCGTTAGCCTGTTGTGGAGGCTCACCCGCGTCTCCAGGAGGGGGTACATCTGCGTTTTGGACCCTCTGCTCGTCTGCCTGTTGGCCAGCATTGTCGCCATGTTGATTGTCATTTTCACCTTGTTGGCTTGTGTTGTCGCCTTGCTCACCGGGATTGTCTCCCTGTTGGTTGTCATTGTCGCCCTGTTGGCTGTCATTGTCGCCCTGTTGACTGCCATTTTCGCTGTCACTGTTGTCCCCGGGTGGAGACATCTCCCTCCTGATTCGCTCAAGAAGTAGGCCATGGAGGTTCTCACATCTCAGGTTTTCCTGCTTACACTGCCTAGACTGACCCAGATGAAATCCTGAGCCCCAGATAGGGTGGAAACTCGCTTCATAGAGGTGCCCTCTTGTGCTCACTAGGTAATCCTTGAAGTCAGGTTTACTAAATTTGATCTTGTTGAGCCTATACAGGTGCTTCTCCGCGTCTCTGGCCCAGTCGTGGTTCACAGTAATTTTCTTCGCCTCTGTCGTGATTTGGTACGGGTCAGATAACGACATTATCACGTCATAGGCTTCCTGGTTACCACAAACCTTAGCCTTCTGTGCCTGAAAGGCTTGTTCTACTGAGTTGAATTCTATGCCCTCTGCTTTAATGTCACACGGGTATAAATTTGATAGCCTATTGTGGGAGGATCTAAACAGAATACCATCAGGAGTGCGCATCTTTGTGGCCAGTTCCATTGTGAGTTCTGGGTGGGGGAGGTTTCCCAGCTGCTGGTGTAGGTAGGATACCCTGTTGATTATAACAGACCGTTGGCGCAGTCTACAGTCCATGTTGGCATCCTTGGCGAGGAAGTACATGGCGCGTAAGTCCATGAACTGACGTCTCTCCGTCTCATTCAAGTTGTCACCGATCGAGCAGCCATGCCAGTACCAGTTACCCTTCAATAGGCCTAGGTTTTTCATCAGTTTCGCCTTATAATGTGGTTTTAACAAGGTTACTCGCACGGTCCGCACCTTGCCGGAAGTAGCTGCTGGGCGCCGCCATCTTGGTTGTTTTCGTTCCGCCTCCCTCGGTGGAGAGTTCCTACCCTCTCGACCGTGTCAATTTGTTCAGGTCCAAAATCAACGTTACAGTCTTTGAACAATCTCGCCACTATGTACAATAAATTCTCATTTGTGTCTTCGGGGCAGCCCTCTATTACGAATACCTTTTTCTTGTCTTGATATTCCAGTTTCTCGAAGGCCAAATTATGCGTGGTGAGAACACGGGTTTGCGCCATGGCGGTGACGTTGATTCTTTTCATGGCTCTTTCAGTCTCTGTCAATGTGTCCGAAATGCCAGATAACACGTCGTCCTGCCCGTCCAGCTTCTTTAGTAGCCCCTCCAGGGTCTCAGACGCTTTCCTATTTGTCTCGGCTACTCCTACCAGTGTCTCATTTATAGTCTTGACTTCTCCCTGCAGTGTGACAGTGTTAGCCTCCTGCGCTGTCAAGCGTCTTGCCAACTCGTTTACCGCTGTCACTACGTCAGCTGTTGACGCTCCTGCTTTTAACAAGTCATCCCGACCTCTCCGGTTATTTCTCTCTTGATTAGCCATGGTGAACTTCTGCTCTACGGTCTTATGTTGGTGTTTGCCAAATATTATTTCCTTCCGTTCAGTTATACTGGGTCTTGCTTCAATTTTCGTCGGAGCCTCTCTCGTACGCTACTAGCCTTGTGCCGCCATCTTGCCATGGTGCCATGGTGCCAACGTTCCTTTAAACAGTAATGAAATAGCTATTCCAATAGCTCTAAAAAGGTTATTGCATTAACAATATGTTAGCACAACATATTCAGCGATTACACAATCTTCCAATGATATGTAAAAGCTGAATTTTGTCAGAATGCTCCTGGGTACGAAGGGGTTAATAGAAAAAGTAAAATGGACTCGATTTCTAGTGGGCACGGCGCCATAACTAATCCCATTGATGAGTCCAGCATTGTCTAGGGACCTGATAAGGTTCAACCCTGATCCAAACTTGTATGCCTGACTCTGGATGAACTACCAGATCTAGAAAAGCCTGGACTCACGGAAACAGTTCAACCTGACCCTCTTTCAAAAGGAGTAAGACAAAGCAGCATTGTCAGAATAGACTACGTTGACTTTCCAATATGAGATATTACGTTTTGAGTCATTAAAACATGTAAATTGTTTTGAAAATTGATATTGCTAGATAAGCATAATTATATTCGGTATCTAGCTGATAGGAACCTTAGTTGGCTCATATGTTCAGGTAAAAGAAAAGCACATAACATAATCTCTTGTGTCAAGAAGCTTATTAAATTTTACCTTTGAAATAAAATTATGACTTGGACCTCTCCTGCAATCAAGGCAAACAAATGAAACATAGATGTTTGATTCCAATCTCCAATATTGCTACTGGTATTTTCTTTGCCATTTTCAATAACCTTAGAATTCATCAATATGATGGTTTGCATGATTTGTGATTGCCTTCCCCAGTACACACCTCCTGGGTATAAAGTTTGAGCTTTGTGCAGTATGTTTGATTCTAAAACATTCTTTTAATTTTCAAAATTCCAAACGAACACTGAAATACAAACATCAGTGCGTGATTAAATGTCAATATCTTTCTACATGTAACTTCAATTTAAATACTACTTTATCCCAAGAGAGCGGTCGTTTAATATGGATGAAATAGGAACCATCCTGGGCCTGAGGTTAGGATAGTCAAATGGGAAGAACTCAAATAATATGCAACAATTTTCATGAAAGTTTTCTGAGGTTGTTGGCGATCAACTTAATAAGGCTTTGTAGTAGCTTTTAATAAGGTAACACTACCTTGTACCACCACTGTTTTCCAGGGGATATCTATCTATTGATTCAGTTAATATGGTTTTAACCCTGCCTGAGGATAAGTTGGTTAAACTCAATGTAGCTCTGGATGAATGTCAAGGTAAGACTCATGCCACTAAGAAGCAGTTGCAACGTATAGGAGGTTTAATGAGCTTCTGCTCGTCTGTGGTGAGGGGTGGTAAGACTTTTGGCAGGCGCCTTTTTGACTTGTGTGCCCAAGCAAAGGATAAAGGTTCTATTTATTTATGTGAAGAGACTAGAAAAGAGCTGCAATGGTGGAAATGCTTCTGTAGGTATTTTAATTGTAATTCTTTAATTCCTAAAGATAAAACAGAGTGTCCTATTGTCTCTGACGCTTCAACCAAAGGGTTTGGAGCTTGGTCGGGTAGCGATTTCATTTATGGTGTGTGGGATAACGATTTTTTTCCTGCTACAGAGTGCAATCATAGAGTCCTACCACCCTTGTTGGACTGACTTGATGTTCATGAGGGTAATATCAATGTAATTATGGCCTGTGGTGGTGGGTTTGAAACGCTGGGGCGAGAAGTATGCGAACTCGAAAGTACATTTTATAACCGATAACATGCAGGTCCTGGCTAATCTGAATTCTGGTAGGACCAAGAATCATCTCATAATGGAATGGCTGAGGGAAATTTTCTGGCTCTGTTTTATTTATAGCAAAGATATATACGCTACTTATATTAAATCTGAATATAATATATTAGCTGATCAGATGTCCAGGCTACCGTATAAAGGTTATAATTATGTCATTATGTAATAATACTTTGGCATTGAATAACAATGTCATGTGCTGTGTGTACTTGCAGGAAACCTTTTGTCCCAGTTGATGGACCAGCAACAGACCCTTTTCGAGGCTAGCTTGTCTGAGGCTACTAAACTGACCAGAGCAGCTCAATTGAGGAGGTATAAAGAATTCTGTGTTTTATTCATTCTAAAGGAATTTCCTTGCTCCTCTAAACAAGCTAGGCTATAGACCACTTACCTTTCCTCCAGGGTGAATCCTGTTTCAGTACGTAATTATTTGTCTGCTGTATGGTACCAATGTAAAATGCTGGGTTATCCTGATTTGTATATGTGTTTTCTAGTAAAACAACTTTTAAATGGCATTGATAGGACATATATGTCCCTTAATAATCCATCTAGATACCCCTTGTCAGTCACTGAGTTGTTGGCCATTTTTAAATTTTTAAATCCGAATAATTCTGATGATAGGTCATTCTGGCTTGCAGTGTTGCTGTGCCTCAGGGGCCTTCTGCGCAAATGTCATCTGACGAATTCAAGACATTTGTTGACATGTGGGGACATATCTGTGTCTTCAAGTCATGTCTACCTGATAATTAGGTCCTCTAAGACTGATCAGTTTGGAAAGAACCCGTTCAAAATTTATCTTCAACATATTGCAGGGTCTCCCCTGTGTGTGAGAGGTCTATTAATTGACGCTTTTAAGGGTGTCTGTAAAAGGAATAAATTATTGGAATTGGATTATAATTGTCTTCAACTCACGGCTCAAGGTTTTATCTAAGAGGATTGGTTTACCTGCTGATAGGATAAGCACCCATTCCTTAAGACATGGGGGTGCTTCACTATTGAAGTCATTAGGAGTTCCAGTTAATTCCATTATGAGTGTGGGTAACTGGAAGTCTAGTGCTGCTTATGATTATTTACATAGTTCTAAGAAAGAATTGCTGTTGATTGATTATCTTCCTGTGAAATATTATTCGTCTTTAATGTAATTTCATTACATTGTGGTTGGTGTGTTGTTGGCCTTGCAATATCTGATGCTTGACACCAAACTCACTGACCTCTCTATCTCTTCACATGAATATACTCATAGAATTGTGTGTGTGCCGTCCAAGGGGACCGGCAGACGAGGACAGGTGTGGGCGACCCTGTTGCTAAAAAAAAAACCCGGTACCACTCAGGGGAGGTCAGACATTAGGCTTGGGAGAGTGAGAAATTTTCACCAAAAAATAATACTCATAGAATTATATTATGATATAGTAATATATATGATGTTGAACATTATACCAGTATGGAGAATTAATATACATTGTTAATTGGTCATATACCTCCGCTTGAGTCATTATAGAGTTATTTTAGAGTCCTGCTAATGTTAAGGAGTCACGTTAGAGTCCTGGGGAGAGTTACCTCAGTGATCAAGTCGGGAGTCACAGTGATTCTCCTTCTTTTCTGTGTGATTGGTAAGCCGAGATGCACTAACCCAGTACAGTTATATTACATCTGTAGGGGCTGAAGAAGGAGGTTAGGCCTGGTTTATTTTAATGTGTTGCCTGTACACCACTTGAATGCCAGGGAAAAGTTTCAATACATCCTGACTTCGTGGGTGGAAGGATTGTAATATAATAGGTGACGCTGTATTCATGCATCATAGCAACTCGATGGGGTTTATATATACACCCTGGCAGATTCTGCGTTATGTAGGCCTACATGTCTACTCGTGCTGCCAGCACTGCTTAGTTTGACAGTACTCCAGTGGTGAGTAAAACTTTATATAAGGACAAACGCTGGAGTTTTCAAAGTTTTGGCACCGGGGAACCTCCTTTAACATTCTCACAATATTATGGTTTTCAATCATTCAAATGCAGTGCCAGTATATCTGTAAGTCTACATGTTATCATGTAGTCAGAAGCTGTTTTCATGTGAATCAGAACATCACTATCAGAATAGTATTCATGCTGCCGCATTCCATATAAAAAAAGATAAGATACCATCCCAAAGGTGTATCTTATCCATTCTGTAGTAAATCTGGGCCCAGGCTGTTGAAGAAAATCCCTAGACTTTTGGAGAAGTTTTGGGTGGCAGGTGCCAGGGGCTACACTGAAAATCCATAGATTATAAGAGTTGGTCAGTACAGACTATCCTAGGTTGGTCATATGAGTGTTAGTCATAATGGCAAAGTTATATTCAAAAGTGACCGAGGGGTCAGTCAGTAGTGGCTAACCTAGGTTCATCATTGGTGTGTTGTATTTTTATACCACTAGTTGGGGCCATCTGTTATGACCACTCAGTGGCTCCCCCTCGAAATAAAAAGACTTAGGTGGGTTGGTCAGTACTGACCAACCTGACAATAATAACTGACCTAGGTTGGTCGTATAGGGAGCCAAAAAAAGACTAACTAGGTTAGGCACTAGTGACTGAGAGGTTGGGCGTATAGGGAGCCTAGGAATATCAGTGTATGGTGTGGCTCTGGCTCAGGATGGAATGAGTTAAGTATACTATATCCCTATTGTGGAACTGATTCTCATGCTCCACAGTCATGTTATCCACGGTGACTTCATTAATAGATTAGCTATGTAACCAATCTTTAAATGTCTATTTTAATAGAATGATCAATAAATCACATGAAATGGATACAGAGGTCCACTCAAATCAGTCCACACTCCAGGTTTTTTAACATGTGGTGCCTTGGACCGTATCACACTTGGCTACGCCTCGTGTCATATGATTCAAGGCACTACTTGTAAAGAAAAATGTTGTCCCGAAAGATCATCAAGGACCTCCGTCTATATCGTTCTAGGTCTCTATTTTTGTGTGGAAAAAGAGCATTTATAGCTGACACAACATGAAAGTGGGAACGGTATGGGAGACACAACACCTGAAGTCAGTCACTGAATGAGGGAGGCAACTGGAAAATGATAAGTGGCATGCAAGATGAATCAGTATAAGGAAATGAGAATGGGATAGCTCATTAGAAAAGCAATAAACCATATTGTGCAAAGGAAGGAAAGATAATGCGAAGGAGACACATTTTGACATAATTTATATGGATTCACAAAAAGGTAAATAGGACTTATATAAAAAGATACATAAGGTCTAGGGACTATGAAGGAAGGCAGGTGCCTATAGCAACATATAAAAAGGATAACAATTATAAGATTGCATGACAATGCTGACCTTGCGTGCCCCCTAACACAGAGGGCCTATGTACAAGGCTTCATGGCCGTATCCCTACAGGATGCTGTTAAACTTTAATGGAGTTGGCTGAGGAGTGATTTGTATCTAGTGAGCTGCCAGGGTGTAGCATACAATAAATGTAAATTTCATGGGACATAAGGGAAGAGAATACTACACCCCTTAATGTTACACTGTACTACTAGTTCGAGATTTCTGCACACAAAGCTGCGTTGTTATTTTGACCAAACTGGCAGCCTTCAATTTGAGGAGGAATAATTATGCTTATTGAAAACCCTACAGATTCAATAAACATTGCAAATAGATATAATCTTGGACACGTTTTGTTTGACATTGGTTTTTATCAAAAGGTTTACATGTGTGATGCATTGCCGACTGGATCATCATCAAAATCTAAGTACCGCACTTATCTGCTAAACTAAGTGAAATTCAATATCCAATAAAAACGGCTAAATGTTACACAAATTTTCATGACTACGGACGCTGCAAAGTCATCTTGGTACGAAAGCCCTACCCTAGCTGCCTTCACCGTAGGGCGGAGTATGGTTACATTTTTATCGTCGGTTGGATGTCAGAACAATTTGTTAAATGTCTTCAGGTTGTGTAATAGGATATGCCATAAAGGTCTAGTACACTTTATCAGTATAGGTTCTTAAAAAGCAGGATAAGCTTCTGCTGTCTAATGTTGTACATTGTCAACATAATCAGGCAGTAGGGGGACATTTTGTAAGACCAAACAATGCAATGCAACATTATCAGCATCAGATACAGGATTATGCCCGATAATGGCATGTAGAACGGCTCACAACTAATGCTAGTGATGCGGTATTTCCGATATTCTGAGCTTGCGATGGAACAAGCCAAGTTCTTACATGGATAATGATCTATGGACATTTGCTTGAAATGAGATGAACAGAAATTAGTTGCATTGGAATCAATAAATGAAATAAACCGAATCATGCAGTGCTCGCAGAAACAATATCAGCAGGATCTAATCGAGTTTGCTGAGGAGCGATTCGTGTCTAGTTGCTACAGTATGTCTTGGTATACCTGGGTATAAACTCGAATAACATTAAACCTCAAACGTGACACGAGCCTGGACAAGGCCTACATATGTAACTGTAAAATATATACGATATATTAGACCTCGAATGGTCAGAGGCCAAAAACATGAAATTATCCCTCAAACGGGTATCTTTGTGGACTAATGTCATGTTCCATGTCATTCCACTAAAATCCTTATAAGACGAATAGTCTACACACCTCTTATGTTCTGGAGCTTTATTCCTAGAATGTCATTATATCCTACTCCTTGACTGTGGAAATTAATTCAGTGAGCTTTGCTTTATTGGCTGTTTTTCTTGCACCAAGTTGATTGGCCACACAACACCATACATTACAATGTCAACCACTGTGATGTCTTGACATGCTAGAACTAACTACTATGACATTTGATTCTCCTTCATTTACACTGTGGATATCGCTAATGTATTTATTGTAGTCTGTCTATCCAAACGTCGAAATAAATCAGAAATGTAAGCCTGCCTAGTATTATAATGGCAGGTATAATTGGTCGAAATTGATGATAGTTCCACACTTAACGTCCTCCTCCTACATCATTGCCAGACTATGGAGATTCTCCTCACTATTAAGTTGTAGCTTATATCACTTAGTGTGGGCGACTGCCTCTCACATTGACACTCAGTGATAGCTAATACCCTGGTTTTATTGTGACTTTATCACATGATACAACACATGAAAGCGCCCTTTTGTCGCCCATCTCTGACAGAGTTAGCATCCAGGATTATCACTCATGTTATTTATTGCACTCAGTGCACAGACTTAATTCTCCAGAATCACATTCCTTAGTCTTGTTATGGACATCCGCTAGGTTGTATTGCATTAATGAGTGTCTCAGGATAATGTGGAATGTAAGAAGGACAGAATTTGTATTCTGTTTAATTTTTATTTAATGATCCCATATAACAGAGTAATGTGAATGTTTATTGTTTGTGTTGCACGATTGTCATAAGCGTTATTGTTTCTCACGGCAGAAAGTCATAATGTTGTATTCTAACAAAGTAGGTGCTTTGTAAAGCTAACACACTAAACATGATGCTTTGGCCTCTACGGTTATTCTCACCCTGGGCGGTCACCATTCTGTTACAACATTAAATCTGCTGTAGAACTTAAAGATATGTAGATCTAGGTTAATATAGATGACAATTCTTTGTCCTTATTTAAATGATGCTGGACAATTCCCTTTAGTTCCCTTTTTACTGTACCATATGTCTGCTACAAACAGTGCCTCAAGGAATATGGTTTTGCATCATTTTACAAATGAATGAAAATGATTTGCACAAATTCTTTTATAGACTCTCACTGATGATAAAGGCAAGATGTAATCTCCCTACCAGAACACAAATTAGGCCCATAGCTATTATCATGACCTTCACTAACAATCTTCACCACTTTGTTTGCTGTAACATGCATATCCATATTTGATGTGCTGTAACATTGGCCAGGACACAATACACTGTACACGTACATAAGTCCTCCTACTCTGTAAGGAATTTGATGACAACAACCCTGGCTAGATGGATTAGCCCACTTGAAATGCCATACACTGTCTATCATTGGATGCTTGTTCAATGTCAGGACCACTTTGGTGGAGTCTAGGTTTAATACATTAGCTCTACATTGTAAGTGTCTCCTGCTATCAGCCCCATCCCTCACCCCTGGGGGACACCTCATATATATAGACCAGGTGGACACCAGGACTAATCCCACCCCAATACACAGCAGTCACAGAAGCGGCTGACATCTGTCAATGCGGATGAAAGAGCAGGCTTTTTTAGAAATCACCTTAATGGGAATCTGCCAGCAGAGATGATGAATAGTACTCATGGACTTGCTGTATACATTGATAACCAGGAAGCTATAGAATATGCATCTCAAAGTGCTATATATATTTGATGCTATAGTTGTTGAAGGCTACAAATATAACATTCTTCAAGCATTCCTAACAAAATAACAGAAGGGTATGAGGCATCTTTTTTCTGCTTTCAAATTAGTAAATAATTATTTGGGTTTTAATATTATCAATATTTTAAATGTACTTGAAAGACACATCCAGGTATGGCACACTTACATTTAAACCTAATGACTGACTACTACATTGACTCTTGACAAAGGAGCCAAAACAACAAATATCACCAAGACTGACTTACTGATTTTGTATTACAATGAGCAGCAATTTCAAACAATGTTCCAATACACGGGAAGTGGATAAAGGTCTGTTTTCAGAGTCCCTGAGGTCCCATAATGTTCAACAGGCTGCTGTATAATGGGCTTGATGCAGGAGGATGGGTTCATCACTGGTGGCTGCTTCTGTCACCCCCATGTGATTATGGTGTTGTGCCCCTGGGTGTAGTGGTGGGTAGGAGTGATACTGGGCTCATTACCAGCCTCAGGCACCCATATATGTATACCATCCAGGATCTGGTGTATGTCTGTTGGATATCTCTAAAGCTAGAAGATCAACTACACTGGTGCAACACTTTCTTTTTGTACTTACATAGAGGTGACCATATTCTACATATAAATATCACTTGCATACACATAAATATTACTGGAGCAACACCAATTTGTCGATACGCTGGCACGACATCACTCTACTTATGCCCAAGTCCTAAAAATTATACGTATACTTAAACCACCAGCAACATCAAGCCCCTGGTCATACATTTCACTCATTGATAGGCGTATAGAGCTTAAGTGTCGATTCAATGTACACAAAGCGGTGTTGGACCAATATATCTGGCATTCTGAAGAGCTAACATAACAGAACAAGTTATCACATAGTCAATATTGTAAAAACAATAGCTTTCAAAAATGATATGTCCCGTCATGTAATGGCAAAAGATAAGTGGAATTCATATTTCCATTTCTGGAGATAAAATCGGCATAAACGAAGGGCCAATAGTTTTCTGACCATAGTATAAAATTAACAGTGATGACTTTCAAGTTTGTGTAATTTCCCTTATACTAAACTATGCGTTTATATGGACTTGTTGATTGAGATTTCTAATTAGCGAAGGTGCTAGTTCATTATGTTTTCCTTGTCGATTGATTTTAAACCTTAAAGTCTGTGTGGAAAGCACCGTGCTGGGTGGAGCTTAGCTGGGGAGAGCCATCTCCCCGATATCTTCACATACAAATTGACAGCTGTCAAAAGGGATCAAGTATAATTAGAAAAAGGTGAGTGCATAGTATCTGAACTCAATATGAAACTATAGTAAGTGTAGGTGATGAAGGTGTACCCCTGATGGCTCATCCCCAGAGTGGAGTATGGTTACCTGCTATAGTATGCTGAACGTCAAGACAATTTGTTAAATGCCCTCAGCTTGTGCAACTGGATATGATATGAGGCTCCAGTACACTTTATTAGGATTCCAACCAAATAGGAGGTAGTAAGAGCCTATCTGTTGCTGATATGCATTAAACATTATGTGCTATATGGGGATACACCTTGGAATCGACCATTGTGATCAAAACTTCCAGATTTCTTTGGTGTGATAATCCCCTCGAAGGATAAACTTATGCGTAGATTGAATTAAATGCATTAAAATCAAACATATATGTTTATGAATAAAATATGAAAAAAGCGTACTATAAGATATAAGAGCGATTCCAATACAGTGCAATTGAACGATCGTTGATACACAGATGTCGGTGAAGTAGCAATGCCAAGTGTATAGGTGGGTGTCGGGCCCATGCCATGCAACAATAGATGATGGGTAGTGTGCAATAACATGTTGGCATATACAATCATTGAAATAATATAACTAGTACTGTATGGCTCTGACCTACACCATACTTCCCCATTAACCTATACCTAATGAATGCATGAACACCAGGTCGACCAGTTTCGTCTTTGATATATTATCCATGATGGATTTCATCACGGATTCCAATTTAAGGGATCGATGGGGCGGTCATATGGTCCATGTCCCACCACTCCCCGCCTGCTATGACATTTTCCACCCTCCAAGTAACGCCAAAGTTAAGGATATACTGTTGTGAACCCTTGCAACTTTTCCCCAAAGAAATTATAGCTCACGCTCAATGCTGTATGTCAAAGCAACTCACAAGTACCCGATTAAAACAATTTTAACTATTTCGAAAGCATAATGGACATGACTAGTGAGGTGCGACTTGGCGGGATGTGACAGCATCTTCTAATCATGCACTCTTATAAGTACCAGTGTATGTGACAGGTAGGTGTGAAAACACACTTGGGCGCACAACATATTAGTCTCAATGACACCTGCCACTGGTGAGTGTCATGCTGTTGTCACACCTCTATTCGTGCTGTCATAAACGTGTCACACATGTTCTCACACCTCTGTAGGTGTTGTCATTTAGTTGTCACAGGTGAGTGGTGGGAAGGTATAAGAAGGGTTACAGGTGTAACTCTCACACACCAGCCTCTCTACCCTATACACATGGACACCACTACCACACCTTTACCGACTATAACTGTACAGGACTACATCCACCGAGGTGAGGACCTAAGAAACGTTGAGTTTCAGCACATTGGGAGTAAACTGAGTAATCCTAAAGACCCACCTACAACTCAGTGACTTATGGCAGTATTTTTAAAGGCGCACTGAACCCCCGACGTCATTTGCGTACAAAACTCGGCAGGGTTAGGTCCTGGGTTTAGTGCGCCTTTAAATACGAATGTTGTGTACCATTATCAAATAAGAGTATAAGAAACATAAAGATTCCTCTATTTTTTATATTTGTATTTTGGTATGGTGTGTGGGTGGATATTTTCTTTTAGTTTTACCCCCCTTCTTCCCAAATACAAGCAATACAATACATGTACTTCTACTTCAGACCACGGTTCTAAGTTGCACACATACATGTAGTTCCCTTCAATACCATGAGGAAATATAGTATTCAAGGTGTCGTTGTAGAGAATTAAGATGTTGTTCTAATTTGATTCACAGGCGAAAACATCTGAGCAGGTTCAATTACAATTGAAGACACAATATGTTAAGAGAACAAAATACGCCGACTGACACTGATTATGCTAGCGGCATGAAAGACATCAAACGGGTGAAGTCGTTACTAGAAGATGGACATGGGTGTCTTCCCCCAGAACAGCGTGAAGAAAAACCTTTGTCGTTGTCTGTCCTGCAGAGACGATCTACCCCCTGCCTTCCCAGTCAACCACACTCCATAGGACAGCCAAATGGCTTTATACCAGATCATCACAGTTTAACTCCTGACAGAAAAGCCAGATTTCTGTGCAGTTGTATTAAAGAAGAGCCGTGTGTATGTGATTCAGCACAGGACATCAAACACCAACACCCACCTACACTACTTAGTGTAGATACACCGTCTCAGTTTGTAGCATTAACACATTATAAAACATCCACATCTCTATCGGTGTCTTCTTGTACCCAAACGGCTGTGGGAGGAAGTGATCAAAGTACAAGTTCAGAAGACTGGGCCCATACCTGTGTGTTGTGTCGGGCAGGGTTTGACAGCTGGGAGGGACTCAGTGTGCACCTACAGACTCATGGTGTGCTCACTCACCATGAGCAGCTCACAGGGCAGCTCACACAACGGGAACAGGATGGTATAGAAAGTGCCCTAAATACACACATGGTGACATATAGCACTGACAACCCCCACACAAGTCCTGCGTTACATTATACTGCCACAGTCACATCCGATCATACGATACCTATGATGACAAACACCGGTGTAAAACCCAATACGTGTTATATATGCAGCAGGTCGTTTTCCAGGGGAAGTCATTTAAAGAGACACATGATGATTCACACAGGAGAGAAACCTTATGAGTGCTCTGTCTGTGGTTATCGTTACAGAATACGGGAACATCTTAACAGTCACATGAGAACGCACACAGGAGAGAGACCTTACGAGTGTTCTCAATGTGGTAGACGGTTCAGCCAGGCAAGTTACTTGACGAGACACCAGAGGGCCCACAAAGGGGAGAAACCTTACATGTGTTCTGAATGTAATAGAGCGTTTGTATGGCCGGGTGACTTAAGGAGACACATGAAGAACCACACAGGGGAGACACCTTACACATGTTCTCAATGTGGTAGGCATTTTACACGTAAAGGTAGCCTTATGGGACACATGAGGACACACATCTTACAGACGTCGGCAGCAAGAGACAATTATCCATGAACAGACTATTGGACGACTGGCATTTGCATAATCATATACTTCATGTTCCATCCTGCAACTAAGTTTTGTCGTATAGATTTATAGTGCTCCAATATAAAGACAGTTTATTAAATTGAGCGATTGGCCCTCTTGTCTAAGTAAGTTTGACAATTGCCGTGTTAGTTAAGTGGCTTCACGTCACGTATAGACAATAACATATTTTAACTGGCACCGTCTTCCATAACAGGGATGGATTTACTTGACTATAATTATTACATATGACTACATCATATCTGATAAAAAAATAATTGCACTAAAATCTAACTAAACGACAGACAACTCTCAATTCAAATTTTATTGAATGAGACACTAATCATAGGAGACGTGCAGAACTGTGTCTATATATGACTGAAGGAAGGATACAGAGAATGCAATAATGTCTAGAAGGATGAAAAAAAGTATAATTTAAAAAAAACCTGCTCAGTCAATCTATCTCTGAATACAAATGATGTAATTTATTGTGACAGTCCTTATCTGTGGCTTACATGTTATTAGAGTTGTCGACTCCATAATTGTGAATTGCTGTAGATTGCATTGCCTCGGCCGGATACGGTTTAATGAGAAGTTACACAAATACAGTTCCGATGTTCTCATATAGCATTGTGGTAATGTGAGTGGCTGTGGATTACATTTCGTCATGAACTGCTTCTTTATGTTATGGGATATAGATCTTTATAGTCCCATTTCCTTTATGACTATCTGACATTTGCTGAGATGGGGTTGATGGAGGGTTGTGTTAGCATGGTATTAACATGATCTATAACACGCTATGCTGTTTGAGACATCTTTCTGATTCGTCATTCCTTCTAATAGGACACATTCCCTGACTCTTGTATTAGCCATTCTAGCTTGATGGATGATACATGAAAACTTGTTATTGAATACAAATTAAATTTTGGGGTATATATAGACTTATGCTGGCGCGGTAGCCAATGGCGTTCTGGGGCTGCTGGTACAGGTAGCCCAGAGCTGAAATGGTTAGTGTCCACCTTTGAATACAGGTACTGCAAATATGCTCGGTCATGTTGTGACAATGAGAAAGAAATGCTTGCCAGATAGTGGCAAGTATACATACTAGGCATAAGTGACATAGTTCTGCACTTAAAGATCTCCCATTAGTGATGGAGTTACATCATTGCCAGACTATGGAGATTCTCCTCGCTATTATAGTGTACCTTAGATCACTTAATTCTGGCTGCCACCTCTCATACCCAACACTCAGTGATAGCTATTACACTGGGTTCATTGTGCTTTTATCACATGATAGAACACATGAAAGTACCCTTTTGTCGCCCACTTCTGACGTTGTTAACAACCCTCTATTGTCACCCATGTATTTTATTTCCTCTTTTCCTGCCAGCTACATGACAATGCTGCAGAAGGCTGTTTTCAAACTCAATCTGAAAGTTAATCATGGTCGCCCTCATATTCAGACTAAAGAACGTACATGATTGTATTGTGCCCAATAACAGGAAATTGGAATGTGGAAGAGATTGGACGAGATGCTTCCGATAAGAAACATTGATCTTCACAATTTTACATACAATGGAATGCAACATACAGTATAGTACTAGGCCTGATTTGTCAACTTTAGAAATAAAAATTTATTTAATCTGTCAGTGTCTGGTTTTGTAAGATATTGCCACTTTGAGTAGTCTAGGTTGATTCCAATCCTTTAAAATAATACCCAGTATCATAATTTTGTGGTAAGATTTAATATAGTAATGGTTACGCGTTATATCTGTCCACGTTTATAGAATAGGGTCCAGTGTGCATGAAGAAAATAGAACTCTTACTTGATAAGCAAGGTTCCTATATCATGGGTAATCTAGCCTATAGGCCCACTGTGCATGTACTACGGCCATATTCTTCACCAAGGCACATAACTATTTGACTTTGTTCCAATAACTATTAGCTTTAATTTAAATGTAAGTATAGATGCCAACGTTGGAATGAATATCTACCTATAATACATGACATTAAAAGAACAAATCAGCCAGTCTGAGATTTGAAGTGAAACAATAATGATAGGAGACATTCAGATGCGTCCTGTAATTAAAGGGAGACTATAGAATGTCATCAGATAATGAAATACCATAATGAATGATAAGATGAGCGCGGTCATACAATTGCTGAGTGCAAATGGTGTAATTCAACCTGACAGTCGGAGTCTCTGGCTTACATGACATTAGTTAACCAGGTCTTAATTGAAAATGAGTATAAATTGAATGGCTTCATTAATGTCTCTAGATATTGTCTAATTAAATTATCACAAACACTGTTGCAATTGATGTTCTCATACTGTCGATATATTTATTCCGCGCTGTATATACACAGTGATACAAATGGAAAATCTGTAAACATAATATTATGTGCATCATGAATATTTGTCGCAGGAAATTGTGCCTGTGGGGAAATCTTAAAAAACTATGTTTAGAGTAGTGACAATGTGAGTTGCTGTATATTATGTGGCTTGACCTATTGCCTCTTGCTATTGTTGAGTATACCCCAGCAAACTGGGGTGATCCCTGGCCATGACTGGTGATGCATGGTGACTATTATTTGAGTGATCACACACTGAGTGACAATGCGCCACTGCTGGTGAGTCTCACTCAGCATGGCGACTCATCACTCGTCTCGCCACTGTGGTGATCACACGCTGAGTGACAATGCGCCACTCCTGGTGAGTCTCACTCAGCATGGCGAGATATCACTCATCTCGCCACTGTGGTGATCACACGCTGAGTGACAATGCGCCACTCCTGGTGGGTCTCACTCAGCATGGTGACTTTTCACTCATTTCCCAACTGTGGTGAGCTCACTCAGCATCACCAGGATATTAGCATTGCAGGTATACTGCTTGTATTTTGCAGAGGGGGAATAGAAGTTGATGTTGATTTCATTGATATTATCGCACATATGGACCAGATTTTTACATGATTATAATCATTATGAAAATGTGCACATCATGATAGCCAACAATATGATTTTAGATTAAGATTTAAGACAGAAAATACAATTTTCCTTTGTCTATGGGACTTAACACTGAAATGAAATTGTCTACATTTTACATAGTATATAGACATTGATCAGCCTTGCTCTAACAAGAATAGGAAAGTATGATATCCAGTGACCATCATGGTATCATATAATCATGAGTAACAAGTAAGGATTTACAACAGTATTGTAAAACATTCTTGCATTTAGTGATAAAAGGGGAACTTTCTTTGTCTGACCAGCATGACAGCTCTCACTCAGCATGGCACATCATCACTCACGGTCGCCAACATGGTTCTCACTCACTGAGTGACTAGGCGCCACTCGTGGTGAGTCTCACTCAGGATGGCGCATGATCACTCACGGTCACACACATCCTGGTTTCCTGAGTTCTGATTGGTCCATTTCAAATTTCCCGCCCTTTCTTTGTTCTCAGTGGAAACTTCTAGCATTCACAACAGACAGGCAGAGACTGGCAAGGAGAACAGATGTGAGGTGGGTTGTCCTATATAGCGATCTAACGTGATAGGTAGCGCCATCTGTGAAACTGAGGCAGGCCAAACGTGGAACTAAACTGAGCTGCTGCACTTGTTTCTGGTCCGTGAGGGAACTTCCTGGAAGGCCTCTGGGCATGTAGATCTCTCTTTGTGTAGTTTATTTTATGGTGTCATATGTCACGAATTATTTGTCATTAATGCATCTGCGATGCTGCAACTGGCAGATAATCCTAAATTGGTGGTCCTTTCAGAAGGATGAATGTTGGGACCTCCCATATTAGAAATAAACAGAGTTTGATCTCATGCATATCCACGCCACTCCCCCTTTTTCACTCAGCTTCGTCTGCTAGACTAGAGTCTAGACTAGCAGTGCAACTGACTTAGTGTAGACTTTGCATGGGCTTTCCAAGGAAAAGGCCAGAGAAGGAACATTGACATTTTTGATAAATGGCAATAACCTTTACCCAGATGGAGACCCCCCCCCCTCCCCCTATCGAAACCTCCAGTGTAAGGGCCCCAGACGGGGGGATGCTGTGTCACTTGTCGATTTTAAGAAATGCCAATGTCCCTTGTCGATTTTAAGAAATGCCAATGTCCCTTGTCGATTTTAAGAAAAGGGTCTTGTCACTTGTCACTGACACTGTAAAATTGTCACTAGGTCTCATGTCACTTGTCGATTTTATGAGTTTGAGTTTTGAGTTTTGAAAGAAGTTTATTGACACAAATATTCACAACATGTTGCGCTTTTCAATATCGAGTCAGTATGTGATAAATAACTTAAATTATGTCATTCGTCGAATCTAAGAAATAGGTCTTGTCCCTTGTCACTAGGCTCATGTCGATTTGTCGATTTTACTCGTCTGGGGCCCTAGAGTAGTGCACCGCCAACCCAATCGATTTTTGGGCTCCCCCCCTCAGGCGGTTTGAAATTGATAGTAGCTAACCCGTTTTACCTATAGTAATCGGGAGGGTTTTTTTTGCTAAAAAAGTATGACATTTATTTGGTCCCCTCCCGCCAATCCACCACTTAACCCCCCCCCCCCCCCCCCATCGTTAAAAAATTACCACTCCCTTTAATAGTTCAAACATCTATCTAGTCGGGCATAGATCTAGATTGATATGACACAAAACCAAACGCTGTCAAATTCATTTTTGCGGTATTTATTTATCAAAAGGGCCGTTCTCCACACTACTGAATCTCATTCTCCACTGTGACGTCATTATGATACCTATGAACCAAATCATATAATGCATAGTTTGATAGTATAATCACATCAAATAATCAGAGATCCACCTCAATCAGGGTGAACTCATGCTTTCTCCACCCATGGTGCCATGGATGGCCTCACGATTGTGTGATACAATCCAAGGCACCACTCTTGAAGAAACCAGTGTGAACCGCTGTCTATGTACGTACATGAAAAATTAATCTACACAAAGTTTTGGCTTATTTACTCTATGAAGGGTGTCGTTTCTCAATGGTAGTTAACCATACAAATACAGACATCGGCAATTGAATGTGGAGCTCTGCAATTGATGGAATTTGACGAACAGAAACAGTTTCTAGGCCGATTTTGCAAATTGCGCAAATTTGCGGATGTCCACAAATGTATTTATGGAGCTCCGCAAATATATGCGGATGTCCGCAACCATATATGGAGCTCCGTATTTGTATGCTTAAGAACTAAAAACTATTCCCATATATATTTGCGCACCTCCATAAATATATGGAGAGTGTATTTACCAACCTCCGCAAATTTGCGGACCTCCGCATATTTGTGCATAAACAGCATCCAAGTGGCTAAAGTTGTTAATAATTGCTCACCTTTTTTTTCTGCTTGTATAGGGGTGTCATTGACATTATAATCCTTTCTATTGTGTTATTTCACTATTTTAGTCTCAATCTTTTGATCATATTGATTTATATGAATACACAACTGTGAAAATCTACTTGTAAATGTACTACTATGTACTGGGAATATGTAACATTGATTTATATTCCCTTTGCATCATTTGACATGATGAAAATAAAACCTCAACCATTTGTCTAACAAATTCTACAAGGGGAGGATTTCAATTGTTTTTTTACCATATGACAAGATAACACAACGCCAAAGATTAAATTTTATTTCATTAAATCCCTGGAATGTGGAACCCTGCATGGCACATGCTCGTCCCTTGCTGACGCTCGTCCCTCACACATGATTGTTCCTGGCATGCGTGCATCCCTGGCAGGCTCTCATCTCTGGTAGATGTTAGTTTCTGGGATAACAAACAAAGTACTTTAAATGTGTGCAAAGATTTAAGTAGATTATTTGTTCAACACCTGTGTGCTCCTGGTTTATTTGGGATTATACCAGCGGTGTCAGCTACTTTTTCTACTTAATTCACTGAAGGGAATAAATGATAAAAATATCAATTGGTTACCCGTTACCCAATATCCATGAGTTACTTGGTGACGAAAATTTATTTCAGTTCCTAATTTTATTACTCACTGACAGTTTTTTTGTTTTTTTTCATGACGAGTGAATGATATTAAACCCCACCCCTAACCTCCCTTGATACTTAGTGTAGCGATCCGCCTTACTCCTCTCACCCTCACGCCGGTCTTGCCGGGCCTCCCGCCTGGTTACCCGGAGTTTCCCGGCAGAGCCCCAGGGTCACTGGGTACAGGCCCCCCTCCCCCCTGCTGCTGGTGGTGCTGGGTGCCTGGGACTCCCGGATTTGTGCCCACTGAACCTTGACCAGGGGCAGGTATATAAGGCCTGCCTGCCAGGACACCAGCAAGGTATTCCTTGAGGCTGGCTCATGCCAGTCCATAGAGTGCTACACAGCAGTGGGTCCTAGATCCCTGCTGTAGTCCCACTGTTGGAGCTGGGCTCCCTACAGGTTGGTTGCTGTCACATATATCTCCAAGTCTGGGAGATTGGTGTGACAGGTATACGCTCCACCCTTCCCAACTCCCATGATGGAGTGGGAACTGTTGGAGGAGCCTTTCTGTATGAAGCCAGCATAGCCCCAACTATAGAACCCCTATCCCCCATTCCTGTAGAAGTGGGGTTCTGAGGCATACATGAGTATGGGAGTGGGGAGTGAACTGAAGTAATAAGACCTGAGAATATATCTCATTCTGTAACTGTGCTTGATCTATTGAAATAAAGAAATATAATTAATACAACCTATTCTTCGAATCTGTTGGCTCAGAATACAATCCCTGTATCCTGAACCAGTTACACTGGTGCCGTGACCATTTTAGGTAAGTATAAAATTTATATTTTCTGTTTGGGGTATAGGTCAAGCTACTAACTTTAGAATTTTAAGGATAGTTCCTGTAGGTATAGACTGGTAGGGGATTGTTGGCAGTGCACCGTGAAGTTGGCAAGTAGGCCTATAGTGCAACTCACCCTACAGGGTCTGTGATTGTGTTCACTAGACTGTGACCGTATCAGGTGATACATTAATTGGTAGGGACACGTAATCTGAAGTGTTTACGTGGACCCTGAACACTGTGTGGTCTATACATATACATAGGTATTATAGGAATTTTATTCTATAAGTTTGGTAAGGACAGAGTTTGATATATTTATTGCTTTTGTGTTGGACTATCTAGTAGGAGTAAGGTTCCATAGGTGAAAAGTGTGTGGTTATTTTGTTTTTTTCAGGATGGTAGTTGTTGGGATTGGTAGAGGTGAGCCTTCTGAAGGTGGGCCCGGTCTAGAGACAGACTTGGGGGCACTGGAACTCCCTCTGGCCATGAGGCCAAACTACAAGGTTGATGGGGTAACTCAGGGAGTGGTAGTGGATACTACACTGGGCGCGGGTGAGAAGCGGGAGTTAGCCGAGGCTGCTTCCCGGCTTTCTCCGGGTCGTGCCGGTTTCTCCCGAGTTTATCCGGGTAGCGCGCAGGAGGTAACTCAGGGAGTGGTAGTGGATACTACACTGGGCGCCGGTGAGAAGCGGGAGTTAGCCGAGGCTGCTTCCCGGCTTTCTCCGGGTCGTGCCGATCTCTCCCGAGTTTATCCGGGTAGTGCGCGGAAGGTAACACACGGCGAGCTGGTCATGACACAGTCGGTTTTAGGGTCAGTAGAGTTACACGTGGAGGGCACATCTGAATTGATGCCGGTCAGTGGTGATACAGGGAGGGAGGCTCAAACTGATTCTCTTCCTACTCCCGGAGGGGAGGTAGGCAAGGAGATGGGGAATGAGACTCCGGCTGTGGATCCTAAGGACCGGGTTACTTTCGGGGCGATGCCAAGTGTAATTGAAAACCCGGAATCTGAGGCTCCAGGGGTTAAGAGACAACCAGATGGGAGCAAGGTTATAATGGATAGTGCCATGACACTCGGACTTAGAAGGGAACAGGATGAAGGGGAATCTCCTTGTAGGATAGTTGAATGGAAGGAAGGGTTAGAGGAAACCCTTTGTAGTTTAGCGGGTCATGATGGGACGCAGCACAGTATGGGTGTGACCCCACCAGAAGGGCAACATAGAAAGATGTCTATGTCTGAGGAACTGGTGTATCAATCTAACCCTGCTATCAGGGCAATGGGGATTGATGCTGTGCATAGTGAAGTTGGGAACAGTAGATCTGTGGAATGGTCCTTAGCAGTGGCAAGGAAACCTGTGAGTACAGGTGTGACGCCGGTTAAGAGACGAGCAAATGAGCTGAAGCTATTTGATGGTACGATTCCATGGAGAAGGTGGTTTGTTCGCTTCGCTGCAGACATGCGTAATAATGGATGGGCTGGCGAGGAATGCCTGGCCTCCTTGGCATGGTGTCTGCGTGATGGTCCTGGTGACGCCGCTCTCACCGCCTTCGAACTCGACGGCGATGGCACATATGAAGGCCTAGTCGTATGTGCTGCTTGGGTTCTAGGTTCTGAATCGGGAACCGACCAAGAGGCTGAGTTGGAGGCCCGTGTGCAACGGAAGGGTGAAGGACACCGACAGTTTGGCATGGCGCTTTGGGTTTTGGCTAGGGAAGCATTTGAGTCTTTTTCACCGAGCGATCCCTGGTTAGTGAGGAAACTAGGGGGGATATACATCGATGGGTTGGAAGACAATGTCTTACGGGCTGAAGTAAGAGCCCAGTGGAAGACAAAGATGTCGCTAGCAGACATCATTGATCTCACTGGGGACTGTGTGTTGAAGAGAAAGCTGTTGCGAACTGTCAATGTGACACCAGAGGGAGCATATAGACCCTGTGTATTAAGTGAGGGTCAAGTTGCTGCTGAGTCACAAGAGGTGGCAGCACATACACCCCATTCCAAGTCAGATGTAGAGGAGTCTACTAGTATGGTAGAGGAGTTACTACTTGACAAGAAAATGGAGTCCATGATCAAAAGGGTCATGAAGCGTGTGGGTAGAGCTGAATGGGGTGAGAAGACAAATCCTAAAAAGGCAAAGTCTAGTAAGGATTCTGTATGCCATAGGTGTGGGAAGCGAGGGCATTTTGCTAAACAGTGTGGGACAGAAGGTCCTGAGACAGAGATTGTCTTGAGAGAGCAAAAAGATGGGCCTGCTTCCAATTCCGCCCCACCACCGCCGGAAAACTGAAAAGGGCTGTTGTTGATGACAAAACAACAGCCCCAACTTGTGTCGTTAAGGGTACTAGCCCCTGCTTAGTTGAGGAAGAATCATTACTGTTAACGCTGGGTAAGGCCGCATCCGGGTTGGGACGCCAACAGGATGAGACGGGGCCCCAGGAACCAAGCGAGATAGGCATTGGGGAGGTAGCACCCCCTGATGCTGCTTGTGAAAATGAGTTGGCAGGTAGGGTGCACAAAGTTTGTGACATGCAACTCAACCCAGAGGATCCTGTAGTGGAATTTCTACAGAGACGTGGTTTTGATCTGGGCGGTAATGGGGATTTCCAACGCTTTGCAGACATGCCCTCCCCTTTAAAGGGAAGGCGCTGGTACTTGCCTGTAAAGATTCATGGGCGTTCGGCGGAATTTCTTATTGATACTGGGGCAAGCCACTCCATGATCGGTAGGGATTTCTTCCGCACGTTTGCAGACCTGCCTGATAAACCTTTCAGGGGCGATCGGGTTCGGACTGCGGATGGATCTCATATGCAGACATATGGCAAACAAGTGCTATCACTGGTGACGAATGGGACATCTTTCGTCATATCCCCGATTGTGGCTGAGATAACGGATCAGGGAATCCTTGGGATGGATTTTTGTGCTCTCTATGGAGTAGGATTGGACAGTGTCACTGGTGAAGTGGTGATAAAGTTTCCATCTGAATTGAGAGTTAGTGGTGTCCTTCGAAGGATTTCAGGCGTCTCTTCCGTTGCTCAGACAGTCAGAATTCCTCCTCGCCATGTATGCAATGTAGTTGTATATAGCCGAGATGTGGAATTCAATCGCATGGGTGTGGTTGAGCCAGACAATGAACAGCTTCGGAAGCTTGGTCTGACTTCAACTTGTACCCTGGTACAGAGTTCAAGACGAACAGTAGTGCCAGTCAGTAATATGACTTTTCAGGATGTGTACCTGGAAAAAGGGACGACCTTTGGGGACGTAACATATGCTGATGTGGTAGGAAGAGCTGACTCACCAGAGGTGGAGTTAGCAGCAAAGAGGGCAGTGGAATTAGGAGCTTTGGATCCATCCGCTATGCCAGTGGTGTTACAAGACACTGGAGAGCAGGATAGGAAGGAAGGCTATGGATTACCACTGCATCTTTTACCATTAGTGACAGATAGCCACCTGGAGAAGGAAGAGGACAAAGGGAGTCTGGCTCAGCTATTGTGCGAGAATGCAGACTTGTTCTCTGCTCCAGGGGAGCAATTGGGTAGAACTGACCGAGTAACTCATCGGATAGACACCGGTTCTAGCCAACCATTGCGCTTGCCATACCGGCGCCTCCCTTTGTCTAAGAAACAGGCATTGGAGGATGAGGTAGACAAGATGTTAGGGGAAGGGATAATAAGGCCCTCAGATAGTCCATGGGCTAGTCCGGTGGTAATGGTTACCAAAAAGGATGGCACCTGTCGATTCTGTATAGATTACAGGAGACTAAATGGGATTACGAGGAAGAATGCCTACCCCTTGCCACGCATTGACGAAAGTCTAGATTCCTTGGGAGGCAATCACTGGTTTAGTACCTTAGATCTCCAGTCAGGGTACTGGCAGATTGGGATTTGCTGAGGTGTCGGCTCCTTTACAGGCGCTAGTAGTAGGAAAAAGGAAAGGAATGTTGAAGCTACCACCGTTTATTTGGACGGAATCAGCTGGACAGGCTTTTCAGAAGCTGAAGGAGTTATTCACGGTAACTCCTGTGCTGAGCTATCCTACTGAGGGTGATCAGTTCATCCTAGACACCGACGCTAGCAACGATAGCATAGGCGCTGTCTTATCCCAAGTGCAAGAAGGGAAGGAAGTGCCCTTGGCATTTGCTAGCAACAGCTTGAGTAAAACTCAACGCAATTATTGCACCACCAAGAGAGAGTTGTTGGCCATAGTAGTATACACAAAGAAATTCCGCCATTATTTGTATGGTGGGAATTTTATCCTACGAACAGACCATTCATCCTTGAGATGGCTCCTTAATTTCAAGGAAGCAGATGGGATGATGGGTAGATGGATCTCCGCGTTGTCTGAATTGGGAATAGAGAATGCCCAGATTCAGCATCGGAGCGGAGTGAAGCACGTGAATGCGGATTGCTTGTCTAGGAGACCAATCCGAAGATGTGCAAGGTTGGACTGTGAAGACTGTGGCATACATAACGCTTTGGTGGCTCCAATAATGAATTTTGATCCAGCCTGGGAAGAGAACTTGGTGTTCTGGTCGGCGGAGTCCATACTTGAAGCTCAGCAGGAGGACGAAGGTATCAACATGATACGGAATCTGATCCTGGAGAGAGCTGCTCGTCCCGTCAGACCTGCTCTGTCATTAGAGTGTGTGGAAGTGAGGAACTTAGTGGGCCAATGGTCGCAGTTGGTAGTGCGAGACGGCCTATTGTGTAGATGGAAAACTCTTGAAGGCAAAGCCAGGAGGAGGCTACAGATAGTCTTGCCAGCTTCTCTGAGATGGGAAGTATTCGAGTTTTTCCATGGTCATCAGACTTCCGCTCATTTTGGCAGGAAACGGACTTTGGACAAACTAGCGAGGAGATATTACTGGCCTGGGATGTCTAAGGATGTAATACGTTGGTTGATGGAATGCCCGACGTGTTGCCTGGTAAAGCCGGGCCCTGGGAAGGGTAAAACATCTCTCAGACAAGAACTGTTCGGAGTCAGATTTGCGAGGATAGCCATTGATATAATCACTGGCTTCCAGACAACTCCAAACTCCAACGTGTGCATGATGGTAGTACAAGACTACTATACCAAGTTTGTACGGGTAATTCCTATGAAAGATCATACTGCGCTTACTTGTGCACAAGCTCTGGTTAAGGAGTGGGTCCTAACATTTGGTGCACCCCTCATGCTGCATTCAGACCAAGGCAGGGAGTTTGAATCTCGTCTCTTCCAAGGGATGATGGATGAGTTGGCAATAGTGAAGACACGCACTAATCCCTATCGACCGCAGTCGGATGGGATGGTTGAGAGGTTCAACCGCACATTGATACAGGGGCTGACTTCGTTAGTTAATTCTAAGCAGGATGACTGGGATACCTTTTCTCAGTATGTAGCCCATGCTTACAATTGTACAGTGCATGCATCCACTGGTTGCACTCCTAATAGCCTAGTGTTCGGATCTGAGATCATCATGCCAGCTGATTTAGTTTTTGGCAGTGTTCTGCGGAGGAAGGATCTCCCATGTCGAGTGGCATTTACGGAGACCCTCCGGCGTGAACTGCGTGAAAGCTATGCATTGGTGAGAGGGCACTTGAAGAAAGCTGCTATTCATCAGAAGGTTGGTTATGATACAGGCTTGAGGGAACGGAAGTATGTGGTAGGACAGAAGGTGGTAAGATTGAAACCACCTGTCCATGGAAAGATCTCTAAAGGATGGGATGGACCCTTTGAGGTAACAAAAGTGATATCTGACGTCACTGTGTTACTCAAAGATGTCCGAGGCAAAATTGTTGCTGGCCATGTGGACCGCCTGAAACCTTGGCTGGGTCGCCGACCAGGCGATGAGGATGGACCCTTGGTAGAAGTACCTTTGCTTAAATCCAGGTGGGTGCGGAAAGAGCCTGAAGTGGCACCCACGTCTACTAAAAAGACCCCAAAAGCAGCGCCTGCTAAGAAGGTTAAGAGTAGAAAGAAGAAGAAGCAGAAGAAGTTAGCTGCTAAGGAGAGGGTCGGGAAGACTCCTCCTAGTGCTAAAACTGATGTACCCGCGGATCCTGTGCGTAGAAGTGCACGCATAGCAGGCCGGGGTGCTGTTACTTAGTCAGATAAGGGGTCTGGATATGCCAGACGGGAGGTCCGAATTTGTTCGGATCTCCGAGGTTTATCCGAGGAACCCCGGGAAGTTAACAGCTGGTGCAGATTGTCGAGAAAACACAACGAGAAACCCGGATTCTTGGTATAAATTGATGTGGCAGGAACGGGTGCTGCTTACTCAGTAGAGGGCATTGGGATTCCCGGTATTTGGAATGAGAATAATTATTTAAGATACTTACATGCCGTGATCTGTGTAGTGGGCTAAACCTTAGTAATTGTCGGGTTATTTGTCCCTAGAATCCAACCTATTATATCATTGGGAGGAGTGGTGTGTAAGAGTGGTTGAAAGGAGATGTTACTCCTTAATATGAGGAAACCAGAAGGGTTTAAATGAGATGCTACTCCTAAATATGAGGAAATCAGAATGGTTGAGATGAGGAGATGTTAATCCTAAATATAAGGAAACCAGAATGGTTGAGATGAGGTGTTAATCCTAAATATGAGGAAACCAGAATGGTTGAGATGAGGAGATGCTATTCCTAAATGTGAGGAAACCAAAACTAAGAAACATTCCCCCGGGTAATTCCGGAACACCAAATCTTTTTCAACATTTATTGTATTCAGAATATCATGAATACATCCAGTGCGTTGTTCATCAATACTTGTTTTATGTCAGCATGAATGCTTAGGAGGTTAACTCAAACGCTCCTTGCACTCTTAAAAACATTGTAAAACTCAACGATGAGAGTGAGGATCTACCACCATTCATGGTTGCAAACATGGATGTGGTGTTTTCTCCCTCAGTGGAGATTGTTGGTGATGGTTCAGTCTTTGAAGGGGTGGCAGGAGGATCCCCTGCCACTGTTTCATTTTACTGATAATTTGCCTTTAATCTCAGGGAAATTGTATTTTCCTAGTAGGGTGTAGTCCAAAGATCAAAATTGAACTAACATGAGTTGGAGGCAGTGAAAGCTGATCTCCACTCTCGTATGAAGAAGAAGGAATAAGAGACAGAAGTACTCAAAACTGATCTCGAATTGAGAGATGTTTTGTATACTTTAGAACTCTTGGTGGAGAAAATTAGGATAGAGAAGCAATTGGAATTGGTTGCTTGTACTATCCTAACCACAAACCACATAATTCAATTAGACATAGTTAAAAGACATGACTACCATGTGGGAGCATAAATTCTACTCCTTATAGTCTGATCTTATAGTTTAAATTGATCAAGTAAAGTCTTTCAAGGTAAAATTGGTTGATCTGAATGAGTAGTACTCCGTTCTTGACAAAACAGTCATAAGAGGACGATGAGTGCTTCTCGGAGATTACTGATTTCTTTGAGGACTGCGATAATAATACCACTTACTATGTGGTATGGTGAGAGTACTATAGGGTAGAGAGGAGTTCTGCTCCACTACATCTATGGTACAGTGATGCAGTCTCGTGGTATGGTGAAAGTACTATAGGGTAGACAGGAGTTCTGCTCCACTACATCTATGGTACAGCGATGCAGTCTACAATGGTGTGTTAGGAGATGATCAATCTGATCCCCTCTCCTGCACCGGGAGTTGCAGCTACATAAGATGAATCAGGAGATGAAATTATAATCTCCTATAGATAATTCTAATGGGACTATATGGTCTCTGGGTACCTTCCTGGATCGGACGCTATGCCGGCCCGGGTACACAGAGTATGTTCCTCATTGGAATTCATTATTGCAAAGAAACTCAAACCCAGTAAGTTTGAGGAGAGTCCATGTCGGCTGACACTCGAATTGAGGAGTCAGAAACCTTTGGGTAAAAGTTCTAACCAAAACCTCTGGGTTTTAAGTGCATAAGACAAAGATTTTCTTGCGGAGCCATTAAGTCTAAAGCCTTGATCTCCGATGGAAGTTTTTACTTATGTTACATGATTTTGTAAGGTGATATGCCATGTCACTGTGATTTATATTCACATAAGTATGCAAGTTGGTGGAAAAGACAGGTACGCAGTCTGATATGAAAAATCAGAGTCAGGTACGCAATCATGTACACAGTCATGTACATAGACAGGTACACAGTCAGATATGAAAAATCTGAGTCAGGTACGCAATCATGTACACAGTCATGTACATAGACAGGTACGCAGTCAGATATGAAAAATCTGAGTCAGGTACGCAACCATGTACACAGTCATGTACATAGACCGGTACGCACTTCGCCACACTCACAGTTAGTGTTCGTCGTGGACGGGATGCTGCCTCTACAGTATGCTGAAGGGTACGGTTCCGGAGATGGTCTGGACAATTACCGTACGGACCTGCCTGTCCCTCTGCCATCCATCAAGCCTTATGATGTACGACTGCTGGGCTTTGACAGTCTGTTGAAGCTGCAGCTGTGGTGGGAGATTTGGATTATGGTGGAATACTGCAGAACTCTACCTCCTCCAATCTCCTGTCATCCTGATGAACTGATTAGCGTTATGTGAGCTATGATACACATACACGCTTCTCCTACTACCAGCTATGAACTGTTCCGGTACAACTTCAGTGTTCCAGCAACTCTGTTCTACATGAGAGTTGACTTATGGACTTCCAGTTGGATTATGTTACCTGTATCCAGTGGTTAGTCATCGATGGAGCACAGTGCAACACGACTGTTGTACTTAAAATTTTATAGAGGCACTATCATAATGTTGTATGGTTTGAAGGGTACAAATATGAAAAGACACTCCTAAGAACTTTTATATCTTGTGCCTAGTACCCAATTTATATGCTAGTGTGTGTTTTCTGTGTTGGAGATACAACATTATATCTCTCCATGCTTGAGAAGCCTTCTCTCTGAGCAGGATATGCGTGAATCAAAACGGACAGTGAACACTCATTCTGCTGATATATTTGGATCTCTTTGAGACCAAGCAGAGACTATGCTACAGGTGGCTACATATTATTTGGTTTATGAAACCAGGGACTGCACATATGTTGATATACTCGTGAAGGTTACCATAGATGCCTTGGACTATAACACAGTTTCCTCAGTTTGACTTTCCAGAAGGGTTAGCAAGCTTAGAGATGTGTGTTTAATACTCGTATGTTGATGCCATGTGCTTTATACTGTAACACTGTTTCCTCAGTTTGACTTTCCAGAAGGGTTAGCAAGCTTAGAGATGTGTGTTCAATAAGTATGTGTAGCTATACTTTGGTTTGTGAAATCACTATGATATTCATCACTGCATTATCCGTTTCATATTCTTGAGCATTTCTAGAATTGAAAATGTATGAATATTGAGAGAGGATATATGAGTTATTGGAGGTATTTTATTGAAGTATTTTCAGTAAGAGGAGTTTTCTAAACTCCTGGTATTGTTTTAATTGAGGTCTTGAGAAGTAAGTCGTCTCTACTATTATATAGTTTCGACAATATATATTGTTATACTCATGTTACTCATATAACAATACTCAATTCTTTCGGTTGCTGAAGGTTACTATATTGTCTGGTGGGGGGTAGTGTAGCGATCCGCCTTACTCCTCTCACCCTCACGCCGGTCTTGCCGGGCCTCCCGCCTGGTTACCCGGAGTTTCCCGGCAGAGCCCCAGGGTCACTGGGTACAGGCCCCCCTCCCCCCTGCTGCTGGTGGTGCTGGGTGCCTGGGACTCCCGGATTTGTGCCCACTGAACCTTGACCAGGGGCAGGTATATAAGGCCTGCCTGCCAGGACACCAGCAAGGTATTCCTTGAGGCTGGCTCATGCCAGTCCATAGAGTGCTACACAGCAGTGGGTCCTAGATCCCTGCTGTAGTCCCACTGTTGGAGCTGGGCTCCCTACAGGTTGGTTGCTGTCACATATATCTCCAAGTCTGGGAGATTGGTGTGACAGGTATACGCTCCACCCTTCCCAACTCCCATGATGGAGTGGGAACTGTTGGAGGAGCCTTTCTGTATGAAGCCAGCATAGCCCCAACTATAGAACCCCTATCCCCCATTCCTGTAGAAGTGGGGTTCTGAGGCATACATGAGTATGGGAGTGGGGAGTGAACTGAAGTAATAAGACCTGAGAATATATCTCATTCTGTTACTGTGCTTGATCTATTGAAATAAAGAAATATAATTAATACAACCTATTCTTCGAATCTGTTGGCTCAGAATACAATCCCTGTATCCTGAACCAGTTACATTAGTGATGTGAAGGTGTCAATTGTTGGCAGGCATCCTTTAATGGAAGGGTTTTGTCATTGTGACGCAGTTACAGGTACTTGTCTTTGGTGGCCAGAGTCCATCCTTGCTGTGCCAGTTCTAAAATGTTGGTTGTTGTTGAAACAGAAAATTGGAAAATACAGAAATTGATGAGTGTAAACAGTTTATCCCAATTCAGTAAAATATGGACGTCCATACTTTGTGGAGAAACAGCAGCCTCCATGGGACATGGCATTCACGTCGGCTGGGTGCTGTTTCTGCACAAAGTCCCGCAAGTTGCGGAATACACATTCCGTGATTTGTGTAGAAAATAAAAATGATGAATGAAATCGTTTCTTGTACTCGAAATAATAGTTAGCCATTAACCTCTGCATATGAATGCAGACCATGATACGAAAATTGATAAGCAGAATTTGCGGAGGTCCATGGAGAAACAGCACGCTGGAAGTGGACAGTTGCTACACCTCCTCCTCTGGGACGTAGGGCCTATGTGACAGTCACCTATGGAAAGTAGAATGCATAGTTTATGTTCTAATTATACCAAGAGACGTATCATGTATTCCATATTGCTACTCATTTGGATGGGAATGAATAACAATAATATTTTAATTCCAAAGTGACAAAAATAAGGAACATGCAATGGGAAATCACTCCCTATGTAGGCCTACACAAAAATTAGACTGTCACTTGTAGATGTGATTTATTTTTGGTTACAAAATCCTCACGTCCCAAAAGTGTTTTTTTCCTTTTAAATGATTCGGTACACACACTCCCACTCCTCACCCCCGCCCCCCACCCCACCAGCAATAAGTTACTAATATGACTACAGGTAGGATACAGGTAGACTAGCTGCAGATGGCCTGCACTGCAGATGTGTGGCCGGGTGAGTGTGGGCCGCCTCACTGTATGCAGACGGGGGTAGACTCACTACCACCGGTCACTATCCCATTACACTTTTCTTCAGTGGTTAGCTATCATTACAGACAGTATACACGACTCACCTGGTTCTTTAATTGCTTCCTTTCCCTGGATATCAAAGGTCTTTGTACATCTAAGGACCTTCCTCACCGTCACCATGTCTCACACGAGTCACAAATGGAGGGCACTGTGACTGTGTTGTTGATAAACAGTGCTAGTGCCCCTAGACATAAAGGGGACTTAGGTAACCAGCATATCTCGCTCATGTCATGTAACTTCCGACGAGACCTTGGCTGTGAGCACGGATTTTCTCATGAGACTTCAGGGTAATATCCGGTAACATGGCCGCGTGTACGGACCAATCCGATTCATCGCTATAAGTCATGATGAAATCTCAGCCATCAGCTGATTGTGAATTCTACAGTAACTGTTCTTGCCTATTTCATGTCTCTATTTTTCTCTAATATATTCTACTTTGCTCTTTTTATAATTATAGGTAGGAAGTATATTCACTGACTGGAATGACACATTTATTGGTAAGTTCTATGGTAGTTTTTGGCACTTTCTTTACCTTACTTGTATTGTTATATTCTTATAAATGTATAACATGATTGATTAATGATAAAAGGGGAATTTCACTTTCAAAGTAACATTTAAACAGTTTTGTAACCTTGCCATGTACACTGTGTTCCTCCATAATAATCCATTATGTTTGCTTATATTTAAACAGACACTCCCACAAGGACTTCAAATACTCATGCCAAGAAAAGAAGAGATTCTGGATGAACAGCTTAAATGATGTTGTCAATGTTATGAATAAAATACCCCCCCCCCCTGCCTCAGTGCTAATTGGTCAATGTGCCATCCCTGGTGATGCTGAGTGATCACCAGCGTGGCCACCCCTGGTGATGCTGAGTGATCACCAGCGTGGTCATCCCTGGTGATGCTGAGTGATCACCAACGTGGCCATCCCTGGTGATGCTGAGTGATCACCAACATGGCCATCCCTGGTGATGCTGAGTGATCACCAGCGTGGCCATCCCTAGTGATGCTGAGTGATTGATGGCGACACATCACTCAGTTTTATTTCATCTAGCACATTGAGTGAGGACCTCACTCAGGATGGCCACGAGCCACCCCAGTTTGCTGGGATATTCTCTCCTCGACGTTCAAAGATTGTTGTCACAAAGAAGATGGAGGAGTAATTCTCAGTTATGTTTAATGGTGGCAGTTTCGAGTTTATAGGTCTTAGTTACAGTATCCCAGGAGGGTCAGAAAAGTTAACCTTTTTTTCACTGAGTTTGTCATTTTTGACTTTCTAAAATATTCAACAATTTCAAAATAATATGTGCACATACCACAAACCGTAAACCCCATACTTAGTATAATGTAGGAAGCCATCTAGCATACCTGATGATTATAATGTTTCAAATAGTGTTGCAAATTGTAGATCTGATCACAGACATAAATAGTATCCTCTTTAGGTCTGTGATCTGATTCAAAGCCCCAATAACTAACCCTTATGTACTGTATGTAGCAAACAGGCCCTGGGCCTATCTTATACAGTCTAAATAAAATACCAAATGGCCACGTTTTTTGGAGTGGGCCACTTGACAGGCTAATTGACCAAGATATCACCCAGCATCCTATATATATATATATATATATATATATATATATATATATATATATATATATATATATATATATATACATATATGCAACCCGGTTTGTGGGATCTTTCACTGTTCTCAGACCCTCGTAGTGGGGTCATTCCAAAATTGTGGGATCTTTTGCAAGACCCCGCAACCCACATGGGCTAAAATGATCCTATGTTCTATTATATGGAAAGATTTTTGGTTAAAAACATTTTTTTATGAAAACCCCACAATATTTTCAAGTTTATTATTGGTTCCCTTACCTGCTCCCGGGTGTCTCTACCCATCACAAACCACAGCCAAAGTATATATATATATACATCCTGTGTGGTCATGCCTGAGTGAGCACATGAAGGTCAAGCTGCCTCAGAATGTATAGTATATCAGGATCACATAATAGAGGGAAATATCACAAATATTATGTATACAGTCTAATACCATCAGATATGGACTTAATCAATGAGAAATGAAATTAGACTGGCTAAGTATTATTTTTCCAAACACATAACCATTCCATGAATGATAATTATGGTACAATGTCAGGATCCCACAATGTATGTAGAAGAATTACCAAGGATCCCATTATCCAGGAGCAGAACTGACACACACTAATATATATATATATGTCCATATATAATATTATATACTGATTTGACTTGTGGGATCCTAGGATCTCATAATAGAGGGAGATATCATAGAATAATATATACAGTCTAATACCATCAGCTATCGACTTAATCAATAATACATGAAATTAGACTGGTTAAGGATTATTTTTCCAAACACAAACCATTCCAAGAATGATAACTACGGCACAATGTCAGGATCCCACAACATATGTAGAAAAATTACCAAGGATCCCATTATTCAAGAGCAGAACTGACTAACACTAATATATGTGTCCATACATAATATTATATACTGGTTTGATTTGTGGGATCCTAGGTTCCTATTGAGAATCCCACAAACGCAGGTATAAAAGCCATGAGGAGGGGGTGACATGTATGAGATGGGCGTGATATGAATGATGTGAGGGTGACAGGGACTATCTATAGAGTAAGTGTCAGGGGGTGTGACATTGACTGAGGAGTGCCAGGGGGTGTGACATTGTGTAGATGACAACTGAGGAGTGTCAGGGGGTGTGGTAGAGTGTATATGTCGACTGAAGAGTGTGAGGGGGTGTGGTAGAGTATACACTGCAAAAAAGGTGTTTAGATCCTAAACACATTCCTGCCCGTATGTGTCCACACAATATGTGCCTAAACATGTTTGGACCAATAATAAGTTTAGCTCAGTGCTTAGAAATGTATGTGTTTAAATCAATGTGTTTAAGAGAATGAGGTGTTTAGAATTCATGCACTTAGCATATTATTATGTGTATCTGTCAAGTGTTTAAGGATAAAAGTGGTATGTCTAGAGATGTAGATTATTATTATGTCTAGATTGCATTTAGATAAATAAATAATTTCATTTCCATATAGAGTCTTGAAGAGATTTCTAGCAGCCTCCCCACTTACTGCAATATATGCATCACTATTTTACATATGCCTCTACTTGGACATAGACACAACCTTGAGCCAATACAACAGACCTTCAGGGAAAATAATGCTTTATCCATTCTTAGAGTTCTTAAAAGTGGTGTCTATGTAGCGGATGTACCTTTATTGCATTGTCATCATAGTGATGTAGCATTCAACCCTTGAATCCTGCAATGCATTTTATTATCCTTTTGTATCCCATGCAATTTAAGTTAATTAACTCAGATTTAAGCACTTTCAGATCCACAACAATGTTTGAGTGGTTGTAGAATCTACATTCAATCACAGTTCTGCCACTTGGTATGTGTTTGATATACTACGATCTAAACACTACATGTTTACATCCTAAGCACCAATTTTTCATACTGTTTAAATACTAAACATCTAAACATATTCAATATAACTGTTCAGGTGTTTAGAATAAAACATGTTTAAGTCCTAAACATAAGGATTCAAAGACACAAACCTAGTAAAATGTTTAGACTTTAAACATGTTTAGACCTAAACATGTTTAAGTCCTAAGCACCTTTTCTGCAGTGTAGATGACGAGTGAGGAGTGGCAGGGGTGTGGCAGAGAACAGATGATGACAGAGGATGTCAGGGGGTGTGGCAGGGTGCAGATGACGACAGAGGATGTCAGTGGGTTTGGCTTGGTGTAGAAGCCGCCGGGAAGATATCAGAAGATATTACAAGGATGTTAGGGGGTGCGGCAAGGGGTATATCATGCTGAATTGAGAATATCAGGGTGTCTGGCAGGGTGTACATGCTGACTTGAGGACATCAGGGGATGTGGCAGGGTGTACATGCCGACTTGAGGACATCAGGGGGTGTGGCAGGGTGTACATTCCGACTTGAGGACATCAGGGGGTGTGGCAGGGTGTACATGCCGACTTGAGGACATCAGGGGATGTGGCAGGGTGTGCATGCCGACTTGAGGACATCAGGGGGTGTGGCAGGGTGTACATGCTAACTTGAGGACATCAGGGGGTGTGGCAGGGTGTACATGCCGACTTGAGGGCATCAGGGGGTGTGGCAGGGTGTACATGCCGACTTGAGGACATCAGGGGGTGTGGCAGGGTGTACATGCCGACTTGAGGACATCAGGGGGTGTGGCAGGGTGTACATGCCGACTTGAGGACATCAGGGGGTGTGGCAGGGTGTACATGCTGACTTGAGGACATCAGGGGGTGTGGCAGGGTGTAGATGCCCACTTGAGGACATCAGGGGGTGTGGCAGGGTGTACATGCCGACTTGAGGACATCAGGGGGTGTGGCAGGGTGTACATGCCAACTTCAGGACATCAGGGGGTGTGGCAGGGTGTACATGCCGACTTGAGGACATCAGGGGGTGTGGCAGGGTGTACATTCCGACTTGAGGACATCAGGGGGTGTGGCAGGGTGTACATGCCGACTTGAGGGCATCAGGGGGTGTGGCAGGGTGTACATGCCGACTTGAGGACATCAGGGGGTGTGGCAGGGTGTACATGCCGACTTGAGGACATCAGGGGGTGTGGCAGGGTGTACATGCCGACTTGAGGACATCAGGGGGTGTGGCAGGGTGTACATGCTGACTTGAGGACATCAGGGGGTGTGGCAGGGTGTACATGCTGACTTGAGGACATCAGGGGGTGTGGCAGGGTGTACATGCCGACTTGAGGACATCAGGGGGTGTGGCAGGGTGTACATGCCGACTTGAGGACATCAGGGAGTGTGGCATGGTGCAGATGCCGCCTTGAGTATATCAGAGGATATCACAAGGTGTATCATGCTGACTTGAGAATGTCAGGGGGGTGTGGTAGGGTGGAGATGATGACTTGAGAATATCATGGGGTTTAGCCAGGTGCCGACTTGAGGACTTCAAGAAGGGGTGACGGGGTGTACATGCCAACTTGAGGACATTAGGGGGTGTGGTAGGGTGTATATGTCAAATGGGGAGTGTCAGGGTGTGTGGTAGAGTGTAGACGGCGACTCAGGAGTGTGAGGGGTGTGGCAGGATGTAGATGACAATTCAATTCAATTTCTATTTAATCGTTTATTATCCTGAACAGTACATTCTACAAATTAATGCAGATATCAACGAACTCCTCAGTCGGAATATAAAAGGATGAGAATCACTCTTTAATAGTAACAATAAACAGTAAACATTATCACACCCTCAGGGGGTGTGGCAGGGTGTGGGGTGTAGATGCCGACTGAGGAGTGTCAGGGGTTGTGGCAGGGTGTAGATGCCCACTTGAGGACATCAGGGTGTGTGGCAGAGTGCAGGTGCCGACTGGAGGATATCAGGGGATGTGGCAGGGTGTACATGCCGACTTGAGGACATCAAGGGGTGTGGCAGGGTGTACATGCCGACTTGAGGACATCAGGGGGTGTGGCAGGGTGTACATGCCGACTTGACAGACTGCTTGAGGATATCAGGGGTTGTGTCAAGATGTACATGGCGGCTTGAGGATATCAGGGGATGTGGCAGGGTGTACATGCCAACTTGAGGACATCAGGGGGTGTGGCAGGGTGTACATGCCGACTTGACAGACTGCTTGAGGATATCAGGGGTTGTGTCAAGATGTACATGGCGACTTGGGGATATCAGGGGATGTGGCAGGGTGTACATGCCGACTTGAGGGCATCAGGGAGTGTGGCAGGGTGTAGATGATGAGAAATGTCAGGGGGGTGGCAGGGTGCAGATCATGATTGAGGAGGGTCAGGGGGTGTGGCACATTGCAGATACTTACTATAGTATAGTGCTATAGTTTGTATGTATCAAGTATTTGTCATTGCATGAGGAGGGGAAATCATAGGATCCCATAGCCCTAGGTTATAACTCACTTACTATAAGACCCCATAATCCAGTAGACACGATTTTCTCTTTGGTTTAATCTAATAAGACACACCTTTTAGAAATAGACTTCTTGAAAATACATTTCTGAAGCCAGAGTTGACTATGCATCTACTTAGTAGAGACATAGCTGGTTGGTGACTACAGCCTTAGCAAGTATCCCAGATAGAGTTCTGCCCCCCCCCCCCTTCTATATGTCCTTTGCTAATCCAAAACCAACACTAAGTAAACATACCCCTGTACTAGGCCAAATTAGGTCAAGGGACAGCAGCTAAAAGACCACCACACTTTGGGCTCTTATTGTTGGGGAGCAGCCTGACCTAGATAATATATGCATTCATAAATAGAGTTGGTAACAGCAGGATGCATCTACCCATATCAAATATAGTCACATATTAATTCAGTTCACTCTTCTGAACACACTAAACTAAGGGAATTTGTCACCAAAAATTGAAATTAACTTCATACACTATCAAAACTCCAATAAAATGAATGAACAGGAAAGACCCCACTATAGAGGGTTAAAACAGATACAAGACCCCATAATCCAAGAGCAGAATAGAAAGTCATGTCAACCATCACATTCTTGTGCTTTTCATCTATATATATATGTATTGCATGCATGCATCTGGTAGGTCCATAATAGTGAATGTATCCCCAAATAATTCTTTAAAGTAAATTCTCAAAGAGATCCCACTATGTCAGATGATACATATAGTTAAACCTTTTGTGGGGTCCTGACAGAGGTCATAGTTCAAGGTCATCCGGGACCCCATAAGGGGATCCCACAATATTACATTTAAAAAATTCTAATTTCGAAATTCTTTTGTCAGATTCTGGTTCTATCAATTTAGAGGTATACAAAACAGTAATTATTTTCTTTATATGTCTGTTAGTTCTATGGGATCCCACATCACTGGGTTACAGCTGAGACCTCACAAACCGGGTGATATCGGTATATATATATATATATACATATATATATATATATATATATATACATATATATATATATATATATATATATATATATATATATATATATATATATATATATATATATATATTACTATAACGTATTATTTTTCAATGCTAAAAGCGTACCTGTCAAAAGTTTCTACCAGGGCCAAAGGGCCACTTGACAGGGGCCAAGTGGCAAGGATGTCATTATCCCCAGACCAGTTTTTATGTAGGTCACTTACTGGTGTAAATCTCCACACAGGATCCTATAAAAATTCCCATATGTATTTAATCGAAATGTTAAAAGATGTCTGTCACAAGTTGGCATGCATCAGCTTGACAGTGACAGTGAGGTTTTCATATTTTCCTCATTTTCCTTTTTTTTTCTTCGAAAGCACACAATTCGTAATTCTTTTCATGTGAGCCTCCTAGGCCACCATATGCAGCATCTCCATTTCATTATCACCAAATGAGGACTTGCGAGAAAGTCCGTTACGGTGATATTACTAAGGGGAGGGGAGGTGGGGAGGCCATGAAACAAAATATATAAGGCTAAGCATGAGGAGTATCTCTCAGAAATACATAGACAATGATATACAGGGTTGCAGATGCACACATTATTATTCATACATTAAGATGACATTAACTAATTACACCCATTATACTCTGACACTGAAACCAGTACATGTATTACTAATACAATACAAAGACAATATAAATGCAACCCTGGTGAGTCAACCCCAATTCTTCGGGAATGTTACAGCATAGGTGGTATGCTTGAGTGCAGTGCAGGTAACAGGGCAAAGAACCTGGAATGCAGTGTTCTTGTGTAAGGGAAATGTGCAAGATGTGCGACATATAACACGGACACTTACTATCTAGTTTGGCTACACACATCAGATTGAGGCTGGAGGTTCTTTGAACGCGGGTAATTTGACACGTTTCCAAGCGTTCAGTGCCTAATGATGATAGGTCTGGCACACCTTTAGCATAAATAACCAATACGGCTCATCTGAAACAGCCCATTCTGTCCTATACCCCATACAAACATGTGTACCGGTATCCTGGCAGACCTCAGACCAATCTGCTCACCTCAAATAACCCTTTAGTGCTGCATAGTGCTTTAATTGCCAAGCACAATTCTGTGATAATGACTAAATGCTTCCCCGGTGAGTCTACTCATCAGGGCTCCATGCATGCATACATCATGCCGTCCCTTCGGGGTTGTATTAGCACCAGAGGCCCCGCCTGATGCTTGAATGTAGTACCAATTGCGTTCATGCAATATTATGATTATCAGAGTGAATAGCCCATTTAAGCAGTGTGTGGCCCTTAGAGGGTTAGTGTCACCCCGCACCTTCATGGAGCAGCTCATGCTATACACACATTCACATTGTGGGGCTGCCAGCTTGTGTCCTGCACGGGGAGCCGGGTTTAGATCTTTATGGGCAACATAGTGATCATGCTATCATGGTGTATGAATAACAGATATATGTTGCCGGGTTTTGGCATGATCCATCAATGCAGTGCATGATGCATCAAGTAATTGCAGATACTGCATTCATTGGTGCATCATGAACACGAATCAGCATGCTGGTCATCCATAAGGGACCCAGCCTACACGTTACTACTGGTAATACTAACTGCTGTCTACAACCACACAATTGATGCTAGAGGGTATTCAGGTATCTTTACGGGTGTATGTTATACTGGATACCATGCATATACCGGAATCGGTGGTATCTATATTAAAATTAGAGCAAGGCTATGAATAAAAATGAATCCATAATTATCTTTCATCAATGACTAAAGGATTTTCCAGATGAGAATCTTGTCATTATAACCAGCTGATATTTGAGTGGACTGGATTTTTAAACCACTGTAAATAATTTCCCATATTTACGCCTTGAGTCCACTGAAGTAGGATTTGAGATTTGCAAGACAGATTCCACCCGCTCCATAGACCTTTAGAAGCACTTCATTGAATCGACACCAGATGGCAGCACTGGGCTCAATGATACACCCGTTTTCTGTCCCAGGGCCAAGACTGTGTATTGTAGTTATAATGGATATTGAAGGATACAAGTTTGGTTATAACCAAATAGATAGTGTAGGGTTTGGAACCGCCAGGTGCGATTATTATCTAATATTAGACAATGAGATATGTATTAACATAAGTGGGGGGGGGGGGGGGGTAATTATAATGTCCAGACAGGAATAAATCATGTCATGAAGTTAAACAGATCTGCAGTATGTGTCACATATCAATGTCAGCTAGTAACATCCACCTAATATAAGTGATTATTGTGTGAGTTCCCGGTTATGGAATTATAAAAATAACCTAGAGAAAATTAAAACGAATGAACAGTCATGTATATTGAGGAGCAGAATGAAAATAGTGAATCGTGACAATATAATCAGTAACTTATCAGATGACCAAGATACTTTGCCAGTATGTTAGCATAGCATGTGTTTAAGTAAAAGGGGTTCCCAAGGAAATTAGCACAGTATATACAAACAGTATTGACCTACGCAGCAACATGGACAGTCATAAATTAACATTCATGTGAGTACTCACAAGTATGCCACTGTTAATATTAAATGTACATCATTATTAATCAATAGAAATGCATGTATAGTGTGTAAATAATGCAGGGTTTCCACTGTTATTACGATTAGTAGAATATAGTGTTGTCGATCAATAATATTAATCATTAGACCGAGTAGAGATTGAGCCCCAGACATACAAAGAAATATCTTTAGTATTATTTAGAAAAGAAATCGGACGAAAAGTCAGATCAATTTGTTAATAATTTAGTCAAAGAGTCTTGAGTGCTTGGAATAGGCAGATAGGTGTTTTCATAGTTAACTGCTTACTGTATTAGGGTTTAAAGATTTAAATAATGCCTAACTGTGTTTGTATGCAGAGAATATACAACATGGATAAGATGTAAACTAGATTCTATTTCCAGACTTGCCGTACTCTGTGTGGGATGCCTTGCTAAGAGTCAGAGTGACAAAGATGAATTCATTGATGTGAGTAATATATCTATTGGTGCCAGTAATAGTGAGTTGTATTAAATGTAATAAACCATTATACTTCTATAGATGCTGAATTCTACCATTCTAAATCCTTTTCAGCGGATATGATTGGCGATGACAAATACAGATTGACCCATCCAAGATATTCCGTTTTAAATCTAATCTTTCTGGATGGCCCATCTGGTATAGATGCTCTCCGCTTTTACATAATATTACATGAAAATTTGGCACTAATTGTACTCACTGTTGCAACCTTCACATTCTGTGCAGATCTTCCCACCTAAGTGGCATTCTGGAGACATCATGAAGACAACAAAACACGGTGACATAGACACTGCCCTGGATGATGTGCACAAAGCAGCCTCCATCCTCGAGTCCCGCTCTGTCGCTATAGGTCAGTGTTTAACCCTTGCAGCCATTAAATACGCACAGTCAAATACGGGTGATGCCAATCATCCACCCACAAAAACGGGTGATGCCACTTGGCATCACAAGCCCAAAAGACGCAAAGATTACAAAAATGTCTATTTCTCAGAGAGAAAATGTTCCGATTGTGGGGAAAAGCAACACCGGTTCAAATCAGTCAAAGAAAAAATAGATTTGTTCCCACATCTTCGCCCTGATTGTGAAAAGTGTGTAGATTCTTATTGTGATATTTCATTTAAGCCTAAGGCATGTCGCTTGGTATTGCAGGTATCGTGTGTGAGTCTGGGGCTCTACACACACCTAAAACCAAGCTGAAGGATGGTGTGGAACAGTCCACACTCCCAGAGAGCTTCACTGAGGGGCAGACTCTTCTCGTACTCTTCAAGAAGTACTATGGTATGTTAATTTCCATACAAGCTTACTTTTCTACAGGAATAAATCATTCTTTTCCCTTTGCCAATGATGTATACAACACACGCGAATAGTGGTTCAACAGTCACATCTAGAATCGTAAAAAAAAGATAGCCAAGTTGAAACTAAAATAGAACATGGAATGCATGTAACATGATATCATATTAGGAGCTTGAATTTACTAATATAAAAGTAATTGAAATAATGATAAAAAGGTGTTAAGAAGTAAATAGCCTCATAAGTTATAATTATCTCCCATTAATCAATTCAGTGCTATTATTGTCCTCCAGTTGGCGTGGTGGGTGTGTACGGCATGATGACGTACAACATTGAGAACACCGACCTCATGTTGGCCATCATGTTCAGTGTACCCTTTGACCTCCTTGTCTACAACATCAAATACAACATGAAGGTAGGGATAAACCTAATATTAGTGTGGGTATGATCATGAACTACTGGTGGCGAGAAAAATGTTGACTCATGATTGCATGAATCTCCCAGGGTTTGGCGAGGCCATCAAAGGACTTTCCCCCTAATAAAGCAACATTTGACACTCTCACTGGGCAGATATATTACATTTATAAGTCTTAACGTCGGCTCTATTAGATCGTGGGAAAATCTCCCTGTCATGAATGACCATATAAAAATCAGATAGTGACATTTAGAGTATGCTCCTGTTTTTAGATTGTTAATGTTGGGTAATAGTGCTTATATAGTAATATTTGACAGATATGCGGCGCATGCAATGGAATAAAATATGCCTCTTTAGACAGCGGTTTACACTAAAATGTCATAATGTTTTTGTTTTTGCTATAGATTTACCCTAAGGACCTGGAAGTTAACAATGCCTTGATAGATCACATGTGGAACTACGGCTCATGGCGACCTCAGGGATACCAGCACCGGAGTGAATATGGCGTAAACATGACAGGTACCAACCATGCAGATACATTCACAATTAACCATATAAGGACTGAATGGATGGTGCCTCAACGATCTTTTCTCCCCATTATGATGCGCCGATGTAGCCCTGGCACATGACTCGTGGCAGCCCTAGTGGTGCATCATGCCGACTCCTCAGGAGAAGAGCCATCTGCCATCTGATCCCTGACTAAAATCCCTTATAATTATCATATGACATATTTCCAGACTTTAAGCTTTGTGTTCCTTTTTGTAGGAAGTATAACTGACAACAGAAGAGCCAAGTTGATTGTTCGGATCAGCAGTCAGGGTGCGGACGTCAGCAAGGGACCCGTCAGAGAGGTGGGGTGTGAGCAGCCAGGGGTAAGAGCCATGTCCAGTTATGGATCAACCTGATCACTCACCTGCCTGTCTTTCACTCACCTGTCCCACACTCACTTGTCCCTCACTCACATGTCCCTCACTCACATGTCCCTCACTCACATGTCCCTCACTCACCGCGGTCTCTCACTCACATGTCCCACACTCACCTGTCCCACACTCACCTGTTCCTCACTCACCTATCCGCTACTCACATGTCCTTGTTGCTCACTCATCTGTCCCTTACTCGCCTGTTGCTCACTCCCAATAGGTGATTTCTCCTTAGTCGGTCTACCTGTTGGTGCTCTATATGTTTTGGTCTGGAAACATTATCATTGTTTGCCATAATATATACAGTGTGATTGTAGACAGATGCCAGATATCATTTTTCAGCATAATCAATATAAAAAAATATATATCTCCGAGTTCAATGATTTCATATTTTACCCAATGGGTATGAACATATATTATACAGACTGGTCTAACTCAAACCGTTCCTATTGTTCTCAGAATCAGGTACTACTGACTTAATATAGTTGTTAGATTGTTATTGTTAAAAAGTGGTCAATCCCTGAATTATTGAAACAATTTTGAATAGAAAAGTCTCAGCGATAGGTTCATTTAAAGGTTCATTCTAAATCATATATAGATGTTTAATCCCTACTCATCACTCATCTTAATGTATTTGCAGGTGCTGCCTGGTAAGAAGTGCTGGGTGGAGTGTGACCTGGGCTTCTGTTGGACAGAGTACAGCTGTGACACTGTCACAGACTGCAACCAGATCATGCCTTGTAATGGGAAGTGTGAGACCTAGACTTGTCACACTGACTCTTTGTCAGCATGTATGCAGCTATGGTGGGCTACTATTGATATGCATTCTCTTATGACACTTAATCAAATTTTGAGAAAAATATGAGAAATAAAAGTTCAAAAATCTGTTGAAAATAAGTGTTTTGTTCCACCTTTGATCTAGATATCTATAGCGGACCACATGGGCAATCTGTGCGATTTTGAATACGATGAGGTGACTTTGTCATGAATGTGCGAAAAAAGGGTTGAATTGATGTGGCTCCACACTGTTAGAAGTAAGTAGTGTTCCTGTACAGCAAAAACTGGGGGCAACTTTGGTTCCAGTAGATTGTGCTGTAGACCCAGATCAAGTCAGCTCATGTTTATTTACAGCACATATACTGTATAGTAACAGCAAAATCTACTGTTACTGTATAGCAGAATTAATTGTAAAACCAAATCTGAAGGTATAGGGTTCGCTTCTCATGGCTGGCGATATTTTAGTCACCATGAATTATAAAGATCAAAACATAAAGGACTTATATAGTTTCATGACAAGCCTGGATGGGGATTGAACTAGGGACCTTCCTATCACTGTCCCACGCTGTGTCTGATTGAGCTATCGAGGCAGCTGGTGTAAGGCCTGCAGAATAACTCTCATATAGATGATCAGATGGATGAGCAAGGGGAAAAGATAGTTAGGACCTCCCGCAAATCAAGTGCAAGGTTGACCTTGTAGTGCCAGAGCCATATGTCATGTAGAGTTTGCTAAAGGTGTCTTTTGTCCTGCGCACAAAACAACATTAATGTTTTTCTTTAAAAAAATGTCTAGAAATGTATTTTTCTGTGGATTTGCATATCACTTTTAGGAAGAAATTTCAAGACATGAAGAAACTGTAGTTTCTTAACTAGCCTGACCGGGGATCGAGCTCGGGACCTTCCTATCACTGGCCGACGAGGCCTCTGGAGCAAGGCCTGCAGCATGGCTCTCATATTTGGCACATTTAGCAACATGCAGATATCATTGTATAACACCTAAATTGTTTACTATACAATGAAAACTATAGGTGAGGCCCATAGAGAATGATGTTAAATTACTTGTGACCATTTAGTATGTAACACATTGAGAGGTGGCTGTCTCCCCTCCAGCTCCTTGCCTGTAGTGTTTAACCCTTGCCCCACAGTCAGGGCAAGTGTATCTAGAACTTCTCAGGTCGATCTTTGACCCACATTCATGGCAAAAACCCATCTTGATGAATATTTTCATCTTTTACCTTCCACCAAAAAAAATATCAATCTTTCATAACTACAAGCAATGGCCTACTGGTGGTTGCTACCAACAAAGGCACCAGGGACCCTAGCTCCCCCAGGTGGGCAGGTGGTGAACTAGGGAATACCTGAATACACTTACTCCACCTGGGGAATATATCCCAATGTTGCGGGGCAACATTGGCGCCATATATTTAGATATAGATATATAGATATATTATAGATCTACATGTGTGTATTACATTTGTGTAAAGTCAAGGAAAAAGATCCGTGGCTGTACAGCTGTACAAGTAAACTCAATATTATTATGAAATTGATGTCAATACCTTTCCAATGATAATTTCATTAGCAGGTACCACTTCTAGTTCTGGAAAACTGACTCTTTCAACATTTGTGGGCGCTGTCTGATCTCAAATGATAATAATCTATATCTTACTTTGTTTGAGAGATGTTGCTATCTAAATATCATTCTGCATCAGCATAGAAATTATTGTGGGACTTTCTATCAGTCTCTTTTTTATCAATTTAGAATAAAAATCAGGTTTCCATGTCAAAACCAACTTAGGCAACAACACCAGTTCAGGCCAAAAAGTACCACTTTTACATTTCACTATGAGGCGCCATGCTGTCCTTAAAAGGACTTTCTACTTATCGCAGGATTACTGATATTCTATTGACATTTGCATATAACTCAGGATTATGTTAGTTTGATGTATTATCTAATAGAAAATCAAAAGAAATTGCCATGTCACGGTACTAACTTTCATGATACAGCCATTTGAGCAAAGGAGTACCTTAACTATAGAAATGAATGGGAAAACAGCATTTTCACATTATCTGTCATGGATAATCCCCTTCTTCTATTTAGATCGCAAACAAATGGGAATGTATAATGGACATCTATACAAACAATTTAGGACCAATAAAACAGGGAGTTATGGATGAAATGAGAAAGTTGTGAATTTTGGAAAAATAATTATTTTGCCTTAACTATGGGATCCTATGGGTGTCCTAGCAGTGAACATATGTGAACAATGGAGGTATACTGTCCAAATAGCAAATACAAATAGTTGATTTAGGGAAAGTGGTCTATGTAGGAATATGAATACAGCTTAAAGGATACTTTTCATGAGCTTCGATTTTTGCCACCAGGTGGCTTCTGTGTAGGAACTAGCAATTCCCTTTAAAGCGACATAATCACTTCAGCGTGTCCCAGTCACATATCTAGCTCTTTTCTTGTCTGTTATGTGGTTAAGTGTGAGGGGTGATATTGCCTGTGTAAAGGCCGGACTTGTACTACTGTAAAGTCTAGTGCTTATAAGCCGAACCCTCGTATAAGCCGCCCCTAAATATTTCTATAAGCAGAATCTAGGGTGCTTTTTCAGTACGGTAGTATACTTTCAACTGATAAGCTGCACCCTATATAGGCATACCGAAGAGAGCCAAAAGTCGGCGTCAAACATCGGAATTTAGATATCCAACGTTTGTGTAAAAAGCCAATTGGCTCTTTTTTCTATTAGGCTTGTATCCACTAGCATTTATTGGACTTTGACGCTGAAAGCCATACTTAGGGGCCGACACAACCGTTTTGGCACCAACAAAACGTGTTTTTCTTGGCGAGTTTGTACAGTACTTGTCACCCCTTGTGGACACACTGGATTTGTTATTATATTGGTCGATGAAAGGGAATATATTAACCAAATATCCTGCCCATTGCTGGACATCAATAAACACCTGAAATAATGTGTAGAGTATGTCGTTAAAGCGTAGAGCGTAGATCAGAGAAACGTTAATGCATGTGAAACTCCACATGTATAATACACTTTAAAAGATAAGTAGCTGCATGGTTTTATCAGAAATGTAATCATCCACATGGACACAGGCTGATACTCTGTGCAGTTAATATTGAGCGCAGGATATTTAAGTGTTGCTGAAATGAACCATATCTTTTCTGTGCAGTCAGCATGGACAAACCTCTGCTCCTCCTGTAAGTATAATTAACCAATAATGTATGGATATCCCCGAACGCAGGGTGTGTATACTTGAATAACGAACCGAGGTGCGTAGCACCGAGGTTGGTTATTCATGAATACACACCCTAAGTTCGGGGATATTCATATATTATTAGGTTTATTATACGATATTTCCATTCAAATGCCTTTATTTACCTTATAGGAGTCCTAATTTGGCCATTTTGAAGGATTATTGACTGAATATCACTCGTACACCTAGCGCCATGTTATTTTGAGCTCCCACCAACCCTGCTCGCTGATTGGTGGAGCCTGGTGGAACTCTTCAGTAGGGGAGGTGAGGGGATCGGTCATTATTTCAAATCCAACATACTCTCAGTGCTAACGTATAGGAGTGTACTTACGCCGCGCGACCTGCTGCTTTAAAAACTAACTGCTCCCTGATACACTGCAATATACACAGCGTTTCCCTCCACAACCACCACAGCCGGATAGGCATGGCAGCTAGCGTCGCCGCCTCGCACACCAAGGGTACCAGGATCGATCCTGGGTGGAAACGAACCTTTTTCAAAATGCCTATTTCTATGTGAAAAAAAGTCCCTAGAATTATTTTAACGAAAGGCTAAGTAAAGTCCAACTTCTACCTTTATAGTAAAAAAGAAATTAGAAAAAAATTTGGATTTTCAAAGAAACTAGACCAAAAAATGCCTTTTCTTCTGTAACTCGGTAAATAATGGTCCTACAGGGCTGGAAATCCGCCTGTAGACTCCTTGTTTCGCCACCTACCTCTACCAGCGCCTTCACGGCGTGGTGGTTAGCACATCGGACTTCAAGTCTTGATGTAGCGTGTTCGAGTCTCCATAGAACCTCGGATTTTATGGCTGCCGATTCCCATTCAGAATCGTTCTGATATTCTGGATATCAGAACGATTCTGAATGGGGAATTCAGAATCGTTCTGATATCCTGAATATCAGAACGATTTCACCCTCCCAAGTGTGCGCTATGCAGGAATATCAGAACGCGAATATCACCTAAAATGGTCGGTGTGCGCCCATATCGTATAATAACTATGTATATATGACTATTGTAGCGGAGCCGAGGATAGCTGGCTCCGCGCTCCTCCGCACGCCGTGCGGAGGAGGGGTTCCGGGCGGCGCCGAGAGGTGGCGCCACTGGCGCGCGGAGGCATATAAGGCGCCGTGCGGAGGAAGTCCGGCAGTTCTACTCTAGAGCTCATAGATAGCGGTCGCTCCTTGCAAATCTGATATATACACCTATGTAACTGTTGATGTTTAGTGACAATATATACTTACTTCTCATACTACTTCCTCTCATCGTGTTTCTTTCCTAGTTAAGCATTCGCCTTCTAGTTCTATTACAGTGGTGACAGCGGTTAAAACAGCAGAAAAACGCCCAAGATGGAGAACAAGAGGGCTTTTGAGTTGGAGAAAGGAGACTGTGAGATGGCAGTAGGAGAAGACATTTTTTTTAGTGGGACTCCTTCAGCAATACCTCCTCCAGGTTACGGTAGGCTCACCGAGCTGGAGGCGCAGAGGCAGCGGGATTGGGTATTGAGATGGAGAGAAGGAGAGGATAGAAGGATGGCAGCCCTGGAGGAAGGAAGGAGGTTAGGAGAGAGAGGGGACCTGGGCGCCGTAGGTGATGGAAGAGCTGTCTGGCTACCAAAACCAGCAGGGGAAGGAGAGGATACCTTGCCCTTGGAACCAGCTACATCCCTCCCGGAAGGAAGGGAAGAGGCCGGGCCAAGCAACTCCTCCGCGCCGTCGTCCCAAAAAGAAGCCGTAGCCTCCGCACAGTCGTTCCGATCCGAAGCGCCAGGGGGCGGCATCGTCTCCTCCGCAGCTAACGAGTTCCCGGGGGCGCCGAGAGATGGCGCCAGCGTTGCTTCCTCCGCAGCTGGCTCCTCCGCAGCGGTTTCCTCCGCACGGTCGTTCCGATCCGAAGCGCCAGGGGGCGGCATCGTCTCCTCCGCAGCTGGCTCCTCCGCACGGGGCCCAACCGACGTGGAGGGAGAGGACGTGTTGGCCCTGGTGAGGGCCCGAGTGAGGGAAGCAGTGCTAAGCAGGGACAGAGAGAGACAACAGCAGGCGGAGTTAGAAGGAATAGCTCAAAGGCTAGAGCGGGAGCAGAGATCCGCCCTAGAGGAGAGGGAAAAGAGATTGAGGGAGATAGAAGTCCAGCAGAGGCAGGCAGAAGAGGAGAACAGGAGGAGGGAGGAGGAGATCTCTCGACAGCTGGAAATGGCTGAGGAAGCAGAGGAGGAGGCCCTACGGGCCGTAGCCGTCCGGAAAGAGATAGCCAAGGTGGACGCGGCCAGGGAAGAGGTGGCACGTAGGGAGTCGGCGTATAGGGCTGCGGTGCAGACAGAGATGTCTAGGGCGTCAGGAAGAGGGATCAGCGGAGGCGACCCGAGTTCTGCTCCCTCCAATTGGAGAGAGGCAGAGAGGGAGGGGGACCCGCGGGTAAGGGGGGTCTTGCCCTCCGGGAGCGAACCAGGGTTGGGACGCTCTTCCCTTGTGCGTAATGTGAGCTGGCCTGGAATACTGACTGCCCCCGCCTCCGGGGCGACACCATCGGTCTCCTTCCCAGGGGAGATGAAGTCTGCTCCGTGGTCCTCCGACCCCATCGGCGTATCAGGAGGGGTGATGCAGTGGCCATCAAGGGAGGAAATAGCCCAACCATCGTACAACAGCAGGGTCCCTTCCGGTTCAGGCCAGGGACCGTGGGGCTATGAAAAGGTTATGAAACCAGTTACTACCCCCTCCAAGTACGATGGGACTACACCCCTGGCCGAGTATCTAGCCCACTTCGGGCTATGCATCCTGGCTAACAACTGGGACGATAGGACGGCTGGGATCTTCCTGGGACTTAGTCTCACGGGAGTCGCCCGACGGATACTATCGGGGATCGACCCAGCAACCAGCGGGTATGAGAAGCTACGAGCCGGGTTGGTCTCTCGATTCCAGCCACCTAACCAGGCTGCCATGTATAAAGCTAAACTGAGAGCGAAAGAGCGGAACAAGGGGGAGTGCCTCCAGGCCCATGCGGAGGAGGTGGAGAGGTACACCCGCTTGGCGTACCCCCAAGCCGACCTGGCCACCATAGACGTGATGGCCAAAGATCGGTTCATTGAGAGTTTGAAAGATCAGCAACTTCAATTTTGGATACACCAGTCACAGGCTAAGACCTTGCTGGACGCCGTACAAGTGGCCCTCCACGCGGAGGCCTGTATGCGCCCCTACGGGGCACAACAGACAGTGAGGGCCACCGGCCAAACTATGGGGGAAGCGCTGGAAACAGTGCAGAAGGAGGCGCAGCGAGAGAGGGCCGAGAACGCGAAATTCCGCGAGACAGTTACTACCGCCCTGGCCGGACGGGAAGGGAGGAGCGAGAGAAGCAGTGACCGGGGCAGCGGAAGCAGGCCGGCTCGTCCCGACCGACCTCGGTTGCCGTTGTCGGAAACGCGCTGTTACCACTGCGCGGCTCTGGGGCACCGGAGGGGTAATTGCCCATCCTGGCTGCAGGCCATGGCGGTAGCGGATGCAGGCGGAGTAGCGCCAGTCCCCGTGACCTCTTCAGCCGTACTGCCACCCACCGCACAGCTGTCGGAAAACTAGAATCGACCCTGCAGGACACCCCCTGTAGGGTCGAGGCGATAGAGGGAAGGACCGAGGTGGTACAAGGTCGCTTGGAAAGAGGAGGGTCTGGCCTACTAATTGAGGGGAGAATGGGTAACGAGAGCGTCGGTTGTCTGGTGGACACCGGCGCCACGGTTAATATGCTCTCCTTATCGTGGTGGCGGACTCATGGTGAGCCAGGCGAACTAAGCGGGACCACAGAGAGGGTCTACTCGGTCGAGGGGAGAGCTTTACAACTATTCGGGCACGTGACGGTCTCGGTAAAAATAGGCGACGGCTCCTTCCGGGTGGGATTTGAATTGTCCGAAATCCCCACCGATGCCATTCTGGGTTCCCGCTTCTTGAGGGGAAGCGGCTTCTTGGTGGACGTGGCCGGGGAGCGACTACTAAGGGAGACGTGGGGAGGAGAAGAGGAGGAGAAGCTCTCCTTCTGCCGTGTGATCAGCTCCTATACTACTGTCATCCAGCCAGGGGAAGAGTCCATCATACCAGGCTATCTGGTAGGGGACTGGGAGGGAAGCGAGCTCGGCTTGGTGGAAGGGCTGAGGGAAATGGAGGAAACGAGAGGTCTGCTGGTCGGACGAGCACTTATAGACACCACCCGGCCGGAAACCCCGGTCCGACTATTCAACCCAGGGCAAGATGCTGTCGTGGTGTACAAAGAGATGACGCTCGCCTCTATAGAAGAGGTGGAAACGACAGTGGCGGCCCCACTGAGCGAGGGGGAGCACTGTAGGGTGGCCTCTACCCAAGAACCTTCTACGGAGGAAACGGCGGCCTTACTGCAAACCTTGACGGAAGGCGTAGAAGAGGAGAGAAAGGCTGCCCTAGAAGAACTCCTCATGCACCATAGGGCGGCTTTCCAATTGAGGCCGGGAGACACGGGGCGCGCCAACACCGTCCAACACAAGATCCGTACGGGGACTCACCCCCCCATTAGGATGCCGCCGCGTCGTCTCGCCCCGCACCGCCGGGCCGTGGTGGACAGTGAGGTGGACAAGATGCTTATGGCCGGAGTAATCGAGGAGGCAGAGGGACCATGGGCATCACCGGTGGTGCTCGTTAGGAAGAAGGACGGCAGCATGAGATTTTGCGTCGATTACCGGAAGCTTAATGAGGTCACTGTGAAGGATGCTTACCCCCTGCCTCGCATCGATGATTCGCTGGACACCCTGGCGGGGTCCAAGTGGTTCAGTACCATGGACCTCGTCAGCGGCTATTGGCAGGTTGCCATGGCCCCGGAGGATCGGGAGAAGACCGCTTTTTCGACGCACCGGGGGTTGTTCCAGTTCACTGTTATGCCCTTTGGACTGTGCAATGCCCCCGGTACGTTCGAGCGTCTAATGGAGGTAGCCATGCGGGGGTTACAGTGGACCTCCTGTCTGGTGTACCTTGACGACATAGTGGTCTTCTCCCACGACTTTGAGGGTCACCTACGGCGCCTGGGAGAGGTTTTGGAGCGATTGGAGGCTGCGGGACTGAAGGTTAAACCATCCAAGTGCCAGTTGGCCCGCCGGGAGGTTGGGTTCTTGGGGCACGTGGTTAGCGAAGCTGGTATTGCCACCGACCCGGAGAAAATAAAGTCCATTCGGGACTGGCCCATACCTCAGAGCCTCACGGAAGTGAGGAGCTTCGTCGGGTTAGCTAGCTATTATCGCTCTTTCGTGCCCGACTTTGCCACCATTGCCAAGCCGCTGACGTCCCTAGCCGATAAGGGCCGTATCTTCCGCTGGAACGAGGACTGCGAGGGGGCCTTCCGAATGTTGCAGAAGTTGCTTATGACGGCCCCCATCCTCGGGTATCCAGAGGATGAAGGGCAAATAGTCCTGGACACGGACGCCTCGAACTTCGGGCTGGGAGCCGTGCTGTCCCAGGTACAGGGGGAGAAGGAGGTCGTGCTGTCATACGGCAGCCGAACCTTGGATCCAGCGGAGCGCAATTACTGTGTCACCCGACGGGAGTTACTGGGCATCATCTTTGGGCTCAAGAAGTTCCGGCACTACCTGCTTGGGCGAAACGTCTTAATCCGTACGGATCACGCGGCGCTCAAGTGGGTAATGGCCTTCAAGGAACCCGAAGGACAGATCGCGCGTTGGATATCCATTATGGGAACGTATGACTACAAGATAGAACACCGGCCAGGACGCCTGCACGGTAATGCGGACGGTCTTTCACGCATTCCCTGCCGGCAATGTGGACGGACGGACGAAGAGGATGGAGAAATCCCTCCATCGGTACGGGCCATTACCCGACAAGGGGCGAGTGACCCCGAGGTGGCGGAACCAGTACGGGAGGCCTGGGTGAAAGACCAAAGGGAGGACGCCGTAGTAGGGCGGGTATACAGGTGGGTAGAGGAGGGCATAACACCGAGTGCCGAGGAGCTAGCTGCGGAAGGTTACCCCATAAAATGCTTGGCTAGCCAGCTGGGCCGGCTGCAGCTGAAGAGGGAACTGCTTGGCAGATGGTGGTTCGTTCCGGGAAGCCCGCGCGTCTTTCAGGTGTTGGTGCCGGAGGGAAGGAAGAAAGAGGCGTGGGAGAGCGCCCATGGGGGAGGCATAGTGGGACATTTCGGAAGGGATCGCACCATCCGCAAGCTCCAGCAGCGCTGGTACTGGCCTGACTTCCGCCGGGAGGTCACGTATTGGACCGCTACCTGCGAGGTCTGTCTACAAAGGAAGCCGGCCCCTCACCCTCGCAAAGCGCCCATGGGCCACGTGGGGGTAGGACTACCTATGGAGCGAATGGCGATAGACGTAATGGGCCCCCTTCCCCTCACCCCCCGCGGTAACAAGTACATAGTGGTTATGGCCGACTACTTCACCAAATGGGCCGAGGCCGTGGCCCTTCCTAACCAAGAGGCCGCTACGGTGGCCCGTGCCCTGGTGGAGACAGTCATCTGCCGCCTAGGGTGCCCCACTACATTACACTCGGACCAAGGAAGGAACTTCCAATCCCACTTGTTCCGAGAAGTAGTGAGTCTTCTGGGTATCCAGCAGACCCGCACGTGCGCCTTCAACCCCCGCTCCGACGGCCTGGTGGAACGGGCAAATAGGACAATAGAAGCTCTACTATCCGCGGTGGTGGCGGAAGATCAGAAGGACTGGGATGTCCACCTCCCTATGGTCCTCTCCGCCTATCGTTCCTCGGTCCATTCTACCACGGGCATTACGCCCAATATGATGATGTTGGGCCGGGAGACGAACACCCCCCTTGACCTCCTTTACCCGGAAACGGAAGAGGGGGTGGGGGGAAGTGAAGTAGGATATGTCGCCTCCTTACGGAAGGGGACCGCGGCGGCCCATGCCGTGGCTAGGGAGAGTATAGGGGTGGCCGTCTCTCGCCAGAAGAGGAACTACGACGGCCGGGCAGTTCTACAAGATATACCGGTGGGCAGCACGGTGTACTACCATCATCCGGGGCGGAAGGTGGGGCGGAGTCCTAAGCTGCAAAGGCTTTGGACCGGGCCCTGGGAAGTGGTCGGGAAAGTATCCGCAACGGTATACCACATAAAGAATGGCCGGAAGATGAGGGTGGTACCCTACGACCAGCTCAAAGTAGTACCACCCCGGCCGGAGGGGATGGCGGAGGACACCCCCGTATCGGTAAGGATGGTAACTGCTTACCCCTCCCCTGCCACAACCCCACAACCCACGGGCCTTCCTTCCTCCGCAGCGGTATCCTCCGCACGGTCGTTCCAACCCGAAGCGCCAGGGGGCGGCATCGTCTCCTCCGCAGCTAACGAGTTCCCGGGGGCGCCGAGAGATGGCGCCAGCGTTGCTTCCTCCGCACGAAAGGTCTGGCATACGGGTACTGCGGAGGGCCGGGCTAGCAGCGTTTTGCGGAGGAGAAGAGAGAAAACCAAGGAAATGACGAGGAAGAAAGGACCAGGAGGAGGGTTTACCATCCCCAAGGGAAGGAAGGGAGACCGTAGCCCCTCCCGGGGGAGAAAATCACCCTTGGACTTCCCCCGCAAAGACAGTAAAACAACTTTCAATAGATCGTCTGCCCATAAGACGCCTGCGGAGGAGCCGTCCCAATCTCGCTCTCTCTCGCGAGATCGCCCCTCCGCACGGGAATCTCGCGCGGAGCGAGACCAAAACACCGCCATCTTGGAAAATAGCCGCCACTCCGCAGTAAGCAGCTCCTCCAGGGACCACTCCGCACGAGAGAGGAAGAGGATGGACGGAAAGGAGTGCTCGGCAGGGGGTACCAAGGATAGAAGAAGGAGTAGGAGTCGGTCACCTCGAGAAGGCAAGTCTGATCGCCATAGCAAAACCTCCTCCGCCCGCTCCTCCAGGGAACAGGCATGCTCCGCAGCTCCCTCCGCAGCCGAGGCGGGCGTTGGTAAGGTTGTGGCCGCCTCCGCAGCTAAGGCGTCGAGTAGGGGTGCCACCTCCAGCACCAGTAAGGATGTGGCCGCCGCCGCAGCTAAGACCTCCAGCACCACCTCCTCCTCCAGGGACAAGGCCAAAGCTCCCTCGGCCTCCAGCCGCTCTTCCACCAGCTCCTCCTCCAGCAAGGGTGGTAAGTCACCAGCAGCAGGGAGGAAGAAGGCCCCCAAAGGTCCCAGCCCCACCGCCTCCTGGGTTTGTGATGCCCCCGGCTGCGGCATGGCCTACACCTTGAAGTGGTCCCTCACCCGCCACAAGGCAGAGAAACATTCCTCCCAATCGATGGGCTGGATGTGCCCCTTTGGCACCGAGTGTGGGGGTGGGGACGGCAGCAACCCCTATGCGTCGGTGCGGAAGGGGGACCTGCCCCGACATTTAAGAGGGTTCCACCGGAACGAAGGGGGTCCGGAATACGAGTGGGCCGCGGAAGGGGGAGAGAAGTCAATGCCCCTCCCATACCCCATTATCCCCACCGTCAAGGCCAGGAGTCTGAGCAGGGAGGGCCGAGGAGCCAGCCGTAGCCCCTCCGCCGGCTCTTCGCGTGGTGTGAAGAGGACGGCATCCGCCTCCCTGACTCCTGCTCCAAAGAGGGTCGCTGCCACCTCCGCCTCCAGGGGGCGCAGCGCTACCCCGAAAAGGACCACGTCCTCTGCCGCCCCTACGAAAGGGACTCTCCAAGAACCAACCACCCCGGCCTCCGTGGCGCACCGGTTGGGCCCGGCCGTGGTACCACCCTCCAGCCCACCGAAGTCCCCCCCCCGGCGGGTGGTGGTAACGACGGTCACCACCACGCCACCCAGAGGAGAGGAGACCCCTCCCCGCGCGGCACGGAGCCGGTCGGAGACGGCTACGACCCCCAGCACGCCCCCCCGCCGCGTGATGCTTCCCCGCACAGAGGAGGCAGAGTCGGGCCTCGCCCCGGAACTGGCCGAGCAGGGGACGTCATCGGTAGGATCCCTGGGCGCTTCGCCGGCGTTCAGCCTGGGGTCGCCCGGCCCGCTCCCGCCCACCCTCGCCTCTTCCTGGGGGGAAGAGGCCGCGGCGGCAGCCCGCAACCTTATGCTGAGCATGGCCACCCCGCCCACCCCATCCGCCACCGCACGACTACACTCCGGCGTCTCCGCACCGTCTCGATCCCACGCGGAAGATGAGATCATCGCGGCCTCGGAGGCGGTGCTGGCGGAGCTACAGTCCCACCCTCTGGAGAAGAGGTCACCCGAGGAGAAGGCCGCAGCCACACACGCCCTCTCCGCCACTAGCCGTCGCCTGCAGGAGGCCATCCTGCAGAAGAAGCTAGATATTTACTTATCATTCGGCAGTGGACCCGGGGAGCGGGAGGCCCTGCGGGCTCGGGGGCTGGACGTCCCAACTGTTCCTGCTCAGCAGACGCCCCCACCGTACCCGACTTCCACTACCCCTCCTGCGACGGGTACCCCGACGGCCAGCAGGGCGGCCGCAGAAGGCTCGCCCCCCCCTAAGACCAGTACTCCACCCCCCAGGACGACCAGTACCCCAACGACCACCGAGACGGCCGCCGGGGGTTCAACCGCGACGGACCCGTCCCCCAGGGACCGTCCCCTGGAGTCGCTCACCTACTGCCAGCTGTCGCTGGATGGCGACACTCCCCCAGGTTCCCCCTCCCAGCTGCTGGCCCTCCCTTCGGCCGAGGAACCAGAGTTCTACGTAGACCTCACCAAGGGGGGGAGGGAGCCGTCGGACCTTCGCCACCCCGAACAGGAGGGGGTGACGTGGGACGCCGCTACAGCAACATGGGTCCCACTGTCGGCGCGAGGGGAACCTCGTACGCAGGTGGCGCCCTCCGTCGAGCCTTCCGGATCCCGCACACCTACCCCTGGCAGCCCTTCCCAGCCAGCCACTACGGCACCGCAGGGGGGGTCGGATACACCGACGGCGCCCCTGCTGGTGCAGCCGGAACCGCGCCCACCGGTTCCCACAGTTCGGCTTCCCACCTGTGGCGGTACGCGCCTGGGCTCCTCCCGACGGAGCCGAAGCCGGGCAGAAGGCGCTCCCGCCCTGCCTACGACAGCGGAAGGAGCATCCACAGCCCCCACTCCCATGTACCTCCCGGGGGAGGTCGTAACGGCCATCAGGAGGCACTGCCGCGACGGGGAGGGTGCGTATATCCATCCGGGTCGCACCCAGGAAGGAGTCTGGGATCGTCGATTATCCCTGCTCCTCCCACCCCGCTCCCCTACCCTGTGCGTAGAATGGTCCCCCTTCGACCCCCCCCGAGCCACCACCTTCCTACCCATCCCCGCCGAAGAGAACATTCCGGTGGCGGATGAGGAGGAGACCACGGCGCTCCCAGAGGAGTGGAGATCCCCCGCCCCTACAGCTCCGGCCCCCACCGTGCGCCGGGCGGCGCCCCGACCGCACCAGCAGTGGGGGGGAGTCCAAGTGCCCCGGAAGTACAAGGAAAAGGCAGAGGAGGACCTGGCTGCAGGGGGAACTGCCTCTGCTCCCCGATGCCCGGCTCCGTCCACCAACACGCAGACGCCGCCCGGAGGCCGTCGGCCAGCCCGGGCCACTCGGCCACCCGCCTCGGCCGCCGTGCTGGGCCCACACCACCCGCGGGCGACCTGGATGCCCTGGTGGTGGGTCCAGGATAGGGACCCCAACCGCCTGGAGCGCTGGGGCGCCTTTATCCTCCCTCCCTTGTCAATGGGTGACGAATTCTCGGCCACGGGGGGGGAGATAATGAGCAGGCTTCGGGTGATCGAACCCGGGGTCTACGACGTGATCGCGTCCATCACCACGCGGTACCATCTCCGGTCGGCGCAACCCGCGGGCCCACGTCGCTCGCCCCGCCTAGCAGCCCGGAGCCCCCTGCCAACGAAGTCTCCGCGTCAGGTGAGCCACGCCTACTTAAGTCGTATTGAGCGTAATTAGCTGGATGCTGCTGTTGTGTTGGGGGAAGAGATAATGACGGGAGGGACAGCGATTCGGGGAAGAGGGAAGACGCGGGCGTCGGCGCAACCAGTACCGGAAGCGCGGGGTAGTAGTAAGCGGGCAGGAGGGATGTAAGGCTACCATAGGAGGAGGGACAAATAGTAAGGAGTGGTGGAGTTAACCCATGTCTTGGTTATTACAGAGGAAGGATGGTCCTCCGTAGACGGTCCCTGGTACGTCAGTCATCGTCCGGAAAGCAGCGCCACCGCCAGCGACGGGCGACGAGGCCTCATCATTCATCGTTCGTCACCCTGTGGGGGGCCGGCGGCACCCTATGGCCCGTCGGTCGGGCGCCCACCGCTCATCCACTCATCCCCAAGTTAAGGAGTTAGCACCGTTGTGCTCAGTAGAACTCATCATCATCCTCACCACCGTCACCCTGTGGGGGGCCGGCAGCACCGCCGGTCGAGCGCCCACCGCTCATCCACTCATCTCCACACTAAGGACTTTGGCACCGTTGTGCCCAGTAGGACTCATCGTCATGCTTACCCCTAAGAGTTCATCACTGCGTTATAGTTCTTCTGAGTAATCTAGTATATCCGTTATCCCTCATACTGTGGTGGAAGAGGGCCACCGAGTTCAGGGATTCTAAAGAGTAGGGAGGGTTTGAAATAGAGAGGGAAGGGTGTAGCGGAGCCGAGGATAGCTGGCTCCGCGCTCCTCCGCACGCCGTGCGGAGGAGGGGTTCCGGGCGGCGCCGAGAGGTGGCGCCACTGGCGCGCGGAGGCATATAAGGCGCCGTGCGGAGGAAGTCCGGCAGTTCTACTCTAGAGCTCATAGATAGCGGTCGCTCCTTGCAAATCTGATATATACACCTATGTAACTGTTGATGTTTAGTGACAATATATACTTACTTCTCATACTACTTCCTCTCATCGTGTTTCTTTCCTAGTTAAGCATTCGCCTTCTAGTTCTATTACACTATCCACCGCACACAAATCTATATGACCATCAGATGTAAGTTAATGTAGCAGGCATGGTTGGATCATGCGAATGTTCAATAACCCGATGCCTACCTCCTATCAGCCGATACACCCATATATAACTACACATTACGGAGTGGCTTTCTAGTAATTTATCGTATGTCGGCAGGCATATAGCCCATGCACACTTTAATGTGTATTTACCGTCTACAGACACCTACACATGAAAGTACATTTGAAAAATACAGAAGTCTTTGCCCAAACTGGGCATGAGTTAACGGGGTAATCTAATAAAATAAAGAGCCTACCTTCCGCACAAACTAGGAGAATGATATGCATTTTGTAGCTCAAATAATATAATAGAATCAAGTAGCTTTTTGAGGATGACAGACGGCCATATATACATGTATATATAACCGGTAATGCATTTATAGTGGATACAGGATGAGCATTAAGAATTCTGTGATCACATCGCTTTCCATTTTTCCGTACTAAAACTATATGTTGTCTCCCTTTAGTTTGGCTTTTTTGGCCATGGCCGTATTCCATGATGTAAACTGTAAGAGTCCTGTCAGTAACCCCCAGCCCGGACCCCACACGAGGCTGGGTGCGGACAGGTGCGAGGACCCTCACCACGGGCTGCAGCAGGGCAAGGTGCCTCCAGGTGTCATGGAGGCTGAGGACAAACCTGACCTGTCTGTGCATGGTGCTGACCCCATACAGCCACTCATTGATGTAAGTCACTTAAAGAACCTGTGACACGATTTTTACATATTCTCTCTTCCCTAATGCTATTTAGATCATAACCAGCCTGTACCCTTCACATATATAAGAGTTTCGAGACCGCCACTGCAGCCACACAGGGTACCCTGCCCCTCCACCCATACCCAGCCCACATAATGTTATCAGCTCTGGCCATGTTGTGACGTCACGTGGGGCAGGCTGATCGGCGTGCCCTCCATACAGTAGTATACCTTATATAGACATAGGTCCCTCCCCAAATCTAGCCCCCCCCCCGTTGTTTGAAAAAAAAAGCCACTCCCTATAAGGGGGGCACAATAGGCTGGATCCATTACAATAGTGGATCATGTTTGTTTTAGTGGAATCATGATGAAACTACACACGAAGAGTTTTGGATGCAAAACGACATATCTCCATTCCAGAATTGAAGTACATAGTGCCTTTTGTAAAGACACCCTGGAGTCAATTATTACAATTTGGTAACAGAGTATATACTGAGTAGGTCCTAATGATATAAAAAAAAAAGTAAATCTTGGATTATATTTCACACACACTAATCTTTATTTTTGTCAGATTTTTAGAATGGCGCTTATGTCATTTTGCATTCAAACTCTTCACATAATAATATTGTTATGATCATATAATGCCTTTATCAAAATGCTCATAATATGTTCACCCATTGCCGCATTTGACGGAGATATGACAAAAAAAAGGAAAACATAATCCTCAAGGAAATGTTTGGTATATGTCAGATACATAGTGTGGTACAAAAATGTACATCATTGGAAAGCTAGAAACATAAGGAAAACCATTTACCTCTGGTCTATACATAAAAGACGTCGAATTTTCAACACTGTTCTTGTACATTTGCCCCTACTTTACCAGTTCTTGGCATCCCCTGCCTAGACCTGGATCCTTCTACCTTTACGCAATATACATGGTAAAAGAGAGAGAATATGTTTCCGTACCAAGAGGAAATATTTAGATTTTGGATTTCAACCTTTTAAAATTGGATTTTAACCTTGCATCTTGTTTACACAGAGTAAGAAAATTTACAGTTTGACTTCCTGGGGGAACATTTCAAGATACCATTGGCTCTTTACTAAAGTTCCTAGGACTATCCCTGTTAATAATATCGGATAGAAAACAGTATAATCCTCAGTTATAAAATTTGAAATGGGTTTTTGGTGTGATAACGTTTTTTAAATGATATTTCAAATATTTCGTCTCAGAACCTTTTATGAACATATACTGTTCTACTGGATCTACCTCCCTATTGTGTCCTCCTGGTATGAGGCTGTCGTGAAGGATAATGCATAGCATCTTGATTATACATTTTGAATTCAGCTTTTTAAAATTATTACTCTATTGGTGTGCGCGTAGGGGGGGCTGCGGGGCAGTAGACTGCTGTGCAAAATTGTGATGTGTATTCATTACAACTTCGGCAGTATGAATTACAATTGATTGATTAGAAATGCAACTAAGCCTCTAAGGTGTAGGAATACCAGCCACCCTATAATTCTATTCAACTGTTGAGTCACTAATCATGTGTGGCTAACATTCTATATATCTTATTTGAAAAGGGATACCTTCCCCCCACCCCCCACCCCCCTCACTTACCGAAACACACACCTATTGAGTGGATGCTGCCATAGGTCTACAGCTTGTAGCAGGCCTCTCACACCTTGGTGGAAGACTCACGCTACGTCACACACCAAGTGACCTGTCTGCCAGCCCTGTGCGGCGGTGGAGGCTTTGTTATGGTGTGGAAGCTCTGTCAGTGGCTAGTGTTTAGTTACCCAGTGAGCTGTAGCCGTAAGAATTATACTACAACGTATATAATTGAACAGTAAATGCACTGGTACAAAGTAGTCCGGGACGTTGCAGTGGCCCTTTAACCTGTCTGTGTATGGTGCTAACCCCATACAGCCACTCATTGATGTAAGTCACTTAACCTGTCTGTGCATGGTGCTGACCCCATACAGCCACTCATTGATGTAAGTCACGTAACCTGTCTGTGCATGGTGCTGGCCCCATACAGCCACTCATTGATGTAAGTCACTTAACCTGTCTGTGCATGGTACTGGCCCCATACAGCCACTCATTGATGTAAGTCACGTAACCTGTCTGTGCATGGTGCTGACCCCAAACAGCCACTCATTGATGTAAGTCACCTAACCTGTCTGTGCATGGTACTGGCCCCATACAGCCACTCATTGATGTAAGTCACGTAACCTGTCTGTGCATGGTGCTGACCCCAAACAGCCACTCATTGATGTAAGTCACCTAACCTGTTTGTGCATGGTGCTGGCCCCATACAGCCACTCATTGATGTAAGTCACTTAACCTGTCTGTGCATGGTGCTGACCCCATACAGCCACTCATTGATGTAAAATCACTCTTGTTGACTGCGGGACTGGTGTTGTTTAACTGTAATTCGCAACATCGCTTTTCAATGTATAATTTTCCCCTGGTCCTTCTAAAAGTTCTAAATTCGCAAAATTTAAATTAAAGGCCAAATAGTAAAGTCGTGCCCCTGGTGCTCTTAAGACATTCATGTTTCCTTCCTTCTCGTAGATCTTTCCTCCAAAGTGGAAGCCGGGTGACATTATTAAGAAGACAGACCAGGCTAGTTTAAATGACGCCCTTGATGACGTCATGAGGGCCGGTGACCTTCTGCACGACAGACGCTGTGCCATTGGGATCGCTAACGAAGGCACCAAGCCACTGACAGAACCACAGTGGGCACTGAAGAAGGGGCAGATACACACTGTCATGCCTCAGCTGGTCAGGACTGGAGAGACCTCTCTGAATCTATTCATGAAAACTACAGGTAGGTATTTTCTATAATGATAGATTTGCTCAAGCTGAAGTCTTAATTGAGGGAAAGAGATATTACTTTTACTACAATAGCTGTGTGTGCCATTTCTCGAACTAACGGTATCATGACAGTTCAAGTAGCTCCCCTGATCCCCAGTACATTAGTCCAGTCAAAATTGGTAGATATAGAAATACCTAAAATTACCGCCCATATGTGTCTACCCCTGCCATTTCCTACTACACTGCTGAAGTTATAGTTTTGTAAATACAAAGACACATGCTATATGGCAGGTTACGCGACGGGAACGGCTGGTGTGGTGTCTTACAATATAAACGGTACCGACTACAAAGTGGCCGTCATGTGGAGTGTACCCTTTGATACCAACCTATACGACCTCTGGTTCAACATCAAGGTTAGAAAACAGTTTTAGATTATAAATAATGAGTCAGTTCCAACCCTTGCAAAGAGTCATTCCCAGTGGGCACAGAACATTGAATCAACATTGAAAACTGGTTAACAATGTTGATTCAATGTTGATGCAACATTGATTCAACATTCAACTGAGTTTTGTGCCCACTGGGTTATGCTGCTTCTAGGTGTACCCCAAGGGGGGGGGGGCTAATAATAATGAAAATATATATTAGCACTTGAAATGTTCATTTAAAGTGACCTTTTCAAATGTTATAAAATTAGTCAATTTCAATCATTATAAAGAGTATAACTTAACACTTTAAATCTTGATTTAAAGTGAGTTTTTCAAATATTAGATAACGAGTCAGTTCCAACCTTTGCAAAGAGTAATGCAAATAGTCCATGAATTCTGTTTAGGTGTACCCCAAGTGGGTGGCTACCAACTCTGACCTTTGGAGTCATATGTACTACAACAGTGGACCGTGGAAGGCCGGTTATGCTAACAGGGAAGAGTTTGGTGTCAAGGTCAGTGGCAAGGTCAAGGTTAAAAGGGAGGTCAATATCATTGTCAATATCAAGGTCAAGGTCAAGAATTAATTTAAATATGAAGAATACCAGTTATTTGATTACTTTTACTAAAGGTGGAATTTGATATGAAATATAGCTTTATAAATGAAGTTTTACGCAAAGAATGGTGGTTTTCATTGTTGGCCAGGTTCGTGGGACAATGTCAGAAGGCTTCAAGTCCAAGTTGGTGGTGTGGATAAACGCTGATAACCTGGACATCAACGGAGACTACGACCTTCACACCGAGTGTGGCTACCATGCTGTATGTACAATGCCACCATTTATTATATCTATGCACAGCATTGATGTAGGAATTATGATTCAGGGTCAGGTTCAAACTCAAGGTCATTTTAGTGAATTGGGGATGAAATAATATGCTTGTATAAAAACAAGTTTTAAAAGAAAACCATGTTACACTTTGAGCAATTGAGGCAAACATGATAACTGGCACCATTTTTAGGACATCCCGTATCTTCATTACCCATTACCAAACATGTACTTCCTGTTTCAGGGGTTGTTCGGTCATATTACTGTAATCTATATTCTACTGTTTAAGGGGTGGTTTATTTACTACTGTAACCTATGCTGTCCTGTTTCAGGGGTGGTTTGGCTACTACTGTAACCCATACTGTCCTGTTTCGGGGTGGTTCAGCTACTACTGTAACCCATACTGTCCTGTTTCAGGGGTGGTTCGGCTACTACTGTAACCCATACTGTCCTGTTTCAGGGGTGGTTCATCTACTACTTTAACCCATACTGTCCTGTTTCAGGGGTGGTTCTGCTACTACTGTATACTGTCCTGTTTCAGGGATGGTTCATCTATTACTATAACCCATACTGTCCTGTTTCAGGAGTGGTTCGGCTACTACTGTAACCCCTACTGTCCTGTTTCAGGGGTGGTTTGGCTACTACTGTAACCCCTGCTGTCCTGTTTCAGGGGTGGTTTGGCTACTACTGTAACCCATACTGTCCTGTTTCAGGAGTGGTTCGGCTACTACTGCAACCAGGAGTGTCTTGGTTCCGGGTGGTGCTGGGTAAACAAGGGCTGCAGTTACAACACTGACTGCTCCGGCCGCCATGTTTGTTACACCTGATGCTGACCTTAGATGGCTTCCCTCTGATGACTGATGCTGACCTTAGATGGCTTCCCTCTGATGACTTTGTCACACCACTTACATATAATATATATCCTTAATGATCTTGTCTGCTCTTTGATATTTCACTATCGACCTGGGTGAATTAGATATTTAACAGGTTTTAATGGTATTGCAATCAAGTGATTGAGAGGAAGCAAATAATAAAATATAATGTTCTACAATTCTTACCTATATCAGAGTTCAATATAAAAATGAGCATCCCCTGACAGCAGATTAAGAGCAGATTAAAAGCAAACTTTTGAGGTTGTAACATTTTTCCTATAATAATAAACAAACTGATAAATAATGGAGACACTTTTGTACATTTGGTTTGGGTTTGTTTACAGACAGAATGGATGTTCATTTAAAGTTTGTGAAATTGGCAATAGAAAAATGCGTCGAATTTTAATTGTTCAGGTTGGCCACTATTCCATAGTGGAATAATACATATCAAAGCCTGAGACACCTGTACTATACTTATCAGGTTTCATCAAAATTAATAACCCCTTAAGATGGTATCATGGTGATATAGTGCATTGTTGCCTTTGTTGTCATGATGCATGGTCCATTGTATCAGGCATATTGGATCGATACTCTCATATATGGATGGCATGATGCACTGACAGAGTATCAATGAGTTGCTCGCTGGCACCTCATAGAGGCATCATGATGACATACTATGTCAAGATTATATGTCGTCCTAAATAGTTATCAAGCAATAATACTCCAAATGATTAATGGTAATCTGACACAATCCCCACCCTGCAGAGGGCCACTTTACTGTGTGAAGAAATGTGCACATGACCAGCCGTAATAAGATGATAATATGTGAAGAGGCCGTGTGACCTTACTCTCGTTCCCAAATCCTTCCGAAGGAAGGCTCTGGTAACTGCCAAATGTTAGGATTTTGCTGGGTCTGGGCAACCCCTGCTGGTAGGCTGAAACCAGCGAACAGGAACAGGAAATGGAACCAGAAAGCCTGATGGTAAATCTACCTAAAACTACAATCATACATTCTGGTTCCATTTCCTGTTCCTGTTCACTGGTTCCAGCCTACCAGCAGGGGTTGCCCAGACCCAGCCAAAATCCAAAGTTCAAGGTCATTTGGCTGTCCCAAGAGCCTTCCTTCGGAAGGATTTGAGAACGTGAGTAGTGTGACCTCAGCAGCGACATACATTATGCATACAGAATTATCCTGCTCAGTTCATACCCATTTGCCAATTATTTAAAGCTAGATTCCATAAAAACATGAAGATCCATTTCTGACCACTTACCCCCCCCCCCCCAAGCTATTCAAGGCTTTTATATTGGATTTCTCAATAAACATAAAAGTCGAAATACAATTACATTTGTTTTCATCGGAAAGCAGAAGAGGTTGATACATACAATCATGACAGAATTTAGTATAGCATTAGTGAAACAGCACGTCCATAACATGGATTAATTATAATCGTTAACAATTAACGTACTTGCATGCTTGAGGTCCTTCGCAGTTTTTAAATTATGCAGGTTTATATTAAAGTACTTTCACAACTTTAGGTGTCGTTGAACTGATGACCTGTGTGATAAAACAAGTTGAGTGGTGGAGAGGGTATTGTTGTACACTGAGTGCGGTGTAGGGCTGGCAGTACTTAAAGGGAACAGAGTAGACCAGCTGGCAATAGCTGGACACTATTCAGAAGGACCTGTTAGAGAGAGGGAAGAGCACTGGTCATCATGCTGCTATATCTCCTGGCATTGTAAGTGTCTCTACAGCATCTAGACACGTTATTTAGGCCATTTAGCTGACAATTAGTGTTCGTTTTCTTGAATGAATAGATACTGTTACAGCTTTTTAGGCAACTTCTGATTTATGATTTTAATCATGAAGTGTATTGACCCACCAGCTTCCTCCCATGTTTTGTTAAGCAAACAGTTTTCAGATTTCTATTGTATTATACACATATCGTAAAGTCTCGCGTAGAAGACTCACAAGTCAGATCGCCAGTGTGACTCATAGAATCGGCCCAAGGACTAGGTGTGGCTTATACGCAAGTTTTTAGATGTATACTACAGTACTAAAGTTGCCATGATCAGAACCTCTGTGCACCTTATGTAATTTGTAAAAATTAGGGATGAATGTCAACCTCGTATACCTTTCAGGTTGTCCCTGATATTTGCGTACAAGTTGGTGTATATTGAAGAATACAGAACCCCTAATTCTGTTCATTGGTGTCTTTTTAACATGAATGTTTTCTACAATATTATTGTAGTGTGTGTGTGGGTGTGGCTGTGTCGGCCCGCCTGGAGCCCCCGTCCCACCTCACCGTCCCCATACCTCGTGTACATGGGGAGGAGGAGGGCAAGTTCCCCTGGGGTCTGGAGAAGGAGGAGGACTATCCCCACCCACCTTTGGAAGAACTACCTGAACAACCCCTTATAGATGTGAGTACGCCTGTACAACTGCTAAGTGTATCAACCCTACTAACTGTAGTAACTACACTTAGCATTTGGCCATCCAACTGCTAAGTGTATAAAAAAAACTGCTAAGTGTATCAAGTTTTATTGATACAGTTAACCCTTCTCAGGGCGGCCAAAAATTGATGCTGCTAGCTGGGAGGGCGAGCCTCTTTGCAGGAGTTTTCCCTAAGGACGAGCCTATGCTAAATCCCATACAGTTATGATGACTATAGTCGATGCTTGCCCTGCCATGGCATCGACTATAGTTGATGGTCGCCCACAAAGGGTTAAGGACATTAAGTACTAACATTGAGAGAAGGTTGACATAACTGGGCCAGAGGACTGATTAGTGAAAAGGATGTGTGAGGGTAGACAAAAAATGCAACACATAAGTTTCACAGTTCACCATTGAGAATCAAATAGAAACCAACCATGTGTATTATTTTATAAGTTTATGACTCTGTCTTTGGATTTTGTAGAAGATCCAAATTTTACACTGAAAATGGATTCTATAACCCACAAAATTGCAATTTTGACCCAATAAATTAATTCCATGGCCCAAGAAATAAATTCCTGACATGTTACACTATATTCCTATTATGATACAGATAGCATTTATTGATGCAGTTGGACATCCCTATAACAGACATCCCTGGAAATTGATACACTTAGCAGTCTTTTGATACAGATAGCAGTTGGATAGTTGACTGTTTAGTATAGTTACTACAGTTAGCAGGATTGATACACTGAGCAGTTGTACACCCCCCCCCCCCCACTCCCCCCCCCCTCACTACCTGTTGACACCCAACTACCTGAACAACCCCCTAGGCCTATAGATGTGACTATCCCATTGTAAGGAAATTGAAATTCCAATGTCATCTCACTGGTATGCACTCCTTGTCAATTCTCGCACATTTTGACAGTGTTTCGAAGAGACATCTGGCAAAGTTGCATTTAAAACTGAAACAACCTGCTCATGTGCAATTATAACGGTTCTATTCAACATTTTTGATGAGACTTTATTTCCCCCAGATCTTCCCCCCGAAATGGCACCCTGGTGATGTCCTCCCTAAGACGGCACACTCTGACGTCGACCAGGCCCTTGATGACGTCATGAGGGCTGGTGAAATCATGGAGGACCGGAGGTAGGCTTAGATTCTTATTCTTTTTTATATACCAGAATGTCTTTAATAATCATTTGATTGATAAAATTAATTTAGTATTTTTTCCCCGACATGTTCTTTTAATTTCGGCATAAAACTGTAGAAGTTGTATTTAGAAAATTCACATACTTCAGATGTTTCTTTCCAACTCTACACAGTTATTGCAGCTATGCACCATAAATACCTAGTTTGAAAACATTATACAATAGCTGAAAGTATTAAAGTACTCGGCACTCATAATCATGCCATATATATATATATATATATATATATATATATATATATATATATATATATATATATATATATATATATATATATGTAACAAGAAATTACTGTGGATTTCATGTGTATAATACAATTGGTCTTGGCGGGAGTCGCCACCGGATCTGGCCGGATAACAGTTAGTAGCGCGCATGCGCCGGGTTCAACTTCCGCCTTGCTCGGGTAGGATAGGCCATTGAGCTTCCACCCTTCGCCGTGTTATGATCGTCAGCGCAAAATAGCAGAAATTTAATTGTTTTGAGAGAACTGTGAGCGCTATAATTGGAGCAGGACGATTGTAAGGCTGTTCTTCACGTGCTGAGAGAGGAATTGCAGGGATATTAGCAGAAATTGATCGTCTATCGTCGGTTTGGTCCAGTCGAATGCAAACGACGACACGTTGGGAGGCGCCATCTTGTGTGAGCTGTAGGAGTTACCGGTGTGTATGAAATTCACGAGAGGGCGTATAGAGTCCTTATCGTGAAAAACCTTCGTAAATGCCTAAAAAACAGTGTTTAAATTGTGGTCTGGAATACGATGGACGTACAAATCCGGGAAATGACTCTTGTCGGCCGTGCTCACGACTTACCGGTGAGGATTCTAATAACACTGTTGGGAGAACGTCCGAGACCAGACAAGGTGGAGATGAAGGTACGCATCGTGTTGACATTGACGACAGGGGAGGAGGAGGAGATTACTCATCAGAAAGTGTATTGGGTAGAAAAAGCTCCCCTGACGAGAGTAAATCTGGAAAAGGAGATGGCAGAGTTGCAGGAGGAAATGGGCCTGATGTTGGGGGCGCAGAGGCAAGGGGCGCAGGATCGATGGTTCAATCGGAGAGTTATTTAGAGCAGGCTTCAGAAAAGGCTATGCTGGAAACTTTGAGGTCAGAGTTATCTTACGAGAAGGAATGGTTGAAGTCTATGGAATCTAGTGAAGAAGTAGCTAGGTTGAGGGCTGAAGTGGCAGAGACAAGAAGGAAGTCGATGAAGTTGGAGTTAAAGAGGATCAAGTCCGATGAGATATCGGATGAGTGCTATCACAGAGCTGAGTCTCATGAGCAGGTTAAGCATAACTTGATTGAGCAGGCACTGCAGAGAGATGCTGAGAGGCAGTCAGAGATACTCGAGAAACAGAAACAGTCTATGAAGGGTGCAGGTGGAGGTAGACCTAAGCCAGGTAAAAGTGCCAGTGTGATGAGGGGCAAAGAGACATTGAAGACAGGTGTGATTGAGACGTCGGGGGAGTCCGGTGAGTTGGAGATTGATGAGCCCTTATTGGAGGGGAGTGATGGCGAGCCAGGGGAAGAGCCGGTGACAGAGACCAAGAAGAATCCCAAGAACAAGTCCAAAAAGAAAAAGTCCAAAAAGAAGAAGTCTAAAAAGGTTGAGGTGTCTTCAGACGAGTCATCTGAGGAAGTGTCAAATGGTGAGGACGGTGGTTTTGATTTTGATCTTCAAAGGTTATTGCCAAGAAAGGACAAGAAAAAGACTTTAAATTACAAAGAACTCTTGTATTATTCTCTGCGGGATGTAGAGGGTTTGTTAGAGAAAGGGGAAGCTGTGGGGCCTTATGTGGGACACCTGCGCTTCATGGTGGGGAAAGATTTGAAGCAGTACAAATACGAAAATATTGTACAATACGACGCCATGGTGAGAGAACAGGCAGCGGATGATGGGCTGAGGGCATTTGGCAGGCGTAACAGTGATTTGGTCCATGAGAATTTGGGTAGTGATGCTGTATTACCCAAATCAGAAAGAGGGAAGTGGGGCGGTCGTGCTAGGGGGAGAGGGTGGGGGGGGAGGGGGGGAAGGGGGATGGACATCAGGCAGCAGGCTTGTTATCAGTGGAATGATGGCAGGTGTATGTGGGGGGATGCTTGCTTCCGCAAGCACGTGTGTGCTGAATGTGGGGGTGATCACGTGGCTGTAAAATGTGGGGCGGGGGTGGGGAGGGGCAGGGGGGGGGGGGTGTAAATCCTAGGTAGGGGATAGAGCTGACAATTGTATGTATGGGAAGGTGTGTGTGTGTGTTTGTATGTGGTATGTGGTTAGTGGCTGTAAAATTGTGTATGCAAATATTGGCGAGCATTATATTATCAGAGATGTATGTAGTAGTGATGGATTTGTTGATAGAATGTGGTTTTCATTCAGCCGAAGAGATTGTGACGATAATTATGAGTTGTTTATGTAAAATATGTCCAACACTGTGTGGGATGGTATCGCGAGATGATACGGTATTTAATAAGTGTTTGAGACATAAATTGGGGAATACCGGTATGTATTCTGGGCATAAATTGGATTGTATGAGATATGAGCTACCTGTTGTAATCAAAGGTGATACTGGAGGATCTGTAGTATTACCCAAGTTGAGAGGGGGTACTGTAAGAGATTTGATGAAAGAGAATGAGTGTTCCGGTGGTACCAGTATGTTACAATTTGTTGACAAGTGGGGTGATTTTCACCTGTGTGTTGAGCATTGTGTGCATTACATTGATGAGGTCAGGATTTTGTTAAAGCCTTGCCAAATGTTTATGGAGATTTGTTCAAGCGGTATTTGGAATGATGATTTGGAATTTATATTTGAAAGTAGTTTGTATGGATGTAGGATTGTGAATCAGGATATTGATACTAATTATGATTGTAGAAATTATTTGTCGATTGAGAAGAAGGAGGCTAGAATATGTATGGATAACACTGTACGGGAGGAATTATTGGAAGGTATTATTAGTATTGTGGAAAAAAAGCCAAAATGTATTCATTCTTTGGGGGCAATTTTTAAGGATGAAGGTGCATCAATTCGTTGTATAACTGATGCTAGTCGTCCTAGAGAAATGAGTATTTATAATTACATGGAGGATGTGGTGCAGAAATTCAGTTATATTACGGTCAAAGATGTGGCTAAAGAAATGACCCCCGACTGTGTAATGGCGGTATTGGATATTAAAGGAGCTTATCGTTCGATTCCGGTATGTAGTGATCAGAGAACTCTGCAGGGGTTCAGATGGAAGATTGATGGAAAAAATGAATTTCTGGTGAACAATAGTTTGGCGTTTGGACTGAAGTCAGCTCCATATATTTTTACTCAATTTACTGAATTTATTGTAACTTGTATGAAAGCTAGAGGTTATGATAGGATTTTCGGGTATCTTGATGATTTTTTAATCATGGAAAATTCGGTGGTAAATTGTTGGATGGCTTTAAATGTATTAGTGAAATTATTGCGTGGTTTTGGTTTTTATATAAATTATAAAAAGCTGGTTTGTCCAATGAAAAGAGTGAGATATTTAGGTATTGAATTGTCGTCTATTGATATGCGGTTGTATCTGCCTGATGATAAACTTGTTAAATTGTCAAAATTAATCAATGAATTTATAATGAAAAAATGTGTTACAAAGAAGGAGCTTCAGCAATTAGTGGGTGTGCTATCACACTGCAGTACCGTGGTTCGAGGTGGTAGAACATTTTCGAGGCGTGCTATTAATCTGATAAATACGGTACAGGAACAACATGACAAGATATATTTGGATGAATTTATTAGAGATGATTTTGGTTGGTGGAAATCTTTTGCTGCAATGTTCAATGGTAAGGCGGCGGTGATCAATGTGGAATTTGAGAATTGTTTGACGTTTTATTCAGATGCGTCAATGTTGGGGTTTGGTGCATATTACGGTACTGACTGGTTTTATGGAGTTTGGGATAATGTGATACCGGTTGACTTTGACTATGTGAATCATTTTGAAAAAGGCCCTATAGAGATTTTGAAATCTTCAGCTGAAAGGGAATTATGGCCTATATTGATGGCGTGTGTGAGATGGGGTTATGACTGGAAAAATAAGGCAGTACATGTATTTACGGACAATGTGGCTGTGGAGATTATGTTGAAGACTGGTAGGTCTAGGAATGTATTATGTATGCAGTGGTTGAGGGAAATTTTCTGGAGTAGTTTTGTTTATAATTTTGAGCTGTTTCCACATAGGATAAGTAGTAAAGAGAATGTGTTTTGTGATGCCTTGTCGCGTGTTGTAGGTAGCAGGGCTAGGTATATAAGCAGGCAGTATGCTGCTAGCAGAAGATTTTGTTGTTTAAGTCCAAATACCGGTATGTGTGTGTGTAAGAGAGGCGATTGTTGATGTAGGCCTGACTACCGGTAGTATTGTGTGGTTACGTAGTAGTAATTTTTTTTTTTTGGTTTTGTTTTAGATGACGAGCTGTTGACTGAGGTATTGCGTTTGGAAGAATTATATTATTCCGAAAATACAAAAAGAACTAGAAATGTACAGGTCAGGAGATATGAGAATTTCTGTTTGAGTCAAGGACATGTGTGTTATCCTTTAAATTCATTAGTGATGAGACGTTATATTGCTTTTTTGAGTAAAGACCTTTGTTATTCATCTATACAACAATATGTGTCAGTGATAATTGTGCATTCAAAAAGATTAGGTTATCCAGATGAGACTAGACAGAGTTTGAGTCTGTTGTGGATTTTGGGAGGGGTGAAGCGTTGGAAGGGTGATTATGTGCAATCATCTAAATGTTTGTTCCCAGAGCATTTGTTGAAGATAAAAGATTTGTTAGATCTGAGGAGGATGGAGGATATTGTGTTTTGGGTAGCGTGTTTGTTAATGTTTAGAACTCTACTTAGAGGCGCAAATGTGTTGGATTCTGATATGACATTATTATTTGATGATGTTGAGTTTACAGAGTGGGGTTTTTTGTTGTATGTGCGTAAAACGAAAACGATTCAGTATAAACAGAGAGTGTTGGTTATACCGGTAACGGGTGTGTTGGATCATCCTTTATGTATGTTAAAGTTCTTAGAATTAGTGTGTAGATTCAGTGGAACTGGACCTGGATTACCCTTGTTAGGTTGGTTAAAGCATGGTAGGAGATGTGTGGCTTCTTACAGCTGGTTTATGAAGAAATTGTCTGGTTTGTGTGAACGTTTGGGTTTGTCAGGTAAATATGGTACCCATAGCCTTAGGCATGGGGGAGCTACTACCTTATCGATGGTAGGCATGGATTTGAGTGATATATCAAAGAAAGGTGATTGGAAAAGCATTTGTGTATTACGTTATTTAAACAGACCTTTAATTAATATGGTAAAAGAGGAACGAGTATGGGGAAAAAGAGTGTTGGATTTTGTGTTATAAACTGTTGATGTAAGGTTGTGGTTTGGTTGGGGGGTTTGGAGGGTTGTTTTTGAGCCCAATCCGATGTACCCAAAAACTATGCTTTGTTTATTTGTTCAAGTTGTTAAGCTTAGAGCTCGAGGATTATGTAACAAGAAATTACTGTGGATTTCATGTGTATAATACGATTGGTCTTGGCGGGAGTCGCCACCGGATCTGGCCGGATAACAGTTAGTAGCGCGCATGCGCCGGGTTCAACTTCCGCCTTGCTCGGGTAGGATAGGCCATTGAGCTTCCACCCTTCGCCGTGTTATGATCGTCAGCGCAAAATAGCAGAAATTTAATTTTTATATTGGTTTATTGTTATTGTTAATAAAAGGAGAGGGTTGTTTTTGAGCCTAATCCGATGTACCCAAAAACTATGCTTTGTTTATTTGTTCAAGTTGTTAAGCTTAGAGCTCGAGGATTATATATATATATATATATATATATATATATATATATATATATATATATATATATATATATACATATATATATATATATATATATATATATATATATATATATATATGTATATACTGATAACACATGTATGCTGTGCTTCCCCCTTTTTTCATTTGAAGTAATTACCATTATTTCGTTTCTTTTTTTTCCACGCCCACAGGTGTGCTATTGGTGTAGCTAATGAAGGAGAGACACACACCTTCTCCAACCCGCAGTGGGCGCTATTCAGCGGCCTTATTCAGGCCGCCATGCCTTATACTGTAGGCACCGGCAAGACATCACTCAACCTCTTTGTCAAAAAGTCAGGTATAGCCTTTCTCTAACTCTGTAACTGTAAGGACGACATAGTGCGCTGTGTGCCCTTTGCCATCATGCCCTGTCCAATTCAGGAACTGTTGCAATATTTGAAAATAATAAATGCATTTGAGTGTAATCACAGATTAAGCAGCGAGCAACCGTATCATGGCCTTATATCTTATTCATAAAAGTCTGGTGGAGACGCTTGATCAGTTGATAAAAATGAGTTGACCAAAATAGGAGCTAGCATGAACATATGATATATATATATATGTTCTAGGAACTACAACACCTGTCACCTGTACACGACCCTGGCCTGGTTTAACTATTTCAGTCCTATCTGTAAAGATATTTTCTTCTATGAGACAGCAGGACTGCGGAGAATGTCTTAAGCCTTAATTTCACCAAAAATAATTTCCCTCGAGTAACAGAGCGATTTGACCAGGAGCCATCTTATTGAATTCTGCAAAAATCATTAGTGTTTAGAAAGACATAATCCTGAAAAATAATAATCCTCTCAAATATTATGGATCGAAGAATCGGGTCTAGGCTTCATTCGATAAACATTATAGATAAACTAGAGGTCTTTCTTTTCTAAAAACTAACATTCAAAAAGAAACTACTTTAATAATATTGTGTCTATTTGGTATGTCTCCGTGCAGGTTTGGCGGCGGGCACGGTGGGTGTGTTCAGTTACGACATTGACGGCACCGACTACAAACTGGCCGTCATGTGGAGCGTGCCTTACGACTTCAACATCTGGGACTCGTGGTTTAACTTCAAGGTGGGTTCATGATCATTTCTGACTAAAGGAAATTAATACACCACAGACATTTTGACGCTCATCGGTCGTCATGGTGTATTGCCATAGTGGTAAATTGTTTAACGACTGAGTGTGTGTTGCACAAAGAAATAGGTGGTGAATTGGGGCCTTTAGAGTAGGATTAAAGGGTTTATTACACTGCAGAATATCTTCATACAACCACCCATCAAACTGCTGCTTTCTGGTCTGAAAATCGAAACAAAAATGCTATTGACAGTTCGAACTGTCAATAGTGGAAAATAATTCTGTTATTGACAGTTCACACTGTCAACAGTGGAAATTATTCCTGTTATTGACAGTTCCTCATGTGAACTGTCAATAACAGGAATATTTCTGTCTTATTGACAGTTCCCACTGACATTGAAGTCAAAAAAAAAATTTTTGTCAAAAGTGTTTTTTTCACCAAAATCGGTTTTGCCCGCACAATCGGTTTTGTCCTCAAAATCGGCCAAAATCGGTTTTGCCCCCAGAATCGGTTTTGCCCCCGGAATTGGTCAAATCGGTTTTGCCACCAAAACGGTCAAAATGGTTTTGGAGCCAAAATCGGTTTGGAGCCAAAATCGGTCAAATTGGTTTTGGAGCCAAAATCGGTCAAATTGGTTTTGGAGCCAAAATCGGTCAAATTGGTTTTGGAGCCAAAATCGGTTTGGCCCAAAAATTGGTTTTGCCCCAAAGATCGGTTTGGCCCAACAATCGGTTTTGCACTAAAATCAACTTTTCCATCAAAATCGACTTTTCCCCCAATATCGACTTTTCCACCAAAATCCACTTTCCACCAAAATCGACCTTACCACCAAAATCGACTTTTCCACCAAAATCGACCTTTCCACCAAAATCGACTTTTCCACCAAAATCGACTTTTCCATCAAAATCGACTTTTCCATCAAAATCGACTTTTCCACCAAAATCGCTCTCAGGATTGACAATTATGATAAGGAACTGTCAATAACAGAGGAGATTCCCACTATTGACAGTTCGGTGAAGAACTGTCAATAATGCTATAATTTACCACTATTGACAGTTTGAACTGTCAATAAGAGAAAAATATCCCACTATTGACAGTCTGAACTGTCAATAAGGGGAAAGTTTTCCACTGTTGACAGTTTGAACTGTCAATAGCTAAATCAAGGTGGCCCAGCTATTGACAGTGCAAATTGTCAATAGTAGAAAACAATCTTCTTATTGACAGTTCGAACTGTCAATACCAGGATATAATTCCCTTATTGACAGTTCAAACTGTCAATACCAAGATATAATTTCCTTATTGACAGTTCACACTGGCAATAAGAGATTAATTTTCTCTTATTGACAGTTCCTTTTTGGAACTGTCAATAAGAGAATTTTTTTCCCTTATTGACAGTTCGAACCGTCAATAAGGGCATTATATCCTGGTATTGACACTTTGAACTGTCAATAAGGGAATTTTATTCTCTTATTGACAGTTCGAACTGTCAATAGTCACGGCCAAATCGAAAGGTGCAGTTGTGTACATACACTAAGGACCTTTACAGCTCCGCCATCCCATCCTCGTCGCCACTGGGGGCCGAACCATAAAAAATATCACGTTCGGAACGTGATTTCACGTCTGGACGTGACCATAACCTACACCCCCACGTGTGGGACGTGATGCTCACGTCTGCTATGTAGGATTTGGTATATATTGCTTATTTTCAACCGTATCTCCTCTAAAATGTATCAGAAAATGTTAGCTATGCTGAGAGAACAATCATTCACAATTTCAATCAAAACAAATACTAAATTATTTTTTTCATTTAGGTTGCTGATATTTGCTACTTGGAGATTTTAGGTGTAAGTTCCAAACGTGGACAAAACGTGGACAAACGTGGACAAAACGTGATGGACACGTTTGAAACGTGATTTTTTTATGGGTAGCTGAATTCTCACGTTCCAAACGTGACATTTTTTATGGTTCGGCCCCATGTAGTGTATCAACGGACGTCTGTGATCACACAAGACGGAGTCACTCAGTGTGAGTCATCATTTATAGTCCAAAATGTATCAATGTTTTGTCTCACTTTGTTACTTTCTTATTAGGTGTACCCCAAGTCAGTGGCTACAGACATGGCCCTGTGGAGACACCTGTACTACGACGCAGGACCGTGGAAACCTCTTGGTTATCAGTCACGGGAGGAGTTTGGGGTCACGGTCAGTCTTAAAACTATAGTTACCAAAACCCTAATCTTTGAGTTTAATATATAGGATGCAATGTTCGATAATACTGACATCACTATATTTCTTTACCGATATGCCCTTATAACGTACGAGTAAAAGCAACATTATCAATTTAGGATTCTCAGATGTGTAGTTATCTTGCACCTATGCACACCTAGTCCTTTCCCAGGACACTGTACTGGGCTCTTTCATAGTAGAGACATATTATATTTGTGTCTGTCGGCACACTTTGTCATCTCTTATGGCTGGGACTCTGTGTGTATGGTCTAACACTGTGCCCCCCCCCCCCAGGTGCGCGGCGTGATGACGGACCACTACCATTCTAAGCTTATTGTGTGGGTGAACACCGACAACTTCAACCCTAACGGGGGCTACGATCTGTTCACTGACTGTGCCTATCATCCCGTAAGTTCTCTTATATCTTTTGAGTCAATTTGAATAAAAGTTCTGCAAGGTCACAAGTGATCACAGTATGACTGCCTCTGATACCTGGAGGTGTAGGCTCAGGTATAGATTGACTCATGTTGTATAAATTCACACACAGAAAAGCGAGAGTCATTGTCGCTAAAACTACCCTCACCTGAGGGTCAGGCACTGCCTGACTCTCAGGTGAGGGTAGTTTTAGCGACAATGACTCTCACTTTTCTGAGGGTGTTGCCGACAAGCATCAGCATGTGAAAGCAGAGCTTCGCACTTGTACAACCTATATATACTGGGTGCATCCCATTAGTTTATAGTTAAGCAACCTTGGTGTCAACAAAATTTAATCAGACTAATGGATTCATACATACATACATGTATACATACATACATACATGTATACAACACGCAAGAATGATCCACAGTGCAGAGTAGCTTTTCTTTTGATAATCTCTCATCTTATCTATGTTCAAACACATTAACTGACATTCACAATGTACATAGTAAGCAAAACTTGATTTTACTATATCATTCTTGAAGCCAAATACCCCGGTTTGGTCTTCATCCAAAATATACATTGAACAAATTTCTAGAGATTTCGAATCCAGCCTATAATAGACCAAGAAAATAAACCACTATATTTGGCTACGTAGGTCGATTTATTTTACAATTTATTCTAAAATGACATGGTAAGATATGGCCGATTTAACCCCATTCTACGATTCGTGACCTTAAAATAACATTCTCAAAGCACTGAAGGTAGTCTTCATCAAGTTCCTTGACTGTTTGGTTGCAGGGTAAGGTGGCCAAGTTCTGCACCCAGGAGAAGTTTACGAGTGGGTGGTGCTTCGTCGACAAACGGTGCTCCAACAGGAATGAGTGTTCCAATGAGAGCGGGCATCACAACTGTATGTGAACAGGACAGGACAGAAGGAACATGATGAGGACAACTTCTGATGACTTCGGAGGAAATTTGATTATTTTCCTTTTATTGAAATAAAAGAAGAAACATTACCATAGCTTGTCAAACATATCAATTTCAAAGGTGCACGTTAAAGAAATGAATAAAGAGAAAAGCAAAGAAACAGTGATAAAATTCTGGTGATTAACTGAAGTTGATAGTTTACAGCCTCGCCGCTGTCTTACAAAGTCCAGCTAAAATTACAGCCAGAGCATGGTGAATACACTACCATTTACCCGTCCCGAATAAAAGCAATCTAAATCAGACTCAATTATACATTGTGAATTGACCGCCCCCGATGTCGCGAGCTGCACTGATACTATATTCATAATCCTTCATTAACTTGCATGATAGATAGACAAAACTCCTGGAATCTGTTTCACAAAGGCGGTATTAACATATTATAAGACAAAGTGTTTCTAAAGCACCACCACTATTACAATAGACTGATGAGTGTTCAGTGGGTACACTACTCATAAGTCTATTCATCACTTGTAAGTGAGGAGTACAGCAAGTGTTTCACAAGCATTTACTAGTGGTTCTTACAAGTGGTAGGACCACTTTTAAGAAAGTTATGGGTGCAATTTAGGTGTTTCATAAGCCATAAAGCGGGGGGAGGGGTCTATATACCATCTCCTATTTGAAATATGTCTGCATTATTTTATTGAAATATTCTCCTGAAAAAAATATCCTAGTTGAAGTGTACATATTTACAACTTTATCTGAGTTTTTTTGGTATATGTGGCTAGTGTATTTAGTTGTGAAATCACATTTTGTCACAACGAATGGTTATTCTTGACTATGCTATACTCGGTATGAGTGCTAAATAAGGGTCAGAATAGCACAGATAGAATAGGAATAGATTGCTTTTTAAAGTGTTTCACAAATCCTTTTTTATTGGGAGGGGTATTCATCACTAGTAAGGTCACTATTAGAATACTCCTTCTGAAACACCTTATAAAATGACCACTCTATATTCTATTCCGACACATATTCAGCACTCTTAAATCTGATAGAATATTCCACAATAACGATTCCTTGTGAAACACCTTCCTGGTCAGTGTGTTACATTCGCCGTTTCTCACGAGTTACACCCTGGGTTGTCTCCCATGAGGCCGTAGATCTCACAGGCTTAGCCAACCGATGGTTATATCAGGAACTTAATTCAAATAATTAAATTGAGGGTTGCTCTGTTGTGTATGTCATGATTGTAGAACCCAAAGATCGAAAGGTGTGTATAGTAGTGTTGGGGTCCATCACCAGGTGGTAGCACATGTTTCATCCTGATGACATTCCGAGGCAGAGGTTGGCAGAGGAGTTCTCTGTCGGCAGGATCCAAATCTCGAGAAGAGGCGACACTTTTCTAACTCTTCAGCAGAATCCACTCCGTGGCCCAGGCATTACTTACACAAAAGATGAACAAGATACTAGATGATAGAGACCAGAAATTGTCTTATAACATAATTGTATACGTCTAATTGGAAATAACAACTACCAAATGTGACTATATGCCTACATGGGTAGCAAATATTATCACCAGGTCACCGTGTCGACTTTTATCAAAATCATTCTGGCCTAAAATTTCGTCCGTCGATTTTTACAAGGGCCATTTATATATGTCGCTGTGTCGGCCGTGTCGATTTTTAACTCATGCATAGTCACCCAAATTGTATCAATATGTTTTGTTATGCCTCGGCTACGAATGTATACAGTGGTATATATATATGTCGGGCATAACTTCCATTGGGGAAGTTATTCCCATATTAGTGTACATACCAGTGCCACCTAGTGCCTCCCACCGGCACCAGCCGTGGAGCTCTTCTCCAGGGGAGGGGAGGTAGCCAGCAGCAAGCAAGCAGGCAGCAAGGCCAGCAGCAGGCCAGCAGAGACTTATATGCATATCTAGTAATCAGTATGTTGATATTTTCTTCATCCAGAAGATAATATGTCCATTGAGTGCTATACCTGGACTGATGAGGCTTGGTGACATGGCTATCTCTAAAACGATGTAATCGGATCACATGTGCATGGGGGAGGTATGAGCACTTTCGGGTAGCAGCAGTCTCACCGCTTCATGACCTACTTTCTACACTATGGTTTGCTGTTACAGGCATACTTCCTTTAGTCACACACAGCCACCCCTGATCACAAGTCATTTATTTTGTCTCACCAGATATATCACACTCAATCTGATTACCAGCCACACGCAAAGGATAAGCCATATAAATGTTAGTTACAGATATTTTGCACTGGAGAGATTATACAACTAACACTTACCTCAGGTCGAGAAACTATCGGAAATCCCCTGCATATATATATGCCCAACCTATATAGATAGATGTGAAGTACCATGGGTGTTTGCCAGCAGCGTACAACACAATAGTATAGCTATAGGTGTGTGACATAGCATTGACGTCTGTATCACATCATGAGACTCAATCCTCTCGCACATTGGTTTCTATTACCATTATCGTAGCCCCGTGCTGTGTAACACGGTAGGTTAATAATATTATTATGTGAAATCAAGGACTATTGGAAATTTAATACACATCATCGTTGGAATGGAGTTCTTGCACCAGTTCCTCCTTAGTCTTCTAAGACCGGTGATGAAAAGGGTAGGTACTAAGTGCTGCAGCACTCTCTGTAAATATTTTTCACCTTTTACTAATGACTCCACCTTAATCAAATATCACGTTTCATGCAATCACATTTTTCAATACACTATTCAACGTAACTTATGATATATAATATATTATCAAGGTTGGGGACAGTACATTGATTACAGCAGACCATTCTGCACTTGATAAATGACCAAAAAAGAATGAAACAAAAAATGACACTAGTATATTTATGTGTCACAGTTAACTGGCCCTGAACCATCCTACTCACCACTCACCAACCAGCAAGACATTGAGCTCAAGTTAAATGCTCAGTTAGCATCGGCAGACTTATTCCATGACCGCACCTGTGCCATCGCTATCGCAAATAATGGAAGAAATGCCAAGCTACAAAACCCACAGTGGTATCTGTACAGCGGACACATGCACACAAATATGCAATGTGACATCGAGCCAGGGTGCTTTTTTGTGGGACTCTTTGTCAAAAAGAAAGGTGATTGCATTGGACTTGAAATATCATCTCTGTAGTTTTGTTACGAATACTATATAGAACTGAATAACCAATGTCTTTTGAATAATATTAGTTATCCAAAGTACTTGTTTTGATATCAATGATATTTCAATACATAAGATGCAAACATTATTTGACCCCTGGGGGTGGGATCAGAAGATTTTGATGCCTGAGGGCGGGGCTAAAAAGTCCACATGTTACCAGATATACCGGTATATATGTAATATTGGTCAGGTCAGAAAGTGCCTATTTTGGTAAGTGTACTACAGGGGATGACAGAAGGAACTTGGACCACTCTCACAGGAAAAGGGAAAAATGCCTGCACATTTAAACACATTATAACCTTGAATGCATATATGGGTCCATGTGGCAGAATGACCGGCCGGATATGGTAATGAACTTGTATACATGTAAATCCTTCAAATAAAAACCCTGTAAAAAATCCACAAGACGTGTCAGGTGTTGTTCACAAAACCATTAGTATCGAAGGGAGGTTTTAGCTCCAGACGCCTCAGATTCTCTGGTATCTTCACCCCCCCCTTCACTCTTCCATGAACACATTTAAAAACCCTTAAATTCTAGGTTGTGCAACAGGCACAGTGGGAGTCCTGTCCTATGACATAGCAGGCACAGATCAGAAGGTTGCCATCTTATGGAGCGTGCCCTTTGACTTCAATATCTACAAGGTCTGGTACAACATCAAGGTGAGACACATGATGTTTAGGTATTTCTTCTTAACTTAGGCTGTTATTCATAATTCCTGATTATAATGTTAACTTTTGTCATCCCTAGATGTTTACATATAAGTTTTCACATTTGTTGATATACCATATTCGACGTAATAAGCGCCCTGGGTACTCAAAAAATAATTAGGAAAATCTGCCTCAAATATCCATTTTGATATGCGCCCCCCTTGGCTGCCTTAGACAGATCTCTGTGGCCTATAGAATGCTTCTACTCACGCCTATGCCTTCACACTCGGCTGGGCCTTAACACCTGCACAGGCGTGAAGTGCCGTATGCCACACAAAAGTGTGAGAAACAGCAAAAGAAATATTTGGAGGCACATAAAAAAGTATGGAAAAATCAGAAAAGGGGGGGCTGCTTATTACGGGGAGGGCGCTTATTACGTCGAATACAGTATGTTATATATCATGTCCTGTCAGCTGTTTCCACAGAACACAGCCACAGACTACAAGATGTACTACGACATGTAATAAGCTGGGACTCCACTACCCGATTTTGTCGTCAGATCGGAGCAATTCTCACAAATCGGACCCAAACAGATCTGAATAAAAGCAAATATAGACAAATTCTAACATTTGAGCATCCATGTTACCCTGATCTGGCAGATTTACTTTCGTGAGAATGGACCAGATAATCGGTTAGTGGAGCCCCAGCTTTACAAGGATTCTCATGTCTGTAGATCTGGAGCTTGGAAAGTCAGGCCTGAGGATTGTGACGTTAAAGTTGGTACATCTACATTTTTTTTAAACGTAAACACTTAAACATGTAGCACACATTGTGCAAGTATCATATATATTTAGCGACTGGGCAACAATAAACTGTTATCCATGAGCAGTAAGAACTTCAAAGCGCATGACAGCCAAAGTGACTGGACATTGGGACCTCTGAGATTATGTTTTTATATTCCTCAGAATGAGTGCCTCTAGCAGCCAGAAAAGTACTTTCATAAACCTAACTGTCACTAAGGCCAAAAAAAAAGATGAACGGTGTGTTTCAGGCAACGCGACCCTAGTTTCAAAAAAGGGCAAACCCTAGCATTTTTTTCTGATTTCGAAGAGTTTTTCTCTTTTTTTGCAAAATATTCATTTTTTTCGGAAATTTTTGCATTTTAACCAGGAAGAACAAATCCCATGCCTAATTAATTGTCCGACCTCAGGAAATTTCTTTTTAACAAGAATGTCCAACAATTTCATGATATTCCTAGCTATTGTAAGAATTGGTGACAGTGCTACACATAACAGCTAATGGACCTATCCTGAGTCAGGATGATGAAACCTGACAGAAGAGCATCTGTGGTGATCAGGACATTGAGAAAAGGAGAGGCACAGGAACCCAGTGCAGGTTATATAAGAGGGTGGTGTAAGAGATGTTAAAATAACGTGGCCATCGTAGTCCATACTGGTGAGTCGTCCTGATGACCGACGAGTCGATGTGGTGGTTCGCCACTCATTCGAGGTACCTCCAACATCCAAAAAAATAGCAAAAAAAAACGGCCTACCTACCCTAAATTTGTTGACCATGTTGCCTGAAACGCACCTTTTTTTTCGGCCTAGCTTTCCTAAAATAAATAAATAAAGACAAATTTAGGTCATAATATGATATTCAACATTAAACGTTTTTGCAGTATATATTCTTCATTATATCTCATAAAATACCTGTGAATGTTGATAACTATCACTGAGGGGAAATGTCATTCAATAATTATGAAATATTAATTCAGGTGCAAGCCACAATGACGGACAACGTCCACTGTAAGCTTATTGTATGGGTGGATGCAGATGAACTGACTTTAGATACCCGTCAGAAAAAGGTGAGTCTGACACACAATCACTCATAACAATGAAATTCAGTCAATACTCTCAATATTGAAATAAAAAGGGCTGTTCCGAGATAGGTTGAATACACTTGGGGATTGTATTTTTAATTTGATACATACAATTCCGCTGTCAATTCAACTGTGCCTATATGATGATGACATTTATAAACAAAAAAAGCACTCTGTAAGACTATAACCCTTACATTTAAATAATGTGTAGTGGTAATATTTAAAAATCCAATCAATGACTGAGCATATAATCTGTATTCATGACCGTGGCTTTCACCATCAGGAAGAAGAGGTGCATCTCGCAGCTGACTTGGAAGATGACAGCTGGAGTGGCATGATGTTTCACATGTCTGGGTAAAGCAAAAAGCATGGATACTGACTGTAATACGTGTATAATGGCAGTATATGGTATTGTGGACAAGCTGGCCAGATGATGTGGTTTATGTTTATGTGTCGTCATGATGCCAGGATTTCAAATCCCTGCCAAACCGAATTATTTTGATGCATGTACATAAATCCAGCCCTGGTGAGCACCTTAACAATAATGGGCGCAGTGCATTAACAATCTTTGCTTTAATAAGTCCTTATTGATTGAAAGGCTGATTCAGTAAGCAGTAAACTAAAATAGGGGCTTGCTGGAGTGTATAGCACATGGAGCGAAATGCCCAAAATGTTGTTTACTTAATCCCAAATCCATGTGATATTAGTCCACTATTTATGGCTACAATCAACTAATATTGATGATCTTTCCAAGCATATTGACAACCACAGGGCAATCCTAGGCAAGGCTAACCTGTGATGGATCATATGAACAGATCATTCTTAATGTGAGTACAGCAGCACTCCATTGGACCATAGGGCAATTATACATCATTATAGTGATAGACTACAATGCTAACTTAATTCATTTTGCCATATTATCTTTGTCATCACCATTTTACTCAAGCCATACAGTTTATATCAATAGTAAAAAAGGGATCTATATATATTAATAGTTGATCAAGAGAGAAGGCATTTATCAGGTTAAAGTAATCATTCTTGTACCACTACTTGTACGCAATCCTCATGTCTTTCGATGTATATCACCCTCTTCTATTTTATATCGTCATTCTTATAAGGGTGAGAATTTTGAAAAATGTCACTTTTGGGTGTTTTTCACGTTCAAACAGCTCTGCAATAAAAATGCCTGCACCCATCCAGTTTAGTTTTTTTCATATAGCAGGGACCAGTCCAAACTTTCAGAAAAATGTAAAATCTTGCATGTACAGTGGATATTTTTCGATTTATGACCCTTGACAGGGCTAAAATACCCCCAAATTGTGCGTTTAGCCTATCTTTACATTTTTCATAACTCCCCCACATTAACAGAAATAGTCAAAACCCTTCCTAATCATGGTTTTCTATTAGTTATATATGTTGTCCAACAGAATCAGTTTCTTTTTGAGATATCTGGCCTAGATTTTTCGCTATGGCCTTTTTTACCTGAAATGGCCCTCATGTAACTGCCGACACTTTTACTTTTGGAGCATCCAGTGGCCTTCCAGTAAGGGGCTCCTAATGTGGATTTTACATTCAAAAGTGGGGGACTAATGCATATCAACACTGGGGGAAAATTTGTGAGGCTACACTGATTTTTAACTTCTCCAGGCCCTAAAGAGTGATTTTGGAATATAATAAAAGTGGAGGCAGTTACGGTAAGTTTCCTCTATAAATCTAGAAATACCCCATGACTATCATCTCTAAGACATGTATAACCATGAGAGGTTATATCAATCTAGATAGGATCTGCAGCCTAATCCCTTGCTCTTGTGTAGTGGGACAAGGGGGCGCAACATTCACATAACTGCCGACACTTTTACGTAACTGCCGATACTTTTACTCTGGTCTATTGTAAAACCTTTCCTGATGCTGTAATATTGTGCATCCCCTGGAAATCTCAAACCAACTTTGGGAAATGGACATGACTTCATAATATAGTGTGATTTTGAAACAGTTCGGCATGTTTTAGTTTACTATAAGGTTGTTAAAGGGTGTCTCAGAGAGAAAATAAACAAAATGTCAACAGAAATCCCTTTTGAGGCCCTAATTATCATCTTAATTGTGTTTTATGTGGTTCATATTATGCCTACACATCCCCTTTAACATTTTAGTATACTATATTTATGCTAAGAACATGCTTTTGATAAATACAGCAGAAAATAGTCATTCAGATAGTAAAAGTGTCGGCAGTTACGCAGAAATGTATTCATTGCCATACACACCTTAATATTAATGGTATAAACATTTTCTCTGCACAGCATGATGAAGGACTATGTGCTGTAATAGCTTGAACAAATAATATATAAATTCTGCTGATTTTTCAATTTGTCAGGGTTGACTAAGAATCCGTAACTGCCGACACTTTTATTATATTTTGTAAAATATACTACTTTCACTCAGTATCATCTCCATATTTTAACAGAGGATGCTCCTATGGGACTTCTACCATCCCAAATAGTCATTTTGCCCATAGTGCACGGCCCTTTCTTTTTCCCGTAAAAGCGACTGGTCTTACATTTTTACCCAAATTTTCCCTTATTTCGACATATTTGGAGGAATACCATTTAGCATAAAATGTGTTAAAACTGGTGTGTTTTAGGTTTGAAATATACGTCCAACCTGTTTTGTACATAGAAATATAGAATAGATAGCTGTGGAAGGTGTTTGGGATATGCAGCAGAGGTTATGCCATGTGATAACCAATGCCGTAACTGCCGACACTTTTACTCTCGTTTTACGAGCTCACCATGCCAAGAGAGGTATCTTTATATGTAAAATGATTCTTGCTATTGGAAGTACACATGTTGAAGATAACACAAAGTGATTTTGATGGCAAAAAGGACTGTTTTGAGAAAATTAGACTAAAGTTGGTGATTTAGTGGAAATATTTCATCATTTTTAATATTTTCGCAAAGTTTCCTGAGCGAAAAATCAAAAAGTTTATGGTCAAGTGTTTTCAAACTTGGTATGCCTATTCACACATACTAAGGCTACTTGTAAATGAATTTAGAAGTCACTGTGGTGTTTCTTAGATATAAAAACTTTGTTGTAATAGTTTTGGGCGTAACTGCCGACACTTTTACTCTACGATGTGTTCGACGGACAATCAAAACTGCACCCCTGGGAGTTAAAGCATGCAATTATTGTTTTCAGACACCTAAGATATATGTCTTTCAATGTAATAAACTTGTGTAAAGATGATTTGAGTTTTTTGAATTTTCACTTTTTGCCCCAGAAAGTGACATTTTTCAAAATTCTGACCCATATCATTGCATTGTCATATGAGTGTAGCATCGTTTGCAATACATTGACAATACTCTACGCCATTTACATACATAAACATCTTGTTTCACAAATTTAAGCATATGCCCAGCTTTAGCCCCTTTTAGCCCATTTAAAACTTTTAGGGTGTTTGGTAAATTCTATGGAAAATGCCTATGGGTATGAACTTTCATTATTTGCTAGAATTGGGCAAGTGTATTAAGTTTAATTTGAGCCCAGAACCAGGTGTCAAATGCCTTTCTACACTGATAATAAAAGCTATAGTCAGTACTGACTATACCACCATATTTTGACCCCCATAGTCAGGTGATTACATATGTTAGTCACATATTAGTCATAAGATAGTCAGTAGTGACTATATGTGGATCACACAAATTGATGATGTCACAGACATGTGTGCACAGGAAACAGTTAGGATTCAAAATTGAATGCTCAACTGACTTCAGGTAGGCACATTTTATTCAAGCTAAACTACTCCTTTACACATTTCCCTGTGCGTTAGCTCTTGTGTTAATGTTGAGTATATTTACTTAAGGCATCATAGGACACAAGCATTCTCAATTTTGATTGAAGTATCATGTGGTTTTGTTCAAATTCTGATCATGTAACTGTGGATCTCCAGGCTTCCAGACTAGAATATACAGAAGTTGACTGGGTGAAGGGTTATAGTGTGCCAGGCATATGGCCCATGCTCATCTAATTTATCCAATGGTGCTAGGGCAGGTACTGCCAGACATCTACCCCTGGACATCTACCCCTGGACATCTACCCCCAGACATCTACCCCCAGACATCTACCCTCAGACATCTACCCCTGGACATCTACCACCTGAGAATCTACCCCCTAGGACATAAAAGTCCAGGGAATTGTTGTCCTGGTGGTAGAAATTGTTAGGGGTTAAAAGTCCAGGGGATAGATGTCCAAGGGGTAGATGTGCTAAACATGCTAAACATTACCACAACATTAACACCTGGACTTCTACCCCTGGAAATCTACCCCCTAGGACTTCCCCCCCCTAGGACTTTCATCCCCTTAGACATCTATCCCCTGGACTTTTACCTCCTTACAACTTCTACCCACTAGGGCATCAATCCCCTTAAACATCTACCCCCTTTAGCCTCTAGGACTTCTACCCCTGGGACAGCAACCCCCTCTTAATGCTCATGATAAGTCATATCATGTGGAGGGAGTAGATTTCTTCAGGGACATCCGACATCTATCCCTGGACATCAACCCCCTGGGAATCTACCACCTAGGACTTATATCCCCTTCGGCACCTATCCCCTAAGGACTCTACCCCCTAGGATATCCACCAGCTTGGCCACCTACCCTGGGACATCTGCCCCCTGGACATCTACCGCCTAGGACATCCACCCTCTTGGACATCTACCCCCAAACATCTACCCCCTGGACATCTACCCCCTAGGGCATCCATCCCCTTGGACATCTACCCCCTTTACCCTCTAGGAGTTCTACCCCTGGGGACAATAATATCATGTGGAGGGAGACCATTTCTCAAGGGACATTGGACATCTACCCCTAGACATCTACCCCCTGGAAATCTACCCCCTAGGACTTTTATCCCCTTGGATATTGATTCCCTGGGCTTTTACCCCCTTAGGATTCTACCTCCTAGGACTTCCACTCCCTTGGACACCTACCCCAGGACATCTATCCACTGAGACACCTATTCCCTGGGACACCTACCCCTAGGACATCCACCCTCTTGGACATCTACCCCCGGACATCTACCCCCTGGACATCTAACCCCTAGGGCATCCATCCCCTTAGACATCTACCCCCTTTACCCTCTAGAAGTTCTACCCCTTGGGACAATAATATCATGTGGAGGGAGACGATTTCTCAAGGGACATTGGACATCTATCCCTAGACATCTACCCCCTAGAAATCTACCCCCTAGGACTTTTATCCCCTTGGATATTGATTCCCTGGGCTTTTACCCCCTTAGGATTCTACCTCCTAGGACTTCCACTCCCTTGGACACCTACCCCAGGATATCTATCCCCTGGGACATCTATACCCTGGGACATCTACCCTAGGACATCTACCCCCTAGGACTTCCACTCCCTTGGACACCTACCCCAGGACATCTATCCCCTGGGACATCTATCCCCTGGGACATCTACCTCTAGGACATCTACCCCTAGGACATCTACCCATGGACAAAAGTCCAAGGGGGTAGATTCCCAGGGGGTAGATCTCCAGGGGTAGATGCCTGATATCTACCTCCCGCACATGATATGACTCAAACATATGGGTATGTGTGGGGGGGGGGGGGGGGGGGGGTTGATGTTCTTAGGAGTAAAGGTCCTAGAGAGTAAAGGGGGTAGATGCCCCAGGGGGTAGATGTCCAGGGGCTAGATGTCTGGGGTAGGTTCCAAGGCAGGGGATGTCCTAAGGGGTAGAAGTCCTAGGGGATAAAATTCCAAGAGATAGATGCCCATAGGGGTAAAATCCCCAGGGGGTAGATGTCCTAGGTAGTGGTAGTTGGCCTGGGGCAGATGTCCTAGGGGGTAGATAGTAGGCCCTAGGGTAGATGTCTTGGGGGTAGATGCCAGGGGGGTACTTGTCCTAACTTATTGTCCTGCCATCTCATGATGGACTATATCTATTGGTCAGTGTGACTACTTTAGAGCATGAAAGCATTAAATTCATAGTCACTTGACTATATATCCCAAATCAGCTCTTTTAATGCATGACTATAGGTTGACTATATGACTAACTTACTATAGACATAGGTGACTAACTTGGTATAGCCGTTTTTTCTACGTTCACGTGACTATAGAAATGTAGTCCGTAGTGACTAACATATCCAGGGCTATTATTATCAGTGTACCCCTCTTGAGGTTCTAAATCAGTTGGGGGAAGTTGTGTCTTGCTGACTATGACATTGCATGGCAACAATAGTGTGCAATCTGGCAGTGCAATGACAAAACATAATGGTGACACTGCAAATGTGCCTGGTGACGCTACAAACGTGCCTGTACAAACGTGCCTGAACAAACGTGCCTGGTGACCATACAAATGCCGCTTGGGTTACCCTATATGAACATAAGTAGTTAGGGGAGACCGGGGCAGGTTGACCACCTGGGCACGTTGAGCCACCCGCTCTCTTTGCTATTCCTTTGGGAATTTTCAGCAACATCATGATGAGTTTAGGATGCTGATGAGAAAGTTAGAAAACATTAAAGGTTTATGGCCTTGAAAGTAGATATTTGCAATTGGTAAACTTTTGTTCTTGTGTCATTAAAAAACATTGCTGGCCTAAGATCTCTATAGAGGTCTAAGTATACATATGAACCCTTGAATAGAACCCAACTTGACTGCTAGGTGTCTTATCTAATTTAAATAACATCAATGTTATCTGTGATGACCAGTATGGGGCACTTTGAGCCACAAAAAACGGGGCACCTTGAGCCATGCTCAAGGTGCTCCAAACTCTGGGGCCCCGATTTTAGGGGCTCTTTGGCAATGGTGTTAAGACAATTAAATGACTGAATAATGATGCAATGTTAGTAGTGTATCAAGGGAAGATAAAATGGATAATGACATAAACACATTTGGTCATAAAATTATGATAGAATACATAGTTTACGGTTTGTAAAAAAAATTCTTGTGTAAAATATGTACAGTGTCTTTATTCCCTATATTTATTACTTTTCAGAGGCAGAAAAGTGCATTACATTATAGAAGAATGTAATCAAAGACTCATTCAGACTTACGAAAAAACAGGAATACTCTTAAATTGGTTTAATTTGATCCTAAGAAAAATCTGTAAGGTACAAACTCAGTCACTTCTATAGAAACTATATTTGAGTGACTTTCGTGCATTAAATATGTATTTTTTGCATTCAATCCTATGAAACAGGAACAATAGTAACTAATTCCAACCGAAGTTTCAATTATTGATCTATATTGGTGATTGTTTGGATCGTTCAATGTATGTGGTTCAAGGTGCCCGGGTGGGTGGATCAACCTACCCCGGGCAAGGGGCGCATTGAACCACCCTAAGATTTTATCTTCAAAAATTCAAGAAAAATACAAGAAAAGACCACATTTGCCTTGCGATAGATTCTCTTATATCGCAATGATACAAGGTAAATGCTTGATAAAAAATCAAAGCTCAGATTCCTTTAACAAGGTCAGGAGAAAAACAAAGGTGCTAAAGCGGTTCAACGTGCCCCGGTCTCCCCTACCCTACGAATGACGGGCGATTTAAATGTGACCCTACAAATCATTATGTGTATGGTCACTACATTCATTTGTAGCATAACTACAGATATATTTGTAGCATCCCTGCATACATTTACTATCATATGTCTAGCCATAGAATCAGTAGTCAGAACAATATTGAGCAGAAGTGTGTGGTTCATTTATGCATTAAACCAAAGCACGCTTCTGTCAACATCGAATAGAATCCCACATGCAATAACTATATCGCACTAAATCAATAATTAATGATAATTGAGCAAACAGTCATACAGGTTTCATTTTCTGCATTGGATCAAAGCATCAGGACGATGTCATTACTGTTTTGTACGACTATGGGCCTAATTTTTGTGACACTATTTTACGACAAGGGAAGCTTCTTTGTTCCCCCCGGGCTAAAATATATTGAATACTGAAATACATTTAAATTTTATGACTAAAATTCACATTTTATTGGTTAAGAATCAATTGATCTTTAAAAATGAGAAAATGTAAGTTAGTTCTATGGCCACTGCATTGCTAGCATGATAAGCTTTAATTTGATACCACACATGCCAATATTTGTCCATTTTATCATGTTTCATAAAAAATTGGCAAAAAAAAAGGGGGGAAATCACTAACGCTGAGATCATGCACACTAAGCTCCATGTTCTAAGGAAAGCAAGTTGTGACCGGCGTGCTGAAGTAATATGGGTTTAGGTGAATGAACCTTAAATAATCTAATTTCATGAAAATAATCATGTACCGGTAAGCATTAACAAGACAACACAATCGTCATGGAGATGTAATATATTGATCAAGGATGCTCCTGCCCGGTGGTCATGATAGCCTACATGGAATGTCTATTGTGGGGGTGCAGAGGGGTCCCCCCCCCCCTCAGGTCGCAAGGTCGTTTTTTTAGACCCTTTATCCTATAATCAATTTTGTGCAAAAGTCGCCAGGACGCTTAAATTATTGTCCCAGGTCGAAAAGTCGCCTGGAAAACGGCCGAAAACGGCCCAGGTCGCCAGGTCGCCGAAAACCCCTCTGCAGTCACTATTGTATTTTTTTTAAGTATTTGTGCTTACTTTGCAGTTTTGTACCGTGAGTCACTAACTCGGGGTCCAAGGGGCACGGAGCATGCAGCAACAGAAGTATTCAGGTCAGCTACAGACGCTAGGCCCCACCATGTCATACTACATACTTGGCACATCTACCATTCTGTAATGAGAGATGGCGACACAATCAAATGCAATTAGGCTACACCTCTCTAAACGGATGCGGCCACCTTTATCCATCCGTGGATAATGTATGGTTATTTCTGCGATTGGAATCGAGTTCACTACAAGAATCGTGTAGGAGAGTGATGCCTCTAGCCTAGTAGTAGATAGAGGTTTTGATACCCACAGAGAGGCTTTCTAAGAAGATCACTGCTCTGCAGCCGTTGTAAGTTCTAATCTCTCAAAGTCTACACGTTCCTTACTGGTTAGCATTATGAGCGGGACGTGCAGATAGGGAGCTATGTTTTCTCTGCTCTTCAACTATATATTGCCTTTCTTAGGTTCCATCATATACCGTGTGATCGTAAGTACTATAGACGTGTTCTGAATTCAATATTTAAAACAATGTGTGCATACATACAACACATACTTGGCCCAAAAACATGAATGATAAGGTATAATCTCGTGGATATTATATTTCATCATGCACATACTTTTGGATGCATTTACTATGAAACTATATATAGTGCCCAATCCGTCGACATACCCGGGACCTACACAACTAACCATTGATAGAATCACAAGATTATCATAACTATTTAGTGCTGATTCATTTATTGTTAGATTACAGGAGCAACCGATGTTAGATGCTTTACCCCCAGACATATATTCCTCCATTCTATTAATCTTTAAAACAGAGACCTTTAATTACCATGGCAATAATTTGTTATGGTCGTCGTAGCTGTATATTGCAGCAGATGTTGATATTAACTATACCTACGGAGCATAATGATACAGGGACACTGTGTATTGGGACTTAGGTCTGTGCAAATTCACTGACCATTTATCAAAGAAAGATATTTCGAAGAGTGAAGGGGGCGTTTTTCCAGAATGTATAAGGCTCAGTCTCATGAGTTTGTAACAGTTGAAACGTCTTTGACCGGTGTCGTCTTTGACCGTTGTCGTCTTTGACCGGTGTCGTCTTTGACCGGGAAGGGATTAAAATGAAGTAAAAAGTAGTATATAGTAAAGAAATTTAGGCTTCAACTTCTTCATGTAATGAACAGTCTATGGTTGTTTTACCCAATTTTCTTTAAATTTTTTATGCACATATTAAGGGTCCCTTTTGGGCTTTTTTCTTCAGCCGGTCAAAGACGTCACTTGGAATTTTACTTAAACTTTAAACAGCTTATTATTATCATTGCATGATACTTTAAACAGCTGCACTGTCCAAAGTATCATGCAATAAGAAGTGCCACCAAGTACATTACATCATATACATATAAAAACAATTTTTTTAATGGAAAACAAACCTTTTCTATATACCCGGTCAAAGACGACACCCGGTCAAATACGACACCGGTCAAAGACGACACCGGTCAAAGACGTTTCAACTGTTACAAACTCATGAGACTGAGCCATAAATATAGAAGCATAACGTGATAAGTTAACACAGGGGCTACACGACGTATCTATCTATCCAAAGAAAAGATTAGGAAACCCATTAAGTGTATCATAGTCTGACACACTATCTATGTGTCCATATGGATAGTCACTATTGTCAACCAGCTACTCTGTGCAAAAAACCTTCTTTATGGCACCCATAGCTATTGATCATTGATGGGGATTATGTGTGCCATTTGTTGCGACTGGTATTATGTACCTATCGAGTAGATTCACTTTAAAATAAGTAGTAGTAGCTTCGTTCTTCAGACTTGCTCAAGTCTTTGATTTTAAATAAGGGAGTGTTCATTTATTATTCACAGGGGGGGGGGGGGGTGGTGGGTTTGGGAGGGGCGTAAAAATCTCCGACCCCTCCTGAGGGGGGGGGGCTTAAGAAAATCTGATCCCTCTTGAGGGGGGGCGTAAAAATTTAAGCCCCTTTTTAGCAAAACATATCGGCACCTTCGGCGAGGGGGGGGGGGGGCGCGAAACGTTACACGCATTCTCGAGGGGGAGGGGCATAAACAATTTTCGCCCCACCATGCGAAATCTCACCACCCCCCCCCCCTGTTATTAATAAATGAACACTCCCTAAAGTCAAAAACGAATGTTTTCTCTGATATACTTTCTTCAACTATATAATCAGCTAGGGAAGGGGAGTAGGCGGTCGGGGGTAGTAGCTGGTGGCGGAGTAGGAACTCTCACTGACGCAGACCAGTCTACTTGGTTCTCTGCTTAGGCAGTTCCAGCATATTTAGGTTAGTATTAGAATAACCAGCCTTATATAAATAAGCATCTGATATATAATTTAGGTCAGCCCAACCTCATATAAGTTGCAAATAAACATGCGAAGATTTAATTATTCGTGACTATGTATGTACAAGAAACATCCGGACATGATCAGAAGACTCGCATGAGCTAGGTGTCATTTGCAGAAGGCAAGCCAATATCAGTACCTGGTACCGTGGGATATTACTGGCGGGGGTAGGGGGGGGGGGGGGGGTATCACTGGCACCCTGTCAGCGTTGTGTGGATTCCTGCCTAGGCATAAAGAGCTACCGGTAATGTTCTATACGTTGTGGAAGGAATCTGTTATCTAATAAAATCAACAAGGTGACATAGGAACTTCTTCAAAATCGACAGGGCGGCATCGTACGGAAGCCGAGGTGTGCCACACACTAGACTTGCACTATGCCTATTACCGGAACAGGCGTATGCCCTAATACAATCGGTATAGAAGCTATATGCCTATGTTTTATCAAGGGATAACTGGGGAAATATGTACCGTCTGTCTGTCAATTTCTGCATTGTAGATTGTGACAGGTATCCTTTAAGCTTAAACACACTTATGTAGGGAGGAATGGGTAGGTTAGTGGGTAATGCTGCTTGGGTGTTTGTTTGAGTGAAGCAATGATGGGAGTAGGGAAGGAGGGTGAGGCGGGGCTAATGAGGGAGTGGGTGAGGGAGGGAGGATAGGAGTGAGCGAGAGAGGGAGGGGGAAGGGGGAGTGGGGAGTAAGTAACTGAATGAGGAATAGAGAGTGGGTGAGGGAAGGGGGCAGTGGGGGAGGGAATGGGGATGAGAGGGAGGAATGTGAAAGAAGGAAGGAAGGAAGGAAGGAAGGAAGAAACGAGGGAGGGAAAGACAAAGGGGGAGGGAGACAGGCCGACGGGGGGGCAGGATGGGATGAGGTAACGGAGGGAGGGAGGGAAGTAGTTGGGGGGGGGGGGGAGGAGGGAGGGAGCAATAGAGGGAGGGATGGAATGAGGAGCAAGTGGTTGAGTGAGGAAGTGGGGGAGGGAGGGATGTAAGGGAAGGATGGAAGGATGGAGCGAAGGAGGGAGCATGGGTGGGGAAAGGAGGGGTTGGGAGGGGGAGGGAGGGCGGCGGGCAGCGGAGGGATCTGACCCCTTTCCCACGCTGGTCATGCCACGTTTTATGCTGAGGCCCGGGCGTCCCATCGCTGCCACCTCCTGTTAGCTCTTTAAGGACTACATAGCTACATAGCTCTTTTGGTCGTCATCATGCATGAATGTATTGTTATTATACCTAACAGTGCTGCATTTATGCATCAAGCCAACTTTATGAGAGTATGCAAGTCATGTGCAGTTAGTATGATGTTTGAGTACAGTCCTACAAAGAAGACACAGGACATAGCACAACTTACGCATCATGTTGTTCTTAAAGAGGAACGTCATAATTTGCCTGCGTTCCATGGCCAGTGTTAACCCCTTATAGGCGGCAAAACGATTTGCTACACTGTGCCCTATTGTCCTAATGGTTATGGTTATAACTACTGGAATGTAGCCCTGGTACGTTACTTGCTATTGCTGCAATTATGCATCATGCACATCCCTAGATTGATACACTCCCAAAGGGCCAGAATGCTGCACCATTACAGTGTACTACATCAGGATAAATTGGCAAAGAACATTAATGCTACCACTAAAGGTTTAGGTAAGCCGCCCAGTTGGCGCCAGTTATGACAGCAGTATAGACTTGCTGCAGTCCTTGGCACACAATGATTTTTGGTAACGATAGACAGATAGATGCACAGATCGAGACAGATTACGAGAGAGAGATAGGGACAGAGGCAGGGAGCAAGGATCCACTCATCCACCTCCTCACTCCCTCCCTCCATCATTGCGTACATCCTTCACCTGCTACCAGCCTCTTCCCTGACTCACTCACTAACTCACTCACTCACTCATTCACTCACTCACTCACTCACTCACACTCACTCACTCACTCACTCACTCATGCCTCTTCCCTGACTCACTCACTAACTCACTCACTCACTCACTCATTCACTCACTCACTCACTCACTCACTCAAACTCACTCACTCACTCACGCCTCTTCACTAACTCACTAGCTCACACTCACTCACTCACTCACTCACTCACACTCACTCACTCACTCATCCACTCACTCACTCATGCACTCACTCATTGCGTACATCCTTCACCTGCTACCAGCCTCTTCCCTGACTCACTCACTAACTCACTCACTCACTCATTCACTCACTCACTCACTCACTCACTCACACTTACTCACTCACTCACTCACTCACTCATGCAGACTCACACACTCCTGCACTCACTCACGCACTGACTTACTCACTCACTCACTCACTCACTCACTCACTCACACCCACTCGCACACACTCACTTACTCCTAGTTAAAACCTCACTCCAGTAATACCTAATTTGCCTCCCATCACTACTTCCCTCCCTCCCTCCTGATCACCTATCCGCCTATACCCATTCCCCCTCACCTTAACTCCCTCGCTCCTTCCCTCCCTCCCTCTGTTCAAATCCCTCCCTCCCTCCCTCCTTCCCTCCCTCCCTCCTTCCCTCCCTCCCTCCCCCACACCCCTACTCCCAAGACCATCCTTACCCAACGATCTAGCCATTCCTTACTACCCTATTTTGACTAGGCTTAAAGGATACCTGTCAAAAACTACAATGCAGAAATTGACAGACAGACAGAGTGCTTTCCCCCAGTAACTAGGAAATGGGAACGTTTTGATACGAGACAGTGCATTTCTAGTGTGGCACACGTCGGCTTCCGTAGCATCGGGACCCCCGCCACTCTCAGGCTTTCTCAGTTATGCCGATTTTTGCCTCCCTACGCCTGTCGCAATATCATGTAAAATCTCATTTCATTGTGTTTAACAATTTACAATATATTGAGATTAGGAGGACTATAATGAACCTGATGATGAGGGAAACAGAGCATTGGACTTTTATAATGAGTCTAGACCTGAGGGGATAGACGAAGATGGAGAGGAAGAGGCGACTGATGATTCAGGCGATGATGATGATGATGATGATGATGATGATGATGATGATGATGATGATGATGACAATGATGACAATGATGACGAAGACGACAACAACAACGACGATGAGAGGATGTGGGAGGAGGATGAACTGGAAGTACTTTTGCAGGCAGCACATCTGGGCAGTGTACTGAGGAAGACAAAATTCAAAACCGAAGTGGACAGAAGGACTAAAACAGAAATGTCGTGGCAGGGTGTGACAGGTAGGAAACCGCTATCAGCTAATACATTATCACTAGAAACATGCAGAAAGTTTGTCATAGAAATACTTTTTTAATACGTTATAGGCCATTTAAATCCCAATATTTAAATCCCAATATTTTAACAGGAATTTGTACATCAGAGTACGTAATAGATATGGTAAGTCAGAATATATAAGGAATACGGCATTATTGAAAAATTGAGCTTTGTGCCAGTGTAATCTATGTTCCTTAAATAGGGTCGGTCGGGTGACCTTTTTTTGGGCCTAATGATGATATATTTGGGTGGCGAATGCTTGAGAGCCTTTGGAAGTTGATGCTGCATGTATGATACTGGTGGCACTATACTATAGTTAGTGTTAACTGTAGGGTGTTTCACAACCAACAAGATATTACGATTGATCTTAAGAAATCATGAGTAATAAGATACGAATGGTCGTAAAAAATACCATTAAGGTGTCACGGTACTAATTGGCACAATGATGTTCTAATATTTTCCTCTTTTTCACTATCAAGTGGCTCCAAATGTGGTTCAAAATTTGATGGCGTTCATAAATGACGCCTTAAACAAAAGCTGATGTCATTTCCGATCTTTTAAAAATGTCCGTCAATATCAGAGTCAGATTAGATTTTGCGCTGGTTGCCATGGAAAAAGGATAGTCTGGATATGATCAATTTTTCAAGTGCCCCGCCAACCTGTGACCTTGACTTTGACCTCCAAGCGTGACCCCTTGATTACCATGGAAACCAAAAACCTTTTAAAACTTTTTTTAAACCAAGCATTGTCCATCTTCTGGTATGCCTATTATTACTCCCAGTCAAAAATGAGGTCACCTAGCACTGATTATATCCACTAGAATTCCGTTTTTAGTAGGGACTATTTGGCTGGCCTAGGTTTTCTGGGCGGATTAGTACCGTGACACCTTAATGCTTCACAAGTTCTGCAGCCGTATCTTACTCATAAGACCTTTTTACGACGAAGTGCGCCCTAAGATACGAGTGCCCCTTCTGAAACACCTAGATACGACTGGTCGTATCTGTATAGAGGTAGATATGACAGATCGGTCGTAAGACCTGACACCATTTACGACCTATATCCCATGCTAACTCCCCTCTTTGAACTATTGAATATTCTTTGGTCGCAAGTAAATATAATGGTCGTTTCCACATGATTATGTCTAAATAAATCGGTTGTGCCCAAGACGAATTGTACAAAAGTGAATAAAAATCATATATACATCATACCGGATCTATAGGATTGTAAATGTATGTAATTTCTTTGTGGGAAAATATTCATAGGTATGGTAATCCCAGGTAACAAGAAACGTGTGATCAACGTTCACTATTGGTTAATGGGACTGACGTTTTTTAATGTCCGTCATTTCAACGTTGACACAACGTTTTTGTGAAAAACGTGATTTTAGAAACGTTGGTTTGATGTTAGACAACAGTTTGCAAAACAACGTTTTCCAGATAACCTATAATGAACATGGCTCAACGTTTTTTTGTGGAACCAAACCAACGTTCATTTAACCATTTTGAAAAACATTTTTTTAACGTTTTTTAGTGATTCCAAGCTAACCTACCAGAAGGCAGTTTATCTGCTAATGGAATTAGGCTCGATGCTTCCCTCTCACATTAGGTTGAAATAAGGTATTATAATGGTAGTTTCTAATATTTATATAATCCTTTACATCAACATTCAGTGTAAAGATATATCTATACTAAATAATAAGTTAAAATGACGATATTAAACAGGTATTACAATGAATGTTATGGTACACACCCACTTTGTAACTTTGAAGGATAGATAAAGACCCAGCTGACCTGTGGGTCACCTATAAAAGGCAACTATTCCCTGGTTTGTTCAAGGAAACAAAAGAGTGTGGTTTTTGAGCCTTGTATCAGCCTTACTATTGAAAGATAGATAAAGGTGATTGTTATAATCCTTTTAGGGGTCTGTATGATTCAAGATGTTAGTAGTGGTGTTTATTCTCTTTATTGAAGAATTATTTTAATCTGAGATGTGTAAGCTTATAGAGAAACAATATAGAATAAAAACATGCTGGTAAATGAAACATATTGCATTGGAATGGCGGGTTAAATCAACGTTTATTCAACATTTTTTCAACATTGATTTCAGTCCACGAAATGGAGTTAGGCTAGATGCAAAATGCACGTTTTTTCTCTCTTTAAATGACATTAAACCAACGTTAAACCAACTTCAACTTGTTACCTGGGAAAAGGTCCCCATTAATTCCGGTTGTGAAATACTGTATATTCAATCGTAACATACTCAGATTTTTTAATATCAATCGCAATTCTTGGTCGTAAACAGTTGTGAAACACTAATATAAACTCTGGGAGGCGATTCATAAGTTTCTACGACATAGAGGGCCATTTTGCTGCTACGACTATTCCTGATCGTCCTGGGGCCAATCTATGCTATGCCTACGACACCTGGTGAACAGTTGTTAGGTGGAGAAAAATAAGCACACATACGACCAGCTTATCTCATACGACCAGCTTATCTCAAAAAATCGTAGAATGCTGTCGTACAAAAAAAAGGGGTGCATTTCACAAGAAAATTATAGCAAATTTCTCATCTACCTAATTGTACAGAATACCTGTATAACGTAGATTTAAGGGCAAAAATGCCCATTGCACAATAGATGGCTGAGACAGCCTCTGAAGTCATCTCAGCCATCCAAAAAATCTTTAATAATGGTTTATTTTGTACCAAACCAAGATGTAATAAATGATAATGACATGTATACTAACCTGTAAGAATGAGTGGCTCGGAAATTTGAAATATCATACATTTTTTGAAAACCATAATTCAACTATTTCTTCCTAAATCGTAGTGTGGGTGTTATTCTAATGTACTCTGTAATACAAAGTTAAAATTTTAGCATATTACTTTTACAACAACTTTCTAATGCTAGTGATACGACTGAATAAAGAAAATGTGTCCTATGATTATGATTGTGAAATGCACCACTTTTCTCTGTACGACTGCCTTGTATGACTCCTTTCATACTACCTGTTAAAAAATACGATTTGCCCTCTTTTCCCTACAGACATGTTATTTTGTGGTCGTAGCCTTTCTGAGCTGTCGTACATTGTTAAGAATCGAGCCCCAGATTAAGATTGATAGGTGCATTTAAGACCAAGAACAGATGCGAATGCATGTATGGCTTAGTTGCGACCAAGGGAGTGTTCTGAAACACTTTAGCTATGGTTGATCATATAGTCATTGTGAAACACCCTAATGGGCCACGTAGCACGGTGAGTATAACAACCAGCCACAGGGCCTGGTTTGGGAAAATTCATGTTATTTAGGTTTCAATATAGCGGTGGTTGGATAGGATATATAGGGGTGTCATGAGGCCAAATAATAATTTAAAAAAAAGGTTTATTTCAGGTAACATGGGAAGAAACTCTGGCGTCGGTAGGTCGGATTTTCTTTTCTTTTCTTTTTTAACATACCCTAAAATCGACCCAAAAAATGTGCAAAGAGTGGGAACATTTTTTCAAAAAATGTTGTAAACCTGAAACTGAAGTGTAAATATATAGAAATTTCTTCAGAATTGGATAAAAAAACTAAGGGTCGGCCCTGTTTAGAGAAGGTCTGTCGGGTGACCTGAAACAAACCTTTTTCTTTTTTTGCGCAATCATGCATGAATCAGAAACAGACTTTGCTATAGTCTATACTACTAAAATTCGCAGTAAGAGCTTTCTTCAAATTATAGGTGTTGTCAATAGCTTCGAATTATCCGATGTGACGAGGTCTCCCGATGAGTGCAAGGACACTGTTCGGTATTTTACAGACAAGGCTAAGCTCAAGGTAGGCACTTGGAAGAACCGCACTGCAGGGCTCAAACCAGCAGTCACAGGTGGCACACTAAAATTGGCACCCTTATGAGTGCCTGTCTGAAATGACTCTATTCGTTTTTGCTCCTATTCAGCCCCTATTAGAGATAACAGAGCATGCACTAGCTTATTGGAAAGCTCTTTTAGCCGGCTATCCGCTACTTATCATTGGGAATACATTTAATTGTAAGTCCTAATATGGCAATTATCCAAATGTAAAGGTCAACTTTATCTAAGCGAATTTCATTGAAATATTCATGGCCCCTTTGTATTAACATGCGGCCCTCTTTCTACATATCAATAGTATGATACATGTCCGTTTCCAGCCTCCTGCGTTGAATCCCAAGAGGTTTCCTGCATTCCCCTAAATTAGTCATGTTCTGTCTTGATATACCAGTGTTAAGCAGTCTGGGTATCCCTATGTAAGCCTATTAGTAAGATGTTAGATCCTAACACTAGATGTCACCGCTGAGTCATGGTTGAGATCTAATCTGCAGTTTCAATACCTGTGTCTGCTATCACTGTTCATTATAATCAATAAAAGAATGTGCTATACAAGTCACATGTTGTAGGATTCGGGTTTAATCAGTGAGATATATAAAAACAAGTAACATTGTAACATTGTGCAAGCCTGATATGTCATGTTACTTTGCAATTAAAGATAGAACAGAGTGTCTCTAGTAGTTGGTGCCAATTTGCCACACCAGGCTGTGTACATTTGTATAGCACCAGCTTGCTTCTGCAGCCTATAGTCTAGTGAATTAAGGGAACGAATTGGCATTAAACTTTATTACTGGATAAAAGTGCTAAAAGTTTTTTACACATGGTTTGAACCAAGAACTTTCACTTTTTTCCCTGCTCCGAAAGAAATTTCCATGCTATCACCGTTTTTCAGCCATTTTGAAATGTGATCACCAAAATCATCGAAATAAACAGGAAATCATAATTTGTAGAACTTTTATAGAAATATTTAGGGCTGAAACCATACAAGATGCTTAACTGGTAACTATAAATGTAGGTTAATATCCAAATCTAAATCATGCATTAAAAATTCAAGATGGCTGCCCTTCATAAAGATGACTGTCAGATCACATGAAACCATAATTTTTCAGGTTTATTTAGCTGTTTCTTTTGATTTGAAAAAAGGCTGATTCAGGGGGAAGGAGGGGGGGATGCAACAGGATTGCCCCCACCCCCAACACAAAAAAAGAGAGAGGAGAGGAAAGATGGAGGAAAAGGAGAGAAGGAAATGAAAAGAAAGATTGGAAAACTAGCTCTTAATTTAAGAAAAGTATTTCAGGGGAGTAGATAGTATCTTCCTGGAGGGGGGGATACATATATTTCTGAGCGGGTGGGGGAAAATGTGACTGGGGGGGGGGGGGGGGGTAGTTGTAGTTTTGCACACCAGGGGGCAAAGTGATAGCAAAAGAGTGAAAAATAGGCCACAAAATGCACTAGGGTACTTTTAATGTAGAATGTTCTCTTCTAAATAATCGTTGGTGCAAGTGTTCTCTATTTATTGTGGGACATAATGCATTTATAGCTTATTAACTGTTTTCAGTTATACATTTTAACTCATGTTTGAGAACTGATTTTGACAAAACAGGCAGAAAAATTTGCTATATTTTATATAGATCCTGTACCAGGTTATTTCCAAATTCCCCGGAGAGCAGGGGCATTGTCACGCCTTCTGCCACCCCCCCTCCCCCATTCCTCTTCTCAGGTTTGGGAGGGGGGCATGCTGCGGGCTGAGGGATTTCTTGAAGATGGAGGGGGGACGTGGTCCCTCCACTACCATACACCTCCAATATCCCTCAACCTCACCTTCCATTCCATGTCCACTCTCCTCCCCTCCAGATCCCCTCCCATGCCCTGGCCTACCCCTGTGGCCTCTCCTCCCTCTACGACCTCTGTGTACTCAAGCCTAGGGAGAGGGAAGCAGTTGGAGGGAAAGGGAAGCATTAGAAAAAAAGGACATTCAGGAAATAGGATGCAAAACAAAAGAGTGTGGATTCACAGTCTTCCTTTTTGAAAGAAAAATCAACCAGAACAACCCCTGACTGCTGGCTGCAAATGAATCTATACAGCTCTCAGAACCCACCAGAAAGAACCCTTTTGCCTCTAGATCTCGAAAATAGCCTGTGGGTACCAAGCTCGCTGTACCCTGCTTGCAACTTTATATGTGACCTTAAGTTTTTATAAAAGGTCCACAAGTTCAGTTAAGCTCTCCAACCGCACCCTTTCTTTCCCCTCAATGCCACTCCCTCCTTCTCAATGTTCAAATATATGTTATAGGTGGGGGGCATGCCTTCAGGTGACAAAAGTATTTTTCCAAAGGATCTCTCCCTCCAAAAAAATCCCAAACCAAATGATAGAGGCTAGATGTAGATCAGACCTTTCATAAAGTGTATGCAAAATTCATAAGAATGGACTATTTGAAGGCTATAAATTCAAAATTGTCTTGAGGGGGCATGCCCCCAAACCCCCCAGTGTGACAACTGCAGTTCACTTGTGGTGGCTGCAGCCCTTCGTTTGCGGTGTTCTGCTGCAATACCCATTCCATATAGATTGATCACATATCTCCCCTAGATAATCCTACTACTACCAATTTTGTAACCTAACAGGGTGTAACATACATGACAACACATAGAATTACCCTTAAAATATATGAGCGGTTAAAAAAGTACTATTGACAGCTTGTGAAAGTAATTAAAATGAAAGCATCAAGCCACAATTAGTTTTGCCTTTCAGCTTTAATTTTGCACCCATATTGCACTTTTTGGGGGCTGATTCTTTCATATTTATGACAATTAATGTCTATTATGGCAATATTATTAGGTCTCAATGCTAGAAACCTGCAAAAGATTAACTTATAAAATTATTATTGTCATCTTTCACATTTTTCAGGAAAATGACCCAAAAATAGTGTTGCAGGACACTTTTTGCTTGGAGCAAGGAAAAATATTCAATAACATATATTTATCTACCTATAAACCAACTTTGGTACTTTTATCCAGAAATAAAGTATATTTCCCTTAATTCACTAAACTACTATGCATGTTCTGGTTGATTTCTTCACTTCTACTTTAGATACAAATGTAATTCCAAATGTTCTGAGAGGGGGTCAATGTGCTCTATCACATGATTACAGTCAGAATATGTTGTAACCTTTTTAGAAAATTTATCCAAGTGCCTACCTTGACTCAAGGTGAGGGATAAACCCCTGCATGGGAGAAAATCGATTTTGTAATTATTTTCATTCACATATTTTGGAAGAATGTCATGTGAAAAAATCAGAAAATGACATTTCTGGAAGTGATCGATGCTTAATATCTATGTATATTTTATCAACACACTTTGCTCGTCTGTGCTACCGACGTATGTATAAATTATGTATAAATTGGCCAGAGATCCCTACATATTAAGCCAATAAAATTCAAACAGAATGTGATATTAGGTCCAGAGCCTAAGTCGGTACCTTGATTGTGTTTATACAGCTTGGTAGGTTTATTTCCACTTGAGCATGAAGTATTTATAAAATTAAAACATATATAAACATAAACATACAATAAGGTATACATAGTGCCTGCATAAGGTATAGGCCCTATCATTGGTTTGGGTTGGATTTGTGAGAAGGGTAATGAAGCCTCAGCTTTAGTCATAATCGTACTGTCGGACTGTGGGACTTTATTTACAAAAAGAAATGTATATAAATACAGCAGTTATATATGGGTAAATATTTCTATTTTAACATTGTAAACATGCTTGTCTGTGCCCTCCAACTTAATTCTGGTGGTGGTGTTATATGTGCCTGAACTTACATTATGTTACAGAATTCAAGACTCACTGAGAGGTATGGTTCGTCAGGTTCTAGCAGAATTCCTAAAGGCCAACGTTTGACCTATCTGGATCATATCGCTTTGTATAACGCTGGGGTATTGACGACAATGAAGTGTGAGTTGAAATAATATAATCATGTATAATCATAAAGTCAAGTATCCCGGAGCATCTGCCTCGATCTAAATGCATAGACACACCCTGGAGATTGAAACTACCACCAACTATGAATAACAATAAGGTTTTGTCACGTGACAAATAGAATTGAAGCACCAGTTAGAAGTGCCTGCATACTTCCAAATGCTTTTGAGTGTAGGTGCACTATTATATTGAAAATATCACACTACATGATCTTGTAGTAGGAAGAACGGACACTAGAAGCAAGTCATCTGCCCCAAATATGGGGCCGAAGAAACGCAGTCACCCACCGACCGAAGAGAACAATACTCATAGGCCAGCCAAGTCATCTAGACTCCTGGGTTAGTCATCATGAGGTATACGTTATCAAACCTACTAGTATAGAAAATACAATAGATCTAGGGCAATTGCATGTAGCCCGATGAAGCAACTGGTAGGATAATTGCATGGGTGACGATCATAGTAATATTGAGTTGAGGTCAAACTCACCTACTCTTCATTGAATCAGTATCAAATCAATATCGATTAGTAGCATGCACATGGAGCATCCCCTAATAATTGTTGCAATATGTACATAGTGACCAATTGATCACTTGTATAATGAACGAGCAAATCAGTATGGGAACCGGGAACCATTAGAATGGAGTGATATTTGCTTCTTGATATTGATTGGTTATTCTCATGCAACTTTTTGTAGAGGCAGATGAACCACCGCCATCCCAGGTTCTTCATGACCTTCTCACACGGGTTGTTGAAACCCAGCAATGTGCTGTAAACACCCAAGGACTGGCTGTGAATGGTAGCTATATATGGCCACGCGCATACATACATGTATATATATATATATATATATATATATATATATATATATATATATATATATATATATATATACATATATATATATACATATATATATATATATATATATATATATATATATATATATATATATATATATGTGTATATATATATATATATATATATATATATATATATATATATATATATATATACATATATATATATGTATTTTTATACAGATATATCATAGTAGGCCCATAATATATGTACCAACGATCGTAAAACTCAGGTCAGAGTTAACCAATAATGAAATGAAATAAAAGCAAAGGTCTATTGTTTTTCCTTTTAGCATTTAACAGTATTACAACGTTTCTGAACAACAAGTCAGAGAAAAATGAGACACAGAGGGAGGCGTTCAGTGGGGACATTCCCTTTACAGGAGCCTCAAAAAGGACAATTTCAAAAGGCATAGGTGAGACAGGATGTGTGTCATTTCAAAATAACATCATATGATGATGAGGATAATTCAATTAACGTGTTTTGGTAACGGTAGATAAAGGTTAAATTTGGTCTTTGAACAGTGTATTGAGCGAATTCAATACTTCAATCAGAACATCGATTCAATGTAATTAAAGTAGTAGTGAACACAGGGTCATTTCCTGTTGAAATGGCATACCCTGAAGGCATTGTTGCTTCTGGTTGTGAATGACTACCACAGATGGAATGCAATTTATGCTGCTGAAATCTATTTTCAGGTCTTCAGCCAAGGACATGCAATACTGGCCATGGTGATTCTGATATGGGCACACCACAGCCAGGCACATCAACAGAAACCGATATGGTAGGACGTGACCAGAGACGCAGAATTCTACGTTCTTCCAAAAGGTTATAAATCAGAATTCAATGTCTACAGACTTGTCCTGAAAATGATACTGGAACAATGGATTATGGAATCATGTGTTATGAGAAGTGCCCTCATTCTTCTTTGAGGATTATTCAAACCTTGATTCAAACTTCGTACCTATCATCAAGATAGTATTACACTATTTTGCTCGGTGATCACAGGCTCGGTGATGTATCAGCTGTGAGAAAAATAGCTTACAATCAACTGTTCATGCATATCAATTGAGCCTCTCACACTTTCCAAGTTACTTCTTTATGGGGATGAATTGATATTATATTCTTTGATTCATTCCTAACATACAAGAGACAACACACACCTATGAAGGTTGTGTTGTTGATGGCCAAAAGTTGTATCATGTTCCAAGTTATTGTCTTTTCTTTTTTGATTGTTTATTTCAATATGGTCTCTTCCACTCACTTATACAGTTTACATTCAACATCAGTGGCCAATTTATCACGAGATTAGAGAAAGTTAAGCTTACAGCTGCTTACAGCTGCTTACACCAGTTTTTTGAGATTTTCTTTGCATAGGAATTATTCTTAAGTATTATATGATACAATTAAAATCTCCAGCCCCTAATAAACAGCATGTGTATGTGGCCGTACAGAAAAGTATGGATGGTTCTGCTGACTAGACTGCAGTGTGATTGATGAGGGGTGTAGATCAGACATTTTCTAGGCACCTAAAGTGTTGTCCAGTTGATAATTTGTGACATGTACTGGGAAGACCTAAAGACAAGTTGAAATATGGCATGTCTTCAGCTCAGCTGTGTTGATACAGTCAGTAACCATATGGATTGTCAAAGATGGAGCATCTAATGTGTCTAACTCTACTTTGGAGTGCTCTCATAGTTAGGGCCTCTGCTCAAAGCAGACCCAACATCATCTACCTCTTTGAGGATGACCTTGGCCATAACAATGTACCATAACAGCCGCATCCACACCCCTACCATCACCAGGCTTATCATCTATTGAGAACAACTATGTGGCTCCAGTGTGTGGGCTGGCCTGTGCTGCTCTCCTCAGGGGCCGTCCATAAATGATGTCACGCTTTTTTGGGCCCTTTTTCACCCCCCCCCTCCCCCCATGTCACGCTTTGTCACGTTTTGCTTGACCCCCCTCCAGGCGTGACGTCACACAAGCAGCTGGCCCCCCCCCCTTGATCGTAGATAAAACAGGTACCCGGTCCCATGAGGGAAACCCCAAAATAAGTCTACTTGATATCAACAAACACTTCTAAGGGCTGAGTGACTATACTAGCTGGGGGGGGGGGGGGGGAGGGGGTATGTGGTTTGGTGGATTTTCCAAATCCCACAATTTTTTCCAACCCCCTATCACCAATCAACCACAAATAATCTCGACCCCATCCCCATTATGTTTGGATTTGAGAAATGCCCCCCTCCCCCCCCCCCAAAAAAAATAATTATGTGCACCTAAGGGACCTAAGTTGCAACAATTTAAATGACTACATGTGTATAAAATCAGAGTATTAAAGGCCCTGTTACAGGGACGTCATCTGACGTTAATACTTTTGAAGGCATCTGCAGTTGGAGGCATTTTCAGTTGAAATCAAACACGTTCTGATTTTGAAGGCATATGCCTTCAATGTGTAACTTAATTTTGAAGGCAGATGCAGCCACGTTTTGATGTCAGATGACGTCCGTGTAACAGGGCCTTTAGAACCCTCTCCACCAATTAGAACATTAATTTTTAATTGTTTTATTTTTGTTCCATTTATCATTAAACCTTGTGAATAAGCTCTGTGTGGCTTAAAGGATTATTTGTAAAAGCACAGCCTCACAGGTCAAAACAAAGATCAATTTCCTATATATATATATTGCGCATAAATCGGCCGATTAGAGCCCAGTGTATTTGCCTCTCATGCGTTGGTACGATTGTAATTCCATCATTCACCAAACCATTTGAATTGGTTTTCTTAAGTTGGCGACGTTGGAGAACAATGAAAATATGAATCCTCTTACCACTTGTTCTAACCAGTAGACTGGATCAGACACAACCCTCTCAGGAGAGTGTAACAGCCGAGCAAATAAGTCACAGTATGGTACCAGTATTGGAAACCCACATTCTATACGCCTATACGGGATATCATCGGGCAGGCAGGTGTGAGACTGGTATGGAACATGCATGCCCTGTTCCCACCCCTCCTCTCCATTGTTAGGATTGACTACTTCCGAATGAACAGGACAATACAATTAACCCTTTAAGCAGGGCATGTCACTTAAAGATGACATTTGTCATCATGATGAACCAATCCAGCCGCGGCGAATAACTCGCCAGTGCTGCATTGGTGCATCATGCCGACCCTTCGGGAGTGTCTCTTCCCTGTAGGGTCGGCATGATGCTTGAATACAGCACTGGTGAGTGACTTGCCAGGGCTGCATTCATGCATCATGACGACCAAGGGTATGATGCACTATGCAGTCTTTAAAGGGTTGAATGAGTAAGTTTCTACAGCTTGATAGATTAACTCGCTTTGTTCACATCAATGTAGCAAATGAACGTTCACATGAACCTTTTCTTTTTCAACTTGTGTTCAGATTAAGCTAGCAAATAATAGATCAATCAAACTGTGATATATTAATCTATGAAGCCCTATAAAAGCAGTGCGGTTTATTTACTTTGTAGGATATGTAACTTGTGATAATTTATTAACAAGATTTTCTAGAAGTAACTGCATATTGAGCGTATGAATTAAAGTATCCTTTATCAGAATGTGTTTGTATCATAAATTTAGTGCATTGTAAAGTAGTTATTTTAAGCATACCACAGTACTAATGTAGGTTATTTTTATTTGGAAATTTGGAAAAGAAAAACGCGTATTAGCCGCACCCAGACTTCGTCCGATTGTGTAAGCTGCACCACAGCTTTACAGTTCTACGTGGAGATCCTACTGCCTTGTACCTTGTCTTGTGTGATGACGCCCTCTGATAATTAAGTAATAGTCCGCTGATGATTGACATAACTCCAATACAATTCCCCTATAATAATGTCTACCTTGATCTATTGAATTCAATTTCAGATTAATAGTTTTTTTCATCTTAAAACAAATTGTCTGCAACCTTTCCCATACTCCTTGAAACATTGAATTTATTTACTTTTAAGTGAAAGAACATCGAGAATGAAATAACGAAAGAACATGCTATTTGAAACAAAACATTTATTTGACGTTCTCAGTAGTCGCACAATCGCACGACCAGCACAACATTCACACTCTATATATATTAGTATATATATATATATATACTTGTTCATGGCAAAGGTACTCCTCCGCAACAATCATACAAAACCTAAAAGCACTGCTCATATCAAAAGCATGTAGTGAGTGACTCTAAATAAAACACTGATACTTTTTGGGGTTATCTATCATATGAAGGATCTCAATGCATGTTATCAAACTGTTATCAAGAAGGCTTGATGCAAAGATCTATGCCATATTTTTATTCTTTGGCATCTTAAGTCACTTAAGCACAAATCGGCCGTATGCAGTCATTTTATTCACAATTTACATAGGAAATTTTATCCATATACGGCCGATTTATGCTCTGTGGACGGTGGCTATGACTATAGTTATCGAATACAACATTAAAGTTGGTCTCTATCACTGGAAGCTATTATCAGTCTTGTATAATATATGAAAGACTTTTCGCGATATCTACGCTATTTAGATATACAAGTGAAGTACTGACAAAAGCCACCATATAGGCTGACTAAACACATATAACCTTTGTTCTTATCAATAACTACAAGCTCTCGCTTTTGCGTAGTCTGTAACATTTGCTTTCCTCATTCCATTACTTTGTGAATACTTGTCTATGTAAAGACACATTGATATTTTCCCGGTACTGTTTATTACTGAATATTTTTTTGCAAAAGATTAGTATTAACATGCGGAGAACTCCAAATGTGGTCAAATATTTTTTCAACGAGTTGAATCAATATTGAGCATTTGGTTTCCCTGTATTGCATGTTTCAGCATTGGGGAACTACAACTTCGTCCAACCCCACCATGTCTATGTGAAGACAATAAGCCTCGGTGCCCTGTAATATAAGCATAATATTGCTACATGCACTGACCCCTTATTTCCTAATGACCAGTGCAAAAAGCATGTTTTGTTGAACCCAACAAGTTTAATGCATCTCCATCAGCGGGCTGACATACTGTCTGTGTTTGGGTAAATAACATGAGATCCGAACTTCTGCTGTCGTAATTGTTCTTAGTTATACAAGTTATATATTCTGCCAATATTTTAATCCCAAATTCAGGCGAAGTATACCTAATCTAAATTACTTCACTGTTATGGCCACCGTCCACAGAGCATAAATCGGCTGTATATGGATAAAATTGCCATACATTTCCTATCTAAATTGCGTATGAAATGGCCACATACGGCCGATTTATGCTCTGTGGAGGGTGGCCCTCAGATAACTACAATCTGTGAAACTTCCTGTATAGTCGTTTATAGTCAGCTGTACATAGTGTCATGTCGTAATGAACCTTGGTATAGTAATCGGTGTTACACTTTAGCCATATAGCATATCTCAGATTTGCATTTTCTGACTAAAAAACCACTACAGATCATCATATACTTATTATCATATACTTGTAATATTATGAAGAAAATCTAACTGCAGTACTTTGTAAGCTCCTATCACAGAGCCTTAGTCGCCAATAATGCCATTATACATTGATCAACGATAGCTTATTGCAATGCCAGTAAAGCATTATCACACAACAATCATAAGACTGTTCACTCATCATTGCTAAACCTTTCAAGAACATCATGATGCCTCTAATTTCATGTTCATTTATATTCATGATGCACTAACGCAGCCAAGTGGCCAGGACTGCATTAGTGCGTCATGCTCACACGTCAGGAGTACATAAACCCCATAGGGTCGGCATGGTACATGGCGAATACTTCCCAGGACTGCATTATCCATCATCACAACAAAGGACACACCGCAATAACTCCCTGAGGGTCACCGTCCACAGAGCATAAATCGGCCGTATACGGCCATTGTATATGCAATTTACATAGGGAATGTATGGCAATTTTATCGATATACGGCCGATTTATGCTCTGTGGACGGTGGCCATAAGTAGCCTTTAACGTGTTTAAGCAATATTACACAAATGCATCAGCCTGTTGGTTTATCACTGATTAAAATGACCGTATTCATCTTCAAGTATATGGACGATTTGGTACAATGCATGCAGTCAGTATTAGAACGAATCGGTTTGTCAATGTGACAAATACCACTCACATTCCTACTGATTCAATGAATCACAATGCTTATTATGTATCATAATCAAATATCGATATACACTCAGTGAATAATTCCTATTATAGCTTTTTAATATTTGAATATTACCCATCGATTTTGAAAAATGTAGTTGTCAGTTAATGACTGATAGCCCAGTAACTTACGTTTCTCTAATATTGATGAAATCATGGCCGAGTTGTGAATTGTTTGCCTAATACAGTAGGCTAGTGGTTCAAACCACCAGTTAGGTCAGACGAGGCCTCACCAAAAACATTTATCATAAAGCCTAGGCTATAAGCTGGTCTCACCTGTAGCTTATTCAGATATATCTTTTAAAACCTTGCCTAGAAGTCGAAGGTTAGTTTGGGCAAACAAATGTATGAAAGGAAGATATCAAAGGATATTTGGCATATAGCTTGTCTTTTACAGTAGCTACTAATACTATACCAAACATACTATCACGATAATGCGCTCTCCAAACTTTATAAATATTTCTGATATTAATTATGTAAAATGAATGAGCACCTGTATTAACATAATACATCAGTTTCATTACAGTGAACTATGGAAGCTGTGGTACATCTGATGTTATAAATATACTTGTATACCTAACGTGCATATCATTCAGTGAGATGATATTGGAGCTCAACATATTTCTTTGAAACCATAAATAATTGGACTTTTAATAAACAAAAATATATCTTTCTAGCAAGTAAAGAACTGTAGATGGTGCTCTCCAATTCCAAAGGTTCATTTATGTACTTCCTCTAAAGTTATACAAGCCAGTAAATACAATGTAGCATATTTTAAATACAGTACGAGGCCCTACTGTGAGGGGGTGCATCATGCTGGAACATGACATGAATATACAATAAAATCTGGTATTAGAATATCTTAGCTTTGCCTTCAGGAAGCCATCCCAGTGGGCACAAAATTCTATCCAACGTTGAATCCACGTTGATCCAACATTGAATCAACATTGACAACCATTTATCAATGTTGATTCAATGTTCTGTGCCCACTGGGATGGGCCATAATTATTGACATTTCCTTCCTTCCTTAATACTGCCTCTTAACAATGAAACAAAAATGAATAAATGCAATATGCATCGATAGACACACATACATCATACCATAATGTAGTCTTTTGTTCAGTTTTCAATGAAAATATGGGTACATCTACAACATCAAGCAACTCCATAACCTTTTCACACATACTTTTACTATACTCACATTCACATACATAACTCACACATTTATAAGTTTTTGTCAGTATTGTCACAAACAGAATCTTCTAGTCCACGGCATCAGAATTAGATTAGACTGTACCACCCCTGTCACTCCTATTTCGCTCCTTTGCCACCATCAGGGCACAGGCATGGGAGAAAGCGGTAAGGTTTAAACGTGAAATTTAACGTGTCTCGTGCAGTTCCTGCCACCATGGACAATTTGAATCAGTTGTAAGCCAAAACAAAGCACTTACACACAGGACGCATGAGGACCTGAGACCAGATGGAAATCCAAAAGGTTTTCTCTGTCGTTAACAAATATTTTTCTTTTTTGGTGGAACATGTCTATAGCAGTGTTATAGTTGTTCAGCAACATTCTTCCAAACCTGGTTCCCAAAAGACAATCATAATTGGTAACACACCTGCAAGTACACATTCAATTTTCGAGCCACTTTGTTAAAGTTACAGACAAGCCTGACACTTTAGCCTGAGTGATCCAACACCATTTCCATTGTTATATTCGACTACTTTGCTATCTAGAACCACTGTCGAATATTGGTACCAATCATATTCCTTAAGTATCATACTTTAAATGCTTGAATAATGAAAAAGAGATCAAACTGCATTTGTCTGTAAGTGGGATGAGACATATACCTCGTCGGCGACCCTTTTCCCCATGTCTATGTCGTGCTGTGTGACAGTGTCGTGATGCTCCTGTCGGCGTTGGATACACGGGATACAGAAGAGCATGATACCGCTGAAGGCAATCAGAGCTCCCATGATGTAGAACGGGACGTCATAGCTGCCTGTTGCATCGTAGAGAGAGCCTGGGTTGAACAGAATACAATGATGTTACTTTGTTTGATTATTTTGAACTGATACATATCAACAAATGGGTGTTTAACGACTATAAAAGCAACATACTGTAAAACCCTGGCTATAATATGAGTCTGCATATATAAGTCATTGCTAAAAAGATTCAAAATCGCTTTCTATACATCTCATTTCTGTCTTAATGTTGCATATTTCTGGGGCAAGTACTTTCTGAGTAAAACAGTTCTATATAACAAACTCAAAACCTGTGCACTGGTTGAGGCGTTTGCACCACATAAACAAAGTCACTTACCTGCTATGGGAGGCCCAATAATGCCAGCTATGCCCTGGAAGAGGAGTGTCAGTCCAAACGAGCTAGTGAGACACTCAAGGCCAAGCAGATCCACCAGGACGACAGATGTAAGGGAGACATACACACCTGGCAAACAGAAATCGTGGGTTAAAAATGACCTGCTTCATGGCTCTTTATACATACAGGCTTCTTCCCTTCATATACCCATATAAAAGCTATTGATCACTCTACAGTTCGCTGGATAACTGTTTGCTTCCCTACATCATGGTAAAGTGAAATTCGGAATATAATTATGTTTTATCATGTCTCTTTATTGCTGTTGTATCATAATAAGTCATGTATAATTCTGACCTATTGTATGATTTCCATTATATTAAATTGAATGATACTTTTAGGGGTAATAAGCAGTCAAGTACTCACCTAAGAACAAACCAAAGACTGCGGCGTACACACACAGCAGCTCAAAGGTCTCACAGAAAGCACTGAGGGATGTGGCTGTACCACATATAGCTAAGGCAATGTTGTATAGATACAGCCTATTCACAAACTTCCTATCTGACAGCCACCCAAACACCACCCTGCCAATAGTGTTGGCGACCCCGATCACTGAGATAAGGAAGGCTGCTCGGTGAGGATCAATGTTCTTCATGATTGCCCGGTCAGGGAGGAACATATATGGAATGCAGAAACCGATGCTGGTGAGAAAGTTTGAAATGACAAACATAAGAAAAAGTGGGTTTTTAAGGAGAGAGAAGTCCATCATTTCCCGGAAGCCCTGTTTCATGTCATCCGAACATATCCGGCATTTTTTCTGGTCGTCCTCTTCTGGCATCTCCTTGTTTATGGACATGATGCTCTGGGTGTATAAGGCAGGGTTGGAGAGGTACATAGGGATGGCCTGAAGGCTGCGGCCGTAGAATATATCCTTTCTGGCCATCGGAGGCATCATTTTATGCTGTTCATGTGAGTGACCCTCATGTGATTCTGAGCGCTTAACTCGATGAATCAAATGATCACTGGCATAGCTTCTCAGGGGTGCATCAACATCACTGTTACCGTTAATTGCATGCATGGACTGACAAGCCGCTTGACCACTGATACTTAGCCTGGGTAGCACCAGCGGTACCTTGCCATTTGAGGTTGGAGTACCCAAATCCGACTGAACATCCATATCTGTTACCTTCATTTTAGGCAGGGTTCCATTGGTATGCCCATTTTTATTTATACCATTCATGAGTTTCTTTCTTTCTTCAGCAGCAGTCGCTGCGTCAATTGTACCAGGTACTGGGACCTTTTTGATCTCTAGTGGCCTGAATAATGCCCCACATAGTATACAGTTCAGCAAAAGCCCAGCAAGGATGAGAATAGCGCCTTTCCATGTGTACTCTTCAATAAGGTAAGTTGTTAATGGTGCAAAGATGAAGGTACCCACTCCCGAGCCACACACAGCAAGGCCGGTCGCAAAGGAACGGCGTTTCTCAAAGTAGTAGGTGACACTCACTATAGCTGGCAGGTAAATGAGGCCGAGACCAACACCTGCAATGTAAAACAAGACAGTTTCATTAGTAGGTCTGAGGGATTTAAACATGATGATCTTCAGTTGATGATGCATGTTATAATAAGAATTCCTATTTCTAAATGTCTGGGCCGATGGCTGATCCAGCTAGAGTTGACAACAATGATGGTCTAGATTTAGGTTGCTGACGATAAAATCTTTAAGTTTGTACCCCTTGATAAATCTCATGCACCGACTAACCTCATATCCACATTGTCTAATGGTCTTATCTAGATTACAGCATTATCTCCAGAGAATATTAGGGCATATTTAATTATAGCCATATTAGTTTGTTTCAAGTAACAAACACAAATACTCTTTGTGTTGTGGAGTTTTTTCCCAGTGAATCAAGGTTAATTCCACTTTGTATAAAAAGCATAAAACATTACATTAAAAGATCTGCTTAGTAACAGTGCAACAATTTCATTTAGTGTCACTTGGTGTCACTTTTATCTCTGATCTCCCTGTACTTGTACAGATATATGTGTCACATTGTGACGTTGTTACCAAACATGGCCACTCCTGTGTAACACCTTCATGTCAGAGAATGGCATGTGTATGCGTAGGTGGACTACTACTATAGTAGTCTTTACCATATTATGGAGGAGGGGTTGCAGATCCTGAGATCACAAGATTTATAGCATTCAATATAGACACACGGTGCTAAAGTACTCCACATGCAAGCGTGTAGACTGAATTTTTCATGAAAAATGTTTGCAGGGCACACTGACACTTTTTGTTGAAATCAATTCATATTTAAATCATTCCAGAATATATATTAATTCATTGACGTTGTATTTCAGTAAACGGCTCCCTTTCCAAAATCCTGTGTTTAGACGCTTAGCAATGGAAACATTTATCAAAGGGCCATTTAATGGGGTAACTTAGTTCAAACACAATTATCTCACTATCATAATTCATTAATCCCTGCTAACACTGACACTTGTAGATACAAGGTCACCACTCTGTAAATAAACTCCCCCTTTGTGTTCACCGTCTTGATCTCCGAACTGGAGACATTGAGTAGTCTCTCCCGCCAAGCGATGTTGAAGTGGTGTAATGTAAAGTTAATGGACTTAAAATGGACTGGAGGGCCATTCACATCTTAGCTTTACAAGGAGAATGATGGGTATGGATAGATTGTGTCAGATGGAGACTTTGATAGTGCCATCAAGTGTCATTGGTGTTAAAATGTATACATTATCAGTCATATTAAATTACGTCTTCCACCATCGTTATGACACTAATTTTGAGCCTCTCCTACCAGCTATCCACCATCTTACTAATGCTGCGTTGTCATTTCCACCAACCTGTCATTGAAATTGAACACTCTTTGATGTCAGAAGAAAAATAGGTTTCTGCAAAACTCAACCTACCTCCTATAACAGGGCCAGTGCCGCCATTTAACTTTCTTTGACAATTTGTGAAAGTATTTGGTGACTGACACTACCTAGCCCCTACATGAAACATACCTTGTTGGCCTGCCTACTTCAAGTACTAGCCCCTTATCTAGCCCGTCACTTACAATGAGTTACAGTACATGGAGTGTGATAAGTCTCAGGTAGAGTCCCTGCCTGACCACAAGAATTGACTTTATTGATCTCTCCTGCACTTAACTTTATCTTGGATCTGATCACTATGCACGGTAAAGTGGCCGGATATATTTAGTTTGGCCATACTCTTATCTTGTGAACATGGCGCCTACTTAATATGTTCACTCTACAAGGCTATTGTCAAGAAACATTGTATCTGTGTATATTTTTGTAAGTGGAAGTACACTGGAATAATTCCTGTTTTACACTGGAATAATTCCTGTTTTAGATTTTCTGATGGAAAAGATTTCCCTTCAAAGTAAACCCTATGGTGTTTACATACATGTTTGCACGATTAACTTCCATTTGATATTGAAATTTTTACACTTCAGGGTAAAGATAACTTTTGCATTATTATTCTTAAAGGGAAAATTGTTAGTCAAAGTAGTGGTCTCGCTTCTGAGAGAGGTTTGGATGATTATGAAACATGACCTACCTCCGACGATGCCGAAGCTGAAGTAGAGGAACCAGATGTTGGGTGCCCAGATACTGATGACGAAGCCAAACGCGGACAGGAAGGAGCCTGCTATGGTCACCGCTCGACACCCAAACCTGTTAGTCAACGCACTGGCCAACGGACCTGCAAATAGGTGTAAATGTTTTTATTTATCAAGTTCCAAATGTGTCTTGTGGCCGATTTAGAGGGGTGTCTGCACACAGAACTTCTTGCCTTTAAGAGTTTATTTGCCTATTTTGGAACCCACTTTGGATTAATTTGGCCCGAAATAGGGTTAGTGCCCTTTGCCTTTCATTTATTGTGAAATCTTTATAACCATCATATCACAATTCATATTGCATATACAGTGTACTATAAACAAGACATTGACTTATCTTTTTACTTTCTAATTAATATTTACTTTGCAACAAAGATTACTTCTTTCAATCGATGTTGTTATAGGATATTATCTAGCTTTTTGTTTTATGAGCTGATATATTTCTATGGCCTATGAGAACATTGAAGATACGTGCGCTTAGCTGCCCACACCACAATCATGAACCTAGGCATGAACCTGTGGTAAGAAATCTGAGATAACACTTTGTAAGTACACCTATGTCTTCACACTTTTTTTTTGTACATTGTTATAGTATGGGCTGACACAATACTAGCTGGACCGGCCTGGTTATAGGGATAGCTTTAAGCACATTGGATATTGCTATCATACCGTAAAACCAGGTCGATAAGCTGACCGCACTTAAGTCCAGTTGAACTATTGAGGTGGGGGGAAATCAAATTATAAAAAACAAAATATTTTAACCCTTAGGATAACCTCGTCCATCGAGCGTGAATATTTTTGGGGGGACCAGACCTACCTAAGACCACCTTAAAGAAACCTCTCCTATGAGTCTTCGACTAATAATGAAGAGAAATTCCAAATCATAATTGATGTGTAGGTAAGGTTTTACAGTATTTCACGAGTCACTTGAACTATGGTATACATTTTGGCATTGTTCTTTACATGCTGGAGGGAAGAGACAATGGCAACTCACTGTGAAAAATGATATGTAACTTTCTTTCTATTAGGCAGCCTAAAGTCAATTATCAGCTCTGCGGAAAATTATTAGGGAAAAAAGGGTGCGGGAGGGCACATTTTAATTTATTTGTTTCACTTTATTCTGGAGGTGTGGGAGGGTCTTTTTTCCCCTACAACATTGATGGTCTGCACGTGGAGATGAGATCTAAAATACCTTAGAAATTATATTTCTACCCCAATTAACTGCTGAGATACTAAACATTGTGCATCTTGTATTCTGACATTTTTTAGATATTATAAAGCCCTTTTTTGGACAATGTTTCTCAAAAGTTGCAGCCCTTTTTAAAGGATATGTGCGTTATCCGCAAAGCTGATAATTGACTTGAGGTGGCCTTATTCTCTTCTTTAATTCACCTATCTTTTCATTTACTAAATTAAATATACTATAACTTAGCTAAAAGCAGTGGGTCTTTGCTATTGTTTTAGTTATATTGCTCATTGTTTTTAAATCGAATACAGGGTAAGTATATACCGTAAAACCTCATGTATAAGCCTAACTCGCATATAATCCGCACCCTGACTTTGGGCCGATGCTATAAGCTGCACTAGAGATCTGAGTATGGTGACTTTTAGTATTGTACCATAGTAGCCAAAACTCACGTACCTGCGACGATGCTATAAGCCGCACCACCGATCTGACTCACGTACTACCCGCTGCTTATACGCAAGGTTTTAGGGTACATAGATTAAATGCAACGAAAAAACATTAAGAATCAGGAGGAAAAAGAACAGACTAAATCGTTCTTTTTATGAGGCCTGTACATTTACATAAACCACAGTGGTTTGTCAAGCATTGAATTGTAACAAATAATTAAAAAGTAAACTCACCAGAGCCCCAAGTGATTCCAACCATGAGGGACCCGACCCAGCCAGTCACTCCGCGACTCTCTTTGAAGTAATCCAGGAACTCAATGTAGAATATCCCGAAGGAATAAGCCACCCCGTCCGCTATCACATGGATCATGAAGGATGCGAACACCACAACCCATCCCCATCCACCGTCCGGGGGTGTCGGGAGTAGCTGGGCACCACTCTCCATGGTTGTCTATAGTGTGCCACAAGTAATGTAACTGTACTGGAAGCTGAGTAAAGCTGGGGTTATTATCCCAATAGCTCAGAAACTTGCCAATAATTTGTGATTTTTTAAGAATTATAATCCAGGTGTGGCAAAGTAGTCAAGAACTCTCCCAGTAGTTCCTAGATATTTGGGTTTCACAATATTGTCTTTGTTGAATTTAACAGTTCAATGCCTCAGTAGCTGGTACAAATGTACTTTCTCTTCTCTAGTGTCTGCTCTTTCATTGACCACTCCTTGTAGAATTATAACTTATATCACAGTCCAATATTACATTTGTAAATACATAATGCTCCTATCCCAAGTATGAACGTTTAGATTTGTAAAATCCAGAATATATCACAGACAATTCATATATCCTAGAAGTGGAAGCATCAAGTTAACTAACAACTCCAGAGGTTGTAAAGACGATTAATTTAAAGGCACCTCCTCAATCTGTAGGTAGATCCAACTTTCTCCATCCCTATCTCTTGTGTGAATGATCCTGATGTGCCCTTTGTCTTGGTAGTCACCGCTCTGATCGGTTGGTTGGGAGGAGTGGTGCTTGGAGTGGGTGGGTGGAAGGTCACTTGATAAGAATGAGTCACTGTTGGACGTCGTAGTCTGGTGTATCTATCACTGAAAGTATAAGAGGAATATGGTGAGACAATAGATCTGGTAATTTAGTGCCTCTACATGGGTAAAAATCGACACATGCTTCACAACGACACGGCCCTTTCAAAAATCGACACCTGTGACACAGCCCTTTTAAAAATTGACGGACACAGTAAATCTTGGGACAAAAATCGACCCACAGAGATTTTTCTCTATGTTCTTATATGGCTAAAATTCGACCCAGCGACACGCCCCTTTGGCTAAAAGTCGACACGCCGACATGCCGGTCAAAAATACCCATTTAGAGGCACAATTTACCCGGTACTGAGTAGCTTTGAGTTTGAAGGCAAATGAATTTCTCCGGCAAAAGGCAGATAGGCCTACAGGTAGGGAGTTCAGCTCATTTTCAAATACAACCCAGATCCTTTAGCAAACCAGTGGAGCTGATAGATATAAGTCATACAATATCAAATCTTTTGGATTTGAGTCTCTAACCCCATTATTCACTGATTTATCAGCGATTTAAGGTGCGAGAATTAGGGGTCTAGTGGTGACAAGCTCCTAATGTATTAGTCACCTATGTGGTGGTACATTTGTTGATTCTGGTGAAACACATTAGTGAATAGATATAGAGCAGTGAAATTTGAGTATCTTAATCTTTGCATATATCAAGATCCGCTCAATATTTTCGCTTGAAATCTTCGGACACTGCCCTACTAAGGTCCAGCTACCCTTGGGTCGCCCACTCATGACCTTGAACAAAGGTCAAGGTCACACAGTCAATACCAGGCATTTAAGGTCAAATGAACTAAAACTAGGTATGTTTCAGTTACATATTCTAAATTATCATGGTTTATGGATAGTACAATGGATTTGAACTCAATAGGGACTCCAAATGACCTTATATTTGAGCCAAGGTCACACTATGCTCAAAGGTCAAGGTCAAAAAGCTTATTTTCGCATCAATATAGAGAAATATCATCAGTTTACATACCAATAACTGTTTAAATAGTAGGTAGCAGTAAGTTTATCACATTTTCTGAATATGGCACCCATATAAGAAAATGCTGCACCCAAGGTCATTGGTCAAGGTCATAACAGCGACCTTGACCTTATATTGAAATATTCAATTGTGGATATCACCGCAAATAATTAGCGTAGAGACTTGATTCCAAGTGCGTTGAAATTGTATAACTAAGTTCTATCAGTTCTAATGAACAGCTTAGAGATCACAAGTAAAGAAAATGGTTATAGCTATGTTTTGGTATGAATAGGTCAGCTGAGGCAACACATATCTGTCAAGTATTTCGCAAGCCTCCTAAAATATAGCCTAGAGGCCTGCTTGTGCAATAACCAGCCCTGCAGACTTAAACAGTGCAGGGCACAACAGCGGCCTATCTTTCCCATCTCTTAAGTCAGCCTGTTACATAACCTACACTGGGGCCCTGTGCCTCTCCTTTTCTCAGTGTCCCGGTCACCACAGGTGCTCTGGTTGTCACAATACACATCCCAGCTTGGGACACTCTGAGACTGTTGTGCGGCTCTCTGTAAACTCGCGAACCTTTGTCTTTTGATTTGATTTGGCATTGTTGGGTTTTACATTATTCGCTTACAACATTACACCCACAGGGATGAAAGTGACAAATAGTAAAATAATAATTTAAAATGTTCAAATGGAGGACCCTGCATAGAAGTTTTCTTTAGGTTATTAAAGTTCATCAAAAATTAAAAGCTAATATGCAAGACTTTATCGTCTTTCAGGCATTGCCAACCCAATTCTGCCATGTAGTGAGTAATCTGAAGAAGAGAGGTCATTGACATTTAATTTATTTTGATATTGATTATCATTATTTTGACCTGAATCTTTTGATTATATTGATTTATGATTATCTTCAAACAAAAGATTAAATCTGATTGATCTTAGTTGTAAATGACACTTGGTAGCGGGGCTTCCTCAGAAAAAATATCGTGATCTTGCAAAATCATTATACAATGTAGATCGTCACTGAGATTTTACCCAGGCAAAAGCCAGTGTCATTTTGATAACACTTCAATTACGCAAATGTTGCTATATCCATTAAGGGGTATCAATTACAATCTGAAGACTACTGTTTTTTTGCCCACCCTAGCAGGTTGGAAATTGTTGTGACATTTTAAAGCAGCCCAAAGGCACAGGCCGAATGAGACCCTTCTGGTGGAGATTGTGTGTGTGGGGGGTGGTAGTATTAGGGTAAGGCCCGACACTTGTATGGTCCGATCGTCTAGCCGCGTAGACTCTGAACCTGTAGTGTTGTGTAAAGCCAGTAGATGTCTCTGGTGTATACATGGTCTGAGTCTTCGTGGCTAGATGATCGGACCATATGAGTGTCAGGCCTTACCCTAATACTACCACCCCCTGCAGAACATCTCTACCAGAAGGCTCTCATTCGGCCTGTGCCCAAAGGTGTATAACTTGGCAAAGGCATTAATGCATGTGCCCCTTTTATATATACCATAAAACCCTGGCTATAAGACAAATTCTTTTTGATATTATTCTTTTTTTGTTTGGAGGTTCAGCTTATAGATGGGGTTTTGCAAAAAGTTAATTCAAAGAAATTGCTTTAAAAAAAGTGGGTTATACGCGATCAAACCTCCAGTGCGGGTTTTACAATATTCAAAGTCTAGGTGCGGGTAATACGAGGGTTTTTATAACTATAGTATAGTACTAAATTGGTGATTTTCAGACCCCAGATGGGGGTGGGGGACAAAAAAAAGTTGGTATCAGAAAGGGGGCCCTCAAAATTGTCCACCACCCCCCCTGGTTTTTTTAAAAAAACTGTCTCCACTCACTTAAGCATGATCTGTCCATCAATACCATCTGTTTGAGCTATTGCACAACCAATTCTCTCCAAGAATGAGGATTAGGAGTTTAATGTATCGATCGCTGCCCAGTTGGCGGCCATCTTGGGTTATGGGGCCCTAGGGAGAGGGGGGTGCTTCAGTGAAACTTCACTTTGCCCCCCCTTCTATATTGATTGTTCTCACCAATACCAACATTTTGAGCTATTACACGGGCAATTCCATGCATAAATAAGGATTCTAGAGTAAAATGTTTGAAATTGTTGCCTGGATGTCGGCCATCTTGGATATAGGGGGGGTTTCGGTGAAAATCTAACTTGCCTCCCTTTCAATATTGATTGTTCTCATTAATACCAACATTTTGAGCTATTGCATGGCCAATTCCATGCATAAATAAGGATTCTGGAGTAAAATGTTTGAAATCGTTGCCTGGATGTCGGCCATCTTGGATTTAGGGGGGGTTTTGGTGAAAATCTGACTTGCCTCCCCTCCTATATTGATTGTTTTCATCAATACCAACATTTTGAGCTATTATATGACCAATTCCATTGATAAACAATGATTTTATGGGTGAATATTTAAAAATATGTCACAGATGAGCATTTCCCATAGGAATTGCACTGGGCGCCACAAAAATGACCTCTTTTTTTTTTTCAAATCAATTTCCGTAAAAGATTTTACAGGAATTTTTTATCATAAATAATCTTAAAAGATAGATAATTATTCACAGATAAAAGTTATCACTGTGGCTTTAAGAGAGAAATGCCCCTATCTATGCAAAACATGATCTTGTGCAATGTTGGGATTAGAAAATGTGATCCTCCCATAGGAATTGCACTGGGATTGCAAAGTGACAACATTGACAATTTTCATTTTCATTTCCGTATCACTAATATTTATCTTAGAACCTTCCAAATAGTACCAAATTAAAGAAGACAGTTTGAACTATTCAGATATTGATGTGGCTTAAATGGATTACTATCATGGGATAGCACTATCCTTCCACTTTCATCTGATTTGTCAATTTAAAAATGTGCCATATTCGGCCCAACATCCAGCAAAATCTAGGGGGGGGGGCGGAATTTTATTTTTTTAATTTTTTTTTGACCCAAGTTTAATTGGGTTAGATAGGTCATTTGAATCCCAGCCAATCAGGGGATAGCTTACTAAGGCTGTTAAAAAGTCCCAAAACTGGTTTCTGCCACTCACACAATCCCAAAAAATGTACCGTTTTGACAAGTCAAGTTTTCCCATACTTGCCCACACATATACACCTGTAAATAATTTAATAATTATGATGGAGACTATTCAAAAACACTTAAAGAAAGCTAACATCCTAGGGAAGCCATGAATGTAGGCCTCATGTCTGTATTCCAAAGATAAGTATGCAAAGGAAGCAAGGTTCCCCTGATATTGCCATCCTTCCCATTTGTCACCCTTGCAGCAGTTCGAGCTGAACTCCCTACTACAGGTGACTGCTCGGCCCCCACCCCTTCGACTTGGGAAGTGTATGATTTGTCGGAGTTTGTAGGTTTGAGTTAGGGAGCGATTGATTCTGAATCGTATGATCAATCTTCAACTCGTCATTCTTAGGCCACTCAAAAAAAAAAAGTGGTTTCTCATCACCAAGGTCTGAGAAATCTGACGAGGGAGGCTTTTTTTCTTTTTTTTTCTTTTTCTCACAGGCCAAAATGTATAGGAAAATTTACGGGTTTCTTTGGCCAAAATTCACATTTTATTGGTTAAGAATTAATTGATCTTTAGAAGTGGGGAAAATGTAAGTTATTTCTATACCACTGCATTGCTGGCATTATTAGCTTTAATTTGATACCAAATATGACCAATTCCATCCATTTTGATGAGGTTTTTCATCAAAATTTGGTAAAAAAAAAAAAAAAGTTTTCCCAATACCTGATTTCTATGATGCGCGCGGTGATGAGAAACCATTTTATTTTTTTGAATTTGAGTGGCCTAAATTTCGATTGATTCGGGGATTGATCTCTCCTACTGTTCACGTAAATACTTGGCTTATGTCATCTCACTAGTCTAGACAACAACACTTTCACTTCTCATCGTGACCAACCCCGTTCTTTCATTCGGACGTCATACTCACACGATCTGTCGACGTTTTGATCGGCTTTTGTTTTAGACATTTGTAAAAGGTTCACGACTCTGTCTGCATGACGTCACAGGCCGCCGAGAACCAGCGCGAGATGCGAGGTCAAGGTCACCCGGGTTTGCGGCCGCCATTCATGAAGCGGACAGATTGCCGTGGTTTGCATTTCTTTTAGTTTTGGCAAGTATCGCAAGAATTCAAGTACGGAAATACGTCAGTCGTGTGCATAAGGTCTTCGTCCATCAATTATTTCCGAGTTTGTGACTTGTCACAGTCAGAGTCTCACCGATGCAGCCTGACAAGTCGAAGATTGCACCCGGGAGATTGCAACTTCAAAGTGGGTAGCAAGCCTGCAGCCAAGCTCGCACCACCTCGACCTCGTTTCCCGAGCGTCATCGCTGGCACCAAAGGTTGCTGGTTAAAATAGTTCCTGTGCGCTTGGTGCTGTTGTATTAAAAGTGCAGATGGATACCGCGTACCAATCCCCCCCAATATACGGGGGAAGTGATGCGGTCATGGCCTCCTAAATACCAGCGATGTCGCTCGGACTTTGTCCAAGCGCGAGTTGGGGCCAGCTTGGCCTGCAGCCCAAGCTTTGTTGGGTTTCTTCCAACCTTACATCGACAGTACCGCGGTACGCATACTGCGTACCTTGGTACTGTCGCTGTAGGGTTTGAAGCATTCCAACAACCCAAGCTCGCAGCTAAGTCGTCCAAGACCAAGGAGTGGAGGGGGTAGGGCGGGGCAAAAACATTTTGACTCCTCTTCCCAGGTAACATGCCCAACTGGCGCCCAGTGGGGTTTACCTTGGGCAACCTTGGGCTGGACTGGGCTGTGTTTTGGGCTGGGCAAATCCAGGGGCTTCAGTAGGGCCCCAGTTGGGCTAAGTGATTTTTAAAACATACCCTGTAAATATCCCTGGTATCTTGAATCATGCTCTCCATTTAAAAAAATCCAAGTATGAAAATGTTATAGTCACTTTGTGTAGGAAATGTATGATTGGGTTTTAGGTGGGCTTATACTGGGCTAATTTAAATTTTCACAAATGCTTTATGGAGGCCCCTTTCAGTATGAATCAAACTCCCTTTTAAAAAATAAATTGATTAGAAATTTTATAATGGTGATTTTGCTGGAAAATAGTTGGGCTTTCTTTGGGCTTGATGTGGGCTTCTCAGCAAGTAGCTCCGAGCATTGACACTAGATGGCCATGTGGTTCTACGCTTTGACACTAGATGGCCTCTGTATACCATGTAGAGAGAATTCCTCCAATTCAAAATAACTTCTTCATAAATACAATGAAGCCAAAATGGGTCATGTAGTTAATACATGTATAAGAATGAAGATATTTTAATGCAGTTTGATAATATATGGAAGCTTCTATTTTATTGTGTAAATTAAGGTAGACAATGAAGTATTCACCTGAAGACCCCTATCCTGGGGTTCAAAATTAACTATAAGACATGGACCCACATATCCTGAAGGTATTGGCCAAAGATTTGATGGCTTATATGAAATAGCCACTTGCACAAGTCTTATCTTTGCTGACTTGAACTTGATGAATACATTTTCTATCTTCCATGTAGAAAATGTTTGACTTGGAAGGCTTCCTGCAGGGATATCCAAGCTGAACTTGGGCCAGCCCAACCTGTGCCCATCCCAAGCCCAGTTAGACATAAGTCATTAAGATATAAGGCAATACATTGATTAAAATCAATTACCAGATTGCCCTATTATGTAAGTTATAAACCTAAAATATGAAAGTGGGGCCCGTCCGGGGCCCAGCCGGGGCCCAGTTTGGGCTAGCCCGCTTGGGCCCGGACATTTGCCCAGTGCCCGTTCTCATCGGGCCCCAGTCGGGCAGCCCAACTGGGGCCCAGTTTCCAGCCCAACCAGGGCCCAACTGGGGCCCATTTAGGGTTGCTACTTGGGTTGGAGGGGAGGAGGGGCAAAAAAGTGCCAGTTACTGCCACCTCTTTATGGCGAAAAAGCAAGCGCGTTACAAAGATTACAAAAGGCCTCCTGGTTCCGAGGGGCGGGGATGGGGGCCAATGGGGGTGGGGGGTTGACCAGTCACGCGAAAATGCCCCCCCCCCCCCCGACTGAATTTCGTCTTTCAACGGAGGGCTTTTCTCTTGTTGGATCCTCCTGATGGATTAGAGCGTATGGCCATTATAGGCGTCCCTATAAGAACACAGTGCATTTCCGTGTTCATATTTGAAAAATGGTTCGGTTTACCTGAATCGAGCCTTATAGGCTTACAGTTACACTATCAAAAATGTGGTAGGCCTACACTACTTTTTGTGTCTACTTGCATTTTCATTGGGCCAAAAAGAAAGGGCCATTGTTAAATTTATTCTGCTGTGGTTCATACTAGGCCTACCTGTACTGTAGCAGTGCACATGATGTGACTCAGGTACCGGCATATCTTATCCAGGCACCCTTACCCCCTTTATCATGCACAGGGCTAATATGCTATACGGTACCAAACTCCATACTTACGGTAATGGGTCTACATAGTCATATACAGGGAAAATTCTGGGTCAAACTTACATGCATGCACATGTATCATCATGTGACCATTCCACCAACTCACGCACATGTGACATTTCCATGAGATCTGATATGCACTCTCCAAACAGAAGCTCACACAGGTCCACCCCTGGGCTGGGCTCTATACTAGTAGGACTATAACCTGCTAACATATCCCTCTACTGGTATGACAAATACTCTGCAGGAGAGTGAAGACACTCCAGTTTGCCGCATCCTATATTCTTGGAATGGTCAGACTTGGGTGGGAAAACTGTTTGTATCCTTTAGATTGCGGTCAGTTGTGCTCTTTATATATGTGTAGAGTTTCCCACAAGTCTTTGTCCAGGATTCAGCTTGCTACATCCGCCAATAAACCACAAACAAAAAGTTGACGCGAATTTGATTTTTCAGTTATGAAAGGACAGCCAGGAAAACCGTTCAACACCTAGGCAGTTTTCAATAGTAACATATGTACGATAGGCTTGGCTTTATATGTTTTAATGATAGTACCCATCCCACAATTTAGCTGTTTAGGTTTTAGACTAGACATGACAAAACCCCATTAGCCTGGGCGAATATTCAACTTTTACTTAAGCTACTGATAATTATTTGTTCTTTAAGCGTTGAATTTATCATGGTGGGGCCCACATGGAGAATACGTGACCCCGTAGCTGGACGCACGGGTGCCAGACTGTTCATGCGTCAATACCCAGTATGTCATGCTCCTGTATGGGTGGCCTTTGTCTATGGTGGCACAGCTATAACCTAGTATGTATCTAACTAACGGCCACCCTTTATGTCATGTTATGTCAAACACCTAAAAATGAGACCTGCATTATCTCCGTCCATCTGACCCCAGAGGCAGAACGTCAATTTGCCTTTCACAGATTGCATTGCATACTAGGTTTATAATTACACATTAAAAATGAAATGGTACGTTTTGGTGTAATACAATCAGTATAGGCCTACCCAACAACATTTTGTAAAAGAAAAACTCAAAAAATAATGCACAGACATGTAGATGTCACCCTGTGTGTTGTGTGGGCGCGATGGGAAGGGGTTATAGTGTGCAGACGGGTGGGAACCTGGGCAGTTGGCATGGAAGCACTGACCCATCCATTATACGGACATGCACCACAGGGCCCAGGGTCCGGAATGAGTACATGTATAAGTGGATTATAGACTACATAGATGCATGTTATATATATGCACACTGAGTATAATACATGTAGCTGTATGTGGGCTGCTCTGTGCTCGCTGAGAGGGAATGGGCTGTATCTGAGAGTGTATATTAGAGACTACTCAGGAACCCCGCTATATATATGGCAGTTGACGAGATACAGATGTCAAGGTAAACCCTTCGCTTTGAACATGTCAATCCCTTTCTGTCTCACTGTGCCTTAACACATACAAACAACCCGTCAATAATACTGCCCCATCCATCACCCCTTGGCAAAATGCCTATTCCCCTCCTTCCCCCGCCATGCCCTACCGGTGTGTCTATTGGCCCTGTAAAATCGCCCCCGCAATCAACTTAATAACTTATTCATCTTGCATTGCCAAACATGTTTCTATATCCTGGTCTCTCTTGCCGCTAAGTCTACAGTAAAAGGTCAGTGCAGGTCAAACCATAACCACAATTGAGAGCGGGTCAGCAAGGTCAAACCACGACCACAAGGTCAGGTTAACCTTCCTGGAGCCCTTCCAGCTGACTGCCCCTGTTCCTGGACACTGCACTGACTAGTGTCCACAAGTGGGTGTCAGCAGTAGGGTTCCCACAGTCATACTGTAGATATAGACTGGGTGTGGGTACAGGATTCCCACAGTGAGTGTAGGTCGGGGTGTAGGTACAGGGTGCTAAGCACGCGCACCAACTGACCTTTGTCTCCAAGCAGAGTCCTAGCGTCAGGTAGGATAGTGTGATCCACTGTGGCTGCTACACTTGGCTACCTGTGCTACCTGTGTACAGACCCCTGTCCTTTCTAAGCTACCCACAGTGTTGTAGGTATGCAGGCCATGTGCTTTAAGGACCGCAGCAATGTTGACACAAAGCAGAGGGGGGACTTTGCTAAATGTGGGTATATCTCCAGATTAATGCAAAATTGTGTGTTCTGCATCCCAGTAATATCATTTATTGTTCAAATCCATGAGATTATGCCATTTTAATGCATCCAAATGCATGCATTTTCACCAGAATGCAATGCTCAAAGCAGAGGGGGAACTTAGAGTTGACTACCCTGTTTCTGTTACCAGAAACATCTGACCTCCCCCCGAGGTTTAGCTCAGTGGTGGCCCGTGGTGCTAAGTGTAGGTACATGGTGCTAAGTGTGGTTATACTGGGTGCAGGCAGGAGGGTCGCTACAGGCTGTGTCTTACGACCTTGGGACAATGTTTTTGTCTCTGATCGGGTGCCGTCTCTGACTGGCTGCCGTCTCTGACCGGCTGCCGTCTCTGACCGGCTGCCGTCTTTGACCAGGTGTCAGAAAAAGGTGTTTTAAAAAGAATTATACTCATATATAAGGATTTGGAAAAACGTTATGGCGGTTGTTATATAATCATAGTTATAATTATAATTAGCCTCCTGCTGCTAGTATTTTGACCTTATCAAGCCAAGCCGGTCAGAGACGGCACCCGGTCAGAGACGGCACCTGGTCAGAGACGGCACCCGGTCAGAGACAAAAACATTGTCCCAAGGTCGTGAGACACAGCCTACAGTCAGACTGTAGCATGTGTAGATGTAGACTGAATGTGGGTACAGGGTGCTAAGTGTGGGTGTGGGTACAGGGTGCTAGGTGTGGGTACCGGGTGCTAGGTGTGGGTACAGGGTGCTAGGTGTGGGTGTGGGTACAGGGTGCTAGGTGTGGGTACAGGGTGCAGGCAGGAGGGTCCCCACAGTCCAATTAGCTGTATTTTATACCACGGTTGTGACTGCAGAGGGGTTTTCCGCGACCTGGCGACTTAGGCTGTTATCCAGGCGACTTTTCGATCTGGTGCAATAATTTAAGCGACCTGGCGACTTTTGGACAAATTTGGTTATAGTAAAAATGGTCTAAAAAACGACTTTGCGACTTTGGGCGTTTAATTTCGGCGACTTTCCGACGTGAGGGGGGGACCCCTCTGCACCCCTACGGTTATCCACTACATGTATAGGCACTCGAAGGGGTGCATACTACTCGAGATACAGATGTCAAGGTATCAAGGGGTGCATACACTGGATAACCAGCGTGCCTTAGCAGTGGATAACTGCACTGTTATGACGTCACACGGTGAGTGTACATGGTAAACACCAGTTTTAACTGTTTACAGGGCAAAATGAATCGGATTTCTTCTCAAATGCTAATACTGCGGTATAAACGGAATAATACATGAATAAACCTGCACTCAGGTTGGTTAGCCATGGATAACCAGCCCTCGTGCTTGCTTATTGATGTATTATTCCCTTACTACTAAGTATGAATATTAGGTGGGTTCTGGTTGAGTCTAGTTGTTTTATTTGCCAAATAGTACAGCTCAATATGCAAGAGAGTTCCCTCAATACAGCCATAGACTACATAATGATTCAATGACCACCAGAAGAAATGCATAACATGGCATACAAGCAAAAAAAAATATATATATAAAGGCTAACGTGAGACTGTTCCCTGAGATGAACACCAAGAGCCTGGGTGCGTTCACATTGTTGTTCAGGCAGGGGAGTCCTCACACGGTCTAATACCAACAAAATAAATCGTTCATACTAAGGGAGTGGTAATCTTTTAACAACAGGGGGATTTAGACGGGGGGGGGGGGAGGGGCAAAAAATGTCGTACCCCGTTGGAGAAGGTAACCAACAAAATTTGGACCCCCTTAAGCAGTTGAGGGGGCGGGGGGCAAATGCCACTCTTTTTTTAGCAACAAAAGCCTGGTACAACCATAGCTCATAGGGGTTGGCAGAGATGTGACTATGCATGGGTGCCCATCATTTTGACCATGTCGCCATGTCGATTTTTAGCAAGAGGGCCGTGTCGCCGTGTCGATTTTTATCTAATGCATTATGGTCTATTTGACTGTGTCCGTCGATTTTTAAACTCCCCGTGTCGCACGTGTCGATCTTTACAACCCCCCGTGTCGCCGTGTCGCATGTGTCGATTTTTACCCATGTATAGTCACAGAGATTAATTTGAACCCATCCTGTAGGGGGGGGGGGGGGGGTGTGACCCCTCTCATGGCGCTCGCGCCACATTTCAACGCCCCCCTCCCCCCCCCCCAAAAAAGGCTGTTGTTGACCACTCCTCAATTACGAGAACAATAGATATTCCTGTATGTGCAGACATTAAATATGCCGCTATTGTTTCTATCCAGTCACGATTTCATATCCTCCATGGATTAAAAAATATGGTAATTGATACTATTATGCAGGCGGACTGAGTAAATGAAATTACCCGCAGGTAGACAGCTTGTCTGTCTGCCGGCCTGGGACCGGGGAGGGCGGGGGTAGAGTACAGCTCAGGTGAGGCAGAGGTCAAACTGAGCAAATCGGTATTTCGAGCGGCAGCTGAGTTATACAATCTTTATTGACTCTTTAGCTATTTAAGGGAAGAATAGACCTTAAAAGTCTTATGCATTTGGTTGTTATGAATTTGATGTATTTATGCGGCCCTTGTGAATAACTCACCGGGACAGCATTTATAAATGCATCATACTGACACTCCCAATCCGTCTATATAATGTAGCATTGGCGAATGGAGTGTGTTTAGGCCTGCACAGATTCAGGGAGAGAAGGCCTCAATTAGCGAGGTGGATTTTCACACGAGGCCTATGATCTTAGGCTTGGGTTTGTTTCTTTTACATTGCCTAGGGCACCTACCTTCACATGTATACATGTCCACTCATGTAGCCTACACTGTACTCAGCACCTTTTTTTTCTAGTCTACTGAAATATGAGAGCGCGGCTTAAAGTACATTTTTCAATATTCACACGATGCTATTGTAATGGATAACTGTTGAGAGGGTGCTGTTAATCACCCCGCATTCATTGTACCGGCTTAACCTCGTGAAATATGGGCCAAGGCATAATCCCTAAACTAATCCTACAATCTCCTGAATATTTGTTTACATAATTATAATGTCAATTACCAAATATCAAAAATATACATGTGTAGTACTTTGGTACATGTCTAACCATGCTTCTTGTATTAAATATGTGTAGTATTATGTATACACGCACCTTCATATACTCGTAGGCACAGCAGGCCGTGGTAAAACTACACAGATTCCAGGTAACAGTGCTGTCCCTGTCAGTCTAAATGTCACGTCACAGCCTGGTCAGTCTGCACGTGCATGACGCGTTATTAACGCAGCATGATGACATTACTATTGACATGACATAACACTATGACGTAATGTCATCACGTCATTAGACTAGACAGACGCTACTGGACCAGTTCGCACCTTAGAACACCTGTATGACACAGCTGGTGACACACGCGTTTATTATCAACTATGGACAAGTTATCAATAAGGCCAAAAAATAAAAGGGTTGTTTCAGGTCACCCGACCGACCCTATCTGAACAGGGCCGACCCTACGTGTTTTTTTTATGCAATTTTGAAGAAATTTATATATTTTTAGACTTTTTTGGGGTCTAATTTAGGTTTACACAATTTTTGAAAAAGATATTCCCAATTTTTAGCCGATTTTTAGGGTATCTAGAGGAGCTTATAATAGTTTCTAAAAATATCCGACCTACTGACCCTAGAGTTTCTTCCCATGTTACCTGAAACAAAACTTTTTTTTTATTTGGCCTAATGGGATATTTTTTGTCCGTAAAATGAATTTCTTCTATATCAAAAGTGCGTGGGTGGAACAAACATACGAGCAAATAGGCTCAAGTGAAAAAAGCCTCTCTATAGATAATGATCCCAGCACCATGAAATAGTGTTACTGCTGACCACTTCTTATATACTACTCCCCTATACCTGTCTGCTATAGCTGAGCCATGTGTGACGCAGCTACATTGTTAAAACATGTAGCATGTGGTTTTATTGGGCAGTATACTATAGAGGTGGAGGGGGTATTGTGAAAGGCTATACGGGAATTGCACCATACGGTCATATATTGTACTTGTCAATGTGGGCCGCACCAGCTAGACCCGAATAATTTAAGACAACGCAAATATCCTATACATGTACTAAACGATTGTACACATGCCATTCCTCTTAAACCCCTAACCGCTCTATTTAAGCCTAGCGTATCGGTCTTCGATTAGCTCCAACTGTTAATGTAGGGGCAGTCTCGCCTTTGACTGTTTATCTCTGTTCACAGCCAAAAATAGTTATCTCATTTCAAGAAAATAAGATTATCAAACTCGACTGGTGGACAAACCACTTGTTTTGAGAATTAAAAAATTTAACAAGTGGTTTGTCCGCCAGTCGAGTTTAATAATCTTATTTTCTTATTTTTGGCTGTGTTATCAAATCACTTCATCGACATATTTTTGGAACTTGCATCATGGTGCACTTACACACCGATGTGCTGATGACTCAGCTATTGCAACACTTAAACTTTGACTTTGTACAACTGCACTGACCACTTCTCTACACACATGCCCTATGTTTATGTGGAGTTTTGCCAACTTTCTTATGAATAATGTAAACTGTATAGTATATGCTAACATGCACCTTTTGTGTAAGCTGGATGTAGACACACGTTTAAGGTCTGTACCCACCTTGATATGCTACATAGGTGAGAACCATGGCAGTATAGGATAGTATAATGCGCTTAGATGTGCATGGCGTCCTAAGACTAGAGGCACACGGCGTGACCACAAAGATGACATGATGCAGACTGTCCAAGTACATGACACTTCAAGTGCATGTTTTATATACCAGGAGAAATGGGCTGGGGATGGAGGGAGAGGGGGGGGGGGGGGCAAACAGAGTCATAGTGAGAGACAGCACGAGGCATGCACAGGGGCATAGAGAAACGGAAAGACAGGCATATACAAGGGAGCGAAAAGGAGAGACAGACAGAGAGAGAGCGAGAGACACAGAGAGAGCGAGAGAAAGAAAGAGGGAGGGCCCTGGAGAGAGCAGGAGGCAGCGATTAGATGGATCTCAGATGGGAGGAGAGTCCTGAATGTGTAGTCAAGGCACCATCACCTTTCCCCTTCTCAAGTTTATAGATATTGTAGATCCCATGTAACGTCCTACCTAATCACCTCCTGTCTCCACCACACATAGCACCCCCCCCCCCCCCGTCCTCCTGCTGCTGTCGGTGCTTTGTTCCCTGTGCTTAGTACATTGCCCGTGCTGACCAGTGCTCTGACATCAGCCGGGGGAGGCTGGTGGTGGGCGGTCTACAACACACACTGACCCCGCTCACCTCAGGTGGACTCACATGTAGGGTACAGTTACCTAGAGTCCACCACATGCCTTCCGTCTGACCCCTTAATTTGTAAGGCCAAATTAAAAAAAAGGTTTGTTTTCGGTAACCCGACCGGGTCTAGCAAAACAGTGCCGGGTCCCCCTATTTTCTTTTCTGGGAAATTTCGCTATTTTGCGTTTTTTTACGGTTTGTAAATTGGACAATTATTAGGGATTTTAGGACAAAAACACTAAATCCAGGCCTAAAAATTAGATTATCAAAAAAAAAAGTTAAAAAAAAAAAAAAATCTCACCGACCGGGCCTGCTTTGTCAGACCATGTAACTGGAAACCAACTTTTTTTTAATTTGGCCTAATTATTAATGCTATATGTGCTCTCTATTTATCCTCCGTTGTTGGTAGGAGCAGCACCTGCATTTAACATTATACACAAATAGAGGGGGTAGCAGGCCGGCATGAATATAGAATTCAAACATCAGAATTAAGGTGTGTGGTCGACTCTAGGTGAATCTACCCATGGCCTGTATACCCACTGCATGGGCACTTTGTTGGGTTAAAGTTGACAATACCCAAGCCCTTATATAAATACAAGACCTGCACATATATATACCACCAAAGACCAGAATATAATAATTAATATTTATAATATTATTTCATTACCACTCTACCCTTGATGCTTATTCGAGACCCTGGCGCATATACAGACTAATATAAGATATGTAAACTCTGGCCACTGGCTATAGAAATACTATTAAATTTTCCTTATTCATATTTTTTTCTTCATTTTTAATACCATCCTCACCCTCCATTCCCTGTAGGTTTAACACTACCTCCTGACACCACCCTCCCTACCAGCTGATTCTTTCATTTCCTGTCAAGTGTCAACCACACAGCCATACTCCCCTACCACATTACATACGGAGGCATTGCAACAAGCTCAAAGGGGTCTATATATATATGAGGCTTCATATTTTAGTTACTCGAATGGAAGGTCCAGTTCCCCATATCTCCCATAGTAAACATCCCCAGCCCCTACCAAACCCCCCTGTGAGGTTCTAAGGCTTGCAATCAATACTCACCTCAAGCAGATGCCACCACCCCATGCAGCATCGCCGGTACCCTCCAGTACAGTAGCCGGCTCCTTCCTCACATTAGTCACAATGCTTTAATCTGCAGCCTGGATTCCTGATGCTGCAATCCTTCAGCTCCTCAATGAATCTCCTTTCTGTGTTATCCCAGCTAGTCTATATCACAGGCTGTGTGGTAATGGTACTGCTTCTATCCATGTTTGCAGCTCTCTATATATGCATGCACTGTGTACACACAATAGGGTACTGCCACTGCTACTGCTGCTGCTGCTGTTGCTGGGCTGCATTGCCTCACTGCGAACAGCTGATCGGGGATAACTAGGTCGCTTTTGGTCATGTGACCAGATGATGTCATAGGCTTCACGGAACTAAATGTGTCAGTATGCTGGGTCCCTGCGCCTTGGGTACTGGGGAGTGGAGTGGGTGGACTCAGTCACGGAGGTATGGTGGCCGGTTGTAGAGGCAGGCATTATTAGGGGACACACCTATATGAGAGACTACATGATTACATGGCAATACTGATTGCTTATAAAGTGTTATTTGATGTTAGGGAAGGTATAGTGATGTCAGATATAATTCCACACATATTTATTCTAAACTTAGGGAGTGGTCATTTTTTAACAACAGGGGGGGGGGCGGTGGATTTTCGTGCGAGCGGGTCAGAATTTTTCTGGTCCCCCCCGCGAGAGGGGTCGAAAATGTTTTGGTACCCCCTCCAGGCAGATTGAAATTGAGCGCGGCCGACCACTTTGAGCTATAGTAACGCGCTGGCTTTTCCGCTAAATAGGGGTGCAATTTTTTTGGTCCCCCCCTCAAGAGGGGTCCACATTTTTTTGGTCCCCCCCAAATCCACCAACCCTCACTGTTGTTAAAAAATGACCGCTCCCTTATACATTATAACTTACATATAACTTATTTTAGATTTTATCTCTAAGTTTATAAAACACAAAATATGGTCAGACATTTCAAAGCTCCTAGGGCAAGAATAGTAAGCGATGGGAGTGTTTGTCATATCGCCCACTAAAATATATCCTATACCATATCCATGTAAAAATAATATACATCGTGGGATTGGCCACGAAATCACCTTTAATTAATACACAATATTTATATGGTGAGACGGAAGAGATAATCAGCAGGCCCATTATTGCAGCAACACCCACATACCGCACATGGGCAAAAAAAGATCAGATGAAACTGCATATATACCTAGAAGTTACTGGAGGAGTGTAGTGAGCACTACATACATTGCTGTGTGGTGGTATAGCAGTGTGGTCTATGCTGTAGCTGGGAGGGTGAGGAAAGAGGCGGACTCATATATCCAGGGGCGGGCTGGGTAGGTTGAGGGAGGGGGCAGGAGGAATCATTTCCAAGGGCAGAGGGGGGGGGGGGGGCGATATGGGGAATATGAGTAAGAAGGAGGCCTGGGGAGGAGACAGGTGGAAAGTGGGGATTTAGATTTAGTGGGCACAAAGAGCAGAAAAGAGTGGGTAGAGGGATGCAAGGAGGATGGAGATAGAGGGACAGGGGTGGGGGGGGGGGGATGGGGGCTGCGTCCAATATACGTCATGAGGCCTGATATATTCCATCCACAATGACCATCCTACCTACCTAGTCCACCCACTCAGCCCCTCCTGTGTTATAACATGTTTTTGCAGACTCTTTCATAGAATTCATGAAATCCATCTTGATATCAATCCCAGCCATCTCCCATCCCCCAACGACTCGCCCCCCCCCCCCGGCCTACTCCGGCTGATGTCCAGAATCCGCATTGAGCCCGCACCTACCACCGTACTGTGAATCAAGGTGCGTCTCACGGACCATCGCCTCTAACAATATAGTACAATATAATGTATGCGGAAAAAATGCACCAAGCCACGACTGGTTTGTCCAGTACGTCACAGTCAACCAGTACAGGAGTGCTTTTTGTCTGACCTTTCCCCGGGTCAGTGAGTTTGTATGAAACTTAAGACAAGTTGAGTCCCCTGGTGTGGATGGGAGTGGCCGGGGAGTGTTACAGCAGTATTAAAAGGGCATTCTCACCACTCGCACTTAACCATTTAGTAGACTAGAACAGTACTAGAACTGTGAGTGGGATACGCTTGGTGAGTGTACCACTTTAATGTAATGCCCGACTAGCGCATGGCAAATAATGTGAAGACCGTTACACATCCTTCACTCTGAGTTGATCATGTAGCAGGGTGGCTCATAGGGACCACTGGTCGGGGTATGTTTGCACAGTAGTCAGGGCATGTAATATCATATGCATTTCTTAGAAACTTTTTTTCTTAAAAAGTAAAATATTTTGCCTTGGAGATGGACGATTAACTAACTGCTTGTCTCAGTTGCCATATAGCAAAAGTGTCCTAAACGTGGCATTAACACCAGTAAATCTGTAAATATATTGGCTATATATAACGTCTGTGGTTGTCTGTTGTTCACCGGCTTCCCAATCAAAAACGCACTACGTCACTGCATACATTTGGATACATCTCTGCCAGTTTGATCATTTCTGGAACTTGTCCAGGATACATTTATACAAGTCACATGGCTTTGTTGTGATCTGAGTTGACATGAGTGTGACAACGCTATCAGTGTACAACACGAGGTTGACAAAGACCTGTGTCCGTGTCCGTGTATGTGTCAGCGTCTCACCTTACATGTTAACGTTCATACTGCCACACCGCTATACTGGTTGACTCATACTTTTTTCATGATGCTGACACACATTGGATGCATACAAAGTCCATTTTCTAGGACATCATTTTCATTGCAGACCATTTTTTACCATTTATAGGTGATCGATTTGCTGATATAATTAATCCAACATGATTATATATAAGACCAGCAAGCAGCTTGTCAGCTCACACGCTTATTTATATGAGATGTATGCATAGCAGTAAATCGTCTAAACATTACTATCTTTGTAACCTTTAACGGACATTCACTGTTCTACTATTCGTAATAAGTCAAATTACAATTGATTAGAATTGTAAAAAAGGAGAGAGAAAAAGATTGGATCCCTTAAGTAGGAAATCCGTCTTTAAGTCTATAAACAATGTTTATAAAACATAACACAAAGGCCGAGAGTCTATGCATATGGTAAAAGTGTAGGATACAGATCATGTAATATTGTAACATTGAATGAAACATGATACCTGCCTGAGTCATACATGTGTGACGGATAAGTCACATGTGACCAAACCCGGCACCGCATTTCTGGTGTCTCTTTTTGATATAGCACTAGTAGTAGTATAGGAGTTGGCAGTCTTATACACAGAAACTGTTTCTCACATAAGCCCTCACCGGGGGATGGCCATCCTTTTTCATTGGTGGTAATGAATTGTTTCCAAATAATTTAGGCAGGCATAATTTAAATAAAGTTATACCATGTAATATATGGTGCCATTATTGCACTTGGTGTAGTCTTTTTGACTCAGGGAGCCATGCTCCCAGAGTCTTATGCGACGCCTCTGTGAGACGTTTTTCAGGGGAAATTATATTTTTTTCATTTTCCAAATCTTTCATAGAAACATTAGGCCAATCAATCAAAAGTACACGTAATCTGATAATTGAAGTGTTTTCCTACCCAGGGATCCAAAAAACATTCTTCTACCCCTACTGGAACCCCCTGAAAAAAATTGCTAAAGTAGACCTTGCCAAAAAACATCATTTTTTCCTCACTGTAGACAAACATGAATGTACTGGTGTAGACATTTCGTCGATTTCGGTATTTAGTGTTAAACCTATGGGGAATCAGAATTCTGGGTAGGTGAGACGTTTTTTGTCAGACCAGTTTGCCATCTGTGGACATAAAATCGATCCCCCTGTGTTCGTGGGGACCTTCATGATGGGGGCATGAAGGAGTAGAATAACTTCGTCGGGAGCCTTCCATATTACCAATGGGCATACTGGATTCGTAAAAGGCGACAAAACTTGAGGGGTCTCGTGCCTTACTGCTGTGATCAGTCACGTAAGCTGTTTGGCAACCGCTGCCCATATGCGCGGGCCCGGGCCTTCTTGCTGGTGGTCTGGCATGGGATCCCTCCTTAGTGAACCACGTCTGAGATATCAAAGGCCGTGGTTTGTCTGGCCCTGCCTACTATGGTACTAGCCCAGGTGGCTAGGTCCAGGCAAATAAAAGAACACTTGCTATCCTTCGAAAAGAGTAGGGGACGTGCCCCGGTAGCGGTTTTCTCCCTCACCTCATAGATGCGGTCATTCATTTCATAGATTCAATCATCCATAGATGCGGTCAATGCTGTATTGGGCAAGCAGCATATAAATACCTGTCCTACTACTGCAAGGCAGACTACCACTATATGTGGATGACTCCTTGCCAACTTGAGATGTCCCGTGAGGTACTTGATGATGAGGTTAAGGGTGGGGCACACTACAGACTGCACACTACAGACAGCACACTACAGCCAGCACACTACAGACGGCACACTATAGACAGCACACTACAGACAGCACACTACAGACAGCACACTACAGACAGCACACTACAGACAGCACACTACAGACAGCACACTACAGACAGCACACTACAGACAGCACACTACAGACAGCACACTACAGCCAGCACACTACAGACAGCACACTACAGCCAGCACACTACAGACAGCACACTACAGACAGCACACTACAGACAGCACACTACAGACAGCACACTACAGACAGCACACTACAGACAGCACACTACAGACAGCACACTACAGACAGCACACTACAGCCAGCACACTACAGCCAGCACACTACAGACGGCACACTATAGACAGCACACTACAGACAGCACACTACAGACAGCACACTACAGACAGCACACTACATGCATGCACAATATAGACAGCACACTACAGCCAGCACACTACAGCCAGCACACTACAGCCAGCACACTACAGACAGCACACTACAGACAGCACACTACAGACAGCACACTACAGCCAGCACACTACAGACGGCACACTATAGACAGCACACTACAGACAGCACACTACAGACAGCACACTACAGACAGCACACTACAGACAGCACACTACAGACAGCACACTACAGACAGCACACTACAGACAGCACACTACAGCCAGCACACTACAGCCAGCACACTACAGCCAGCACACTACAGACAGCACACTACAGACAGCACACTACAGACAGCACACTACAGCCAGCACACTACAGACAGCACACTACAGACAGCACACTACAGACAGCACACTACAGATACCTGCCCTGAGTCTTTTGTGATTAGGATCACACGCTAGATTTTTTTCAACAGAGCCTATATTCAATTCGAGTCAACTCATACCGGAGCTATCCACTGGTAGACCTGTCCATCTCCCACCTGGCGGCTTGTTTTATAACTACCCTCGTGTTCTTTTTCATGTACATGTACTGATTTTCATACCAACCTGGTTCTACTGTGTTGTCTCTATGACTAATTGAAAACCCTTCTATACATTCTCAGACAAAGTATCAGTGGCCTTCAGTCTAGTGCTTGTCGTATAGGAAGTACATATTTCAGTCCTGTGAAGGATAAAATGTTCTTTACCGGATTGACCTTGACTAGTACTGCCCTTTGTCTACAAATCTCAATAGGAGTTTAGTTTTTTCCCTCTTTTTGGAAAATAGGTCACAAGTCATGCATGAACCGGTGACTTATATAGAATGCAGAGTGTGCCTTTTAGTAGAACGACAGACGTATCTGTGTCAGCTTCATTCCTTGTTTTATTCATTGTGAAAGCTCTTATTTATTCAGTAATACCACTTTGGATATATGCCCCACTTCTGCTTCAACAGCACATTAAGCGTTAAGGTCAGTACATCATATTTACATCATGTATATAGATCTCTTTCGACATAGTATTCTTAACTGTAGGCTAAGTAAAATTAAAAGGACGACAAGCTCTAAGAAGATAACGAAATGGGGGTGGGGAGGGTCGATTGAGGGGGGAGGGTATTGATCCCTCGGGTATTTCCCAAGTATATATTGGGAAGACTTTCTAATGAAATACAAGACACGCCGTATACAGGCCCACCTCTACTATTTGGTTTGGTAATTCAGTGTATTTTATCCCGAGGAGGGCGCTATAGCCTGCAATTCTTAACCTCCACAGCTTGGAGAATACTATCAATATATAACAATATTATACTGACAAGTGCGCATATACTGACAGGTGAGTATCGTTGGTGTATATGTATACAAATAGACCAAGGTCATGTGTTTGATCTTGAAGATGGGTAAATCATCAACGGGAAGAATCTCATGATATTTATTTTCAATGGTATATTGTGCTTAAGCCTTTGGATTACATGAAACTGCTATATCTCTATGACCTTGATCAATGGCAATAAGCGTGCATGACCTTCAGCACGGTTCCTTTGTCAGTGACCTTCAGTCTGCGACCCTCTGTCAGTGAGGCCAAAAAGAAAATAGGAGGGGGGGGGGGGGGGTCAGGCAACATGGTCCGAAATTTAAGGGTAGGTAGGTCGGATTTATTTTTTATGAATGAGTTGTGAATTGCCACATCAACTCGCGACTCATCAGAATTTCTTGAGTAAAAATGAATACCAAGACAATTTTGGATATGCCTCTGAAAAAGTCCTTTCCTGAAGGCAGACTATTATTCAGGCTACTAAGGTTAGTGTTATTATTGACCAAAGAATTGCTAAAAACGAAGAAAACATTTTAAAAGTACAAAAAAATAAAATAGATCTGGCCAAAAAAAAGGTTTGTTTCAGGTAACATGGGAGGAAAATGTAGGGGCGGTAGGTCGGATATATTTATTCTTTTTTAACATGAATGTACTACCCAACTTTTATGAGCCCCCCAAAATTGACCAAAAAGGGGTAAAAACATGAAAATTTCTTCAAAATTGCATAAAAAAACGTAGGGTCGGCCCTCTTTTGATATGGTCGGTCGGGTGACCTAAAACAGACCTTTTTTTTGGCCTCTCCAAAAAATGCTAGGGTCGGCTGTTTTTAAAATCTAGGGTACGGTTGCCTGAAACACACCTCTTTTTTATATTTAATTTGGCCTAACCTTCAGTCTGGGCCCACTCTATCAGTGACCTTCAGTGCGGTTCCTCTGTTATTAACATAGTCTGGTTCCTCTGTCAGTAACCTTGAGTACAGTTCCTCTGTCAGTAACCTACAGTCTGGTTCCTCTGTCAGTACCCTTCAGTCTTGACCCCTCTGTCAGTACCCTTCAGTCTTGACCTCTCTGTCAGTAACCCTCAGTACGGTTCCCCTACCAGTAACCTTCAGTACGGTTCCCCTGTGAGTCTGGGGATCTCTGTCAGCAATCTGAAACACATCTAGCCCTAATTAAGTTAACCTGAGTTAGCAGAGTAACATGCCAATGTGAAATGTACTGTGCGAATTAGGTAGACACACAAGAAATGAGCATCTGATATTATATTATAGAGAATTTCCCTCAATTCAGAATTAACTTGAGCTTGATAAATATCCCTTGTCTTGCAGTCAATGAACTCGAGTCTATAGATACTACACAGCGAGAGGCACCCATTTGGGAGTTTTTCAGAAACCACCATGACAGCGATGATGGTATTTCTCCATGTGCTGGTGTTCCTGATAACACTTCCATCCTGCATCGGAAAGCTGGACGTCTCACTGGGCATAAGTACGATTAAAAGGACAGATACAGAAATCACCTCAAACATCAGCACTACACATAAAGCAACAGTCATAGAGGGCCAGGTGGTGGACTATAACACATGTTGCCCAACTATGTGCAGTTGTGATGAAACAGGCAGCTATAAAATGCACAATAAGACACTAGTTATTAAGGACTGCCTAACCGACCCCAATGTAGAGCTCAACAAAATCATTTCGAAAGCTTGTTATTACCACAGTTATAGGATCATCCGCGCACACCTGACCAGTATGCCATGTGAGATTTTATCCACTCTTGATTATGTTGGAAGAAAGGCGTGGAAACTAGATCTTAGTGAAAATGCCATTCGGGCCTCTGTTTGCAGTAACTTACACTTGAACCTGTTGACATATCTAAATGTAAGCCACAATAACCTTGAGGTAGAGCCTATACGACTAAGGCAGTCTTTTAGACTTTCTGATATCGATTTTAGCTACAACAACCTGAGTGAATTTCCTTGTGGTATTGGACATATATGGTTCTTAAAGAGAATAGATCTTAGTTACAATGTCATCAAAGCAGTCCCATGTAATTTGCTATTTCAATTAGAACTGAAAGTTCTCAACATGACCCACAACTACCTGGACACCTTTCCATGTAATCTGTCTGCACTTAAATGGTTACTATACCTGAATCTCAGCTATAATCACATTGAAGTGATTGCATGTAACATATCTACCATGTCAGCTTTACAGGTCATGGATCTTAGTTTTAATCACATCAGGAAGATTCATTGTGAGCTGTCAGTGTTACCAGGACTTATACACCTCAGTCTTAGCCATAACCGTATTGAGACCGTATATTGTAGGTCACAGGGATTCTCTGTTCTTAAGGAATTACATCTCAGTCACAATTACCTAAAGACAGTTCCTAGTCTGCTCGGGGGTTTACCAGCACTGCAAAGGTTAGACCTCAGTTGGAATTATCTGAAGGTAGTGACGTGTGCCCTTTTAATATCACCCACATTACAGTGGCTTGGGATGAGTAACAACCAATTAGAAGACATGGGGTGCAATCTGTCAAACATGTCAGCCCTGTATTCTTTAGATTTCAGTTATAACAAATTTGTTACTTTGCCATGTGAGCTGTTACCTAAGAGTAGGTTGCGTTATTTAGATTTTAGCTATAACCAGATACACAGTGTGCCTTGCACTCTGTCAGATATGACAAAGCTTTCTGTTTTAAACCTTACCTATAACAACATGTTGACCTTCCCATGTAACCTGACAACCTTTGCAGGAATTTCCCTAGATGTTAGTCATAACAAAATAGGAAAAGTACGTTGTAAATTTCCACAAGGTAACTTTTTATTCTTCAACTTCAATCTGAGTCATAATGTTTTCCAAACAATACCATGTGAATTAACAAAACAACCTTTCATAAACCTAGACATGAGTTATAATTCAATACAAACAGCAATATGTAGCTTGTCAGATCTTAATGCTCTCTCTCTTAATCTGAATAACAATAAATTAGAAAATATTCCATGTAATTTATCATCATTACCTCAGACAGTCTACTTGAATTCCAATCTCATAAAAACACCACGAGCTTTCTGCCTTCATAACATAAGCAACCTTTATTCACTCCATTTAGACTCCAATGAGATTTCAATGGTGTTGAATGGGTCATTCTCTAGACTTTTGGATTTGGAATATATTTCACTAAAGAATAACAAAATAAGTAAAATTGAATCCGGAGCTTTTACTGATTGTGATAAACTAAATGAGGTACATCTGGAGAACAATAGATTGGAGGCGCTGAACTCATGGCCACATATACATAGCAATCTAGCCAGCTCAGTTCCCATTAAATTATATGTTTCAAACAATAAACTATCTAATTTTACAAACTCTGCCAGAGCACCACTGACTTCATGCCGACATTTAACATATGATTCAGATAATCAGTTTTACATGAATGGTAATAATATCAGACATTTCATGGATTTATTCCAGGGTTGGAATTTCAAAGTAACCACTAGTGATGAAATACAAAGATGCATGGCGCTTTTTGACTTCACTAACAACCCACTTACATGTGACTGTAGAGATTATGATGTTTATGTAGCCATCCATAACAAAAGTAATTATTTATCAAAGAACCTTACATGTGATGAACCATATTCATTAAAAGGTCTGAACCCTGCATTTGTATCATTAGACATGTTTGTATGTAATATATCTAACAGATGTCCAGAAGGCTGCTTGTGTTATGACATTCCACATTCAAGAAACCTTAGTGTGATCTGTACTGGGTATTATGAAACAGACCTTCCGAATGAACTACCAAATGAGCATTATTTATATTACCTCCAGTGGAAGAATACAAAAATTAAGATGTTGTCTGACAGACCCTACTTGACAGCAGTTAGTGAAGCTATGTTCAGTAATAATATCATAGAACATGTCCATATGGATGCCTTGGTAAGTCTAAGTCATGCTTCAAAGGTGCATCTTGACCATAATCGTTTACAACATCTTCCTGTTAATATTACTACTCTAAAACTAGGCCCTAACTTTGAGCTCAAGCTTGGTAACAATCCCTGGGTGTGTGACTGTGATGCAGTTGCAATGAAGGAGTGGTTACTTAGAAATCATCAAAATATCAGAGACTGGAATGATGTCAGATGTTTCTTGCCACCAAATACTCGTGGAAAGCTGATTATAGAGGTTGACAGTTCTGTAATGTGTTTTCATAACTCAAAACCCTCTACTATCTTGGCAATCCTTGGAGGAGTTATAGCATTTTTCATGATTTGCCTTCCTCTTCTATTTGTGATTAAAATAAAACGTGGTGTCAGAGGCCACGAAAGAGTACAATGGGAGCCTGAGGACTTGAATGAGCAAGTTGATGGTGGTAAAGAGTTTGATGTGTTTGTGACGTATGCAAATGAAGATGAGGAGTATGTAGGAGAATACCTTATTCCTGAACTTGAGAACCGTGGGTTCAAAGTGTGTTTTCATCGTGTTCACTTTCTGGCTGGAAAAAATATCATTGATAATATATGTGAATGTATAGCCAAGAGCAAGAAGGTTCTTGCCTTCTACTCAATGAACTATAAGGGGAGTGACTTTGGTATGTATGAGTTCACGATGGCCATGCAGTTAGACATTGAGAATGGCACGAATCACCTGATAACTATCAAAGACACTGATCTGGATGTAGAAAATCTTCAGATCTCTCATTCTACTACTTTCCGGACTACCTCATATGTCGTTAAAGAAGAGCACCTCTTCTGGAGAACTCTGCTATATGCCCTCCCCAAACACAAACTTGGTGTTGTTGCCGATGGGTATCAGGAGCTGGAGGAGGAGGAGGAGGAAGAGGAACAAGAGGATCAGGTGTAGGACTCCTCGATGGATTGTAGCTGTAGGCTCCAGGATTGCTCTATTTCTATGTAAAAACTGTAGATGAAATTCCTTCTGCTGACTACCATATACTGGTGCAATACAGCACGGTGCAACTGTGCAGTCAGTCAGTGGTGGTGTATGTGCCAGACTGTAACTTATACTTGATTGCTTCTATTTATATGGGAGGAGCGGTGGGCAATGAACCACTGGACTGTGACATCTAGGTAGAGTGATGCTGAAGCAGCCAGTTATATATATAGATATAGCTAGATATAATTGTGGCATGTACTGGAAAAAGGGACTTTAGTGTACCCTGCACTAAGGGCCTATTTCGCAGATCATGTCACAATTATATGTATCATGAGGTACACATGATCACATACATTTAATACAATGTATTGTAAAGCGAACCCTGTGGATCACTATAACCCAGATATGATTAAAATAGAGTTTTAATGCAATGACCCTTGCTATCATGGTGAGGTTACTTAGCCATGTGTACTCTTTGTTTGCCCACACTGTGACGTAGCAGAACTGTATATGTAACTCGACCTATACCAGGAAAAGGGGAGAATGGTGTAGAGACTAACACAAACTCTGCAGCAAGGAGATCTGGGTTTGAATCCTGGTTCCCATCCGGATGGCTATCACATTATACATTAACCCCAAAAAAAAGGTGTGTTTCAGGCAACTCGATCCTAGATTCTTTTGGAGATTTTTTTTTGATTTTTTTGGGATATTTTCTCAATGTTTACAACTTCTTTCATGAATAACAAGCTCCCAGTGACCTCAGAAGCCTGAATAATTGATTAACTTCAGGAAATGTCTTTTTGAGAGGAATATCCAACAACTTCTTGATATTCCTATTCAATGGAGGAATTTTTGAGTCATTCTGGTGAGTCGCGACTTGAATTTTTGATTCGGGACTCAATCCTGGTACTCTCTCTTTAAAAAGAGTTATTAAAAAAATAATCTGACATCTACCCTAGAAATTCTGACCATGTTGCCTGAAGCACACCTTTTTCTTGGCCTTAGACATCATGTTCAGAAAGGGTTTAATCAAAAAGCATTTGATACTATCACTAAAGTCGCAGTTAATAAAGTACATACCTTTATAATTAGTTGTTATATATACCTTTATGCCTTCTCAACAGTCAATCACAGCTCAAGAGGAAGCAGCTGTAGATGGAACTTATTATTGTCATGTTCATCAAATCTGGACCTTAAGGACAGCAATCTAGAAGGAATACATATAGAGAAATCAGTTTAAACCGTGTCTCATACACCTTTGAGCAAAGTATTGGAATTAAATATTACCACATACTATCATTTCCATGTGCATTTGGTCACCATGGAGATGGACCCATCTAGACTATATTATGATCAGATTTGTCAGTTCAAACCAAGTAAACTCCCCTAACCTTGCTGAGTGTCAGGTAATAGGGTGATTTGCATAACACTACCCCTCACAACACTTATGGGTGACATAGGGCTGGCCTGTTTTGCCACTTGGGGTCAGCAATGCAGTCCCACTGAACTATCATGGTCCATGTGGATGCTATGTGAGATATTTAGTTCTTTTTTCAGGTAGTATGGGGGAAATGTTATTGATATATCATTGGACAAATATGTAGCGTTAACTAGAGCATGACAGCCAGCACACATTAAGAAGGGAAAGTCAACTTGTCGTCTCACACACTGGTACTGGGAGTGTATCCACATCACACGTTATTAAAGCAGTAGTGATTACCAAGCTGTACGAGGTAAGCTGGGCCAATTTGAATGTTCTGCCTAGAACAGTGGAAAACTATTTCTTTTCTATGTTAACTTTCACCATTTAACCCTTTCATTGTTGCATAGTACTTAATTGGATTTTTTCGCTGTTATGATACCCTAAATGGTGAGTAGACTTGCCAGAGCTGCGTTCATGCATCATAATTCATTATTCTTTATAGGGAATTTAACGAACCAAAAAAGGCCTTAACATATCATTGCTCTCTGGTACATAAAGGGCAAATCAGATCACATAAAGAGTCATCTTTATCGTATCATTTCAGCCACACCATCACTATGTGGATATCATGATTGATCAACATTGGGTTCTGACTACAGAGTATCAAGGGCCCTGGGTATTCCCAGGTCTCTGTATTTAGTAATGTAAATCATTGGGAAATACCAACGCTACTTCTACCAGGAAGTGTGACATGCTCTGTTGCATTATGCACAGGAGGGCTACAGGCAAATACACTAACACTGTGGGGTATTTCACAAGCCGAAATAAAATACCCTCAATTGTACATGTATTCTACAACCAAGTTGATATTAACCAATGTCAGTTTTATGTTGGTGTTTCTAAAGCAGCAATATTATGTTCGGTCTTATCCCGACTTACAACTGAAGATAATATTGGATGTTGTGAAACACTTTTAACCTGTAAGTCTAACTCAAGTCGGGCTTAACTGCCTAAGCTACAATCGATTAGTTGTAACAGCAAACATGGTATGGTATGGGGTACATGGTAATATGCATTGTGAAACACTTATGCATAAGTTGTATCTCGATTGTAGGCCAAAGACCCTGACTTAACATCTTGGTTGTAGACCTTTGTGAAACACTTTTATAACCAGTTTACAATTGATAAAACCTAATGTCGGTCTTATTAATTGTATACAACTAACTTCTACTATAGAAACACTTATTCTACAATTAATTGTATACCCCCCTTGTGAAACACCCCACTGACTAGCTTATATATCGTCTGTTTTCGTTATTGACAGGCAGGCTGCAAAAGAAACCAGCACCGGGTATTAATTTGTGTAATCACATTTATGTGTTTTTGACATAACCCCCACTTGCCACTATTCCCCCTTCACTGTCATTCTGCCTTGTCATACTTCCTTACATAAACAAATCAGATAGTCCTGAAAACTTGGTATCAGCTATTCAGCCACAATCTATACTACGATCCTGTATACGACATATACCGGTATGTTATTAGATGTATTTCTGTATCCGAGAAAGGAACATCTACACTTTGCTGTAGTATCAAGGCAAACCATAGGTTATTGCTGTCTACATGTTACAGTTGAAAAACAAAAACAAAAACAGGCGTAACGTATAATACATGTGACACAAGCACGAGCGGACTAACACAGCCAACCGCGCTGGGCGGTGTCCAAGCAAGCAATAGCGGTTGCCAACAACAGAACTGGGAAAGAGGCTGTATATATATCCCACCAGGTGGGGTGGCGATGAAGCAATGATAAGTAAGAGTGGTAGTTTCCCAACAAACCACCAGGGGGAAACACTATATATACAAACACTTAGTCAATACACAAAACAAGGGTTGTTTCTAACCATATATATATATATATATATTACTTATATTCCTGGTCAGTTGTTGATAGAATTGTCTGGCTATAAGAATAAATCTGAGCACCTCTTTACATTTCAGGTTAAAGCTTGCAGACATATATGAAGTTGGAGGAAATCATAATGCTCCGGATGCACGTTTGTACATTGACGATGCTGCTCTCCTTGCTGACATGCCAAGGTCTGGTGGTGAGCAACTCTTCTACCTTTCCACCTCAGCTTGGATACAGAAGTGTACAAGATGTCACCTACTGCCCAAAGGACTGCAAATGTGGGACTATAGACAATTATGTATTAGGCAGTAAAATAAGCACCAGAACCGTGACAAATTGCTCAACTGACCCAATTTCGCAGCTTACAAAGATATTCTCCACTGCAGGACCTTGGAACGGTTTGGGAATTATTCAGTCACATGTTTCTAGTTTTCCTTGTAAAGCATACCGACCGCTGACTACCACGGTTCCTTATCCACTGATGTATTTGGACCTAAGTGGAAACGAAATTGAGGTGTTTGAGTATAACGATGGCTGCGATTCATTGAAACTCCTGAATCTTAGCCACAATAATGTTGCACACATGATTGATCGTATTATGTTCAACCTTGTTGAAATCATAGACCTTAGTTATAACAATATGACCGATGCCCCTGTATCCCTGGCTGTATCCTTAACACACCTAAACATGAGCCACAATAATATAGCCAATATAACACCCATGCTATTTCCATATGCAGAGTTACTACATTTTGATTTGAGCTATAATCATCTAAAGGAGATCCCATGTGAAGCATTGAAACTACCAGCTATTCGCCATCTTGACTTGGGTCAAAATAGCATTGAGATAAACAAGTGCAACCTGTCAGATTTTAGCGTTTCTACATTACAGTATTTAGATGTGAGTAACAATGAGTTGACCATGATTCATATAAATCTGACAGCCCTTTCAAATCTAAGTTATCTCACGTTCAGGCATAATCATATTGAATCCTTTTCATGTGAATCCTCAGGCGTGACAGATTTGCAGCATTTGGACCTGAGTTATAATCTAGTCAGTGAAGTTAATTGTGATCTGTCAATGTTGACAAGTCTTAATCTGAGCTACAATAGCATTGTCACCTTGCCATCTGGGCTATCGAATTTGACTGAATTACAATATCTTGATATAAGTCATAACAGAATAGAAATAGCTTCCTTCCTCAAGTATGTGCCTTCATTACATAGTTTAAATATGGCCTTTAATAGACTATCAAGTGTTTTTCATTACTTATCAGTGCTCTCAAACCTGACAGCTCTAGACGTGAGCCATAACCAACTAGACAGGGTTAATTGCAATAATATGTCAGCACCTTTTCAATTAGAGACTTTGGATCTGAGCTATAATGAAATTAAAACCATGCAATGTGATCTCACTGTACTTCCTTACTTAGCATGGTTGTCCTTGAGCCACAACCAGCTTGAGACTATGCCATGTAATCTCTCTACAAAGCTAGGCACAATTGATTTGAGCCACAATAATATTCAAATGGTCAGTTGTGATTTGTCTACGATGTCAGATCTCCTTACTTTGGATCTGAATCACAACAAATTGCAGGCAGTGCCTCGTGAACTCTCCACCCTCACTCATTTGAGCTACTTGGATCTCAGCTATAACAATATCCAGTCACTCTCTTGTAATTGGTCAATGATGACAGATCTACAGATTTTGAAAGCTGCCTTTAATCACATAAAGAGTGTACCCTGTCCTCTAACATGGTCAACAGGGCTGGAATATTTAGACTTGAGCCATAATGACATCGACACAATAGAATGTGGCTTGTCCTCCCCGTCAACAGCTAGATATGTATACCTGGATCACAATAATCTACAGGCATTTCCCTGTGATCTAATCAGTACTGATCTATACGTATTAGACCTGGGTTACAATATGATAGACATCATATCCTGTGACCTGTCAAATGTGGGCGCAATAAAGATCAGCTTGAACAACAATGTATTTAAAGCCCTACCATGTGGCCTGGCTCAATGTGGATATATCTGCAATATCGACTTCAGCTACAATCAGATAGAAACCTTTCCTTATTGCTTGAATAAAATGGGTCCTCTTTCAACTATCAATTTAGATTTCAATGAAATAACAGTGTTTGATAATCCAATTTATTATGCCCAGCAATTTTCTGCACTATCCCTTGAGAACAACAACATCTCAAGAATAGAATTGGGCCATTTACAGGCATATGTGGACAGAGACGACGCTTACATATCCCTGAAAAAAACAACTTGCAGACATTGGACTCATGGCCTATCATGGCAGGGCTTGAGACACAGTCAATTGTGGTTGGTGTTTCCAAAAACCAACTTTCAGAATTTACAAACACTGCTGGGGCAAATCAGACACAGTGTCACAAACTCCTATGGCAAAACGGCCTAATAATCCTAGACAATAACAACATAAGTCATATCACAGATGTGTTGAGTGGTTGGAGTCTGAAAGCTACTAATGCTATAGAGTTTCTGGACTGTATGCGACTTATTAAGTTTAGCAATAATCCACTAGTCTGTGACTGTACAGATTACAGGGTATATAAAGCCATCCATAACCGAACAGACTTACATACAGACCTCTCATGTGCAAAACCTCTCAGTCTGAGAAATATGAATCCTGCATTTGTGCCTCTTGACAAATACCTTTGTAATATAACTGAAAACTGTCCAAAGGGTTGTTTGTGCCACACCTATGGCAAGCCTAATGGGTAAACTTCCCTTAAACTCAGTTTATGGCCCTTAACCCGACTTAAGGTCCCTTAACTCGAGTTTAGAGACCTTAAACTGGGTATATGGGCCTTATCCTGGGTTTGGAGCAGTTAATCCAGGTATAAGGCCTTAATCCCAGTTTAAGGGCCCTTAACTCGAGTTAAGGGCCCTTAAGTCGGGTTAAGGGCCATAAACTGAGTCTCAGGGAAGTTTACCCATCCTTTATGGAGTTAAACTGGGTTTAACGGACATAATCCTAGTTTAAGGACCAAAATCCTGGTTTAAGTTCTTAACCCATGATATGTTCACCAAGGATGGGTTTGAGCTATACCCATCCTATCTCCTATATAACCCCTCCTATGTACCCTAACCCAACCTTTCTCTCCTTAGTGTGGGTTTTCCCAGTTATACCCACCCTAGGTACACCAAATACCTGGTATATGTATAAAACCCCTCCTTTCTCACAATAAAACAGGGGTATCACCAACCCACACTATGTGTCCAAAGGATGGGTAATAACCTACACTTAGTGTGGGTTTGTACCCACACTAAGTGTGGGTTTGTAACCCACACTAAGGGAACGAAGGATGGATACCACCAACCCACACTATGTGCCCAACGGATGGGTAATAATCCACACTTAGTGTGGGTTTGTAACCCAAACTAAGGGAGCAAAGGGTGGGTATCACCAACCCACACTATATGCCCTAAGGATGGGTAATAACCCACACTTAGTGTGGGTTTGTAACCCACACTAAGGGAGCAAAGGGTGGGTATCACCAACCCACACTATGTGCCCAAAGGATGGGTAATAACCCACACTTAGTGTGGGTTTGTAACCCACACTAAGGGAGCAGAAAGTGGGTACGTCCTTAGTTCCCTATACCTGTCTGTAGTGATATCCAGTGATAGCCACCTCACCAAGTGGTATAATCAGGAACTAATAATATAGCCTTTGACTCCACCTGGTGGTGGACTGGGGAACTTGGGTATCAGCCATTATGGAGCCATATTTGAAGTAGCCTGGAACCCGACCCTACTCCACTCCCACTACGTTCCTGTTACATGGGCCCGGTATAGGTGAATCTCTGCTTAGGTCGATCCGGGATCGATGGAGATCGAATGGAACTAGCCCATACTGACCCCTGTCAAAATGTCCAGAAACACTTATTAATAAAATATATTATTCTATCTGATAATGAACCTGGAAAGGAGTCTTCCTGATTTACAACTATAAAATGAATGCCTTCACTGCGGATCTGTCTTTAGCAACATCAACATTATGACTCTCTCTCTCATGCCTGCTGAGTGAATAGGTATTCTTATATCACTGTGTACAGGTGTACCTGTAGCTTAGTTGGTAGAGCAGGGCACCGTTGATCTCAAGGTACATGTATCGAATCCCAGTGTAGCCCTAGTCTGACACTAAATTTGTAGGGATTCGCCCCCCGCCGCCCTTTTTTCTATAATATTGTGCTCTCATCCAATGACAAGCTTTTTCCTATACCGTTTTGATAAGTAGAAAATGACATTTTTATTGGCAGACCAAAAACGATATATTTTTATAAGAAGCATTATTCACGAAATCACATCACCAAAGCTTATCTGTATCTATATTTTTGTCAAAAGTGAATAAATTACCCCTGATTTAAAGACATCCCTAATTAGTTAAAAAGAAAGAGCTGTAACTCTAGATCCCTTTCGTATACATTGGTCATGGTGTGATTACAAGGTTTGGTAGGGATTTGAACTCAGGCACTCTTCAATGTGAGTCCACCATGCTAACCACTACCCTATCTTGGATGGTTGATATAACCAATGTCAAGGTACAGCCCATGCACAGTACCCACATGTACAGGCCTCCCAGTGAAAGCCTGTACATAGCCACTTGCAGGAACCAGCTACTCACAGGCCACTAGTCAAGGTCGGGTCAATCCACCTATACCTGGTCCATAACTTCGTTATGACCAGTGGAACCAGGTTATATTTGAAGATGTAAACATGCCAGTCATCTCAGGAATAAATCTATCAACATCTGCCTTACCAACTACTTAAATGGTTGCATTATCATTACATGGTGGCAGTGGTAAAGTAAATGATGAATTGATGTTTGTTTTGAGCAACACCAACATCAGGTTACACCAAAAACTGTGAGTAGGAAATCTTCTTCTACAATGCCAATGGTACCACACCAGGAGGAGGAACCATTTACAGTTGACAGTGCCTATACCAATACCATGTGTTAGATAGATCTACAAGTTGGAGGAAAGTGATTATAGTCCATGCACTACTACCTGTGTATTTGACTTTTGTGACTGTCTATAGTCTATATACTACTACCTGTATATTGACTACAGTGACTGCCTATAACTATACAGCCATAGTATAGTAATACCTACACTGTAAAAAAAGAACTGTTGTCACTACCTACACTGTGAAAAAAAACAGTTGTCACAAAAATTCATTTCCACTACCTACACTGTGAAAAAAAAACTGTTGTCACTACCTACACTGTGAAAAAAAACTGTTGTCACAAATTTCACTTCCATTACCTACACTGTGAAAAAAAAGACAATTGTTGTCACAAAATTCCAATTCCAACAATATGGCTGCCAAATACCCTTCCATGAACTGGGACACCCCCAATAGACCTGAGGTGTTCAAGCTATTCAAGCAACGCATGTCCTTAGTAATTGAGGAAAATGAGGTTACCGAGAAGGTCAAAATAGCTCGTAAAATCAAGATAGGTTTGGGGGATGAGGGTTTGCGTCGGCTAAATGCCTCAGGGCTGAGCGCAGAACACTTAAAAGATCCGGACAAGATCTGGAGTTTTTTTGAAGACCAACTCAATATCTCTGTACATTTCCGAGTACACCGCCTTGATTTGATGTTTGAGTATGAACAAGACGAAAACGAGTCCCTAGACGAGTTCGTATCGCGAGCGCGTACCCAGGCGTTACAATGCGAGTTTACCGATGCCGAGCTTCAAGAACGCGTCATCGAGTTAGTGATAGCTTCTACGCCAATAGAGCTTTTCCGTCGAAGCCTGCTTGACAAGGGTAAGGATTTGACGCTCGAACAAGTCTTGAAGGAGGGTCGACAGCATGAAGCTGCAACCAAAGGCTCTCTCCGACTGGAATCCCTTAAACGACGTTCCCGTAAGGAAGATCCGAAAGTCGACTACGTTCAGAATCATGATGGAAAAGGGAAACGAAAGCCCTGTGGGAACTGCGGCAGAATACACAAGTACCGCGAATGCCCAGCGTACAACTCGAAGTGTGGCCACTGCGGTAATATGGGCCACTGGATTGACTGTTGCCACAACAAGAAGTTGGGTCATCCAAAGAACAGCGGTGCAACTGCCAGTGCGCCAGACAAGGAGTCACGAAAGAAAGACTACCACAAGAAGAAAGGTCGTAAGAAAGTACATGCCGTACAAAACAACGCGTCAAGTACCTCAGAAGACAGCCACAGTGCCGATGAGCCTATCAAAGGGTTCTATGCCGTCACCTTAGGAGACCTTGATGCAGTTGAGCAGGACAAAGCATTCACCAACCTTGATGTGAAAATACCACATGTCAAAGGCAAGCACACACTTAAGGTGAAGCTTGACACTGGTGCTAATGCTCTACCACTACGTACCTTCCGTCAGATGTATGGTGACCGCGACCCCCGTGAGATCCTGACGCCTACTACCAAGGCGAAGCTGACGTCGTATTCAGGCAACACCATTAACTGCTTTGGAACCATGGCAGTTAGATGCAAGTCTCGAACGTCCCAATGGCACGAGGCGACATTCTACGTCGTTGAAGTCGACGGACCTGTAATACTAGGACTACCAACGTGCGAGGCCCTTGGTCTCATCACGATCAACTGTACGAGGGTTACAGTTGACCAGATCACCCGGTCTGTGTCCACCGTGGACGATCTGAAAAGCCGATACCCAGATCAGTTCGATGCCATTGGTCGCTTCAAGGAGCCTGCCAAAATCCTCCTGAAGCCAGACGCTGAGCCGCACATTAACCGACCTCGTAAGTCCAACGTCAATCTGTTACCAAAGATAAAGGCAGGACTCAAGGAGATGGAGGAAACAGGCGTGATCCGCAGGGTTACCAAGCACACCGACTGGTGCTCCAGTCTTGTGTACAGCACAAAGAAAGATGGTAGTCTCAGGATATGTCTGGATCCTAAATTTCTGAACAATGCCATAAAGCGATGTCCTCATAAAATGCCTACTCTAGAAGAGGTCAATCCAAAGTTCGCTGGTGCCAAAATCTTCAGTAAGCTAGATGCCAAAGCAGGCTACTGGAGTGTACCACTCGAGGAGAAGAGTCAATTGCTAACCACCTTCCGTACTCCGTTTGGACGATATTGTTTCAGGAGATTGCCTTTCGGCCTGAACATAAGCCAAGATATCTTCCAACAACGGATGGACGAGTTTCTAGAGAATCTCGATGGGTGTGTGGGCATAGCTGACGACATTTGCGTGTTCGGTCGTACCGAAGAGGAACATGACAAGCATCTGATTGCATTGATGGATGCAGCCAAAGAGTATGGACTGGTTTTCAACTCCCAAAAGTGTACCATCAAGGCCAGCTCTATATCCTTCTTTGGCAATACGTACAGTGCAGAAGGGATATCACCAGATCCTGCCAAGGTACAAGCTATCAATGAAATGCCAGAACCAAAGAATCCGGAAGACCTACAACGATTCTTAGGGCTACTGACGTACCTTGGGACATTCATTCCCAACCTCAGCTCACTTGCCGCTCCGCTGAGAGATCTGTTGAAGAAGGACTCTGTCTTCATTTGGGAAGAAACTCATACGATCGCAGTCAAGAAGCTGAAAGAAGTCATGACATCCCGTATCGTCGCTTTCTACGATGTTACCAAACCCATCAGCATAGAAGTTGATGCGTCGATGAAGGGATTGGGTGCATGTCTAGTACAGGAAGGAAAACCAATTGCCTTCGCATCCAAGACACTTACCACAACACAGAGCAACTACAGCAACATAGAGAGAGAAATGCTTGCTGTTGTCTATGGGGTTGAACGATTCACATCATACCTTTACGGCAGATCATTTACAGTAGTGAGCGATCACAAGCCGTTAGAGATGATTGCGCGTAAAGCACTCTCATCCGCCCCGCCACGACTGCAGCGTATGTTACTGAAGATACAAGGTTACGACTACAGTGTTTTGTACCGTCCAGGGAGCCAAATGGTCATTTCTGATACACTTTCCCGGTTGCCTAACCCAAAAGATACAGGAAATGTCACGCTTGATGTCAGAGTCGATGATATCACCCTGGATCTGATACACTTCAGTCCCGAGAAACAACACCACCTGAGAACCAAGACCAGGGAGTGTCCAGTGTTGAACGCACTCGCAGAAGTCATCTATACTGGATGGCCGGAAAGCATCAAAGAGCTTCCTACTGACCTGCGGCCTTACTGGAGCTTCCGTGACACGCTAGGAATAGAGGATGGTGTGATCTTCAAGGGAAAGCAGGTTGTGATACCACCCTCGATGCAGCCTGAGCTACTGAAGCAACTACACGTAGGACACCAGGGTATCGAGAAAACACGATTGTTAGCAAGAGAAACCATCTACTGGCCTGGGATAAACGATGATGTCAGCAAAATGATCAAGACCTGCCCACTTTGCCAGGAGTTCCAGGAAGCAAACACGAAAGAACCAATGTTACCCACAGAGGTTCCTGATGGACCCTGGAAGGTACTAGGTACTGATCTGTTCGAGATAAAAGGCAAGATGTTTATCATTGTGTCTGACTATTATTCGAAATTTCCATTTGTGAAGGAACTTTCCTCAGCAACCTCTGCCTCCGTAGCAAGCTACGTAGAAGGTATATGCAGTGTGCTTGGGAAGCCTAACACCATCCGATCTGACAATGGACCCCAGTACACAGGAGAAGCCTTCCAGAAAACCTGCAGAGAGTGGGAGATCCAGCACGTAACATCATCTCCTGAATTCCCACAATCCAATGGATTTATAGAGCGACAGATTAAATGGATTAAGCCAATACTAAAGAAAGCAATGAAGTCAGGACAAAACATCCAAAAGGTTCTCTTAAACATCAGAGCAACCCCCATAGACAATGTCATTCCGTCGCCAGGGGAGCTGCTGATGAAGCGAAAACTAACAGCAAGTCTTCCATTCCGCAGCGAAGAAACTGCAAGCGGACAAGTGAAAGAAAGAATGCTGGAACGGCAGACCAAAAGCAAGGCTTACCATGATAGAGGAGCGAAAGACTTAGCACCACTATACCCTGGGCAACGGGTCAGTGTGTACGACAAGTCGACACATGCTTGGCGTCCAGGACAGGTCATTGAGCCAAGTGATGCAGCACCTCGATCATATATCGTGGAGAACCAGAGAGGAAGTCTGGTTAGGCGTAATCGAGTCCATCTACAAGAGAGACCAGAAGGAAGACCATTGGAGATTCAGCAGCCGACAACACCTATAAGGCCATCACATCCGCCTGCCTCAGATACGTCTCCAAGGCTGCAACGACCACCGTCACCACAACTGGCTCCGAAGCATCCACCTCCGCCAAAACCACCATCGAGGCCGTTAGATGCACCAGCCAGTCATGCGGGAACAACTACCCGGAGTGGACGGGTGTCAATAATGCCAAGCAGATATAAAGACTAAAGTTGACGTTTGACAACTAGGGCAAAATAATCCCTACAAACGTCAGGGGGACAGGGCAGTCTACCCTTAACCCACCATTACATATAATCTTCAATACATAAGACAATTTGACAAATTGATTTCATATACCCATAACATCTTTGTAATAAGGGGGATGTAGTGATATCCAGTGATAGCCACCTCACCAAGTGGTATAATCAGGAACTAATAATATAGCCTTTGACTCCACCTGGTGGTGGACTGGGGAACTTGGGTATCAGCCATTATGGAGCCATATTTGAAGATGTAAACATGCCAGTCATCTCAGGAATAAATCTATCAACATCTGCCTTACCAACTACTTAAATGGTTGCATTATCATTACACTGTCCTTAGTATCCTATACCCGTACTTAGTACCCTATACCCGTACTTAGTACCCTATACCCGTCCTAAGTACCCTATACCCGTCCTCACTGCCCTATACCCATCCTCACTGCCCTATACCCATCCTCACTGCCCTATACCCATCCTCACTGCCCTATACCCGTCCTCACTGCCATATATCCGTCCTCACTGCCCTATATCCGTCCTCACTGCCATATACCCATCCTCACTGCCCTATATCCGTCCTCACTGCCCTATATCCGTCCGCACTGCCATATGCCCGTCCTCACTGCCCTATATCCGTCCTCACTGCCCTATATCCGTCCTCTCTGCCATATACCCGTCCTGACTGCTATATGCCCGTCCTCACTGCCATATACCCGTCCTCACTGCCATATACCCGTCCTCAGTACCCATAAGGCTGGAGGATAGGTAGGGGAGGGATTGGAGGTTGAAGTTATATAAGTAGGGAGAGGTAGGGATGTGTAGGAAGAGGGCTAATCATATGTAGGGATATTTCGGGGATATAGGCAGGAAAGTGAGTAGGGCGGGCTACAGAGGACAGGGGGAGGACACAGTGGGCAGGGGGAGGACACAGAGGGCAGCGGGAGGACGCAGTGGGCAGGGGAAGGACACAGAGGGCAGGGGGAGGACACAGAGCACAGGGGGAGGACAAGGAGGGCAGGGGGAGGACACAGTGGGCCGGACAGGGTACAGACACCGGGCAGGAGGAGGAGGGCACAGGGGGAAGGAACAGAGAGCCCCCTTCCTCAGATAAGAGAAAGGATGGATAAAGTGAAATCCCTCCTTTCCCCAGTAAGGGTGGGTATTGATACATATATGTACCAATACCCACCCTTAGGGTTAATCCTGATATAAGGGACTAAGACCAGGAATAAGGCCTATATCCCAGGTTTAGTGTACCTTAACTCAGGCTTAGGTCCCTTAATCTGGGTTAAGGTCCTGAAACCGGGATTAAGGTCTCCAAACTCGGGATAAGGGGCCTTAACTTGGGTAAAGGTGTCTAAACCTGGGTTTAGGGCCCTTAACCCGAGTTAAGGGCCCATAAACTGGGTTTAAGGGAAGTTTATCCATCAGGCTTGCCATAAACCCCTCCTTGCTCCAGTAAGGGTGGGTAGTGGTAGATGTACCCATAAACCCATACTAAGTTACTTAAACCTGGTTTAAGGGAGTTAATCCTGGAACCCATATTATGTGACCAAAGGGTGGGTAAGAGAAAGGATGGGTAAAGTGAAACCCACCCTTTCTGCAGTAAGGGTGGGTAGTGGTAGATATACCCATACTTTGTTACTAAAATCTGGTTTAAGGGAGTTACTCCTGGTATATGGGCCCCTAGACTCACCCTTTCTCACCAAAGGATGGGTATTGATACATTACCCATCCTTTGTACCTTATACCAGGATTAAGCAGTACCTATACCCACCCTTTCTACAACCCATCCTTTCTCTAGTTAATCCTGGTATAAGGGACTAAAACCAGGAATAAGGCCCTTAACTCGGGTTTAGAGTACCTTAACCCAGGTTAAGGCCCCTTATCCTGGGTTTTGGGCCTTATTCCGGGATTGAGGTCTCTAAACTCGAGTTAAGGGGCCTTAACCTGAGTTAAGGTCTCTAAACCCGAGTTAAGGGCCCTTAAGTCAGGTTAAGGGCCCATAAACTGAGTCTAAGAGAAGTTTACCCATTAGGCTTGCCATACACACCACACCATATTCTAGGAACCTGAGTGTTGTTTGTACCAGTTCCATCATTTTAGAATTACCAGGTGAACTGCCACCATTGCCGGATGGCAGCTATTCATACTATCTGCATTGGGGAGGGACAGCCCTTGAGGAAGTCTCTGCAAGAAGCTACCTAGGTGAGGCTGCTGAAGCCATATTCAGCAAAAACAATATAACAAACATCACTTTACAGGCTTTATTCTCATTGAGAAATGTAAGAAAACTCCACCTTGACAACAATCGCTTGCAGTGTTTACCAGATAACATCACTTCTGTTACATTAAGGCCTGATGTTGAATTGAGGCTGGGTAACAATCCTTGGGTGTGTGACTGTGAGGCAGTGGCCATGAAGGAGTGGTTAGTCAAGAACCACAAAAACATCCAAGACTTGAATAAGGTTCGATGTTTCTTGCCAGCTAATACGCGTGGCAAGTTGATACTAGATGTTGGTGAATCTCGAATGTGTTACATTGCAGAGACCCAAAAGAAACAAACTAACCCTGTCTTAGGAATCTTAGGAGGGATCATTACATTTCTGATAATTTGCCTGCCTGTTATTTGTGTTATCAAAATAAAACGTGGTGTCAGGGTCCATAAAAGAAAAGGCTGGGAGCCAAAGGATGAAGCAGTTGAGGAAGTTGATGATGCTAAAGAGTTTGATGTGTTTGTAAGTTATGCTAATGAAGATGAGGAGTATGCAGGAGAATACTTGATTCCTGAGCTGGAAAACCGTGGGTTTAAAGTGTGCTTTCACCGTGTTCACTTTCTGGCAGGGAAGAACATCATTGACAATATATGTGAGTGTATAGCAAAGAGCAAGAAAATGCTTGCCTTCTACTCAATGAACTATAAGGAGAGTGGCTTTGGTATGTATGAGTTCACGATGGCCATGCAGTTAGACATTGAGAAAGGTACAAATAACCTTATAACTATCAAAGATACTGATCTGGATGTAGAAAACCTTCAGATCTCTCATACTACTTATTTCCGGACTACCTCATATGTCATTAAAGAAGAACCTACCTTCTGGAGAAACCTGCTGTATGCCCTCCCCAAACAGAAACTTGGTGTTGTGGCTGAAGAACATCAGGACCAGGACCAGGAGGAGGAGGATCGGGTCTAGTACTTATCTAAAGCGCTGATTCCACTGCTGTCGATAGACGGACGCGCCCACTTTTTGGACGGATCCGTCGACGGACGAAGCAGTGGAAGCAGCTTTAATCCATCAAAATGACCCAAAAATGTCGACAGCTGTGCTAGTTTGACTTCCACTGACCCGTCCGTCGATCGATCTGTCGACGGACGTGTCAATGGAAGCCAAAATATTGTGGCCACTTTTCTGTCATTTCCGTTGTCGGATGGAGGATTTTGGTTTCCACTAATACGTCCGTCGACGGAAACGTCAGTGGACGGATTCATCCATCGACGGATACGTCGATGGAACACGTTGACTTGCCATACATCCCAGCATATCACTTACATATTGAGTTTTCTTATCATGCTTTTATATCACATTTTGCTGCAATTAAGTGCTTGTGAATACCGACTGATGTTTAGCAATATGGCCTAATGAGGAGGCGTACATTCTTGAATGATTGCTATATGAAAGCTAATCATGTGTAAGTTTGTATTGTAGTATATCATAGTCCGAAGAAACTATGACGTAGAGTAGGAAACATAACAAGATATCTGACGGTGTATGATAACTATCTAAGATAGTACATACATGTAAAATCAATATTGAAAGTGAAATGATTTATTGAAAAGTACTGAATTATGTAAATACTCATATACAAATACAGACCAACTGGTTTATTGTTCAGGTATTACAACTTATCTAAGAGCACAGCAGTGCCATTGGGAACCCATGACTTTTAGTCCCATTGAAAAGCATACACCAGTATTTCACAATAGTATCTTTACTTATTTTGAAACAATAAAGGTAAACAATCAACACAAAGAAGCATTTGTGTGAGTCTATTGACTGGCTATTTCACTTGTTGTATTTCGCATTCCCCTGTGAAACAACCTCATATCCCTAAACAATTCCCCTCTATATTATTAAAAACTCCTTATAATCATATACCCTGCAATAACCTATGTGCGAGTACGCTGACCTACATGAGTTACCATGGTGACCCCCGGGGTGCTGCGGGCAAGCTCGCGTCCACTCACGCCCCTCCAGTGACCCTGTTGACGGGCTGTACCCACACCAGTGTCCGGCAAGTCTCCCAGCTGAGCCCGTGACCTCTGTGGGTGGATATTTGTATCTTCTGTAATATGATTATTAAAACTATAAAACCTTCCAAAACCCGACAGGTGAGGTGACATGATCATCTCTTTATAGTGTAACCATTTTATCAAATGCAGGGTATCAATCTACAGAAGAATTCTGACCAAAACAAAATGTAAACATGGACCCATACATAGCTAAAGCAAGGAATCAAGATGGCGCAGGGGGAAAGCTTGGCAGCAGTAGCAACCGCCAGGACCCTAGCAACGGCCGTTATCAGAGCCGGCCCCCCTGCGGTGCCCTCTTCTCGCACACGGGTTATTTGTATATCCATCAAAGGTTCCCCTGTATAGTTGACAATTTCAAAAGGTCTAAAGAAAGAAAAAGAAATATCAATAGAGCGTATAGAGCAACGCCTACTGAGATAAAAAAAACACACACATATAAAAACATGTAAAAAAACATATGTAGCTAAGGAGCTACCTAATACAAAATAAATGATAATGATATGAGTTCAATTAAAATATTCATATTAATGATAACACAAGAAATATTCGATAGATATTCCAATAAATATATGGTTTTGGCAAGTCCCCATACATTCGTTGATGTTACAGCAGGTTGTAGGTATGGTATGCTACATTCCATGTTATACCACTGCCTTTTGAGTGCTTGCACAGAAATTGATACACCAATGCAGAACTGGAGCATCATGACTACAAAATTATATAATGAAGGGAACCTCAAAGGGTAAATCCCTGCCCTATAATGAATTAGTCAGTATACCCAGGTCCAACTCATACCATATTTCCAATGACAGTTAATCCTATCTGTATTACCAAGGCACTTAACCAGAGTGCGCCACCTGTAAATATACAGTTGTTAATGTGTTAACCTGTTTTGTGTTAACCACGGGATATTGAAACAGGGTAGCCTTCAGTCTGACGACTAGCACAACACTGAAATAACACTTTTTATAATGTCCCATTTCTTCGATAATAATGTATCCTTGAGTAAATCACCTGTTTACAGATACGCATAGCCCGCTAGGATGTATGCTAAAAGTCAAGCATTGCTGCTGCAGCGCCCATAAAATATACATAATATGATTGTCCACGCATTTTCCTATAAATAGATAGCATTATGCCCCTTCATAGATATACACCGATGGTGCAAATAATTGTCAAGCAGCTCAGGCACCGTTCTGCCTTATATAGATACAGCGTGAGCTGCTATACGTGATGTATCTATCTGTAGTTGCACAGAAGTCAAACCTGAATTTACCGAAATTGAAGACCGTAACAAATTTAAATTAGCCATTAAGAAAGGCTACAGTAACTGCTTTATGTAGTTACCGGTTTCTCTTTTTATACTTGTAACATATATGGTATATAATATTGTACTTGTATGTTAATTGTACCTGACTCAGTGATAGCCATACCATTGTATTGTATGCGTTAATGTAAAGACAGCAATCATAGGGGCCCTAGCGGAGGTAATGCAACGTGCACATGCTAGGTTTAATACATTTATTATCTTTTGATGTAATTGTATTATTTTCCCGAATAAAACACTTTAAAAAAAGAAGCAAAAGCGATTTCAATAACCTAGGTACAAATTTCGCTATAGTGTAAATGGTCTAGAAAGTGACTTTGTGATCTAATCAGGGGCTCTTAATATCAGCGACCCTGGGGGGGGGGTCTTCTATGAGAGGTAATATCATACATTTAAAGGTTGTCGTATACGTAACATTATACGCTTTCATGTAAGCTGCTGTCTTCCATAGATTTCCAGGCTTGGTTTCCCAGACAGCAGTATAGCAGTGAAGGTCTTATCCTTATGGTTCCTGCTACTGTTTTTGATAGGGTAGATTCACCATGAGTCGGACACATACCTTGAGACGGACCGTGAAATTTGAGGTTATTTATAAACACCACTACTTCAAACGTTTGTTTTTTGGAAAGAACAACACTTAAACTTTACTATTATTCACAAACAAAGGGCTCCAAATGCTTGAACAGCCACAAAATCGAGTGTCCGTCTCAAGGTACGTGTCCGGCTCCAGGTGAATCTACCCTAATCCTTTCTATCCATCAGAGCCTTATGCATGGTCATCCCAATTCCACACAGCAGCATGTAGTTGACGCGATGGTTCCGGCAACCTGGCCCTATGCTGCACGATACTTCTTGCCGTTGATCTATGGACATATGCCGCTGAAGTTCCTGGACTATTTCCATTTTGTCTATTACCTGGCCATACATGCCTCGATGGACGAGTGTCAGCCGCCCGTTCGTACACGTCGTGACGGCTATTTTTATTGTGGCGGCCATTTTGATTGGGGCGGCCATTTTGGTGGCTATGTTGGTAATAGTCGTTATCACCCCTCTTCTGATACCTGCTCTGGTGCTGACTGAAACCCCGGGGTGCCCTTGAAGTAGCCCTTGGAAGAGACACACTTATGACTGTATCATCTGCAAAAGGTGGTTTTCTGAAGGTTCCTGGTTTGGCAAAGATGACAGGCTTGGTATATGGGGTCTGGTCAGGATCAGAGAGTGAGATACTGTTGGAGTGTTTCCTGTAGCAATAAACTACAACTGCCACGAGAGTGATGATGAGACAGAAGAAGACGACACCGACACCGATGAGAATGTTGCGTAAAGTGTTCCCTGGGTACATCAGGAAGCCGACCTCCCTCACTTGGCCAGCATAATAGACCTGAAATATTACAAATAATATTCAGACTGCGTAAACCTGAAATGCTGAAAACTAATTTTAACCTGAGCAATTCACATCAATTTGTAAACCAGCTGAACTTCTACTTCTACAGCCATAATATTAGCTCACAAAACAATCATGTTGTGTCCCCTATTTTTTCTTTTCTATCTGGTCAGTTTTCTGAGACAATGCGATAGCTTTAAAAGTTGTCAGGCATTATAGCTTCTGCTAAACACCTGGGCGTTTACATGTCCATATCATTCTTCAAATAAATACCGTGGCATCTTTTTGCCGCTTCTTTTGGGATAGAAAATTAAATACACTATGTGTTCATGATTTTACATAGATGTAACTAAATTACATCCACACTTTATTTTTTGGAAATACAAGATCTCCTATGCTTAAGCACTGCATGGCCGTATTCAATGGCACCATTGAATACAATGTGGCCATATTCAATGGGCTAAGAAAAAGTAGTTTTCCCTTAATAAAATGGCCTCAAATAAAAAAATAAACACAAATGCCAACTACATTGATACCACTCTGATGTATTTCACTCGTGGGGGCTGGGGCACATCCCACTCAGCCTGCGGCTTCGTGGGATACTGCCCCAGCCCCCATTCGTGAAATACAACAGAGACGGTATCAATGGGCGTTGGCATTTGTCTATGTATCATACACCACTTCAGTAAGGAATACAAGATTTTAATTTGTCAACTATGTACACTATAGTCTTAATTTATACTTACAATGACAGGTATCTGACCAGGTCCTAAAGAGGCCTGAGCATCTGTCTGTGGTTCTGTACCAGGAGGTTCACATTCAATTTGATCCGAGAGAACCTTGATGTTTGTACAGTTCTCCCCACCAACAGTTACAGCATAGTCAGCCTGTGTTAGAGCAGCCAGGAGATCCTTACCCTGCAGGCACAATAAGACATTTGGTTCCAGTTGAATCATTTCAATATATATTCTATTCATACAATCATGTGCTGACAATGTATATCAAACAAGAATCATATACAACAATGTTTGCTTTATCAACTGGTATTTGACCCTATAAGGACGTCGTAGTGACTCTGAAGAGAAATTAAACATGAATGGTTGGCATGATTCATCAATGTGATGCCCATGCTGTATCTAAAGCCAGAAGCAGGGTATAAAAGGCTTGAGTTCCTGTCCTGACTCCACTCTAACCCTTATTGTCAGGGAATCAGCATGTGTGGAATTAAAGAGTTGCCATACTTGACTGATGGATAGTGAGTGTGTTGTGATGCCTCGCATTGTTTGTGTGAAGCTGGGAGCTTCAAACTGACCTTTATAGTGAGTGTGTGTTGCCTCGCAGTGTTTTTGTGAAGCTGGGAGGTTGAAACTGACCTTTATAGTGAGTGTGTTCCTCGCAGTGTTTGTGTGAAGCTGGGAGGTTCAGACTGACCTGTATAGTGAGTGTTTCCTGGTAGTATATGTGTGAAGCTAGGAGGTTCAAACTGACCTTTATAATGAGTGTCTTGCCTCGTAGTTTTTGTGTAAAGCTAGGAGGTTCAAACGCTTCGAGTACTGGGTCCTCGAACACCTGCAGCCTCTTGTAGTCTGTCACCTGTATGACCGGCACGCCATCTGGGGGAGCAAGGTGTCACTGCATGAAAATTCCCATTTAAGTACATTTAAGTGTACCAAAATATCGGGAAATGTCCTGGAAATGTCGTTTGGAGCTTGCCATGAAATATAAGATACCTTAAATTTACCGGAAATGTCAAATGACATTTCCGGTAAATTTAAGGTAAACTTAAATCTTCCCGAAATGTCATTTGACATTTCCGGAAAATTTAAGGTAAACTTAAATCTTCCTGAAATGTCAAATGACATTTCCAGTACTTTATGGTAAACTTAAATTTTCCCGAAAATGTCAAATGACATTTCCAGTAAATTTGAGGTAAACTTAAATCTTCCCACAATGTCAAATGACATCTCCGGTAAATTTGAGGTAAACTTAAATCACATTTGGCAAATTCTGTAAATTTGGGTTCTCCTTCTATTTATTGGAAACGTCATGGAGGGGAGTTAGGGCACAATTATACCTTTACAATACATTATTTTAAAGGCTTCTGCATGATACTAACCAGGGCAGTTAGGGGACACTGATCCCGTTATTATACATTATTTGAGGGTTTCTGGGGGGGTACATCCCATGATACTAACCAGGGGAGTAAGAGGACCCTAACCCCGGTATTAAACATTATTTTGAGGGTTTCTGGAGGAGTACAAGCCATGATACTAACCAGGGGAGTAAGGGGACCCTAACCCCGGTATTAAACATCATTTTAATAGTTTCTGGAGGAGTACAACCCATGATACTAACCAGGGGAGTAAGGGGACCCCAACCCCGGTATTAAACATTATTTTGAGGGTTTCTGGAGGGCTACAGCCCGTGATACTAACCAGGGGAGTAAGGGGACCCTAACCCCGGTATTAAACATCATTTTAATAGTTTCTGGAGGAGTACAACCCATGATACTAACCAGGGGAGTAAGGGGACCCCAACCCCGGTATTAAACATTATTTTGAGGGTTTCTGGAGGGCAACAGCCCGTGATACTAACCAGGGGAGTAAGGGGACCCTAACCCCGGTATTAAACATCATTTTTAATAGTTTCTGGAGGAGTACAACCCATGATACTGACCAGGGGAGTAAGGGGACCTTGATCCCGTTATCATAGATTATTTTGTACGCTTCTGTAGGGGTGCAACCTGTAATAGTATTTGGTAGTATTTAAGATGATTTTAAATAAAGTCTCATATAAAATAGGTTCTAATCATCACAGGAAAAAAATGAAAATATGCCTGTAATGCTAACAGTGTATAGAATTAGATTATAATATCATTCACAACTCATTAATGATAATAAAGATAATTTATAAATTTGGTTAGGTACCCCCTCCCTCCCTAGTCACACCTCCCCCAGCATGTCCCCCCCCACCCCACCCCCCACCCCCACCAACATGCCAAACACACCCCATTCAGGGGGGCGGAGGTGTTATAACTAAGACAATGCTAGCAAGGGAAGCATGTTCTGTATAGGGGTGGTTCCCATGGAGACCACTGACCTACATAGCTATGTCTACCTGCAGGAGTGCATGTTACACACCAAGTGGTCAACATGCACATACAGTAGCTGGTCACAGTGAGGACAGGATATGTGTCAGAGAGGTGTGTAGGTATAATTCAATAGCAATACTATAATAATATACCAATTGGTAATATAATACTAGAAAATTGTATTAGAAATAATATAGATGCATTTTGTTAAGCAGAAGTAATTATTTATCCCTTTCTCTTAGTGTTTGTTTGGTATAAATAATTTGCATATACATACATGTAGTATTATCTTGTTACAGGTTGGTATATTATCACAGTGTGGTTATCATGCTTGTTCTTAATTTGCACATACTGAGAATAATGCAATAATCTATATTTTTAATACAAATTATATAATATACAAAAGAATTAGAGTATCTAACTGTACATGCATCTGTACTGATGAACACTCAAACAACCTTATACATTATGAGTATTGTATGTACATGTATCCCCTAAACCAACCTCCAAAAAAACATGTAATTAATTTCCTTTTCTTTTAATTGCAGATGTACCTCCCTTTCCGTTATTATACATTATTTTGACCCCCTGAATCCTCCCCCAGCCGCCAGGGGCCGGGTGCCGGTCCCCCAATCCCCCTGGAGGCGCCCCCGGCCGCCAGGGGCTGGGTGCCGGTCCCCCAGCCCCCCTGGAGGCGCCCCCGGCCGCCAGGGGCCGGGTGCCGGTCCCCCAGCCCTCCTGGAGGCTCCCCAGTCCCCCTGGAGGCACCCCCGGCCGCCAGAGGGCGGGTGCCGGTCCCCCACTCCCCCTGGAGGCGCCCCAGTCCCCCTGGAGGCGCCCCAGTCCCCCTGGAGGCGCCCCCGGCCGCCAGGGGCCGGGTGCCGGTCCCCCAGCCCCCCTGGAGGCGCCCCAGTCCCCCTGGAGGCACCCCCGGCCGCCAGAGGGCGGGTGCCGGTCCCCCACTCCCCCTGGAGGCGCCCCAGTCCCCCTGGAGGCGCCCCAGTCCCCCTGGAGGCGCCCCCGGCCGCCAGGGGCCGGGTGCCGGTCCCCCAGCCCCCCTGGAGGCGCCCCAGTCCCCCTGGAGGCACCCCCGGCCGCCAGAGGGCGGGTGCCGGTCCCCCAGTCCCCCTGAAGGCGCCCCCGGACGCCAGGGGCTGGGTGCCGGTCCCCCACTCCCCCTGGAGGCCCAGGTTGGCTCCTATGAAAATGATGAAAATGATGAATGAATATTAACCCCCCCCCCATTGCACAATAAAATTGATGCCTACCTAAATTAAAAGAATGAGCAAGCTTTGAGTAAAGCTAGAGCAATTATAGCAATCTCCATTAAATATTATGTAAAGGTCATTAAATGTGCTTAAATGTCGTTCATGGAAATCCTGCCCTGGACCTTGATATCATGTTTAATGACCTTTAATGACCACCTTGCCAGTCCATTTAATCAACTTAAATACACTTAAATCCTACTTAAATGTCACCTTAAAGTGTTGCTTTAAGTACACCAAAATGTTACTTAAATGTCGAAATTGACATTTAAGTTTCACCTTAAATGTACTTAAATTTGACATTTAAGTAATAAAAATGACATTTAAGGTACACTTAAATAGATATTTTCGTGCAGTGTGTAGAATTATGAAGCTAACAATGTCAAAACGGTACAGTATTGAAATGTATTGCACCCTTTGTTGTCATGATACATGGGTGCAGGGCTGGTGAGTAACTGGCCATTTCTGCATGGGTTTGATACAAACCTGAATGGTAGGGTAGATTGCATCAATGCTGTTGGCACTGCATTGGTGGATAATGGCTTCAGCTGCTACAGATTGTTCTACACAAAGATAGGCACGTACATGTTGTACTGTTTTAGGGGATTGTGTCAGATCTACAGAGTGTTATCATAAAAGTATGATCAATAAGTTTACCAAGAATAAAAGAGATTTGCACATCAATCATCTCCCGCGTGTTAACTGATTCTGCCTGCCTCTTTCTTCTCCGCCTCTTAGAAACATCACCAAGGACAATGGTCGCTGTGGGGCAAATCATCTCAGTGGATGAACTTCTACGACAGGCCTAAAAATGTAATGTAACCAATCTCTATGAGAAGCCTTAGTAGCCTAACAAAACTTAAATTATAGTATGTATCATCCGAGTAAATGTGTAATCATGATTAACTATGCTAAATAAAATGCTCCAACCGTCCTGATCATGATATGAAAAGTACCTCGCCAGTACTATATTAGTGTATCATGCTAACCATTGGGAATGTCTTAACGCCATACATTGATTGACTTGCCATGGATGCACCCATGCATCATAAAGATCATATGGGTAAAGCACATTAAAGCACTGTGCCGCCCTTGCAGGGTGCTATAATTCAAAACTCAGTATTTTGTATTTATTATGGCCGTCTATGACTTCTACCTACAGTGTTGTATATTTTGCTTCCACTACTACCGGCACGTGTGGCAATTACTAAAGTCTGTAGGACGGGGGTCCGCACCGTATCCAGGTTACTCCCTGACACGGTCAGCTCTTGGCCACCCCTGGATGAGGAATAGAACACAATATGTAATATTAAAATAGGCTTCACTTTGTTTTTACATAATTTATCTTGACAGAGGCAGGCCATCATCATTCAATTTCTATTGGTGTTGCCTATGGATTTTTCTTACCAGTTTAAAAACACTTGCAACTTTTCTAAATTATCTGTACCTTTTGGCTCAATAACCCTTATATATAGAAATAGAAGTGAATTCATGGGTGAAGGTATAATGAATTGCATGCTTTTCGAAATAGCAGCTAAAGGAGAAAAACGATGGAAATGCCACATCATAACAAACATTGACAGTAGTAAAATAGTATTAAGTAGGGGATCTTACTAAAACTTGCATGCAATAATATGTATGGAGAAATAATGATTTTTAAAAATCATCTTACGAGAGGATGACCTCGAGTGGCTGTACCTTGGTTACAGTCGGGTCTGTAGTGTATGTGTAGGTGAAGTTAGCGGGCCACACGACACCGTCGCCATCCTGGTACGACAAGTCGAGTGCATCGTTGATGAGGCTAACATTGTTTAGTGCTGGAGTATCACAGATGTGTAGCACGGGGGACCTGCAATGTGATGCTTGATGTATTAATCGATCCCATGCATCGAATATTGAGAGGATATATAGACTCAGATTATCCTGCATAACCTACTACAACCAGACCGTCATGGAAGCCCTTTCCCATTGTTTCAATGTTTTCCTCTTTTCAATGAAATAGTTCTGCAATGTACTGGGTTGATGCTTGGATCGAGCCTTTGTATCAAATATTTAAATGAATATAGACTTATATTATCCTAAAACTACAATCATATCACCATGGAATTTCTTTCCCATTGTTCCAATTCTTCTTTTTTTCATTCCTTTTCAATGAAATAGTTCCTGACTGAATATTTCCTCACCTATAGTCTAGTCAATAAGATTCACAAGATGCATTACGATAATTTGCTTTTCCATTTAGAAAATGTTGAATAAAATGGCTGAATAAAAATACAGTTCACAGAGCACTTTTGTCTCTTCATGTATGTGACCCAATAAGTGCTGAGAGATGGCTCACCTGGCCTGGGTCTGACACTGCTGGTCTCCAACATAGAGCTCCAGGTCCTCTGTAAAGTACCCGGTGACGGTAACACTGGTCCCCCCGGAGCTGGGGCCGCGTACAGGGGCAACCATCCACACAGCCAGGTCTGCAGGAACAGAGAGGGCAAGGTTTACTTATTGAACCACTTAAGGTAGCAGAGTGCATTGATATCTTACACCCTAAACCAGTGGGCACAACATGTGGCTCAACATTGAAACAACTTTGAGTCAACATTGGATCAACCTTGAGAACCATTTTCCGATGTTCATTCAATGTTCTGTGCCCACTGGGATCCATGCTTTTGATACAAAACGTCAGATTTGGAGACCTCCACAAACAATGTAGGACCTCAACAAATGATCTATGGGGACCTCAAAATTGATGTGTGCGATCCTCCAAAATTGATTCATGGGTACCTTAAATTGTCGGGGTTCAGGCGCCAGTTCAAATGGGGGTTTATTCCAAAAGCACCCTTCACTACAATGATAAGATAATAGCTATAATAGAAGCACAAGTTACCAGTTTGTGGCTGTGGGATGACGCCAATGGCTGCAGAGACAGGGAGTCCGTGAAGACGACCCGGCCCTACCAGTGTCTGTAGTGCCGTCAGTACGTGAGCGGCATGTGTCACGTTGTGGGTGGTGGCGTTAAACAACAGGGCCGTGCTGCCACTCAGTGTGGGGCTGGAAACAGCAACATGTCGACAATCAGACATGAGTATTGACTGTCTCTGGTCACCCATGTAGGAAGAGATGGTGACAATTCTATGCTCAGGAGATTCAAAAGACTCCAGTCTAATTGGCTATATTCTAGAGTCATATTAATTTCTTTTCGTCAATTTTGACAAAATGTCGTTTATACCTCCCCTTTAAAGCTCTACTCCTTTACACGTCTCCTGTGTATACTGGGCATATTCACTGCCAAATCGATGTAGGACAATTCCCTAATAGATTATACTACTATCTCAATTTTAAGATCAACAGTTCCACCATATTATAGTTTTAGAACTATACTCACACCACGCCCAGGAAGTCAAAGTCGAAACTGTTCCCCAGCTGTATCTGCAGAGTGATACACAATATGACTAGCTTATATTATGTGCCACGATCTTTGGAAAGGGAGCTTAGTGCAGGGTCATATTCATAGTGCATGTCACATTATGGTCAGGATAGCTACATCTTGAAAAACTAGTTTGGAGATAATGCATTGATAAGAAATCAGTTTTATTTTAAACAAGTATTGATTAACAATAATGCAACAAGATATATTCATGCATCCTTTATTATTGTAATAGATGCCCATAGATATTTGTGAGACGATTAGACATTTGAACGTTCCCCGAGGAGATGTATCTGTTATGGCCACCGTCCACAGAGCATAAATCGGCCGTATATCAAGAAAATTGCCGTACTTTCCCTCTGTAAATTGTGTATAAGTATCTAGCATAGCAATGCATTTCTGTATGAACACAGAACCAAAAGGATGTATAAACGCAAGAAGAAATATATTTACTATTAGAAAATGTTCAAAGCTGTACCTCTTGACAGATGATGTTGAGGTAGCCGACGTCTTGACATGGTCTTTCTGCAATATCATCGGTCCAAGTTCGTAGAAGTGTGATGTTATAAATCAGTTGGTCAACACCTGTGGGGAAGAGCATATAACAGTATGATATTTCACTACCCAATGTAGATCGTTCGGCGTGATACACCAATGCAGCACGGGAAAGTTTCAGTAATTCCACTCATTTATAATTTTTGAGATAGAAATTTGTTTGGCAAAAATACTATTTGGCAAAAATAATATTTGTAAACACGTTAAGTCTTTCTTGCAACCAAACAATACAATGTACAACGGGCAGAGGACTGAATAGGTCTTGGCAAGCTCATATCTCAAGTAATGAAATAATTATGTTCATTGTGCCATAATTGATCTTAAAACGCAGCATTACATAGTACTAAGTTATGAAATTAGTGAACTAACCTGCTGTATTGGAGGCAGTAAACGCAAGGGCAATTGCTAGCCTCCAGACCAATGGAACATGGAATAACATACTGAGTGAAGCTGCTGAAACTATAATACATATAACAGATTATGCTACTAAATAACATAGGGTCAGAAAAAGAGAAAATATTTGTTTCAGGTCACCCGACCAACCCTATCAAAACAGGGCCGACCCTACATTTTTTTATGCAATTCTGAAGTAATTTTCGCATCTTTGGCTTTTTTTTTGTTGTAAATTTTAGGGTATTCAAAAAAGTTGGCTCGTACATTCATGTTAAAAAATATATACTAAAAAAAAGATCCGAGCTAGCGACCCTACATTTCCCTACCATGTTACTTGAAACAAACCTTCTTTTTTTGGCCTAGTTACAAACCTTCTTTAAGATACTCTGTTTGTACTGAAATGGTTACAATAATTATGCTTGGTTTCACCTTATTACTCTGCGTACTATCTCAAACTATTATATAAAGAACAATCATCAATTTTACATCTTTGTATACATAGTCATTACAGTATAGTTTACCCTTATACATGTTGTGGGCGTGTACCATGCTTGTGGTATAGTCATCCTTTATAGTTACATATAAATGGTGGTTCACCGTTCATCCCCTGCAGGGGCAACAGGAACAATTGTATAGCCGCAAAAAGCCGCAAGAAGTAGGACATAAAACAAACCGAAAATAAAGAATTCGTGAAAAGGTAAAAGAAAAAAGTAGAGATCCTTACCTAGTCTTCTTTATCATGAGCAATGTATTCATATAGCATATGTTTTTTGCTGAGCAGTGTTTATGAAGTCAGTCATCCTCATCCCTCCTGCCCCACCCATACACCTTTCTCATTCATTTCTTCTCGATCTCCACTCTCTCCCCTAACATGTATGTCTGCTTCTCCCCTCCTCCCCTTGCCTGTCTGCCTCCTTCTCTCTGTCCTCCCTTACCTGCCTGCATGCGTCTCACTTCCCTGACCTTACCTATCTGTCTGCTTCTCTCCCTCTCCTCCTATCTGTCTGCCTACTTCTTTCCTTCTCCGATTATCTGTCTTTCTGCCTCCCTATTATCGACATCTCCTTGTCTGTCTCCCTAGCCCATAGAACTGGCCCATTTACCCTTTTAACGTGTCTGCCTGCCTGTATCCTTATATGCCTATAACCCTCTAGCTATATAGATGGTACGTATACATCGGACTTATAGTTTAGCACGCCCAGCGGTAGGTCACACAAATAGATGACCCACCCAATACCAATGACATAAGACACACTCATCCAATAGAACACAACGCTTAATAACACTTAAATACTGCAACCAATATCAACGAGTGCATTGGGAATATGCCAAAAAAGGCACATTCACATGGTTAGCTAATAATTAACTTTACACTCACCTGGTCAGCAGTCCCATGTCCTTGATTAGCAGGACCTATTACATGCACCTGCCCCCGTGCCTGGTGGTAAGTAGTGTAGATGTGGACCCCGAGACAACTCCTGTATGTTCGCTGTATTCTCTCTTCCTGTTTCTCAAGTCTGTCATGCCCTGGTTCAACTCTATAGCTCTGCCTCACTAAGCCCCATGTTTACGCGATGACTGCAGTAGTTTATCATTGTGTTATTGAGTGTTGATCTCTGAAGACTTTTATGCTGTGTCGTGACTGGTACATCACAATTTTTTTTTCTGTCCAGATTTGGCCTTTTGTTTTTGTTTATTTGATAGGGATACTTCTGCCATCCTATATCACTGTACTTTTATTTCACTTTCAAAGTTATTTCCTTTTAATTTTCAACGACCCAAAAACTTAGAATATGCTTGGGACCATATTTCAAAACACATTTTCTGGATAGATAATAATAGCAGGCAATATTTGTGTGATCTAGTCAATACATCTTTATAATACTATTCCAATTCACACAAACTGATTATCTTAGAAACCAGCGTGGGACACCCCCGCCCCTCTTTCAGTTTTATATTTTCAGAGACGATAAACCCTGAAGGTCATATTATGGTTGAAACCTGCCAACCCCACCCCTCATCTCATCTCATCTCATCATTGAATACCAGTTAATACTATTTATGAAAATATTCATTACCAAAATGTCTGTTCATATAAGTTATCTATTTTCCAATTGTGTTATGCCATAACCAAAACTAACGTATCTGTGATAAACTATCTGAATGATAAGGGCACCTAGCGGAAGCAAGGCAATGCGCCTAAGCTAGGATGATGCATCTACTTTTGTATTTGTTAGTATTAGTATTAGTATTTGTTAGTATTAGTTAAATATTTGTTACGGGTCAATTTACATATATATATCTGTGTTGGTAGTGCCCTCTTTTTAGTGTTACAGCTGGTTTCAGTACAGAACCCAAGCAGCACTGATATCCAGCACCGCACGCAACACTCCACACAAGATGGGAATCCCCATCAAAGAGGCCCCTCCTTACAGTCCCAATATGGGCCTGTACACAGTGTATACAACTCGGGCTTTCCATCTTCCTTCTTCCTGGTCTAAGTCCTACCCTTTACACCACACCAGCCCATCACCTGTGACCTGAATATATAGACCGTTGGTAGTTTTTATGGATGATGCTTAGGACTTTCCTCAATAACAGCAGAGCTCAGGACTTATCATGTATTATCTTGAGAATTTGGGTACACACATCATTCAATATTTGCTCTCATGAGCACCTATCTCAAATGAATGCAAGGGGACAGGGGTCTTTCGATAAACTATATTCTAGTCTATAATCAACGGCGGTCTTGTATAAGCTAACCCCAGGGACTGCCCAAACCCAGCAAAATGCAAGTTCAAGGTCATAGTGGTTGTCACCAGAGCCTTCCTCTGGAAGAATTTGGGAACCAGAGTATGTGATCCGGGACTTGATTCTCCACCTGCGTGGGGTAAGAGTATTCGCACATGTCAATAAATACACTGCTGTATTTCAAGTCAAGCTGAACCAGATAATATATAGATATATTTTTAAAGGGACTTTCTACTTGTCGCAGGGTTACTGATGTTCTATTGACTTTTGCATATAACTCAGGATTATGTTAGTATGATGTTTTATCTGATACACAATCAAAAGAAATTGCTATGTCATGGTACTAACTTTCATGGTATAGGTCAAATCCCACAACGCGAGAGAGGCTTGAAAAACATAGTTTATTATGAAATCCTGATCACTCAGCCGATTCTGAGGCCTACATTGGCTAAGACAGGCCCAAATCGGTGAGAAAGTGTTGCCTTTCTCTTGTGATTTGGGAAATTGCAAGGATCAATAGAGTAAGATATTTTCCCCCAGAAGACCTAAAAAATGTTGCTTATTAGAATATGTCAATGATTTGGTTTATATAGGGGGGACACTCCAAATAATATCTTTAGGCTAGTTCAGAGGGAATAGTCAAGACAAACCATACTGTGAAGTAACTCCCCTCAAACAGATCCTTTAACCAGTCCTGCACACAACACTTGCCTGCCTGTTATTGACCACTTTGGGATTTGGAGAGGCATAAGATCATGGGACAAGTGTTGCGATTTACAATATTGGCAACAGTTGCCCCTTGTTATTATGTCAATAATTAACACTTTCTGGCCCATTTTTCGCGTTGTGGGATTTGACCTTATGGCCATTTGAGCAAAGGAGTACCTTAACTGTAGAAATGAATAGAAAAACAGCATTTTTGAATGTGTCTTTAGTATGATTTACTTTATCACAGTTCTACTATACTTTTATTTACCACTCTTCTCGCTTTATCCATTTACCCCTGGCATCATTAAAGTTTTAAATATTCATAATTTACCATAGCCTGAAAGGGCAATATATACTACTAGGACAGACAATGCTGTGATTTATTGCTCCAGCAAAAAACATCAATACCTACAGCAAAGTATAAAATCAATCTTCAAGACTACCAATGCAATACGGGTCACAGTCCATAGAGCATAAATAGGCCGTATTCGGCTTTTCTATGCGCAATTTACATAGGAAATGTATGGCAATTTTATCCACTTTTTATGCTCTGTTTTATGCTCTGTGCACGATGGGTATCAAGGCTCACACTCAGAAAAGTCAGCGTCATTGTCGCTGAAAGGTCAGGCAGTGCCTGACTTTCAGGTGAGAGTGGTTTTAGCGACAATGACGCTGACTTTTCTGAGGGTGCTTAATTAGAGATAAGTGGTGTGACCATTTCCTATTTAAAGGGTCACCAGTACATGGCAGTCTAAGCAGCGGAAGAAAATGTATCTACAGTTTATACATAACAAATAGAGCCATCTTGGAGCCTACAGCTACAATCCATAGATGAGTCCTAGACCTGCTCCTCCTGCTCCTCCTGCTCCTCCTGCTCCTCCTGCTCCTCCTGCTCCTCCTGCTCCTCCTGCTCCTCCTCCTCCAGCTCCTGATATCCATTGGCAACAACGCCAAGTTTGTGTTTGGGGAGGGCATACAGCAGAGTTCTCCAGAAGTTGCGTTCTTCTTTAATGACATATGAGGTAGTGCGAAAATATGTAGCATGAGATATCTGAAGGTTTTCTACATCCAGATCAGTATCTTTGATAGTTATAAGGTTATTTGTACCTTTCTCAATGTCTAACTGCATGGCCATTGTGAACTCATACATACCAAAGTCACTCTCCTTGTAGTTCATTGAGTAAAAGGCAAGCATTTTCTTGCTCTTTGCTATACACTCACATATATTGTCAATGATGTTCTTCCCTGCCAGAAAGTGAACACGGTGAAAGCACACTTTAAACCCACGGTTTTCCAACTCAGGAATCAAGTATTCTCCTGCATACTCCTCATCTTCATTAGCATAACTTACAAACACATCAAACTCTTTAGCATCATCAACTTCCTCATTCAATTCAGCAGGCTCCCATTGTATTCTTTCATGGCCCCTTACTCCCCGCTTGAATTTGATAACACATAGAAGGGGAAGACATATGAGTAGGAAGGCAGCCATCCCTCCAACAATTGCTACTGCAGGAGATGGTTTTGACACCATGGGGCACATCATAATGTTGTCAACTTCTATTATTGGCTTGCCTCGCGTATTTGAAGGCAAAAAACATCTAACGTTATACAAATCTTTGATATTTCCATGATTCTTAACTAACCAGTCCTTCATGATTAGAGTCTTACAGTCACACACCCAGGGATTGTTACCCAGCCTCAGCTCTGCTCCAGGGGCTAGTGTGAGAGCGGTTATGTTTTCCGGAAGGCGCTCTAAGTGGTTATTGTCAAAGTACACCCTAGAGGCATCACTTAGAGCCAACAGAGCATCCAAGGTGACAATTTTAATCACATTATTACTAAATATAGCTTCTGCAACTTCTTTCAGATAAGTTCTGTATGAGACTGTCTCAATTCTTGTTTTCTCCCATTCAAGATAATATGAATATTGATTTGTTGGCAGAGGTGGCAATTCAGTGGGCAGGTCTGCACTGTTATACCCTGAACAGATCACACTGAGGTTCATAGATTGTGGGGTATCATAACACAAACAGCCTTCTGGGCATTTCTTGGATATATTACAGACAAACCTGTCTAATGGTATAGATGCAGGATTCAAGCCCTTCAATTCATATGGTTCGTGACATGTGACACCTGTTAATAGGTTATTTGTGTCGTGACTATCAATAGCTGCATAAATATCGTAATCCACACAGTCGCATACAAGTGGGTTGTTAGTAAAATTGAAAAGTGGTAGACATTGCTGGATTTCATCAGTTTCATTAACTTTAAGATTCCACCCTTTGAATACATCCATGATATGGTTAATATTGTTACTTTCCATGAAAAACAGCCCATTTGGCATAGAATATAGACTTCTGCACGAAGCTAATGGTGCTCTCGCAGAGTTTGAAAATGTTGATAAGCTATTGTTAGAAGCATACACTTGGGTGGCTGGACTATTGCATATACGAGGCCATGACTCCATAGTATGCAGATTATTGTTTTCCAAATTCACATAGCGAAGATTTTTACAGCTTTTGAAAACACCTAATTCTATAAAACTTAAGTTGTTACTATTGAGAAAGACCTCCTGCAGCCCTTCAAGCCCTGAGAATGCCTCATATTCAAGAGTAGATATTTCATTGTATGCTAACCCAAGTGAAGAAAGCCACTTGAGATTATTGAGGCAGAATGGTACTGTCTTTATATGATTATGATTCAGCATCAGGGAAAACACCGCCGTGAGATTACATGGCACAATTTTTAAGTTGTTATAATTTAAATGTAAAACCAGCAGTTTTCTCATGCCACTGAGATCACATTCTATTGTTTGCAAGTTATTATGGCTCATGTCTAGCAACCGAATTCCAGTATTTGATAACTCACAGGGGAGTGTCTCAAAACTATTGTAACTCATATTCAAATCTAATCCATGTGTATCTGAGAATTGACAATTTATATCCTGCATTCTGTTATGACTCAGATCTAAAATCCATCCATTAAAAGTTATCAGGTTGCAGGGAAATGTCACAATGTCGTTGTAGGTAAGATTAATGACAAACTCGAAGTTAATGAAATCTGGCAAACTACAAGGTACTCTATGTATCTGATTGTGATTAAAATCTAAAATGTTCAGATTTTCCTGAGGTGACAAATTACATGGCATAGTGGCAAATTTGTTAAAACTCAAATCCAAAGAATCCAAGGCTACCATTTTTGACAAATTGCATTCCAGGTTTTCCATCAGATTGTGGTGCATCTGGATTACGTGTACCGTAGGGGACATCAGCATATCACAGGTTACAACCTTCAGGTAATTCCAACTGAGATCCAACATCTGCAGTGTTGGTAAACTACCGAGGCAGCTTGGTGCGGCGGTTAGCTTATTGTCTCTCAGGTCTAACAGTTGTAGAGAAAATAAATTGGTAAACGTACATGTCATTACTTCAATATCATTATTGCTGAGATGAAGCATGGTCAAATTTGGCAATATTGAAATATTAAAGTGGACAGCTGATAAGTGATTGTTACTTAAATCTAAAATCAGCAGTTCTGACATGTTAAATGTGTTACATGATATAGTCTCTATTTGGTTATAGCTGAGATTTAGGTAGAGTAAATTTGGCATTACTGACAGGTTACACGGGAATGCCTTTAGCTGGTTATGGGTCATGTTCAGGACTTGAAGTGCGGTACTTGACAGATTACATGGGACTGTCTTTATGAGATTGTAGCTAAGGTCTACCGTCTTTAAACCTGGGGCGTCACCTTTCACACAAGGTACTGCCCTCATGCTGTTGTAGCTGTAGTCTATGTAAGACACCACTGAATTACCCTGGAAACTCATGAGGTCTGTTTCTATGTTATTGTGACTAACATTCAGAACAGCTATTATTGCTTCGTCAAAGTTATCACAGGACAATCTTTTGATAGAATTCCCACTAAGATCAAGGTACACCAATGGGAGGATTTGGGATATTGCTGTACATGGTACACTAGACAGATTTACATATCATTATAGGTGAGATTCAAAACCAAACTGTCTGCCATATCCGACAAGGAACAAGGCACGCTGCGTATCTGGTTATAGCTAAAATCTAAATAACGCAGATTTTCCTGAGGTGACATCTTACATGGTATGGTAACAAATCGATTATGACTCAAATCTAAAGATTGTAAATCGCTCATATTTGATAAATTGAATGCTATGTCCTCTAACTGATTGTAGCTCATCGAAACCCACTCCAATGTGGGAGACAGGAAAAGGTCACTTGTGACTACCTTAATTAAATTCCATCTGAGGTCTAATCTCAGTAGTGACCTTAAACCACTGAGCTGACGGGGAGCTGTCTTCAGATGATTGTTACTTAGGTCTAATTCTTGTAGAGTCAATAAACCAGTCATACTGCAGGGTATATCCTCTATATAGTTGTGGCCGAGATTAAGGTATTGCAGTCCTGATAACTTTGAAATATCACAATGAACCTTCCTAACATGGTTATTACTCACATCCAAAACCTTCAAAGCTGACAAGTTGATTGTGCTATTGCTGCCACATAATATGGTGTCTATGTAGTTATAACTCAGATTCAGGTACAATAAATGAGGTAATACTGACAGATTACAGGGCCAGGATGAAAGCCTGTTGTGGGCCATGTTAAGAGCCTGTAGTCTTATTCCTGTTAAATTACATGGGATTACCTTTATGACATTGTAGCTTAGGTCAACGCTCTCTAGGAACAAGAGAGCCCCAATGCCACAGGGAAATCGACTCAACTTGTTAAAACTAAAATCTAGGTAAGAAAGCCCAAGGGACTGGTTTAACTGTAAAGGTTCGGCCGCTAGATTATTGTGACTTATATTCAGTGATATCAATAAACTTATTCCTACACTATCACAAACAGGGGTCTGCAAAGCATTTTCACTGAGATCTAAATATGAGACATAGTCCGTGACTCTCCTGTTAAAATCTGATAGTATTTTACAAGGTAACCTAGAAAGGTTGGCACGAACAATCCTGTAACTGTGATGATAACAAGGTATTGTAAGTAGTTTATCCAGCTCCGTGGTGGGGTCAGTCAGGCAGTCTCTGATGGTCAAGGTAGTTGTGGGTTGCATTCCGGCAAGGGTTTCATCACAGGTGCACATGGTTGGGCAACATTCAGACTCTCCATCCCTCTGCTTCTCACTTACCATGGCGATATTGGGGGTGTTGTTATATTCATGTCCATCTGTGCCCTTCCCTGAAGCCTTAATCAAGGTTCCTCCTGCAGGGTACACTGCCCCACTGCAGGAGTGAAGTGCTAGTGTGAGCACCAACATAGGAAGGGAAACTGCCTTTATCACCATCACAGTTTCCAAGATAGATGTTTCAACGTTGATTCGATTTGTAGAATGCCTTTACTGAAAAAAATAAATTGGGGTTCAGTTTAGTCCTAGACTTAATTAATTGACAAGTATATGATGTCATTACTTCAAAACAGGTTAAATTAGTTTGCCCCCCCCCCCAAGAGGGGTCCAAATTTTTTTGCCCCCCCCGCCGGTCAAGGCGTCCACTTTTTTTGCCCCCCTCCTCAAACCCACCCCCCCCCCCCCGTTGTTAAAAAATGATCACTCACTAATTCTCCGTTTCTGAGAACCTGTTGCTGGACAACTGAATTGTGCCTTGGATTTTAGCCAAGCAGTACAGATTGCCCTTTACCTGAGGGTATAAAGCGATAATTCTGGATTCTTTGTATGAGCGGCCATAGAGGTTCTGTCCACGGAATCTCTCGTGAGATTTAGGCAGTGTGACGATACATCCACACGCCACAGCTTGCAAGGAACAAACTAAGTTGCGAGAGCAGAGCCAAGATCTCACGAGATTATTGGTGCCAATGTACACACAGCAGTTGTGGGAACATGTCCGCACCAGTTAGGTCGCTATACCACCACCCGCAGACAGCCAGCGTCTGTGTTACGTAGGATGTCCTATTAGTAGTTTAACATCTAGGTTACCCTTTAAGTTGTCTCTAGTATTACTATGTTCCCATACATGATGTACCTACCGTCACTCTGTGTGTGTAATGTCAGGGGATGGAGAAGCGTAGTATCTTAGGCCACAGTTGTGTACTGCACAGGGAGAATATTAAAGATGGCATACACACTTTTGGAAACTATACGTTGTCGTAAAATGACATGCATGCATATGCCACGACTGTTGTGACGAATAGGACATTACCCCCAAACGGGTCAACTATGATGTGTCACCTGGTTGATAACTAGATCATGGCGCCGTCCTCATGTCACGTTTGTTGCCAATGTTGCCAAACCGGCATTGTTAGCCTAGCATGACTTTAATTTAGGGAGTGTAGCTATTGCCCAATTGCACGGCGGCCCAGGTAGGGGGAATTCCTACCCAGGTAGGGGGAATTCCTGACTAGGCCCAGGCCAGGGAAGGGTAGGTCATACCCTTGCTGTTGTGGGGCAGCACCAGTACCGGGGACATTTATTTTGGAGGGCCTGCTTCATAAAATGTCTACAAAATCGTTAATAATTGCTCTTTTGATGCGACTAAAGAACCATAATTTTGTTTTAAGACTGAACACATTGTTTGTAACTTATCACAGAAACGACGGGTTTGGTGTCTCTCGACCACTATAGTTTTGCGTCAGTTTCGCTTGGGGACGCAGCGGCATGCAAGGCCGCGAAATAGGAGCGGCAGAGGTGCGATATCATTTTAAACACAGATGATGGCATGTTCCTACCGCAGTGGACTTACGGCTTACGCTTGACTAGAGAGTATAGTATAGCTCGGGCTCCAGTAGGGCGACTCAGATACCTGTGAAACGTGCCATTCTTTTCAATACTTTGTTCCAGAAAGGATCGCTACATTCCACCTCATTTTAGGTCTAGGGCAGTGTCGCCCTAAATCCTGGGCTCCACTAAGGCGGCACAGGTACCTGGCGATCTATGTTAATGTTTTGATTTTCACATTTTGCTTCATTTCGCCTCATTTTGTGCCCCATTTCGCTTCATTTCGCGGCAGTGTCGCCCTATGTAACACTAGTAGCAGGGCGACAATCAGGGCGACACTGCCACGAAATGAAGCGGAATGAAGCACAAAATGAGGCGAAATGATGTAAAATGAGGAAATCAAAACATAAAAAGAGATGGTCTCGTTTGCAGGTACCTGTGCCGTCCTAGTGCAGCCCAGGCTAATGATCAAGGTCACATGTGTTTTTATATATTTTGAAATTTATATACGAAAACAGTTACATATAAAACGTGATATGTAATACCTGAGTATACCTGTAAAACAAATTGAAATCTTAACATAATACATGTGATATGATTTGCATGCGAAACAACATACATGCTATACAGTGTAAAGTGAACATGATAAGTTTATGTAAGTCGGTGACCTAGTTTTTAGGATTTACCGGTAGTCTATAAAAGTCAGAGTCTATACCACAAGGGCGTAGGTGGGTGGAACAAAGCGTCCTCCTCGAGGCTGAAAACAAGATGGACGGGTACGCACGTATCCATGACGTCATACACATGATGCGGGAGTCGCTCACCAGGTGGGGTGTGGGTAAAGTAGAATGTGTTCCATCTTTAGGCCCCAGGGGGCGAGTAGGAGGAGGAGTTATAGTTCAAACCTGGCCAGCAGGGGGAGGTACCATGCGTCCATCACATTATTACATCAATTTACAATTATGTCCAATGTATCGCCAGGTGCAGGCGGCTACTCCGGGCGAAGCTCATGCGAAACCAGGCGAAACATGCTGGAACAAAGCATAAAAAGACGGCCATGTCCCGCAGCTAGTAGTGTCGCTCTAGTGGAGTCAGGCCTTTTTCCGCATTACCAAGATGACCTGTGTACAGCGCCATGTTTATTGGTACCAGTGTATATCCTCTAACCTCTAGCAACCAGCTCAGCCAAATCTCACATCCGAGATAAGGGTACAAACATTGTGTCAGTATTGTGAGTGTGTTGTACCTGGGCATTCCTTATGTCACCTGTCCCTGATAGAGTAGTGGTTAGCATGGTGGATTCATGATTCAGAGGCCCTAAGCTCAAATCCCTGTTGCTGGTGACTAGGGGGTTCACAATTGGTACCAGTGCAACACATGGTGGCAGCACTGTATCCCGCTAGTGCGGAATAGCATACTCTGCATTAAAGTGCAGCATCTAGATTAGAATGCCGAATTTTGAATGAATAGTAGAGGGGATCTGGAAGAAGTGTAAATATTCAGTTTCACATGAAACTCGAGAACCTGTGGAAGTACTGTGACATGTGGATGTGAATTTGGAAATGAAGTCGCAAATCATCTAGAGTAGAGGTGTCGGTGGCCACTCTGTGCTACTATGCGTGAGTGAACCGTGATCCTTCAATCCCCTTGATTCACACTGGCTGGCTGGATTATGGGATAAAAACAGATAGTTGTGACTGATGTTCCCAGCTGATGCACCGATTTAACATATAAGTTGTGAAGCATTTTGGCTGTACTTTTATCACATATCTATACTATTATAGCAAATGGCAATGCATGTTAATTAAAACCCCTTCACCACTGGGTTTCTTGTAACTCAATGCAATTTTATGCAATATATTGGCTTACCGCGTGGAAGGGGTTAATTAAGAACCCTGTGATGCGTTTCCTTCAAGTTATTGATGACTTGTATTTATCAGTAAATCCCAGTGCCTGGGAATACCCCTTCTACACGATGTCAGGTTACATCCAATATGAACTAAAATGCAAAACACTTGTAAGAATATTCAATTCCATCCTACCGTATTGACCATATAGGCTCCTCATATGGGCGACACCATTGTTAGTATGCTTTAGTATGGTGGGAAATGACATGACTTTGTTAACCATAGCGACTTTCCGTCATATAAATTCCCATTGGTTCTAACGTTTTCAAACGTTGTATTAACAAACATTTCATCCAGTTTTGTGCCTCTTTTTGACTCGGGGCGTTCATAAATATATAAAGTCTATAATCTTATATAGACCTGCAACTGTACTTCTTACAAAACACTTGTAGTTAAAATTTTGTAACAGGATAGTATTAAGCTATCCGGTATATAATTGTGGATAGGAGGGCGGGAAACCGCCAGGTAACCTAGGACGCGGCGCATGCGCGTAAGTTCACCTCCGCCTTGCTGGTGGTGAGGAAGCCATTGTAAGATCCAGAGCCGGAACGAGTAGTAGCCAGCGTGGGAATTGTTGAAATTTGAACTTTATAGTTGTTATTTGTAATAAAAGGGCGGGTCCTATTGGACTTGGCTCAAGCCCAATTCTGTATCTTCTCATTATGTTGTCATATTATCATTGGTATTTAGACTACCGGTAAATAGGAACAGTATTATAGATAGTAAAAAGCAATCAATATAAATACGGCTAATGCTATGATATACAGTAGTTGTAAAGACCAATATTCTGAATTATGTGCTGAACGATTTATTACTTTAATCACTATACAGGGTCACACGTGCTTGTGCATTACATGTCATCAACAATGTAGACTCCCGTTTATTTTATCACTAATAATGTTCACACAATAGGCACATTACTACATTCTATATACAAGACAACCCACTATTATAATGTGAAGCGATGACTAGTGACAAGATGAGCAAATGGCTCATGACTCAGATAATTTATGTACAATATCTATACACACATACCTTTATACATGCACTGTAAATAGTAAGTGTAGGTACACGGTATAATCTGCTGTAGATCTACAGAAAAATCTACTGTAGAATGGATTTACAGTAGAATCTACTGTAGATTTACAGTAGATTTTACTGTTTACCGACAATGAACTGTATACCCACGGTAGAATATATACTGCACACGTGCAAAAATGGCAACTTACTTTTAACAGTGTGGAACCCCATATTTGCCTGCCAATAGAATAACCAACACCAGTTTTCTACAGTGGTTTGTTGGCCTATTTCTTCTCAATAAAGGTTTAAAAAAAATAAACACAAAGGAGCACTTGTTTTAGTCTGCTGATTAATTATTTACTTGTTGAATGTTGGCCGCATTCTACGGCCTCTTGGAATACAATGTTCAACTCATGAAATAACCAGTCAACAGACTAAAGCTCATGTACATTTATCCATGTATCAAAGCATATCGACTGCATAATTTATAGATGGATATCCCCCCAGGCATTGCATGGCTATAATGCTTTACCAGAAATACATATTGTTAATTCTGTTGATAATATATACAGTTAGCAGTCTAGAGTCGGTATTGTACTGTCCTGCCAGTGATCTTCTACCTGATATGATCAAGTTGAATAATATAAATTCTCTACTGTTAGAGGGAACCTCTATGGCTAATATCAGCGTCAATGTATATAGGGACAACTTGCCAAATCTAGCAGGTCAATTATCTGCTGTGCCACTGTAATACATTAATCATTAGCTGAATATATCACTGTGTCCTGATCAGCCATGTTTTACTGCATGGTGGCCAGCTGCTGAGGTCATGCTTTGAAAATAAATATCATGTCTTTCAAACAGAAACATACATTTGATATCAGTATATATAAAAATAGGAATAAACATATTTATAGCATGAACACATTCTGTACAATGGAGATTATAATTATAATCAAAGTTCATGTTTTTAGTCTGAGATCCTGACCTTGTTGACCACCAGTCGTCTGTGTGAATAGGTCCTGGAGGGGATGTCGTAGTGCTCCCTCCAGGCGTAGTCACACACCCGTGCCATCAGCCCCCTCAGTTCACTCACGGCGTCCTCCGTGTTCCGAGCCGCCCCCACCTTCCGCACCACCCCACTGCGCCGGTAGATGGCGCCCATGTCTCTGACAGAGAAGGGTGCCTGTCGTACATACAGCTTGCACCCCCTCTTCAACACCTTGTCCACCTGGTGTCTCAGTTTGTCCTTAGACAGCAGGGCGGCCTCCCACGACTGTCCTGTGAAGCCCTGCCTCACGGCCCCCAGTACTGGGACCTTATCGTGCTGCTCCGGTAGCTGGACGGCCACCTCGTACACAGCAGGTCTGCTGGTGCCCTGGCTGAAGGGCTGTCTGTGCCGCGCCCCTGGCCGCCCCTCCAGGCGCCCCTCCCAGCTGCTGGAGGAGGGTGTGTGGTGCTGGATGGCCCTCTTCCAGTGGGACCACTCCAGGTCGGCCAGCATGAAGTCCTCGGTGCCTGCCTCCTCCCGCAGCGCCTTCTCCAGCAGGTCTTTACGTGGTTTGTACGCCTGGAGGATACAGAACGGGTTGAGGTTAAGTTAGGTTGGAAATCAGAATAAGTAATAACCTGGCAACAAACTAATACCACCAATTGCTTCCAGGGTTCAACTTTAGGAGCGATAGGTACGGTTTAATTTGATTTCTAGGGGCAATATCAATGCTATATCATAGAGGTGAAATTTCGAATTAATTGAGTTGCCATTACCCCGATAGGAAAATGGTATTTTTGTAGGAAATGGGTTTAACATCCCCTTTCTCGAGACAAAGTTATTACATCTATACTACATCACCAATATTCGAGATAGTAATAACTTTTATAAAATGTTATCTTCAACCACTACCTACCCTCTTGGCCCTCTTGGGGGCAGTGAGTCTGGCTGGCTTCTTCCGCCTCTTCTGCACGCCCCCTGTGGGGTCTCCATTCTCTGCTGCACGAGCTGCTCCCCGACCAGGGGCCGGAGCTGCTCCCTCCTCCTCCTCCTCCTCATCATGGTGTGCGGCACTTGTAGACGCCATCACCGACTCCAGGGACGCCGTGGAGGCTACGGAGGAGGCTGAGGAGATGGAGGAGAAGGAGTCAGACCTGGCTCGGGGCTGGGACCTCCTGGTGCCCACCCTGGAGGAGCTGCTGACCGAGCTGCTACTGGAGACGTCAGAGTCTGAGGGGTCTGAGGCGGTGCCCTTGACGCGCGGGGAGCGGCGGGAGCGGACGGTACCTGTGTAAGCCGTCTTATTGTGAGGTGCCATCTTACTGTAGGGGGTATGTTCTTCAGCTGCTGCACAACTGGAAATAATGGGAAGGTACTATATTAGTTTTATTACTATTCAGACCTTATTTGATTACTCAGAAAATCATAGGAAGAGAGAATGAGATGGGCGGTTACGAATTTAAGTCTGAATGGCTTTAGCGCTCAGATCGACAGGACAATTATGAATAGCTATTCAGGGTAATAGCTAATTATATCCTCATACAACCCTAATGTACTGGTGCAGGCTGTAAAACGGCCCCTCCAAACACCAGGTTTTTGGGATTTAGATATGAACCACAAAGGCCAAGGATTTTAGCATTATTTACAAGTTTCAATAATTGCATTTAAAATTAGATAAAATAAACGATTTGGTATAATTGAGATGGCAGTCCATTGCCAAAAAAGCACAGGCATCAAGTACGATATGGCAGTGCTATATATGTATACGTGGAGATAATGGATCTAGGATTCACCACCTTTCTGGATGTTGTGCAATCCTCAGAGACGAGCAGAAGAAGATGCAAAAGATGTGGAGGGAGTTCTCAAATTTATGATTGCAAGCAGTTGTGCATTTAACGCGTGGACACCATATACATTTACCTTATTTTGTAGATAAGTCTTCAGGGTTGTGGGTTTAGATCTCTGAGTATTAGACAGTGTAGGTGATCTGTATACCAGAGTTGTGTTCAGTGCTGTGTGGCTTGAGAACCGTAACAACTTGTGGCGGGAAGCGTTCTGCCTCCCACCACGGACCTCCCACCTGCTTTATACCACACAGCAATCTGCGACGTCAGCACAAAACTTGGCCAGGCCCCCAATCCCACTCCTACGTGCCTGGACAGGTAGCCGGACGGTGGCCGCCTGTGCTCCCAACACTCCCCACACACCCCACACACAGCCCTGGTATCACAGCGCAGAGTGCCAGTGTAGAGCGGTGGTGCAAGATCCACCAAAGGTAGCTGGCATGACACCTACTGGTGCATACAGGTACCATCTGTTATGGACTGTTTCAAATGATAAATGGATCATGGCTTTCTTAAATTCACAACAATAATATGAGGCCACAATGACATGATGATCTGTATTTTCTATTTAATATCAGTTATCCTAACATAAACATTATTTTGAACAAATATGTTGACGGATGATGGAATCGTTCAATATCATGTTAAACCGTATATTACGACTTTTGCCTCAGGTAAATAAACCTACCTCACAAGTATCTAAACACACGATAGGGAAGGGATCCAAGCAAGATCCAGACACGCTGAGACTTGTTTGGTTCCAGGCCGTTTCAGATTATTCGATTACCTGCCCAGGCGTGTGTCCCCCTCCTCCTCAGTCAGCCCCCCCCCCCAACCCAGCCCCCCCCCCTTGGTTTTAAACCCGCAGATCTTACTGCACGTCCAGTAACAGTCGGAGTGCAGTCGGGACAGGTACTCATCCCTGTATATAGGGGCGCCGGGGGTTTAACAGATCATTTCCGATGTGGAGGGGATGGGCAGTGGTCCCAGGCCCAAACCCGACACTAAAAGGGTGATGTATAGGGTTCTACCAAACTAATTTCATTATAATTATTTCCATCATATAATTTCCAAATAACATCATATTCACCCATGATATTGCCCCATTAGGAAAAAACACCACTGGGCAATGATCAGATCCTACCCACCATACTTATATGGTAGAACCTTCGCCTCACCTTCCGACTCCACCCTCCGCTCATTGAACACTTCCCGACGCCCCCTGAGTATGCCCCCCCCCCCCCATCAGTACCCATGAGCCCTTGAGACATGTCAATTTTAAGAAATGTCCATGTCGCCATATCGATTTTGATAAATTCCCTATGTTCCTATGTCCCTATTCTATTTACTCCTCCTGTCCCATGCCACTAAGCCCCAAAGTGCCCCATGTCGTCATGTCGAATTTAGGGTTCTATAGGGCCACACCTCACACACATAATCAGATTAGATATGGCTTTCTTCCTCATATCTTTAATACATTATTTTGTTTTGATTCCTCGTCAAAATCTACAACTAAACATTTCCTTATTTGGCTAAGTACTCCTCTTCATATATACATGTACTGTGTACCAAAATACCAACAGGAAAAGTTCTATTATCTATAAATAAGGGGATATACCAGGTATTTAAGGTATTGTTACAACTTTACAAGGGCTGCCCATGGGCATTAGTGTTTGTGCTGGGTTTTTTAATGTTAGGGTACCAGACACTGATTTCATCTACATGGATCTAGAACACCTGTGAAAACCGATAGACAATGGTTGTATTAGCACAAAATACTTACCCATATAAAAGGGACAGCTCATTTACCAAAACTGCCTTCCAGTGTCGTTTTATTTTACAATTAAAAGAATAACTCAGATCACATTTTGTATAGAGATTTAAATTTTATTTCAGAAAATCTCTAGTGGTCCACATTCACACAATACTCCCCTTCTTCGATGAGGGTAAGTTATCACCATTTGCCCAGAATTAGAGATGTTGAGGAATTTACACATCCCGATGTTGATAGAGGTTTAGTGAGCAGTAACCTTCTGTCCGTTACAACGGTCGGTATGACAGAAACGGTAGGTCTGGCCATTGATGCTCTGGGGGCCGGGGTGGTTGGGGTTCACTCCAAATTCTCCCTTGAAGCAGCCACGGGCAACATCTGGAATTACATTTCCATATTACTCAGTGGCAAATATCATCCTATCTACATGTATACATCAGACTTTGAGAACAGAATATTTTTTCTGAACTTACAACAATGACATCATATTGCTCCAAATTCCTATTTAAAAAGCCATATATCTCATAGAAATTATAATTCATAACTTACTTATATACTTATTAGAATATAATTATAAGAATGAATAATTGGTTAGAAAGTGTAGTTATATCTAATTCTTTTGCAAGAAATAATTTTCATGCATATTATTGTTGATAGTCTTTAAGAGATACTTACTTCCGTGGTGGTCTACCCTGGTGTAGCAGTTGCTGTGGCAGTCCCAAGCATCAACACCATCAGCCTTACCAGATGCAGCAGTGACGGGGCCCATGCAGGGGTCAAAGCCACCAGCAGCACCGGTCTTGGTCTCAGTGTCGTACACAGTCCTGCTGCGAGTCTCGGTCCCATACTCAACCTGAGAAATATTTCATAATTAATTTTCAAACAATGAAAACTGATCATGGTCAAGCTGAGAATGACCAGAGAAGACTATTTCACTGCAGTTCTACCTACCTTTACATTGTGGTGAATTTGTATCTTCTTTCCCTCATACACATAAGAAAAGTTCTTTGTCTTTTAGGTTTATACAAATAGACAATCATACAATGGTTGCAGTTGTGTAGGAATGCAGTCTTCCTGAAAACTCTTTCCACATGCAGGACATGCGATCCTGCAGATCTTTTATTTTGCAGGCCCAGCTTAATTTTTGCAGGCCCGGATACCAGAGGGGATTTTTTATATCTAATAAAAAGAAGTATAAATCAAGAATTAAAATTTCTCAAACAGATACGCGTTAATATATTTTCCAATTGAAACATTTGTAATATGTTCAATTTTGAGGGTTGTTATTCAAAGTTTAATGCCAAATGTGTTTCCCTCTAGAAACCTGAACAATGATCCGATTTACAAGCCGTAAACACTGACATATAACCCTAAATCCAGCCAGTCATTTGGCCTGGCAGTAGGACCATTCCAGCCGGTCCAGTAGCCTTTCGGCCGGTTATAGCCGCTGTCCAGCACGTTTTTGGGAAGACTGCGAATGGACTATATTCATGTCATATGGTTCAAATCATGAACTGGGTATCATTTCATTTGTGACAGAGTTTAAATGAGAGAGTCGCTAGGGTTAAATTGGTGTTGGAGACTCACCTTGGGGTAGCAACGTTTAACAGTCTTGTACACAGGCTCGTAATGACCATAGCTTCTCTTCTGGTAACCATATCCACCATGTCCATATCCTCCATGGCCATATGCTCCATGACCATATCCTCCATGGCCATATCCTCCATGTCCATGTGCATAGTCATCCTTCTTCTCCTCTTTCTTGTCCTCTACATAACGTGTTCCGGCCTGGACCTTCTCCTCCTTGCACTCCTGGGTGTGCTTGGGCACCTGAAAAGATTGTCATTGTAATGTCATTATGTGCAAGCATTAAAAAATCTTTGATGGAATGCAAATTGTAGGAAATAAGCTAGTCTATTTCATATATAGCAACAGCAAGGACAGAAGGATAGCATGCATGATATTTGTATCTGGTCACCTCATGAAACCTTATGGATTGTATGCAAATAACCCATTCTCTCTCAATGCATTGCTTATTTCAAATCAGCTTACACTGGTTCCCCTCATTGCATGTAGAAGGTTATACAAAACTTTAAATATCTAAATTACCTTGACTTCATATTGCTCTTCACGGGGGACCTTTACGCTGTAGGACTTTGGTGGCCGATACTCACACTGGAAGCATTTCACTGCAATAAAGCATGGCAGATAAGTATGTACATTTCTGCCATTAGTTATACACAGACACCACAGTGTGCTTGATATTCGAGAACCTTTGCGTTTATGGTCATTGAAGATAATGTTCATGATGTACAAGGATCTGTAGGTCTATTGAGAAACAATATCTGAAGGTAATGTTTCGATGCAGAAATATGTGTTTAGTGTGTTAACTGAACATTTTCTTAGCAGCAGAAATAAATGATGTTTATCAATTATTTCTCACAGTATTACAGCACACTAGGTGGCACATTTGTGTTTTGTTTTCAGAGTGAAAGGGGCAATCTTACCACTCGCACTTAACCACATAGTAAACTAGAACAGTACTAGAATTGTGAGTAAGATATGCTCGGTGATTAAGCCACTTTAATTTCAACCCTCAAGACCCTTGAGACAGGTCGAAGAAAATATCATGTGGCTTGGATAATTCTGGTAGATATAATTGTAACTAGATACCTTATATAGAATCATGTTGGTATCGTTGTAATAGGACCTGTGCACCCTATTTACCAGAGAGACATATTTACAACAGTTTCAGCAAGTATCACTGAAGTTCTACTCTAGTCATACCAACTTTAACACAAAATGATATATAATGCAACCGTCCAGACTGTAGAGTGTGCATGGACACTTTTTGCTAAAACTCAAGTCACTTTCATTACTTCATCTACCCACCACCTCTTGCCTCAGTAATATCATCTGAGAAATATCATTCAATTATCAGATAGAGAAATGAAATGAATCTACTTACTGGTCTTCTTTTCATAGCCATAGCCGCTACCAAGGGCTACTCCAGCCAGGACGAAAAGGCAGGCAAGACGAAGCATGATGTGTGTAGGTTCTCAATGAACTGATGCTGGGTCTTGGTCACTGCCTACCTTATATACCTAACCATCTGACCACATGTTGGCGTGATGGCCTGTGGTCATGGTGACCTGACACACTCACAGTGCATAGAATGCGCTTTTTACCATATTGTCTGTCTGATCTAGACAATGGCATAGGTAGATCATGTACCGACTAACCAAGGACACTATACAATCATCATTTTATCATATCATATATTACATTCATATAGTTTATGTATATACACACAATGGTATTGGTCATGTTATGAAGTTCAAAAGGAAAAAAACTCTCACAAGATAATTTTGTGTTGTTTTATTTTATTTTACTCTGTAGCTTCAAACTGCTATTAATTAAGTCAACTGAATGTCCATATGTAATGAGAAACAATATTGTAGCTTAAAGGCGCTATTTAATCATCCCACTATGACAACAATCATGTAGGTTCATGTAGGTTTGAATACTGAAAAGGAAAAATGGCCAACATCCACCAAAGGACTTATACGGAAAGGTCTCGAATTAGGGAGAGATATAGCAACAAATGGCAGGTACAACCCCAACGATTTTGGATATTAAGAGGTTTTCCCTTGATTAACAGGAGTTTCATTATCTTTTTCCAGGCCAAATAGACCTATATGATATATCATTCTAAATTCTAGATAAACTACTAAAGCAATTACAACGAATGATGCAATAGTGTTTGGCAATTTTATATTTCATTGTTTGTAATAATTGACAGAGTCCAGGCCCTAAGGCGTGTGATGACGTAAAACAAAAAAGAAATATCTTTAATCGCAAGAGCCTCAGGTGTATGGTGAGGCCCAGCGTGTACGGCCACAGCAAGTATAATGAGGCCTGGATGTATGCAGGTCAGACACGTGGGCCAGTCACGTGACCCAGGTGTAAGTCCCACACCTAGGGTTGACCCTTCCTGACCTCACTTAAGGTGGCTCGTTCATTTGGTATTTTCACCATATGACCAGCTTATACTCTGCATAGAAGCTGAGAAAATAGGGGGTCACAAGCTATTTTCTGTGATATTGACGGTTTAAGCCTATGTGGCATGTGATAGGATGCTATAGTGTTTTGCCAACTATCTACATAAAATTGTATTGCAAAGTAGCTAAATTTGTACATAATTCTCTCAGAGCATAGGCCTTAATGTTTTCTTTCTTGAAAAAGTATTTTGGACATAATTATGGTTCTGCCCGTATTTTAAATATTTTTGGTGATCGAATAAGAAAATAAATGGGAATATACTGAGACACCTACATGCTTATAGTGTAGCATTTAAAGTCTTTAAGTTCATTCTCTGCCACAGACAGATTGGCACAGTTGTTTGTTGCCTGTCTCAGAATGCTAAGATTGAGGGTTCTAGTCTCAGAATTTTTCTAACTTGCCCATTACTATGTGACTGTCTAGGAGAGGTTCGCTCTAGTGGTTTATTGCTGAACTACAATATAAGGAAGTTTCAGCTAAGACTGAACCAGAAGACACTAATGTAAACATTCAATGAAGTGACACATAAAATTTGATGAAACATCACACAGAAAAGTAAAGATGTCAACTGTGTCTCCCACGTGGCTCTGGTAAAGTAGAGTCGAACTGCTAATGACGCTGCTTATATGCAGGGTCCACTTAAGTTGACTCTGATAGTACAGAGTCAATTCGAGTTGACACTGATCGTACAGAGCCAACTCAAGTTGAGCAGTGTCATTAGCAGTTTGACTCTATATTTCACTAGAGCCACGTTGACACCTTTACTTTTCTGTGTGAAGACACAGAATGATGATAGATACATTCGTTTCCCTGACTGACTCAATTAATAAGCTGCTGCTTCACTGCATACATGGTTATGTGGTGGGGTTTCTTTTATAGTTGCCAACAAACCTATTGTATTGCAGTCAGCGTGTGCCAGTCCTAGCTGTATAGAGACAGGAATATGTGCTACTGGGTAGAGGCTGTTGATACCATGTGCACCAACTGACCTTTGTCTCCAAGCAGAGTCCTAGTCCTACCGTCAAAGCAGAGGGGGAACATAGAGTTGACTACCCTGTTTCTGTGAACAGAAACACCTGACCTCCCCCCCGAGGTTTAGCTCAGTGGTGGCCCGTGGCTGATACCTTCCACAACATGGAACAGGCATGTGTCAGTAAAGGTGGAAAGCTCGCTACAATCGACTCACAGCAGACATCAGACTTTGTGTCCGACTACCTTGACACCCTCATGTGAGATATTTATTCAGAGATTATTAAACAAATTTTTGAAATGGAGTTTTGGTTTGGAGCAATTGTAAAGTAAGGCATAGCCGCATTCAGAAGTTGTTGTCGTTTAGGAGAGTTCTTAAGTTGAGGGATGTCAGCGGAACAGATAATCTATCAGTGTATGTGAGGTGTGCATTATGCTGTCTGCATTGCTATTACACATTTATAGCTATTAATGGAGTGATCATTGTTTAACAACAGAGGGTGGAGGAGTGCAAAAAAATGTCCACCCCTCTTGGGGGGGGGGGGGGGTGGGGGGTCAAAAATGTTACCCTGTTTTGAGCCAAAAATCCTATGCATTACTATGATTCAAAGGGCCCAGGCATGAGCCGAATTTAGACCCTAAGGGGAGGGGGGATTTTGACTCCTCAACCATGGGGGTGGGAAATGTTTTGGGCGCTCTGTGCCGTGTGGCTGTTCACATGATGAATATAAACAACTTACATACATGGTGGAAAAACAACTCAGAATCATGCTATACATAAGTTTACCCTTTTAGGAGTGAGTCATGCTGTGTCGCTGGGACACCGTAGGCACACAGGCACGGGAGAATGATGGTCTAGACTTCAAATTGTGCCTTCTAACACATTTTGGGACACAATATGTTAAGACTCAGGTCTGTGTCTATATGGTATAGTCCCCTTCTCTCTTTTCCCCCTTCTTTTCTCCTTTGCCTCCCCTGGATCCGCCAATGCATGGGCTTTAGATGCACTACACATGTGTAACCTTAACTGTAAGAGCAGGAATATCCTGGAGGGATATATAAGCTAATTTGAAAGATTAGCACGTATGACACTTTCTGGTTGTTATGGAAATGATTCCACTACTCAAAATGGGAGACCATTGTTCTAATATCTTAGAAATCTCACTAGTGACTCAAAAATCTATAGAGGACTATACCCTTATTTTGGTCAAGTTCTAACATCGACACCATGCACATGTTTCTTAAATTATATTTGTCCGTTGGATCGGGACAAGACTCAACTGGACTGGTAAACACTATCAGATAATCTATGGTAAAACGATTCACATTCAGGTTTAAAAAAAGTACTTATATTTCTCTAGAAAGTGTCTGTCCTCTTTCAAAATGATTAGATAATGCCTATGCAAGATGTATTTCCAGTTTTAGGTGGTCACCAGAACCAATCTAATCAAATTTGATATGAAAATGTGGAAGACCATGTTGGTTCTTTTTCTACAGATTGTGTTCCGTACACGCTGACACTAAATGAATCCAAATATTTCCTTCAAAGTGTAGAAAGACCCAGAATCTATCAATCTAAGGGAGTGGTCATTTTGGTCAACAGGGGGGGTCGCTAGATTTTTGCGCAAGCGGGTTGACATTTTTATGGTCCCCCCCCACAGTAGGGTTAGACATTTTTTTGGTCCCCCCCCTCAGCCAAGTTGAAATTGAGCGCGACCAACCCCTTTGAGCTATAGTAACGTGCTGGTTTTTCTGCTAAAAAGGGGCACAATTTTTTTGGTCCCACCCCTTCAAGGGGTCGAAATTTGTTTGGTCCCCCCTAAATCCACCAACCCGCACCTCCCCCCCCCCATGTTGTTAAAATAATAACCACTCCCTGAGGGAGAAAAAAGAGAATTGTATCGTCTTACATTACATGTCATCTAGATGCGTATTATGAGGGTGCATTATCATTGTACAGTACACATTTATATGATGTGTCATATAGATGTAAGATATGATACAGAATGTAAGTGGACTTCTTTAGGTGTAGTTTGTAGTTTAATATTTTTATTTGACCATAATATCAAATATAGCGACGGGGCTTTTCAATACAGCAATACGGCTATATCAGGTCAGTATATGCATGTGTTCCAATGTCTAGTGGGAACTAAGAATATCTTATTGCAACTGGGCATATGGTTATAGGTGGGCCTTAACTATTGTCATATTATATTGTTGAATGAATGTGCAGCATTCTAGTGGGACTTAAAATGTCAGCAACATTACCCACAAAAGTGCAAGCTGCATTTAAAGTATGTAGTGGCTACATTGTCCGAATCTAAAGAAGGAGAGTCCACTGCAGGCTGGAATGCTGACTTAGGGTAGACTAGCTTCACCTGGTTCAGTCGACATCATGTAATGTTGCTTATAATTATATACCAATACTTTCTGCACTATTTATATACAGACCTTAGAGTAATACATTTGTTATTAGATAAAGGGTTTCACGAGATTTTGAAGAATTAAATGATATTTAAAGAAGAGTAATGAATTAGAGGGTGTCAGACTGTTTGAGAAAGTAGCTGATGGATCCGATTATGAACCCAAGCCTTTTATCTTCAGTCTTAGTTCCATCATCACATACTAGTAGACAGTTCCACAAGCTACAATGGAACGTGGGAAGCTTGTACCAACAGTTAGGGAAGTCCTGAAAGAAGATGAAACTCATGATGAAGAAAATAACGAAGAGAAAAACAGTATAGGAAGAGCGAATGCAGCCCGACTCACCATCATATTTGTATCAGCAATCTCAATTGTAAGTTGGTGGTATAGAGCACAAAACATATAGCCTTGTATAACTATAAGTATTTATAAATGATTTCTTTTGCATAGCTGTATAATCTCATTTGTAAAATCGAATGTTAATTGTACTGTTTTAGGGGATGACTGGGTCCTTGTTAGGGACAACTGCACCCTATTTACTGGATAGACTCGGGGTTACCTTTGCTGAGTATGGAAAATTCCTTGCTGCAAGAAATGTTGGTAGGAGTGTTGCGCCCCCCTTAGGAGGATTTGTGTAATTATGAAATATATATACATATTCTCTATCAACATTATCATTCAACTCATATTAATGAATAAGTAAAGTTCCTTAGGATTTCATTCCTACCGAATGTCTAGATACATTACTGTTCTTGTCAACAAATTTCAGTCTTGCTCAAAAGCAACAATGCACGGTATTTTATTACTGCCTGTGGAGATATCACAGGCAGTAATAAGTCCAACATGTGACTGCACATTCTGTCCTACTACACTTGGGAATCTGCTGGACCGGTAGCATCTTAGGCATATCCAAAAGTACCAAAGAAATGACCAAGTGATATCATTTTGAACACCATTGAGGAATCCGATATACTTTATTGTATCTACCATTTTTATTGCAGATTATACAAAATGCCAAACCATTCAGATGTGGTTGCTGCATTTTTCCTCCTGATGGAAGCTGTTATTACAGCTGCTATTCCCTGGATCCAAACACCAGAGCTAATGACCCTAGTGTTCTTCATGTATGGTCTACCCTCCGGTGTTCGCCTACCAGGTAAGCGAGTGTTCATCAATTAATTACAGATGGGGGCTGTTGATATCTCAAGAGGAGGTGCAACGTTTTTATGTCCCCTCCCTAACCGCCCCCCCCCCCCACCCCCCTTTAGAGCACGTGGAATACGTTGTGCTGCCGCTTCCCCCTTGAACTATAGCAATGTGCAGCTTTTCTTCTTCTTTTTTTCTTTTTTTTTTCTTTTTTTTAATTAAAAAGGGGCCTACTTTTTCAGCCACTCCCCCATCAAGAGGGGTCAGAATCCCCCCCCCCCCCCCTGGAGGGGTTAAAACGTTTACCTCCCCACCCCCCTCTGTAATTAATAAATTGACACCCCCTAAGACTTTCTCTGCAAGACTGTTGCTGAAACTACATGTCCTCACTACCTCTCAGCTTTCATATTGGCCACCATTGACATTGTGGGAAGAAAAACTGGACCGGCTCTACTTCTGCTCACTACCATGGTATCAGTGGGATCTGCGCTGCCACCATTCATTGTCAATGCCTTCATCAATGTCCCTGCAGTTGGAGAAGACAACCATACAATGATGCTTCCTAACGATACCAACCTTCCAGCCACACTTCATAACAGTACCATAATCCACAATGCTGTGCACATATCAGGGAATGGCTTATCTGGTGAGATCAGGCCTAATGAATCACAAGTTTTACTTTTCAATAGTCTAGGTAAAGAGGCTTCAATTGAATACCCTTATGGGATAGTTGCTGGTTTACATCTCTGCTTTGCTATTTCTCTTGTGCCTCTATGGTGGTTTACTAACAGTGTTGTGCAGCCAAATGAACATGAACCAAAACTTACAACCATCAGCTATTGGGTAAACCTTCTATCTTCATTTGCATGTAATGCTAGCAAGATTGCCAGTGCAATTGTTTTTCTATGTTTTGTTGCTTATACATCTAACATTTACGGCGTAGATGATACCATAAGGAAGTATATATATTCATATGTCTTAGAGGGGCCCCCAAACTTATCCCCAACAGATGCTGCCATATTAGTCACAGCACTTTCAATTTCTCGTCTAATTGGACGTATTTCCAATGTCCCTTTCTCATATCTATGGAATGCCGAAACAGTGTTTGTTACCAATATCATCATGTCCATCTTAGCCATTATAGCTGCAATTGTATGGCAGAATAGCGGAAAGTATATTCTTATCACTATCATATGTGCACTATCTTTTCTTATATCACCTCTAGAAGGACTTGGTGTGGCCATTGCTCATCAGCATACTAAATTGACGAATGGACGCATGTCGATTTTGCATTTCTCAATAAGTGCATATGGTGCAATCTATGATTTGCTGACAGGTTACTTAATTGACACATATGATATGTCCATATACCTCTATGTTGTCCTAGGGGGTTCCCTGATGACTGCTGTTTTCTTTGCCATATATCGCATTTTGGTAACAATTCAAGTCAAGTACAGCCCCCACTATGAAACCTGTACTTAGCACATGTCATCTCATTCACATAACTAAATATTGATGAATATGATAATTTTATCTTCATAATTTAGCAATGTGCACATGAGATGTTAAAAGCATTTAGAGTTATACATTATGCATTGACATGCTATTTAAATGAGGGCTTATTATATGAACAACCTTAACGTATACAGCTATGTCACATTTAAAGACTGGTTTCACAGTTATTTTGGTGACGTCATCGTGGAGAATGGAGGCGTGGTGGAGAATGGGTTTCACCTTCTCCATGGAGGTGTGGAGAACAGCCCTTCCCATATATGGGGGTGCAGAGGGGTCCCCCCGAAGGTCACAAAGTCGCCTCTTTTAAGGCTGGAGGTCACAAAGTCACTTTTTTTTCAAAAATATCCAGGTCGCAGGTCACTTTTTTATTATATAACAGTATGGCCATTTGAAAACAGCTGGTCGCAGGTCACAAAAATTAATGGTCAAGGTCGAAAAGTCACCTGGAAAACGGCCCAGGTCGCCAGGTCGCCGAACACCCCTCTGGAGCCACATATATATACACAGCGATGGTGAAGTTGTTTCTCCACATGAAATAAAACAATATTTCATTAAAATCAGCTGCAAACTCGAAATAAATATGATATAATACTGCCCTGTTGTAATAGTTACTATTGTGACTCTTTTATCAACCAAATCAAAGTTGCATAGACTGGATATAACAATAAAGCAATGACTGTACTTTAAAACAGGCCTGCTCTATTGCAGGTTCCATCATGCTGCAAATAGGTGACATTTAGGGAAATTGAACAGGATAGAGGAAAATCTGTGAAATAACCATCAATTCCGAGATTATAGAACAGTTTCATCTCCTGATAAGGATCCTGCCCATAGTCCCAGGCCAGGAACTGATTGTCATTACGAAATGAAGCTGCATGCATTTTAAGTCCATAACGATGAGCCCTGTTGAGAAAATCAGTCACATTTGAAATTCTATTATCTTTGCCCACTCTTACTACCATACCCTTGTTTATAGCTAAACCATAGTAGGTCTTTGCCCATTGCTGTAGACTAGCATCATCTGGGAGGACCTCTAAGTGTAGTACATACACCAGAGGAAGCTGGGTAAGGTTCTTCAGAGCGGCGAGACTGTCCTGACTTGATGTCTGAATAAAACAGGCATCTCTCTTCTTTCCATAACCATGTCTAGTGAGTACTCCAATCAGGAGCTGCTCAACGGTCACATCAGCATTTCTCATTATATCTACCAGCGAACAGGAACAGGAAATGGAACCAGAATGTATGATGGTAGTTTTAGGTAGGTATACCATCAGCCTTTCTGGTTCCATTTCCTGTTCCTGTTCGCTGGTTCCAAGCTACCAGCAGGGGTTGCCCAGACCCAGCAAAATCCAACCATTTGGCAGTTACCGGAGCCTTCCTTCGGAAGGGTTTGGGAACGAGAATATGAATGCACGTGCCTAGCTGCCACAGTGTCTAATGAGTGAACTGACTGCACCACCCTTCAGCCTCTATAGCTCAATGACACAGGCTCCGTCTGGTGGCAATTCTCTAATGTATATCCCTAAGATTGGAGGCTGCTACCCTAATCAGTAGATGCCCTGCCGTTGGCTGGCGGTAGGCTGTATTGATTCCATTCCAAAAACATCATATTCAGCTCATATACATCTATATTTGATAGCTTACAGTTAATTACGAATTCACGACTTCTATAAAAATATTAAATTTTAGAAATAGCAATATTAAGTGCATTTTCTAAAACATAAATAAATAGACAAAACTCCACACCATTGAAATGCTTGTACATCATACTTCACAAGTCGAAGCTTGGTCATATCACACAATGCCGAAGGCCGAGTGTGATATGACCCAGCTTCAACAAGTGAGGTATGAGGTACATGCATATCAATAAGTGCGGTTTTGTGTTTATTACATGTCCCTAATTTCTTAAAATGAAGAAAATCAACAAACTTAGAGGCCATGGAGTATGACTACACCATACTCCATGGGGGCATGGAGTACGGAGGTGCCATGGGCTTAGCATAGCAAGGCCGTACCACCATTTTATAAAAGTTATTATGCTAATCCCAGGTCATATATGGTGACCTCATTCAAGACCTATTGATTCCAAGTCACATAAGAAATTCGATCTGCTCCCAATAACAAATGAGGACACTTCATGAAAGTGTTATTTAACATAGAATCAGATACAGACTGCGCAATTGTCCAGACCCACTGGCCATCCTACAAAGACTGGAGTGGTTGTCCCTTCATGTCTTACATCAAATGTTGTGACACATTACTCTTTACAAGTAATTGTACCAGTACCTTACTTCTATTAAATACGTATTAATTGTATCGTTTAAGTCCAATTGTACATTGCCAAAGAATCAAATGTATGTATTTCTGTAATGTAGCACAAATGGCTAGCTACACGCATCTCTTTGGCCTTCATCAGATATGACCATTCACAGCTGTTTGACTGATCCAACATAATACCATGCACATCCACTAGTTCTGTCTGGTTATATCTCGTTAATATGTGCATCCATTTAAACAGTTTGGCTACTCAATATGTATCGATCATCAGTACCATTACTCACCAGGGTAACCGTGAGCATTTGAGAATTTGAAAACAATACATATAATTATATATATATATATATATATATATATATATATATATATGTGACCAGGTGAGGGAAAAGACCCCTTCAGGGGGGAAAATAGTAATTAAAATGGGTGTAATAATCTTTAAAATGAGATATTATGAGTTAAAAAAGTCCTGGTAGTTTTGTGGGAATTGCTTTTCAAACATTAGTACATATCACTAATTGAAAATGGTAAATAAGCCCTAATTACATTGTATCCCATTGTAAATAATGATAATTATGAAAAATCTGTTTTATTTAAAAATAACTAAATAAAATTGGATTCATTAGTCTAAATTTGGTTCTAGGAGGAATTTTTGCATTCTGTTTTCAGTTTTGGGTAACTGATGGGATTTTCAAGGAATCCGGATTATTTCCTCCAATTTGGGCTTTTGGGATAGTTTCCATGGCAACCAGAAATTATCATATGAGCTAATTCTTCAGAAAAACGTTCTTTTTGCATTCCAAATATAGAATGTTTGCATCAAAGATGGAATTATTTCATGAAGATCATTGCATTCTACATAAAAAATGGTTTTAGAACTTTTTTTCATGTATTTAACACTCATTTGCATCTATGGTGCCTCCTGTTGGCCAAAACCAGAGTTGAAAATCCCGCCTGAAGGGGTCTTTTCCCTAGATGGGTCACATATATATATATATATATATATATATATATATATATATAGTCTGTTGGTTAGGATGAGATAAGAAAGGGACACAGTCATACACTTTTGCCCTAGATCCCAGAAACCAGGCGGCCTATACTTTATTAATAATCACAAAAAAAAAGAAAAAAAGACTGATGTATAGGACCGCCAAACATCAATTGAGGTGGAGGTGGACGGTTTGAGTTATGAGGTAGACAGTACCACCTGGTGGATGAACATGGAACTACCTAGACACTGGACCACTTAGCGTGTACAATATACATTGATATTTCCCGCCTCGTCAAATATCACTCCATATTGTCTGTTGGTTAGGATGAGATAAAAAAAGGGACATGACACAGTCATACACTTTTGCCCTAGATCCTGGAAACCAGGCAGCCAAAGGGCAACACAACAAACACTTTCGCCCCATTAAACAAAGTCCTGGAGATGTGAAGCCACTAAGACATCCTTTGCACGTCTTGACTTGTAACTGTCAGAAATATATAACAAAACCACCAGAGACTTCCAGTCTCCGTACTGCTTGACCTTATGCAAAGGCAAGAAGGAGGCTAGGTAGGTTGCAGCACCACGACAAAGACTGTGTGTGCTGAAGTCACCTAACAGGCCAGCCTTAACGCAGACTGACTTCAGCTGTGACGAGAAGGACTTGTATGTGTAACTAAATAAACAGTTATTTGGTTTCAGGCCGGAATCCTTCACATAAATTGATAGTGCCTGTACCGGGCACAGCGGAGAACCCTGCGCACTCACTACTGGTGCTCTCTGTAGACGCTCACTGAATTGTATTGTCTTTGAACTCCTGTTCAGAAAATCCATACCGCCTTGCCAGAATGATAAGTCCTTCGCTCTCAGAGTGTGTGGTGATGAAGTCACGTGACTGGCTCTCAGTACGTGTCTGTAGCATGTTATCAGAGCACACCACAGGGTAAAATCCTGCCACACTGACATGTCCAATACTGAGAATATACTAAGCAAGTCCTCAGGCGTGAGAGGGTCTACTTGGCTAGTTGCAGAACCCAAGATTCTCTTAGCACCTGTCACAGTACACTGAAAAAGTAAACTTGTCACCAGACTCGTCAAAGTGACTGTCATAAAATAAACGAGTCAAAAGTTGTCTAACCTATCAGGTTACCGTCCCACAAATAGAATCTGGAGCTAGCAAATGTATGGTTTTTGGCTGGCACATACCAAGTGGGTCTTCTATCTCCAGCTAAAAGACCCGCTTCCTTGTCACTTAGACAAGTTTTTTGCCTCGTTTATTTTATGACCGTCACTTTGAAGAGTCTGGAGACAAGTTTATTTTTTGAGTGTACATTTTATCAAGAAATGATTAGTGTCCACATGGTCCACACCCATGTAATCATGTAGAACCCACAGGCTTGAGATCTAGTTCTTGATAGACACAAAACTGAGGGTATTCATCATGTGTGTTATGTACAAACAAACTGTTGTGGCTGTAGACAGAAGAGGCAGAAGGGAATACTCTTCACAGAAATTATAATATTTATTCCACCGAGTTCTGTATGCCTTCCTGGTATTTTCAGCCCAGCACTCATCCTTCACATCCCTCCAGGCGTCCAACAATACCGCAGCTCTACAACAACAAGTAATAAACCCCGGTAAACAGTTTTTGCAGACTTCCACACAGTCTGGATTCCCCAGCCTAGACAGACAGTCGGGCAGTAGATTGTCCACACCGGGAATCCAGACTGACCTCATCTGGACATTGTAGAAGCAACAAGACCAAAACAATTCTCTTGCCCAGGCCATTGCAGTACAATTTTGGCTCCTAGCACAGCAAGAACTTGAGTGTTATCGGTGGTGTTAATGGAGTTCCTGAAGGACTCAGCTCATCTCTTGAGACCTACTATAACTGGCCCTAGCTCCTGCTCATTAATGTGGTCATCATAAGCCCTGTGGGTGGACTCTCTTCATGAACACACCTGTCATCCTTGCCATGCCAAGTGCCCCACATATAACCAAAGTCACTTGTATTCAGTAGACAGTACCACCTGGTGGATGAACATGGAAATAGTTAGACACTGGACCACCTAGTGTGTATAATATACATTGATATTTCCCACCTTGTCAAATATCACTCCATATATATACATATATATATATATATATATATATATATATGTATATATATATATATATATATATATATATATATATATATATATATATATATATAAATATATATACTTTATGATGACAAAGGAAGGAGACAGTGATAACATTTGCCTTAGCCATAAATACGTACCCGGTTAAGGAGGCACTTTATTAAGAACAAAGTGAAAAAAAAAAAAATACACCAACTCCTGTTGAGGAACAATGGAGGGGACTGGATGGTTGCCACAACAAGGAAGTTGGTGGGGAACCCCTGGGGAGTGTGGACGGAACCAGACCATACCATCCCCACCAGTTGATATTTGGTTATATAAATTATATACCATTATTGGTTTCATATAATTACACAATAATGGACACATACACATATATATATATATTATATATAGATAGTCAGACCCCACATAAATGTACCAATTGGTATTTTCCAGTGTTTTTCACCTTACATTAGCTATAGAATAGAGACATCTCCACCATACAAGGTCTTGTTGGTTTTGGTCAAGAGGGAACACTCTCACCTTCCAGAAAAAAAGAGTTTATGTGTCGGACCAAAGCTTTTTGTTTTATGGCTTTCCAAAGTCAAAAATTACCCCAAAATTGGGGTTCAAGACTCTCTTTCATGGTCAACAAAACCATTACAAGCCTTATCAATCATCACAGTTTATTAGGTATATGTGTTACCTATCAGTTTCAAGAGTTTTCACAGAAATACTTGTTTCTCAATTTTTCACCACAACCTGCCTTTAAAGAAATGCCACTTGTGTAATGATAATTCTTAATGCCTCAGCCAGATTACTTTCGGTGGCCACTGAATATCAAAAAATTTAGGAGCCTTCAGTTTTTATTTTAGCCTACAGATCCAAAAAAGTTAATTTGTTATGCAGTTAATGTTATGAACATTACAACACATGAATACTCTATAAATCTATAAATACCCCAAACCTATGAAGTCAAGGTAATTCTCATCCATGGCTAGTATGCATTTATTCATTCTAGAAGGAATTACATCCTAACCACCCCCCCCCTGCTACATTTTAAGACATGCACTACGCTAAACAACCACATGATAAGATAGAATGGACATTGCTACAGCACTGTGTGGTATTTAGATGCATTTCTATTGGTCTGACTCAACCTTTCAGTCCTCCAATTTATGTATTGAGTCAGAAAATGACAAAATGTTCACCAAAATCTCACCGTCAAGCCCTAAAACACTGAGGGGGTATGTTTTCTGTTGTTTATATAATACCGAATTTTCATGACTTTAGTGTGTTAAACTTGAGCTGGTAACCCGGGCCAAGCATGCCATAAGCAAACGACTTGCCGCCCAGGCTGCTGAGGATCGGCATTTTGAGAAGATGAAACCTTAGCTTTCCCTACCATGTTGCCATGATTCCGTTCATCATCCAGTGGATATGTGTTAAATAACATCAAAATATGGCAAAATTAGACCTTGTCAAGCTTATTCCTTCAATCCAGCACATATTTACCAAGCCAGCATTGGTCAACATGCTGATATCTGATTTTCCTCCAGAAATCACCATTTATTGTACAGTTTAATAGTTTATATCTGATCCGGGCTTGGGCTAGGCACTTTAAATCTGGGCTGGCCCATTTGGAATCCCACTGTTAGCCCTGGACAAAAAGGACCACAACCCAGATATGGGCAAATCAGCTTGCCCACCTAAAAACACTTATGGGTCCCACTAAGCCATGCTGGCTAGGTATATATCCTTCTTGATTATCCCATGCAGAAATAACCTTGTAATTACGTAAAATCCTCTTAATTCGACATTTTTCGATCGATACCATCCCGCCAGGAGTAGTAAACAAGGAGGCAACATAGCTCAAGTGACCGACTGACGCCCCCGACTGACCTAGTTTCCGTGGTGGCTTCGATCAGCTGATCGTCCCCACCCGCCCTAGTCGAGTGACCAATAGTTAGGGTTAGGTTCCCCCTAAGACAGAACTATATCATAGGGTAAATTGGTCACTTGACTTCGGCGTGTCGATTTTACATCGTCCTCCACACATCCCCCTTTTTACAAATCTAACCGAGCTGGCGGCCTTCATAAATTTACGCAATTAGAAGGCTATTTCTACCCAGGAACATCAAGAAGGATATGTACTGGATTGAAGGAATAAGCCTGACTCACTCTAATTTCGCCACATTTAGATGTTATTCAATTCGTATGTGGTACTACTGGGAGAATCATGGCGCTCGGTGAGTCTACCAGTAGATCCCCTAGACAAAATGAACAATCGAAAAAGGAAGGCCTAATATGTTATAATATTCACATATTTGAAGATATGGTGGTATAAACGCATTAAAGGCTTGTTGGGAAAGCACTTGTTTGGTAAATCTGTCTAATAATGCACTCGCCTTTGGTTCGTGCATTTTTGCCAGATATACCTCACTCGTGCTTTCCCAACAAGCCGTTAGTGCATCACTAGTTTGCCGGGTCTTGAATAAATCAGAAAGTTGCCATATTTCATAACTGGGATGATTGCTTGTTTGAACAGGCCTATAGCATCCTGAGTGTTCATACAGTATCTGATAACCTTGAACTGTGTTAGTTTGGTTGATATCTTGTTCCAGGACTAGGGCTAGTAGTAACCCAGTAAACACCCTACATAGTTCCAACGTAGCTCAGAGGTTTCTCTAGGTAGATGTCCAACCAAAAGGTTTGAGATTGGTAATTTTGGAAGGTTTGTAGACGTCAAAACGTTAAGGTTTATTTACGTTCAACAGATGTAGACGTCTGATTTACGTTGATCTACCTCATTCAGATGTAAAAATTCTACTTAGATCTACGTTAAACGACATAACTTTCAACTTGTATTGGGTAGATGACTTTTCTGTGTCACACTAGGTGGCAGTACTATCAATTATGGAGAGTGTATTACAGCTCCTTAACAAATCTACCACATTCAAGCAGTAAATTCTCATTAATTGTGAATTCAATATCATGCAAATAAACCGCATTCAATAGAATATTTATATATAAAGGACAGGTGATTAAAGTATTGTGCATGAATAGGTGCTTTGAGGCACTTTACTGTGAGGACACCACACTGGTGGTAATGGAAGAAATACAAAGCCTCTCTGCAGCCAAAACTATTAAACAGATCTATACTGTCAGGCTGCTCAATTGAACTACAAGAATATACTATGTAGAATAAGATGAGATTGAAAATTATAGTAGTTACTTTGTATGAATATTGTTTGTAAATGTAAATTTGTCTGCAATATATTACAAGTCTTTGTCTGAGTCCCACTATGTAGAATTATATGTGATGTGTTAAACATAGATTTATGTCTTCAGGAGCTATGTAAATCAGACCTGCAGGTTTGAGATTGGTAAATAAACCTTAACGTTTTGACGTTGATAAACCTACTAAAATTACGTAGTTCAGACCAAAATTCAGCGTAGATTTACCTCTGACCAACGTTGTTGTGTTTACTGGGAATATGTTAGTTTCTACCACAGGTCATAGGGTGAAAGACATGGTTAGATACATAATAGGAACCCTGTTTAGTAATAAAGTGGCATGCTCAATGTATATACAATCATGTACAGGTCTGTAATAGCTTGCCAGGGAAATGTACCTTTTAGCTTGAGCAGTTCTATTACCAAACATTTCCATATGGGCGAAGGTGGCAGAACGGCAAGCCGAACCTGGTGAAAAAAATGTTATTTTGTACATTTTTGCCCAAATAAAACCTCTGGGCTGGTTGACCTTCTATAGGGTAAAGAAAAAAATCATAACTTATAATTGAAGATGTTTATGACATATATGAAAGTGGATCACTGTAGAATGTGCATAGCGGCAAGACTATCAGAGCAAAAGAAGAAGGAAAACTGATTGGCTGATTACGGTAGTTTCAACTGAAGTCAGACACCCTTGATTCTACAGTGATTCATATTTGTGAATGATGATAAAGTCTAAGTGTTATTCTTTGCACAACACAAACGCTAGAAGTAGTAGTGTACATAAATAACCTCAAATTGCGATTTACGTGTCATGGTGTATATAAACAGCTGTATCAATGGTAGACAGTTAAATCCTGATAAGAAAGCTGATGAAAACATTCTTTGCGATAAGGCACTATTGTAGGTGATGGCCAAATGAAGGTGGATCATGATTTCAAAGTATACGTTTATAATTATCCTGTAAATGATGCTCTCAAAATTATCATCTTTTATCAACACTTTTACATAAAGTTGCTCACTGTGGAAAGGTGTCACCAGCCCAAAACCTTTCATTGTATTATATATAGGATATGTAAAATTCATTTATGATACCAGGTCTGAGACGCGCCCCCCCGCCCCCTAGGGTAGCCTGCTTCCCCCACAGCCGCAGCACACTTAGTCCAGTGAATGAATACTTCCCCAGCAAACACACCTTTAATGGGCCAGTGCTGGCCCAATGCTGGCAACGGTACTGGGCCAGGGCTGGCAATACGGTTCTGGCCCAGTACAGAAATGCAAATATGGGCGACACCGGGCCAGTACAGTGTGCCATAGTCGGCCCAGTACTGAGCCTATATTGGGCCACTACTGGGCCAATGCTGGCATGCCAATACCGGCCCAGTACAGTGTGCCATAAACAGCCCAGGACTGGGCCTATACTGGGCCAGTACTGGGCCAATACTGGCCCAGAACTGTACACCAAGAATCTGGCCAGTATTAATCATACCATGTACATGTATTATGAGTTATATAATTGAGAAAAAATCATATTGCCACCCATCGCACATCCTGCACTCATAGATAGTGTTTAAAATAAGTGACCTGTCAAACATCTTTCCTCAACTAGTTTTAACAACCAGGACTGAAGGAGACCAATCTTATCCACATATGCCACAGCAAGCTACCAGTATAAGATTTATCTTTAAAACGCAAACATGAGGTGTTTATAATGAGAACCTCTTTGTTAGCCAATAGCTGACCATATTAAATTCATAATGTTGTATTATATAGATGTCCAGTGATATCTATTTCATCATAAACTAATTTTCAGCTTGTTAAGGCAATGTGAACCAGGAGTATTGAGTAATAATTATACATATGGGCCATATATCTCATAAGACATGCAATGGTGACATCAAGTGGCGTTATTGGGAACTAATCTAGTCAGATTGCCAGTACCGGGCCAGTACAGGCATACCAGTAATGGCTACCGGTACATTGCCACTAGTAACCCTTTACATGGAGGAAGAAAAGGCAAAGAAGTGGCATGCTATTGGCAGTGCTGGGCCATTACTACCAGTACTTGCCGGTACAATGTCAGTACTGGCCCGGTAAAGGGGTGTTTGCTGGGTCAGGGTCAACAAAATTGCTACATTAGGGTTTTCAATGGTTTTCACATCTTTGATACATGCACATTTCAGAAAAAAAAAGTTTACGGGAATCCTCCTTGGGGAAGTGCCTGAAATCCAACATGGCCACCTTTGAACTCCCTTTCAATGTTAAACAGCCATATTCTTGCTTCTTATTGACATTTTCACTATTATGATATACCAATTGACATCCGCTTCAACAGATGCATTGATCAGAATTATTTTCCAAGGTCAAGGTCACATATCTTTTATGATTTTACTGCAATAATGAATCAAAAATTCTAATTCACAAAAAAAACAGCAAGGCTGCATCTATGTGGACATGAAATCCACTCCATACCTCTCTTTAATCACTTAACTGCACATTGATATAAGGTTGGCCAGGAAAAAAGAGTGTGTAAGTTGCATGAAGGTCAATCTAGATCTTAAAGGTTATTACAGTGATATACCATACTTTGAAGTTAAAACATACACATAAATTTGACCAATAACCTAAGGTCAAAGCTTTAGATATTATCAAAAGGAGCAGTGCCTAACCAATATTGAACAAAAGGTTTACTCTATGGGCAAAAGCTGTCCGAGGTGTCAACAGGTTCTGCATTCATGCACGTAATACCTTCACAGTTTGCAGGCCAGGGTGCATTTGAGTCCATTGTTTCTACAAGAAAATGTTTACTCTGCTGTCACAAATATGTCTGTACCTGGAGGTAAACCCGCAGACTGTGAAAGTTAGCTGCATCAGATGTATAGCATGATTGAAAAGCAACCTTCTCTGTAAACCTTGATGCATACTCTGAGTCTAAATCTTTCACCTCGCCATATAATGCTGCTAGCAATGTGTTCCCTGCTTCCTCAATCTGCTGCTGAAATCTTTCTTTTTGCAGGAACACATCATAAAACTCTTTCACAGTCTCATATTTTGCCAGTGCAGATAGTTTCCCTATCCCAAAGAATAGCTAGGGCCAATGAGCCACTAGGATAGTGTCCTATTCCTAGCCCTCTGAAAGGAGTATGTCCTATGTAAACCCCTGTGGATCCGTACAGCGGCTCTTTGGACCCTTCCAGTAGCTCTGGGGACCCCTTCAGTGACTCTGGGCACCCCTCCAGCAGCTCTTGGCACCCTGCCAGTGACTCTGTGGACCCTTCCAGCAGCTCTGGGGTCCGATTCAGTGACTCTGGGCACCCCTTTAGTGGCTCTGGGAACCCTTTCAGTGACTCTCTGGACCCTTCCAGCAGCTCTGTGGACCTCTTCAGTGACTCTACGTACCCCTTCAGTGGTTCTGAGGAAGTCGGTAGAGTCGTCCTTGGTACAGGGGGAAGATGATATAGTCATGCCTGGTATAGGGGAAGATGAGCTATTTGTTCCTGGTAGAGGAGAAGATGATCTAGTCATCCCTGCTACATCAGAGCTAGTGGACATTCACTATCTATAATGCCAGGGTATGCATACCCAGAGCCAGCATGGGTGTTTCCAGGAATAGATGTGGTCATAGAGTCAGCAGAGGGGTTCACAGAATCAGCAAGGATGCACCCACAGCCACCTGAGGTGCCACCACAGTCTGCAGAGGTCCTCCGGGAGCCACCAGAAGGGTCCCAAGAGCCACTGGAAGGGTTATCAAAGTCACTCAAGGGATCCCCAGAGCACTGAGAGGGTCCCAGAGTCACTGGGAGGGTCCCCAGAGCTACTGGAAGGGTCCCCAGAGTCACTGAAGGGGTCTCCAGAATTCCTTTGGTCCAATTTAGGGGGGTAGGTATGATTATAAACAACCTCAGTATTCTAGGCCATATCTAGGTCACACGAGATGAAATTATGATATTTTGGTGGCCATCTTGGATTTTGGCGGCATTCTTCGATTGTTCACAACTTTTTTTTTTACATGCGCCATATCTGAAAAGCCCATGATCGGAGCTTTCCGGTGGTATATGGCGTACTTTTTTGGTGATGGGTGTCACCAGAAATAATGCTCCTAGCTCTCCAATGCTGCAGCACTATAAGGTATATAGTAAGAATTATATATGAGAACTCATGTTCATGATGTATTTTAGTATTTTAACCATAATAAACTAGCATATGTCACCTTCCTGTAGAGCTGCAGGCTGGCTGTGCTTCACACTGGTGATCAGAGATACAGCACCAGAAGGCCTTGTAAGTAGGACAGTGCATGAGGCTATTATTAGAATTGACCTAGTTTGGTATCTTAGAACAAATGCCAATATCTAAAAAAAAAGGGGATTGAAGGGTGAGTGGTGCCTACCAGAGGCATTCAGTGTGGTGCATAATGCAGTGTATAGCATGCCTGTGAGGAGATACTCTAGGTCCTAGAGTCACTTTGGGAATGGCCATTTTTAGGAGGGTTCCCCAAGGACGATTTTTGTAAACTTTTTTTTTATGAGAAGTAGACATATCAGAGTGTCCATCAAAACAAAAAAATTGCATGTAGCAATTTTGTTGACCCTAGACTGCTTATTTCTCTTCATTCACTGGACTAACTCCAGAAACCCCGGCAGAAACCACATACAAAGTGCCGCTATAGTGTGACCCTCCGCCACCCCTCTCCCTCCACCCCTCATGTGTACACTGCTGCTGAGTGTGAAAGCTGGGTGGAGTGGGGGGGGGGGGGGGGGCGCTGGGGACTCGCACATGCACCTTGTGTTTAGTACATGTAGTACAAGGGAAAGGACTAGCGAATAGAAAATGTGTGATTTCTCAATAACCAGAAATCCCTTTGCAATATAAAAGATTGCATCTTGTAGAGAATTTGATAAACTATAAACTAGGTAGGGTTTTGAATTTAGGACCTTAAGAAGAAAAATCGGAAAGCGGTTTAAATCACAGTATAGAAATAGCACTACTACACCATCATGTGACCATGCACAGATCTAAGGTCGGGGTCAAGAGTGTCTCCGTCTACTCTTTCGGTGCAGTCCCAGACCTGGGTACATAATATGTGACTTACACCTGCAACATAACTCTATCATTTTGTTTATCGTTCATTGCTATTTGCTTGTAAATTCACAAAACTGTGGTTTCTGTTTATCTGTTTATGGTCATATCTAAATCAACTTGATAATTGAAAACAGCAATAAATACGTCACAATAAATAGGTACCACCGTCATTATGCTTGTTTACGGGCAGCACATGCCCCACGCTTATAATAGGGGTAGGCATGTGCCACTAATGTGATCATAAAGTACATTAATAGATCGCTAGATTGGCTGATAAATTCCCATTTTGAGAATGTAGATACCAACATGGTACATTGATTGGTACATTAGTGGTCATGCAATATTAAAGTAGTTTGTACATTATCCTTTGTTGTATCTAATTAAGCCAAAGAATCAACCCACATTAGAAGACAACAAAGCACATGCAGATCTTAGAGCAGTGCATGTATGGTGTAGGCCTGCATCCTCAGTTATCTATCTGTGTTGATTCCTCAAGCAGTCAGTTGCTCCAGCCAGCATCCAGTCTCCAGATCTGTCACCCAACACCCAGCCATGCTGCAGATGTTAGTCCTGGTGTTCCTGCTACAGGCAGCTACAGGTAACGCACTAAGTATCACAATACAATAATTATTTATTTAACATTTAAACTATATTGCCATTTGTGGACCAGATATATTCGTGTAAATATTTTACTGCTTTACAAGTAATCAGCAAGGGGTGATAATATATAAAGTATTTGACCAGTTATAGATATATTATAAAATATAATGGAAGAACGTAAATAATTTTAAGTGGCAGTATCTATGATAGAATTTGTCAATGACTACTTATAACAGGGTTTTAAAACAAAGTTCCAACATTTTGGAGGTTTGTGTTGCAATTGAACTGCGAGGACAGTGATTTCATCTCAACGCATGTCTGGTATCATATCAACTCTCTTAGATATATATGACATTTATGAAGTATACTCCATCAATTATTTTACTTGTTTTACTATAATTCACTATAGTATTTCCCGCACACCTGGACACTATAGTCAACTGTAGTATCTCATTAGTCCACTATAATAGACTACACCACTTCCTGCATCCCTTGATACTATACTTTATTTTTGTTATAGATTATTATGATAGGTGTGAGTGCTCGGAGCCTGCCAGTCACCATGCTCAGACGAGAGTCATGCTACTAATATGAACAGATGTTTGATGGCTATTCTCCATCAATTATTTTACTTATATATATAAGTAAAATAATTGATGGAGAATACGCTACACTCTAAAATATATGTGTGTTGTATGAACATCCATTTAAAGAGTACACTTTGAGTACAGTAAAAGAGTAACACACTTTGAGTAGCATGTATTGTGCTGCAAAACAAAAGTGTGTTAAAATTGGCTGATATAAAGTGTGTAAATTTGACACACTTTGCTTACAGTATAGTGCCAGTTTCATCTCATTTACAGGAGTATTTAGTCAGTCACCATGCTCAGACGAGAGTCGTGCTACTAACGTGAACAGATGTTTAATGGCTATTCGTCGGAAAGCACTTAACAACACAGCCTTCCAGTTCCTAAGAGAACCAGCAGAACTGCTTTTTGAGGAGAGAACATACCAACATCATTCCCTAGTGGAACAGATCTATGGTGTTAACGGCCCGGATCTCTCCTCTATCGATCGGTATGTAGCCATGACATACACATCTCCTGAAGGTAAGCAGCACACATTTAATACTAAATGCAGATACTTTCTAGACATTTCTTGTTTTATCAAGGTATTCTGATATGCATGACTGTAAACACAGGTCTATGATAAACTGACCCTGAACTTCATGCTTTTATGTGGACAGTCATGGTAGTTTTTAAGTACAGAATACTATTCTGCAGTTATGCTTATATAAAAGGAGTGATCCTTGTTAGGCCCATATATGGCTGTGTCTCACGAACTTGGGCCAATGTCAACATATCTGACCGGGTGCCATCTCTGACTGGGTGCCATCTCTGACCGGCCTGAATAAAAACAGTTTATTTAGGGCAGATGATGATAAAAGTGGGCAACTAATTACCACTTTGAAGACTTATAATATCCATTAAAGATGGTGTGTCAGCTAAAATTTGGTGACCTTTTAATCATCCAATATTACTATTACATATCCTATCCTATACATACTCCCTAAATTTTAAAACAATTGGCAGAGTCTAAATCCATAAGATTAACACACGGAGGGCAATTATTTTTGCTGTAGGTCGACACTAAAACTCCCTATGTGTTGATATTGCATGGCTCAGTGCTTTCTCTACCAAGTTAGTTTCCCCTAGACCCACATGGGGGAGTGCCTGAGCCAGTGGGGTTATTATGCTACATTTTTATCCATCTCAAATCATATATCAGATGTCTGGCAAATACTGGGTAATATGTATCAGCTAAACTGATAATGGAACTTATGGCAATCCTTTTGAAAAAAAGTGTGTGAAGTGTATTAGTTGCAATACCATCTTTAACCTTCTCAGGCAAATTCTATCTACATCTGCCCTAGATAAACTGTTTCCATTAAGGCCGGTAAGAGATGGCACCCTGTCAGAAATGGCACCCAGTCAGAGAAGAAAACATTGGCCCAAAGTTTGTGAGACACAGCCATATGCTGTAGGTCGGATCTATAGATAATTTCTTTTATTTTTTTATGAAATACTGCAGCCACATTGATTTAACCAAAGAGAGTCGTATTTCATACCCCCCATGAAATAACCCATGCCCGTATTTCACTGCCCTGTGACATCATCAAAATGGTGGTTTGTTTACATTTGAACTGCGTAGAATGAAGCCTTTTTAGGCTCCCCCCTACCATAATTTTGGTATTTTGAATCGAAAAAGATAAAGATACACACAAAGGCACACTCGTTTTAGTCTGTTGAAGGGTTATTTCACTTGTTGGAGGTGGGGCCGCATTTCACGAGGCCGTACCTCGAACTCGTGAAATAACCCTGTCAACAGACCAAAACTTGTGCACCTTTGTCTATTTATTATTCTCTTTTTTGCCCAAAATCTTTTTAAATACTCAAAGGAAATCTGTCCGTTTTTGTTACCTTATATATAGATAAGAGTTATTCATTTTGACCAGGGAGCTACACAGCATGTGACCATACCTACATCTACCCTAATGAGCGTAGCTTCCAAGTGGACCCACTCTCTGACCAGGCGTACCCCTCGTGGGACCTCCGCGAACCTTCAGTGACCAGATGGGACTTTGTAGAGGGTGACTTCTTCACGGCAATCAGATTGGATCCAGACACGTCAAGGACTGTACAGGTGGTGACTAATATACAGGGTAATGACTGGACCAGGGCAACGGTAAGTTATCACATGCTACAGTAAATTGTATTTGACTTGGTCTGTTATTGTGTGTTATAACAAGCCCAAGCATTATAATAAATGATAAATAATGATTTATTAAACAACTAAATGAATGCTGATGATAAACCCACGTTCTATTGCAGCATCTATTTCCCTATATGGCCATCAAGAACCCCTATGCTGTAGTAAGGCCATACGCTACCCTAATCTACAAGCAGAGCCGCAGGGTGGCAACACAGTTCATCCCATCCTTTGGGTTGAATGTCATTGATTTTGCTGAGCGAAATGGTCTACAAGGTAAACGTTGTAAAATTAAACTTTTATTTTTTTGATATACAAGCTTTACTATGCTTAAGTATAGGAAGCACCATATTCAATGTCCCCCATTGAATACGATGTAGCTGTTTTGAATGGGCTAAGAAAATGTAGTTTTTCCTTCATTAAATAGCTTCAAATAAAAGATAAACACAGCTACCAACTACATTGATATGACCCTGATGCATTTCATTTGAAATGTCAGGGCCGGTATCAATAGGCTTTGACATATGTCTATGTATCAAGATGTATGGTGACATTCAACACATAAGTTCAATGTCAAAATATTTACAAGACAATAATTGTTTTCTTTTCCAAGTATGCATTTAAGCAGCAATACTTCAGTTAATCATTTAGTTTTATTATGTAATGCTGCAATTCCTCTTGCATGTGGCTCTCTGATTATCAAAGATAAAAGGTTGCTCTGCACATTACCCTCCACAAAACTTTTCCCATAATTCTTTCCCAATCTTACATGAAGAGTCAGCTTTGACCTTGACTCTGAGATCGCTCCATGCCAGTGGGGTGGGTGGTGCTATGTCACTTATTGATTTTAAGAAAAGCTAATATCCCTTGTGACTGTTGATTTCAAGAAAAGGGTTTTGTTCCTTGTCACTAGGCTCATGTTGAGTCGAGTGTGTGTCTGTACCTGCTCGGTATACTGGTCGAAATTTCTTAATTTACACCTTTGTAGTCCAACAATTGTGGCTCAACACATGAGAAGGTACCTTTGCGGGGAATTTTTAGTTCTGCTCTTGGCCACCAAGGGCCATCAGAACGGCAAAATAGTGAAAAATAAGCCCAAAAATGCTTTAGGGTACTTTTTTATGGAGAATACAGTAGTCTTCTTAGAATTAATCCATCTTTCGTGCTAACATTTTATATTTGGAATGTAAATGAAACGTTTTCTATGGGAAACTGGCACATATCAGTTTCTGGTTGCCATGGAAACCATTCCATGGTTTCTAAATGGAACATTTTGGTCCTGGTCTCATGAGAATTCCATCAATAACTCAAAACTGAAAACAGATCTGGAAAATTTCTCCTAGAACCAAATTTACATTAGATATTCACATCCATTTAGCATATTTTTTCAGGAAATCTGACATTTTCATCATTTTAGTGGTTATTATGGGATACAGTGCATTTAGTGCTTATTTGGTATTTTCAAGTAGCAACACGTGTTCGAGATGTGATTCCCACAAAACTACTAGGAGCATCTTAGCTTATGATATCTCATTTTAAATATCATGACACAAACTTTAATCATCAATTCCCCCCTGAATACCCCTTTCCATGTGCCTGGTCACAATTGTCTACTTGTACAGGCACTTATCTGCTTTCTTGAAGATGATGCTATCCTTATGCCAATATCATATTTGCCTGTAATTTATCAAAGACACTTTGACTTTTTACCACACACATAAATAGCATAGTGTAGTGCATATAGTTGCTATCATTTCGCAGGAAGGTGGTCCTTTATTACATGGTGGATACAGCCCTCTCTATGTTAAAGCTATGGGAGCTCCATACTCCATTTCCCCTTCGGCATTGGGTGATACAACCTAACTTCAATTCATTAAGAATGATGTGCATGTATGTCAATGGCATGGGGTTTTGTCTATATATCAGCTGATTTATGTGTATTGCAATGTATATATTATTTTATCCTCACAGGTCCTGTTGGCATCACCTGGGTACATGCCACGTATGATGCCTATTCCGCAGATGGTGTTTTTGTTCAGAATTGTGCCAGCCTAGTTGCCGATGGTAAAACTTATTAACTTAAAACATATTGTGATGATCAATTTTAACTAGACAGAAAAGTCAAAAAGGCATACAGAGTGGGAATTACATATAAAAACAAAAGTAAGGAAACTATGTATTAACTTGTGGCTGAAATGTGATGTACGTATGTTTTATTCTCATCTACTATTGACAAAGTAATAAAAGAGAAAAGCATATTTCCTAAAGCTTGATCGGCAAAATGTAAACCCCCTTATTGAAAAAGTTACAGTAACAAAACAAAAGTTATTTGATCGCTTATTTCATGCGTTATTTTTATACCCTGTTGCCCCCCCAAAACTTTAAAAAAATCTAACATCCCATTATCTTCCCTTATGACAGCCGTGCGGCCCCAGCTGCCTGCAATGCCGTGGATTCCAGACCCTGACCATTTCTCCCTGAGCGTGTTCCTTAGAGTTAGGTTCACCTCCCCTGCCTTCATCGACAGGTGTGGGCCTTACCTCATAACAACTAGGTAAGTCTTCCTTCCATCACACCCACATTTGATATGAAAGAATATGAGTGAGTCACTTGTTAACAATGCAGAGGAGGAGGGGAGAACAGACCTCTCATTATGTTACATATCACAATGTTGTTCCTCTATCTTGAATGGTTACTGGACAGTCACAGGGAGTTGTCAAGAGTATAGGGCATTATCAGGGCGTGGTGATAGCATGGGTAGGGGGCTGTTGTCATGGGTATAGTGCATTGTCATGGGGATGGGCCAATGTCATGGGTATATGGGCAACGCATGGGGATGGGGCATTGTCTTGGTGAGGGAAGTTGTCATGGGTACATGGCATTGCTTTGGATATTGGGCGTTGTGATGTGAAATATCTATTACTAGATTGTGATTTTCCAGAGCTTAGAACTTACTGGGAAAGCTTTGAAGATAAATATTGGAAGTTTGTACAATATCATAGAGAACATAAAAATGATAGGAAGATATCTCAAATCAAAGCCTTATTGTAATACAGCCAATAGGGCAAGAGCCATAAATTGTATATGAGTATAGAAACATTGACATAGCTATGGGAAGTTGTCATCGGTACTGGGGGTGGTCATGGGTATTGGGGCCCTCAATAGGGGGGGGAGTCCCATGTTGAAGAAATGGCCATGTTGCCATATCGACTTTCAGATCCCAATTCCCAATTCTTTTTTTCTCCTGTCCATGTCACTGTCATGGGCTTGGACATTTATCGGCCAGACGGTATGCTTACCCAGTAAACAAAAAGCATAATATAACGTTTCTGTATGGCTCCTTATTGGGGCATAACATATCTTACACCCTCTGTTCATTGAACTTATTTTGTCGCCTTGCAGTCCAGATGACTTTTATCTAGACTCTATTGGTGGACGCAGTGTTGACTCTTCTGATGTTAGAACTGAATCAGAAATCGAGTATTCTATGGAAATGAGCAAGTTTGCACCAAGTCCAAGTGATTTCTTTGGTAGGTGAATCAGTATGTCACATTCATAAATACCTACAAAAGTTCTACCCCAAGGTTGGTAGGATAAGATGTAAAGCATGTATCAAAACAGACAATGTTTAATATATAGCTGATGTTAAGTGAATATCCATCCTAATGAATGAACCATAGACCATTCATGCTCTCATTGATATTTAACTATCACAACTCTTAAGATTAAAACATGGATTTAAGACTATCACCAAAAGTCCATTTGAATATTCTGACACACCTTACCTGAATAATCTATGTTAGGCTGATGGCACCTAGCTGGTACTTAACTGGTATTCCACCATTACTAAAAAAAGGCTAAAATAGGAAAGAAAAATGGGGGTTGGGGGGCAAAGCCCTCCATCTATATTAAACTTCATTACGATTTCATCAAGACTCACTCAAAAACGTTTCTAGAACCGATAATCTGAAATAAATGTTAACTCAAGATTGTCACTAGACTTTAAGATTCTAATATTTTCAAGATTGGTCATTTTAAGATTGGACAGATTTTCTTGTTGACGCTTTTACTTGAGTGTGTCCCAATGAGCAAGAATAGTTATAAATGTTAGCTTTACTTTATTTTCAGGAAAGATACACACTTTGATAGTTATGAATATAGATACAATGTTCATGAACAGCCTGATTATCAACATCCATGGAGGTGATGTCCCCTCTGGTACCACTCTTCTGTCCTACTCCAACACTCCCACCTTATTCAATGATGAAATAGAACGCCATGCATTCTTCCTTTATGAGCAGCAACGTGACTTTAGCTGCAATTTTGACTTGGAGCCGTATCTTGGTGGAGAATGTGCAACTAGAAGCAGGTAATGTGTAGCCACATAAAAAATAAGATAAACCTGTTGACTTCACTAGTTTAGATATGTATTATAAACCAAAACTTTAAAGGAGGTTATAGCATTAAACTTGTTATCAAACACACTGTGCAACAACCCATAAAAGAAACAGGGGCAGACCTACGTGACTAGATTAATTCAGGTGATTGAATCCTAAGATGAGGGTAAAAGGTCCCCCATATGACCAATATACAGCAGGGACAGCATCCATTAAAAAAAGTCAATTTTGTTAACCTAGTAGAGATAACATGACTCTGAATCACATTTAAGGGGACGAGACTTAAAAAAAACAACAGGATTCTCCACTGTCATAAATCTAAATTAGTGATATTTTACCGATATTGACTGAAAAAATACCATAACAAACAATTTATCCTAAAATGATATGATATATTTTTTAAGCTACTAAGATTAGGACTGTGACCCGCTCTGACAAGAGGTACCTTCAGGGGAGCTATTAGTACTGTTTTAAGCCACCATGGGCACAAGAATCCAAAAAAAAAGTAAAATAAATAGATAGGAAATGGTTCAGATAACCCTTTATGCAGAATATAACCGCAGATTATTGGTGTTCTATCTTTGATGTTAAAATTCTATATGTGTAATGTATTTCTAAAAAAAGATGGTACAAAGGCTTAGTTTCTATTTACCATGGCAACCATTTCCATATTCAAAATATTGAATATTAGTTTTAGCACATTGGAAATGTTTTCTACTAAAAGATACCCTTGTTCTAGGATATTCATCCATAAGACCTGATCTTTCATGAAACATTACCCAAATGAATTGCTGGAACAATGATCCCAATGGTGAATACAATAGGAAAACAAAGCAACCCCTATTAAGCACGAGTGTGCTATTTTATATCTATTTATTAAGCAAGAATACTTAGTTCTGTGACAGATCAGTAACATATTAACAACTAGATGGAAATGAGTTGTATATTAAAAAGAAGCTTATTCCTAGTTTTGATCAAAGAGTGTATAAATAAGCTCTAACTGGTTATACAAAATAAGAGCATGTGAAAATCTTAAAACTGTGACTTACCACATAAATATAAGTGCAATTCTTGAATTCCCCAGGTCAAAATACATCAGAATAAATGTGTCTGGTCTAGTTTCTGAAGATTTTTTTACAGTGACTTGAAACATTATTCTTGGACTTCCTTTTATGGATATGTTATTCACATTACTTTTACCATTCTATTACAATATCTTTTAACGAGTCTACCTAGAAAGCAGACTGGATCTGACAAATGTGATTGTATATTTAGTGACTATAATTCAGAAGAGAAGATTGTTTACCTTGTGTGTCTTACTTTTCTTTGAGAGCAGGTGCATGAGAGACCTTGGTGAGTTTGTGAGGGACCACAGCCTACAGCTTGTGGGCCTTGCATGGATGCCCATGCACGGAGACCACGCAGCCGACTGCGCACGTCTAAGTGCCATGTAATCAACTGCGCCAAATGTTTGTGAGATCTACATGTCGCATCAAAATAAATGGCAACACATTTTAAGAACAATCTGTTGAAGAAACATACAAAGCTATGTACTATGATAATATGTAAATTAACCTAAATTGCTATTCTGTTTCTGTCCTCATTGGCACGTGTACGGACTACAGTTAAACAGGATCGGGGAGGGGAGTGGTGTGCAGAGCGGATTGCCTTAAGTGGCAATTCCAATGCAGTAAAATAGAGAATGGATCAGCATTTTGAAGTCAGGGCAATCAACGCTTGATAAAGGGTCAGGTCATGAAAGGGAAATGGTACACTTTAATTATCATTTGTTGTCATGACGCACATATCCACTTGATGTATCATACTGGCCCTTCAGCAGTATATTAATCTCTATAGGATCCTTGGACAAGAGCTTGTATTGTATTGCATGTAAGCACTACCCTGCTCTATGCTGGTTAACTATGGCCAGATGCCAAGTGACCACCACCCATCCTGAGACTGTCTGTCACACCCCAGAAAATAACTTACACGTAAATCTATTAAGATTGTTTGCAAAGTTAATGATTCAAGAGGCATTACTGTCTGTCTAGGTGCCTCAAGAATCCCGAATGAGCTTTTCCTTCTTTACTTCTATTGTATTTTGATCAATAAACGTCCTCTGCAAATAGAGTATTTTAATATTGTCACATTTTATTTGAGCATTTTCATCCAACACCCCTATCCACAATGCAAACATGATGGGCAAAGTAGTGTGCCCACAGGAATTCAGACCCTGATTCAAACTCACACCGCTAGAGCTCATTCCACATCCTAACGTATCATATATGGGAAATGACCAATCTGAGTTAGATTTGAGGTTATTCTTTAGTAATTCAAATATTGTGGCAATAAGGGCTCACCCTTCCCAGTGGGCACAATATCTACCTGGACGTTGAATCAACATTGCATCAACATTGAATCAGCATTGACAACCATTTATCAACATTGATTCAATGTTCTGTGCCCATTGGGTTCTGGCCTTAAAAATACAGACTTTCCCTGACCATAATACTACATGCCACAATATAGCAGTGTAGTCTAGAAGCTGACGGAACTGTTAGGACCCCACCTCATTTCATCTGTTAACGTTTTTTGCTCTGCTGATTATGCATCTACACTCTTAGAAATATTCCGTAAAACTATGATGATTAACTGGCATCAATTAATGCCCATCTTTCACTGTTTTTTTTACGGCCACTGTATTCCCCTAGTCCCAGTAAAGTTTACGGCGTCTGCCCATTGTCAACGGTGATTCATCATTATTACATGATGATTTTCTGTTAATCTTGACATTTGATGATGATAATCATTGTTTTTTGATTCATTGGTATATTTCATGATATCAACTAAATTCTAGGCCTGTAAATATTAGGCCATAAGAGACATAATTAAATGCCTCACAATAATATACAAGTCCAATCCATGAGCAAAGGGTACTCTAGGATTGTTACAAAGCAGTGTGAATATGTATGATTCTAAATACCATGAAACAGGATTTCAACATCCTTTCTTGTCCCCAGTGTCATAAGGCAGTATTCCATTGACATCGGTCGGCCGTAATTCCACCAAGCCGGTCCCAGCTCCTCCTCGGATATGTCCAAATGACTTTGCTAGTACCTGAAGGCCCATAAACACATCACTTCCCCTGTGTAATAGGGGGTCTCTCGGCAGTAACCATCCACATTTTTAGTTCTACAGCACCAAGTGTACCGGAATTACTTGCACCATCAAGCTTTGATGTCAGTGATGATGCTCGGGAAGAGAGGTCGAGGTGGTGCCACCTTGACTGGCGACTAGAACCAGCAGTGAGTTGTTGGTTGTTCTGTGATGCCGCAATAGTGGGGGGGCAATTGTCATGTTTACTACATCCCGTGGGATTTTCATGGTTATGCTACTTTTTCAAGTGGAATGTATGGATAAAAGGATGCTAAAGAAGATAGGATACCGTTCCATTTTTGATTTTTATTATTTGAGCTATTTTTAGGTCAATTAAATTAATTAGTGTAATTAAAGCTTAGGGGGGCTCTGTCTCTTCAGAAAATAGAGCTATCAATTTTCTAACAATACCTACCCCACCCCAAAATCAACTATAGGGAATCTTGTGGTGAGATTTATTTTTCTGTATTTCTAATGGTTGCCTAGCAACAGGCATATTTTGCTACTTATCTATAGTAACAGAGCCAAATACAGTTGCATTATGGTTGGATGGTATATGGATAATCTTGCAATGTTCTAAGGCAATTACATCATAACATGTATATCTATATATGTTTTGGCCCATGTATTGCCTAGCAAAAGACATACTTTGTTACTTTTGCATAGCAACAGTACCTCTAACTGTAGAGGTACAGAATAAAGTTATTTCTAGCATCTTGTTCATTCAATGCTAAGGTAGGTATACCTTGAATTCTAGATACATAGACTGGAGGCGGAATTCCAAAAGAGCTCTAGAAATCACTTTATGAGGAACGGCATGTTAGAGGGTGGCATCCATGCCAGACTTGAAGTATGACCTGTACTGATCAGGTTTAGGGTGGATGCCATGCGCAGAAATCATTTTTCTTTGAAATCGGGCTCGATAATGGCAGCCATTACCGAAAATCATGATTTTGGTCGTATCTTGGTGAGAAATGATGGTATTCAGTAATTTAAGGTGTCTAAATCTACATTCTCAGGGTCTAGGAATACTACGGGAGCATCAAATTTTCTTTTCCATGCTTATATCATATTCTACCGGGGTAGCCATTACCGAGAATTACAATTTTGGCTATATCTTGGTGAGAAATAATGATATTGAGTCATTTAATGAGTCTAAATCCACATTTTCAGGGTCTAGGAATACTATGGAAGGATTGGATTACCTTCCCAATACCTAAATTGTACCCTTTCGGGGGAGCTGTTTATGAAATTCACTGTATTTGCCGTAACTTGCCAACAAAACTTGTGAGATGTAATGGGATACTTTGCACTAAGGGTCTTTCTCTCAGATCATGTCACAAATGATGATAATCCTATTCGAAGTTGCTTAACCCCCATTCTCAGGGTATATGAGGACACAATAGGACCAAAATTTATTTTCTCTGAGGCATACATTATATATCATAATGTCAAACAATGACCTAATGTACTGGATCTCCCTGGACTCTGCTTGCACAATATGGTATTGCTATCCTGATTTCTGTGTTCTCTAAACTAAGAGTGAATAGTAGCATGATTTATGTTCTCTTAACATTAAATGCTCAATGTATACTAGCTAATGGTTAATTGATACTGATCAGTTGCATAGGAAATATGAGGCCAAAGCAACAGGTTTGGGTAGAGGAGCTGAATTAATTCTGCCCCCTCCCCATAAAAAGGAACAGACCCTACAACAAATTTAACCTTCCCTATTAGACATGGCCTGAAACTGTAATTTGGTAAGTCAGACTATCCCAGTGGATCTGGTTCATGTACTAGTGCTTTCTATTCACCCCTACTTACTGAACATCATACTAAATACATCTGCTTTTTAATCTGGGTTACATGTGTTAAATGCCGTGGGATGTCCAGTTTGAACTTTTGTCCCAACAGGTTTTAAAGGTACCAGGTAAAAAGTGTTTCACCAAATTTGGGATGCAAACCCATGCTTCCTTCCTCTAGAGCCTGACATCATTTAGACTTGATCAATCCAGCTCATACAGGTCAGAGCTGGTAACCTTGCTCATGTCAATCATGTCCGCGGGTATAGAGTGACCATCCATTTTAGGTATACTCAGATGCCCGATGGTTCCATACCTGGTGATTAAGTAATTAAGTAAATTCATTAGTTGCTTTGTGATAGATGGATTGATTATTGTTTCTTTGGGTATTTAAACATGCATATGCAGTGAGCCCACAACAGGGAATACACGGTCCCTGTACTTATTGGTTGTTTGGGATGTAAACGTTCCCAGAGGCCAATTTCTAACTTACATGTATCTATGTGAATGGACAGTGGTCCCTGAAAGACCCTAGTAGTATGGGGAAAAGGAGACGGAAACAGCATGATCCCTCTAATCAAACCTCAAAGATATATGTTTACTATACCTTTGTAAACTCGGGCCCAGGACCCTAAGGATGGATTCACAACTGCATATAAAGTCAGTTTTCTGTATGCTTGGGTGGCCTTCAGTAGGGCCTGCAGAGTCTTTCAATACTGGAAAAGTGCCTGTAGGTCACCTAATAGATAAGCAAATAGAGGGATGCTCAAGAATGTAAATGTAAGGGAACACTTAAAAGTGACTTGCTCAAATTTTAAACCAATGGAAACTTCATTAAAACTTACTTCTAAAATTGTGGTTAACCCTCAAAGATTGAATCAATGGTTCCAAAGAGGCACATCAAAGATCACCATTGAACAGGCTACTTTTGGAAGCCCATTCTTCACACAGAATTATTGCCCAGATTAGCCCAGGTAAATTTATTTGAAATACAGGATTTCCTATGCTTAAGCACTGGAAGTGCCATATTCAATGCCCCCCATTGAATACAATATGGCTGTATTCCATGGAAAACTTTCCTTCATTTAATGGCTTCAGATGACCGTCTCTGACATATTTCACTTTTGATGGCTGGGCCATATCCCGGTCAGCCTGTGGCTTTTTGGGATATGGCCCCAGCCCCCATGACCACTTGTGAAATATGAGACAGTACCAATAGGCATTGGCATTTGTTTATAAATTTATCTACCAGATACCAAGAGCCTATTTTTCTCTGTTAACAAAGCATGTGTTTGCAAATAGGCTGCTCAAAGCTACACATAGATAATGTTTTGACCAATTCAAAGTATGAAAATTACAGATGGGGAGCTCCATAGATATGGGCAAATTGCTGAATCCAATAATTTTATGTACATTCTGGCCCTGAATTTGTCATCTTCCACCCCCACATGCTATTAGGAATGGTTGATATCTATCCTGGGAAGGATACAAAATATGCACCACAGACTCAGTGGGCTGAAATTACTGTGGAAATACTATATCCTAGATACAAACTCTGACAAATGGATTGTAATGAACGAGGTTTTTACTGGATTTCAAGGCTTAGAGCCATATGGAAATATATCTTGTCAGCTCTGAATATCCATGCTATGGCTTATTTAACCCCTCTACCACTGGATTTCTTGTAACTCAATGCTATTTTGTGCAATACCAGGTGGAAGGGGTTAAAGGGTATTTTGTATGATGGAACCCATCAAATATGAAACAATATTTTGACATTATTGTTAAGGCTGTAATAGCCAAGGTATGCATGAGAGAACTTAAGTGATGCTATCAATGTGTTCCTAGACCCCGAAAATGAGGACGCAGCCATGCCAAAAGAGTGTCTATAGTCAATATTTGCAAAGATATGGCCAAAATCGTGAATTTTGGTAATGGCTACCCCATTAAGGTACAAAATATATGCATAGGGAAGGTAATCTAATGCTTCCATAGTATTCCTAGACCCTGAAAATGTGGATTTAGACTCATTAAATAACTCAATATCATCATTTCTAACCAAGATATAGCCAAAATTGTAATTCTTGGTAATGGCTAGCCCGGTAGAGTATGATATAAGCATGGAAAAGAAAATTTGGTGCTCCCATATTATTCCTAGACCCTGAGAATGTGGATTTAGACACCTTAAACTACTGAATACCATCATTTCTCACCAAGATATGACCAAAATCATGATTTTCGGTAATGGCTGCCATTATCCAGCCCTATTTCAAAGAAAAATGATTTCTGTGCTTGGCATCCACCCTAAACCTGATCAGTACAGGTCATACTACAAGTCTGGCATGGATGCCACCCTCTAACATTCCGTTCCTCATGTAGTGAGATTCTAAAATTCTGCCTCCAGTCTAACATTCTGTATACATTAGCCCAGTTATTGCCTAGCAACAAGCATCCATTTATTCTTTACCCCTACAGACAACACTCTGGGGAGAGAGACCCAGCAACTTGCAACAGCAACTTCCAATAGCACTGGTTTGTTTGATGAGTTAATTAACCCTTTAGGGCTGACCAAAAAAAGTATTTGCTGGGATGGGGCCGGGCTATTTTAACAGGAACCTGGGCCGAGCCATAGCTAAATACCATAGAGTTATGCTGACTATAATCGATGTTCAGTCAGCCATGCCATCGACTATAGTCGATGCTCGGCCAGTCATGGCATCAACTATATAGTCGATGCTCGGCCAGTCATGGCATGGACTATGGTCCCTAAAGGGTTAATGCTAGGCAATATCTGGGCTAATAGCTATATATGTTCATGACATTTCTTTTTTGGTTTAAATTTTTTTTATTCATAACTACCTTAGCATAGAATGAACAAGATGCTATATAATGACTTCATTCTGTTCAGCTAGAGACTAAGAAACTTGTAATAACAGTAGTTTGCTTAATGACTTCTGATGATTTCTGCTTGCAGGGGTAAAGAAGACATGGATGCTTGTTGCTAGGCAATATCTGGGCTAATATATAATGTTTAATGCATTACAGTTGGATAGTATATGTATAGGTATCCGGAATACAGGCCCTCCTGACAGTAGGCCTACATCCCATAGGCCCCCTGAACACAGGCCCCCTTTCCACAAGCCCTCCTGATCTCGGCCCCCCTGCATTCAGGCCACCCCTGACTACAGGCCCCGGCTTGTAGGTACCATTTTCATGTTCATTTCATACGTCCATAACATATTATCTCATTCAAATTCCTCACGTCCAACACTATCTTTTACAACCCCCACCCTCACATCCAATGCCCTCCCTAGCGTCCAACCCATGCCCTTACGTCCAACCCATGCCCTCACGTCCAACCTCCTCCCGCACGTCCAACCCCTTCCATAAAGTCAAACCCACATCCCTCACATCCAAGCCCTCCCTTACATCCAACACCCTCCCTAACATCCGACCCCCTTCCTCACGTCCAACCCCTCTGTCATGTCAGACCCTTCTCTCACACACACTAGCACCTTCTCCTCACATTAGGAAAGGAGGTGGACGTGAGGAAAAAGTAGTGGACGTGAGGAGAAGGTAGTGGGTGTGAGGAGAAGGTAGTGGATGTGAGGTGAATATAGTGGACGTGAGGAGATCTATGCTAGTGAGCGTGAGAATAATGTGGACATAATTTGCCCAGATATTGCTTAGCAACAAGCATCCATGTCTTTTATACCCCTGCAAGCAGGAATCATCTCACTAAGCAAACTACTGTTATTACAAGTTGCTTAATCTCTAGCTGAACAGAATGAAGTCATTATATAGCATCTTGTTCATTCTATGCTAAGGTAGTTATGAATAAATTTGTTTAAACCAAAAATAAAAAAGTCATGAACATACGTAACTATTAGCCCAGATATTGTATAGCATTAATTAACTCATCAAACAAACCAATGCTATTGCAAGTTGCTGTTGCAAGTTGCTGGGTCTCTCTCCCCAGAGTAAGCTATCTGTGTTGTCTGTAGGGGTAAAGAATACATTGATGCTTGTTGCTAGGCAGTAACTGAGCTAATGTATATAGAATGTATCTAGAATTCATGATATACCCACCTTAGCATTGAATGAACAAGATGCTAGAAATAACTTTATTCTGTACATCTACAGTTAGAGGTACTGTTGCTATGCAAAAATGACAAAGTATGTCTGTTGCCAGGCAATATATGGGCCAAAACATATATATAGATGTACATGTTATGATATATTTGCCTTAGAACATTGCAAGATTATCCATATACCATCCAACCGTAATGCAACTGTATTTGGCTCTGTTACTATAGATAAGTAGCAAAATATGCCTGTTGCTAGGCAACCATTAGAAATACAGAAAAATAAATCTCACCACAAGATTCCCTATAGTTGATTTTGGGGGGGTAGGTATTGTTAGAAAATTGATAGCTCTATTTTCTGAAGAGACAGAGCCCCCCTAAGCTTTAATTACACTAACTAACTTAATTGGTCTAAAAATAACTCAAATAGTAAAAATCAAAAATGGAGCGGTATCCTATCTTCTTTAGCACCTTTCAAACTATAGAAATCAGTTGAGAAACTACCATAACCACAAAATTCCCACGGAAATACAATTGCCCCCCCCCCCACTACAAGGCAGGAACCACACTCCAAACACTAGTCAAGCAGTTTAAAATAGGCAGCCCAAGCTTGTACGACAGAGAGGCTTAAGCTTGACATCAGTCAACCCCAGTGCCATTGCTCATTGAGAGGCTACTCACTGGGGGGGGGGGGGGGGGAGGGGTGTAGGATGTAGATGTGAGTGTGGTGTAGGCTACCCAGCGGTGGGGGAGGGGTGTGGGATGTAGATGTGGCTGTGGTGTAGGCTACCCACCGGGGGGAGGGGTGTAGGATATAGATGTGAGTGTGGTATAGGCTACCCAGCAGTGGGGGAGGGGTGTAGGGTGTAGATGTGGGTGTGGTGTAGGCTACCCAGCGGTGGGGGAGGGGTGTAGGATGTAGATGTGAGTGTGGTGTAGGCTACCCAGCAGTGGGGGAGGGGTGTGGGATGTAGATGTGGCTGTGGTGTAGGCTACCCACCGGGGGGAGGGGTGTAGGATATAGATGTGAGTGTGGTATAGGCTACCCAGCAGTGGGGGAGGGGTGTAGGGTGTAGATGTGGGTGTGGTGTAGGCTACCCAGCGGTGGGGGAGGGGTGTAGGATGTAGATGTGAGTGTGGTGTAGGCTACCCAGCGGTGGGGGAGGGGTGTGGGATGTAGATGTGGCTGTGGTGTAGGCTACCCACCGGGGGGAGGGGTGTAGGATATAGATGTGAGTGTGGTATAGGCTACCCAGCAGTGGGGGAGGGGTGTAGGGTGTAGATGTGGGTGTGATGTAGGCTACCCAGCGGTGGGGGAGGGGTGTAGGATGTAGATGTGAGTGTGGTGTAGGCTACCCAGCGGTGGGGGAGGGGTGTAGGATGTAGATGTGGCTGTGGTGTAGGCTACCCAGCGGTGGGGGAGGGGTGTAGGATGTAGATGTGATGTGGTTCACATCACCTGTAAGCCTCTCCCTGTGGTGAGCACAAATCTGGTTGTGGCGATGAAGCAGCATGTTCCTCCATCTTCTGTGAAACACTGTCAAATACAAACACATCCACCATGAAGCAAGCGGGTAGTCATATAGTACTAACCGGGGCTGATATGGTGTTGGGAGGGGGCTCAAAGTAATATTTTTGATTTGAGTGCTTGCATCAATGTATAATTCCCTCTCCAGACATCATCACACTTCTCCCCCTCCCCATCTCCCCCGTCGCAGAAGGCGTCTAAGTATTATGTTTGCAGATCTTATTTAATATGTATGTAATGATATGAATGACAGCGCCTATATATCGTCTCTGTTTGTATATGTGACATGTACTGGCAGAAAGAACCTTAGTGTACCCTGCACTAATGTCCCTTTTCGCAGATCGTATCACATCTATTAATTTACATTAATTCAAATGAGATGATTTAATATAATTTTCATATATTTTTCACTTCATGTACCTACCTAAGAACCCAATCAATGTAAAGACGAAAGCAACTATGACTAGAGGAATGACAAATGTATTATCTTCACCATTCCCCATTCTAACTGTCAAATTCATTTATAATGTCTGGCACTTAAATCTGCTGAAAACAATACAAAATAAAAGAGGCTTCATTAAACATGGTTAAATGATGAAATCGTAAATCAACTTCATTCAATTTATGCAAAGTGATACATCAAAACATTAAAGCTAACTTTTACCATGATACTGCGATTGATTAATACAGAAGATGCATTTTAGCAATCAATCGTCTTATGAAATTTAGCCCTTAAGGGTTACATAGAGCTCTTTTGGATCATGCCCTTTGTCATCATGGTTCACCGATTCATCATGGTTACACTTATGTACTGTCGCGATAAAGCGCAGGGCGCTCTTCAATTTGTCTTCGTGCATATTTCTCCTCCCGATCTAACAGGGCTCATACTGGTGACGATGCACCCATTCAGCGCCAGAGAGTGTGCTCACTAGCACTGCATTGGTGCATCATGGTGACGACAAATCTTTCTTTAAGCGTTCTTAAACTTCCTCTGCCCTGCGCAATTTCTGAAATACTGGGATATCTATGGAGACTATGCTGTGAAGTGCTCTCTTCAATTACATTTAACCCTTTAACACTTACATTAAGAAATCACCCTACCTGCTCAATAAGCATCCTATCATGGTGACATCGCAGATCCTTCCGTAGGTGATAGCCTGCTTCCTTCCTCCAGGTGACACAGGTGATGACTGGAGGCCTACCATACACACACACCTCTACCAGACTACCTGGTTAGCTCATAATAGGCCAACCAAATCACACATTATGTTCCATATTATATGGCCAGAAAAAAAACTGAACTATGTAGGGTATTTATTATTACATATGATTATGTTGATACATGTTATTGACATTTACCATTATCCATTGTTTTCTTTTTCAAATAAAAACACAGAATATTATTTTAGTGTTTATGAAGAAATAGTTTGGACCGCCTTTATTCAGTCAGCACAGGTGAGCTGAAACACATTGTAATTTACTTTTCCTGTACCGGTGCATCAGGCGGTGGTTATGACACTCTGTTAGTTACTCCTGGATATAGTCCGCCTCTAAAGGTAACATAGTCCTCTAATCCTTTGTCGTCATGATGCCTGAATGCAGACCTGCATGGCCAGTAGCTCCTCTTCACTGCATTCCTCGACGATGGCGACTGTGGGTTGATGCACTCCTGAATAGGCTGACATGATGCACCAATGCACTGCTGGCAAGTCACACGTTTTATTACTTCATTACATAAATCCTTAAATGGTTAACCTGCAGGAAACCCCATATCCCAATATGGCCCCGACCTCATATCCCATAGGGATCAGTATGAAGATTGTCTATCAACGTCATAATTAGGGCTACCCCAGTAAGAGTGCCACAGACTGACAGGAATGACTAGTTCTCGGCAGACTCGGCAGTACGCGCTGAGTGGGTGTGGCTAGTATGACACTGGATACAGAAGCCCTGCAGCTCAGTGTACAGTACCATAGCATGCTAACCGTAAGTTAGCCACCACCCACTTAGAGCTTCAAAGGCTGTAAGGTGATTAAGATACTTTCATGTTAACGCTGTCTTGACACACAACAGGGGCGGGTCCAGACCCACTGCCCCCCTCCCACAATGTGATAGGGAAGCAAGGTGTTTTACCTGTGGAAATGACCTACACAAAATGTATTGTTAGAGTATTCACCTGCCGTACAATGGGATAGTGGATCGGCCCCGGGCACAGGAATTTTGTGGAAACGAAGTAAAATATCTTTATTTTCCATAAATGATATGATTACAATCATTCTTTCAATCATTCATATTTGATATTATCATGAATCCCCAGCGAGGGTATAAAGCATAGCGGTATCAAGTTTGTAATATTACAAACATTTATCGTTATTTCTGAGTGTTAAGTAGATCCATTTACATCAAGGTATCAATCACAATTGTGCTTGGGGTCCAGTCCCATATTAGGTATTAGATATATCCTTATTTACATGGTCAAGACGATAATTAAAACTCAGAATCAGAAAAGTCCTCCTCCTCCCATGCAATTTAGGTGTGCGGTGGATGTTCTCGGAGGACCCTTTCCTTCTTATGAAGGTCATTAACAATACGAAAATGTTCCTGTCCAGAATGAGCCGTAAGCCATTCTTAATCCATAATATCGACTTAATCGAAAAAACATAAATTCCGCTTTGGTATGTACACTTATCATATACAAACCCCTTTTAAATAAGGACTATAGGTACCTCTCCCTCCAACCATATTTTCCTGTCATTTTTGAAACTAATATGGGTAGGTAAGAGGCGAGTGGGTGCAGGTAGTGCATTCCATAACATAGACCCATAATGTTCAATTGATCTATAGTATACATCAGAGTGTGGGGTTAACCTAAACAACACTGGGCCTACATGCGCTCGGGTTGGTACATTTTCTGTTCACAGTATATTGTATATACATGAGATTCATCAAGTGAGCTTGTCTCCTACTGTTTAACATAGGCATCTTGGATTTGGCATGTACAACATTAGTGTCTGTTAAGTGGTGAACTTTCAAACAAATCTTGAGGCATCTGTTTAATAGATGATTTTAGAACATTGGGTTATGTTTGTTGTTTATAGAAGATGCTAAAAAATTGAGGATGTACTAAGCTTGAAGTTCTTTCAAATCAGGGTATGTGGAGTCCCGTTTTGTCACGAATTGTCCACATCATGTTATGTCCACAACCACCTCTCACAAAGTGTCCACAGAAACCAGTTTGTCCACACACAACTAGCATCGAGTGTCCACAAAACACACTTTATCCACAAATAATTAACATGAAGTTTCCACAAAACACACTTTGTCTACATACAATCATCAGAAAATGTCCCAAAATGGGGGACACTTTGTGGTGGTTGGTTGTGGACAAAGTTGTTTTTTTTTAACATTTTGTGGTGAGTGCGTGTGGAATAACAGTGTTTTGAGGACACTTCATGTTAGTTGTGTGTGGATAAACTGCTTTTTTTGGACACTTTGTGTTAGTTGTGTATGGACAAATCATTTACCATAAAGATGCCCATGGTTGGACCACATTGACCTATTTATACTCAATGATGACATTTAATTGCCCACTTTTGTCAGGGAGTGAATACCGTCAATCACATCTTATTTTGTCGAATCTTATTATCATACAAATTCCTATATTATATAATTCATAATGTACCATAGTTACAGTAATCAAGTATAACTAAGATATGTCCAATAGTGGGGAGAGAAAGTATTGTTTAAGCCTACTTGCAATGCGCACACAGACAACAACTCGGGGGAGTATAACGAGATACCATAGTGCAAGAGTCTCAGAGAGGAGAGCGGCAGCAGTGATAGCACACTGGCTACATCATCACAAGCATGAGGAGGACCAATTATCTAGGAGAGTATTTAGCATGTTTTGGTCTAATATTGTATTATTCTATATTGTGTATACATGTTGATATTATTGTGCATGATTACTCTGTATAATTGAACATGAGAATAGGATTAGAATGGACGTCAGTTAGTATAGGGATGGAGAGAGTAACTTCAGACATATCTATATTAAAATAAAGATTTTTATAATAAATAATAGTTATATATAGTTGAATGATAATGACATGGCCAAAGGCCTAATGTTGATACATGGATCCTGGAGTTGATGTAAACTGTCAGAAGTGATGACAGCTGGGATACCCTGATCTATTAGGGCTTCCTTTGACACCATAACCCCGATTTAAAACGCTCAGCTAAATTGTTATTGATCCTTTGCTGGTCACGGTTGACGAGTGTAATCTGAGAGTAATGTTGATCATTAAGTTGAATCAGGAATTGATAAACTAGTGTGTGTCCAACGCGTTGAAGCCCTGTAACCAGTAGTCAAAACCAATCAGTGATACACTGAGACAGTGCTAATGAATTAAGGTTGTCAGTGATGGCCTTAGACATCACTGACAACCTTGTTATGGTTGAGAAACAATGTTATGGTTGAGAAACTAAGAGTGAAGGCTTAGTCCTCATAGGGTACAGACTCAGTAAGGTGAGTCCTTGTTGTGACCCCTGGGCACTAGAAGTGAATCGGATTTGATATCCATGTAAAGTATTCCAAATTGTAGTCCCGAGTGACTACTCCGGTCTGTTTAGGTATGTGGATATTCACAGTGGAATTTTATGAGTTTTTGTGTAATGCTTATGTTGATCGAGTTTCTAAGGCCATCACTGACAATGTTATGGTTGAGAAATAAGACCCCACTTAGCGCGCGGACCTGCCTGTTTAAGACATTACTAGAAGGAATTATGGGGCCCAGGGCAGAGAGGTCAGAGATAAGGTCGTGACCTAGAAACCCGCGGGGCACAAACTTACAAGGTTTTATATAAAATGGGACAATCGTCCACTAGTCCCCAAAATAATACTGACTCACCAGTCTGTATATATATTTATATATATATAAACAAATAAATACATAACCAGCGAAAATTGAGTCCAGGGGGCACATGGATGGTTATAGCAGGATGGACCCCTACCGGTCATACATAACACAGGAACATATTAGGAAACTAACCTGATGATATTGTATTATATTATGTGAACCAACTGGAAGGCCAGCAAAGCAGAGCTGGGGAGCAGACGCTATTCTGTGGACATTAGAATAAAGCCCCAATAAATATATTCAAATGGTTATATGCCACTATACATTATTAAAACGGGTGATCACTGCTCAGGTCAAGGTCGCTGTGTAATGTAATGACGGATTGTGCTATGTTGAGTAACATTGTATTGAAACTCCCGGTGGAGCGAGGGGCTTGACGGATGTATACCCGTGGCCCGTGGGCGCGTTGCCAAGAGACACTGGACGAGCAATAGAACGCCAAACAGCCCTGGAGGGCGCTATACCACCGTGAGGCGCGTGTAAAGGTATAGGGACCAACTAGAAAATGTTCAATTGTGATAAAAGCCTTAGTGTCAATCCCAGGATTGTGAATAAGTGGCCTAATGGCTACATGGTTGCCATAGCAACCAATATTAATCATCAAATAGACGCTCTTAGAAATGCTGACGTGGATATATCTATATCAGAATGTAGGACCCTTATGGTCTATTTGCCTAGCCCTTTATGCAGGACTATATATATACATGAATACCACTTCGCCACTGGAGTTACCCATAGTACTCCTGGGTGGAGGACAGCGTGTGTGGAACACAGTGAAACAATAACAAAATGGCAGATATTTAAGTAACTGGAGGAAATGCTATTATGAATCATATCCCGGTTTGATCCCGGGATCAGTAGCAGGGATAATACCGATCTGTGTCCTCCTGCATAAACGCATTGGCTCATTTGGGATTTTCTGTATAGCCTTCTATGTAACTGTGTGTGTATGTATTGGATGTATCCCCATCACATTACTCGGCACATGATATAAAATGGACCAAGCACATAATAAAGGCGCTGCTCGGAATGTGGGATACTTGCTAACACCCAAATGACACAGAAGTGACAGTAATGGGACACCCTGTGGTACTCTGTACCTATATCAGTAAGACTGTAAGAAAGGCCGGGTAGGTGTAATATGGACTGACCCTTAGCCACAGGACTAATACACCAATTGTCATGGGGTGCCGCCGATACCCCACGCTGTGGGCACTATGCCTAGGCCTACTGATATTATTACATGGGGCAGAGTCACAGCAAGCCAGTGTATTGAATAGAGCACAGTTAGGAGTCATATTTCAAAGAGGACGCTCGATTTCAATTGCTGAAAATCAGCACGTGGTCCAACATTTCACCATCAATATACCACCGCTAATACCCAGCAGACAATTAAGGAGTGTGGCCGAGCTATGCGAGGAGGCAGCGGCGCAGCCTAAGCCAGGTAATTGGAGCAATTGGACGTCATCATGTTGCAGGAAGAATGGTTGGATGACGTCATCAAGGATCTTAGAAAAATTAGAAGGAAGGCCGTTATCCAAAGCCACTGAGCGTCTAGTGGACATACTGGAGGGCCGGTTCACTGCACTGGAGGATACTATACAACAATCCCTACAATCCCAGCGGGATATGGCCGACAGGATCACACTAATGATACAGCGGCAAACCAGGACACAAAAGCGGGTAACCTTGAATTCTCTGGCAATCAATGACCAAGCGGTGTACATGGTCCATCTTAGCTTACTCATTAGAGTAAAGTTGGGTTATGTAATACATGCGCTCAATGACATATCGACTCTAAGAGACATTTTGGCTGAGGTGCAGCTGACTCAGAGACACAGATTATCTTCGAAGTTGGTACCCCAGTCGGCCATAGAACAGACAATTGCCAATACCAACCAATACCTCCGGGAGACTTATCCGAGATATAGTGTGGCATTTGAAGCACTGGACTATTACTATGAGAACTCTCGCGTGGAATGTGTGCGGAGGCATAATACCATAATAATACGGCTGAGTGTGCCTGTGGTGTCAGGGGAACATTTATTCGATGTATACAAGGTGGTCACCCTGATTGTGCCAGTGAGGGTGGCCGGCCAGCCGGCCGACGGGACCATGATAAAGGGAATGCTGGACGAGGTGGCAATTTCAAGGAGTGGTCAGTAAGTGTGAGTGATCGCCAGCCCAGTATTGAACTGGGCTCGGTGCATCGACGAAAAAATATCACTACGTCCCGACGTGCCACATATGAGGAGAATATCTGAACGAGTCAGTGTGGCCGCGTTGATAAGAGATGACCGGCCGGCCATAACCAAGGTTTGTCAAATACGGTACATCACCAGGCCGCAGTTTGCTGACATATCAGTATACCTGGGGGGCGGATCCTTGCTGATTAGTAGCAACTCAGTTGAAGGCACGGTCCTATGTGAAAATCAGCCACCGGAACGATTAATAGTACATTACTATTCAATCGTGCATTTGAAATGTGACTGCGGGTTCACCAGTGCTGGATCCTGGATTCCATACAGTCTGCGAGGGTGTTGGAGGCATCAACTGACCAATAACATTACCTACCCTTGCAATGACCTAATGAAACTCAGTATGGATCGGGAGAAATGGGACAACACCATTATAAATGGCATACCTATAGAAATTCTACCCATTGACTCATTACCGCCTCAACTTCGGCTGAACATTGAAAAGGGGGGGATGGACGTTAACTCTTCCTACTCCATGGATATGAAACGGCTGAAAGCTTGGATCCGCAAAGGTAGATTATGAGTTGGGGTCCCTGGATGCACTGGACCCAAAGGTACCAGCCGGGAGCATAGTAGCATATGGAATCATGGCCTGTGTGCTGGTTCTGCTGGGTATAGTGGCCTGTATCGTTCTCAGTAAATACAAGAAGATGATGTCAGGTTTAGTAATGGCCGCAAAGACCACCACGGCAACGGCAGCACCCTTCTGGGAGGAAGGTGTGTCAACTACAGTGCCAACCTGTCCCACTGCTGAGCCTAACACGGGCACGGCCGTCACAATCTTGACCCTGATGGTTCTGGTGGTGGTGGTGATCTGTATCTTTCTATGGAAGAGACTGAGAAGACATCAAAGAAACAAGCTGGCGGATGGAGAATACCTTCAAGTGGCAGCGCCAGATAGCTCAGAGACAATCGGTTTGGAACAAAGTATAATGCCGATGGATCATCTGTTCCAAAAGAGGGGAAACCGGCCTCTAGTGAGCGACGTGAACATTAGTCATCTGTGCACTAAGCATATTGTGAGGGTGAGATGGGGCCGTACATTATATGCCACCGAACAAGCAACGGGGTTAAGGGCCATCCCAATGCCTCTACCAGACTCCTTTGAGGTATCACGAGAAATGGCCAGAGCTCTCATGGGAGAACAAGGAGCGGTCGTAATGGCCCGACTGTTAAGATACAGTGGGGGGCTAGCGTCCGTAATCCCTCTGGAGATACCCACGATCACAGAAGCAGGGTGGTCGACCATCGGCTCAAACACAATGACCAGCCATGACATGAACATGGCCACCCTCACCCTAGGTATGAGGTGCCTATCTGGACTAAACGTGGCAGCTACTGACGCTGAAACCTCTGTGAGAGAGGAGCCACCAGAGCCGGCGGTCAGGCCGACCTTATGGACTATTAGGTCACCAGGGGGAGGTGTGCCACCTCCCAGGGCCAGTGCTAGACAGCCAGGAGGAATCTACCTAATGTTGATACATGGATCCTGGAGTTGATGTAAACTGTCAGAAGTGATGACAGCTGGGATACCCTGATCTATTAGGGCTACCTTTGACACCATAACCCCTATTTAAAACGCTCAGCTAAATTGTTATTGATCCTTTGCTGGTCACGGTTGACAAGTGTAATCTGAGAGTAATGTTGATCATTAAGTTGAATCAGGAATTGATAAACTAGTGTGTGTCCAACGCGTTGAAGCCCTGTAACCGGCAGTCAAAACTAATCAGTGATACACTGAGACAATGCTAATGAATTAGGTTGTCAGTGATGTCTAAGGCCATCACTGACAATGTTATGGTTGAGAAACTAAGAGTGAAGGCTTAGTCCTCCTAGGGTACAGACTCAGTAAGGTTAGTCCTTGTTGTGACCCCTGGGCACTAGAAGTGAATCGGATTTGATATCCATGTAAAGTATTCCAAATTGTAGTCCCGAGTGACTACTCCGGTCTGTTTAGGTATGTGGATATTCACAGTGGAATTTTATGAGTTTTTGTGTAATGCTTATGTTGATCGAGTTTCTAAGGCCATCACTGACAATGTTATGGTTGAGAAATAAGACCCCACTTAGCGCGTGGACCTGCCTGTTTAAGACATTACTAGAAGGAATTATGGCGCCCAGGGCAGAGAGGTCAGAGATAAGGTCGTGACCTAGAAACCCGCGGGGCACAAACTTACAAGGTTTTGTATAAAATGGGACAATCGTCCACTAGTCCCCAAAATAATACTGACTCACCAGTCTGTATATATATTTATATATATATAAACAAATAAATACATAACCAGCGAAAATTGAGTCCAGCGGGCACATGGATGGTTATAGCAGGATGGACCCCTACCGGTCATACATAACACAGGAACATATTAGGAAACTAACCTGATGATATTGTATTATATTATGTGAACCAACTGGAAGGCCAGCAAAGCAGAGCTGGGGAGCAGACGCTATTCTGTGGACATTAAAATAAAGCCCCAATAAATATATTCAAATGGTTATATGCCACTATACATTATTAAAAGGGGTGATCACTGCTCAGGTCAAGGTCGCTGTGTAATGTAATGACGGATTGTGCTATGTTGAGTTACACGTTACATTGTATTGAAACTCCCGGTGGAGCGAGGGGCTTGACGGATGTATACCCGCGGCCCGTGGGCCCGTTGCCAAGAGACACTGGACGAGCAATAGAACACCAAACAGCCCTGGAGGGCGCTATACCACCGTGAGGCGCGTGTAAAGGTATAGGGACCAACTAGAAAATGTTCAATTGTGATAAAAGCCTCAGTGTCAATCCCAGTATTGTGAATAAGTGGCCTAATGGCTACATGGTTGCCATAGCAACCAATATTGATCATCAAATAGACGCTCATAGAAATGCTGATTTGGATATATCTATATCAGAATGTAGGACCCTTATGGTCTATTTGCCTAGCCCTTTATGCAGGACTATATATATACATGAATATCACTCCGCCACTGGAGTTACCCATAGTACTCCTGGGTGGAGGACAGCATGTGTGGAACACAGTGAAACAATAACAAAATGGCAGATATTTAAGTAACTGGAGGATATGCTATTATGAATCATATCCCGGGATCAGTAGCAGGGATAATACCGATCTGTGTCCTCCTGCATAAACGCATTTGCTCATTTGGGATTTTCTGTATAGCCTTATATGTAGTTGTGTGTGTGCATGTATTGGATGTATCCCCATCACATTACTCGGCACATGATATAAAATGGACCAAGCCCATAATAAAGGCGCTGCTCGGAATGTGGGATACTTGCTAACACCCAAATAACACAGAAGTGACAGTAATGGGCCACCCTGTGGTACTCTGTACCTATATCAGTAAGACTGTAAGAAAGGCCTGTAGGTGTAATATGGACTGACCCTTAGCCACAGGACTAATACACCAATTGTCATGGGGTGCCGCCGATACCCCACGCTGTGGGCACTATGCCTAGGCCTACTGATATTATTACATGGGGCAGAGTCACAGCAAGCCAGTGTATTGAATAGAGCAGAGTTAGGACTCATCTTTCAAAGAGGACGCTCGATTTCATTTGCTGAATATCAGCACGTGGTCCAACATTTCACCATCAATATACCACCACCAATACCCAGCAGACAATTAAGGAGTGTGGCCGAGCTATGCGAGGAGGCAGCGGCGCGGCCTAAGCCAGGTAATTGGAGCAATTGGTTGACATACGACGGCACGTGTGACGCCATCAAGTTGCAGGAAGAATGGTTGGATGACGTCATCAAGGATCTTAGAAAAATTAGAAGGAAGGCAAATTATGACCACCTTTCCGGAGAAGAGAAACACCACTCGAGACGAGGGGGCTGGTATCCCGGGCCTAAATTTGCTTGCCAAATTCGGACATTATGTTTTCGGTATAGCACGTTCTGATGACGTAGCTAAGAACACCGGAGACATTGCTCTATTGGGTAAAGGATACCAGGAGTTATCCAAAGCCACTGAGCACCTAGTGGACATACTGGAGGGCCGGTTCACTGCACTGGGGGATACTATACAACAATCCCTACAACCCCAGCGGGATATGGCCGACGGGATCACACTAATGATACAGCGGCAAACCAGGACACAAAAGCGGGTAGCCTTGAATTCTCTGGCAATCAATGACCAAGTGGTGTACATGGTCCATCTTAGCTTACTCATTAGAGTAAAGTTGGGTTATGTAATACATGCACTCAATGACATATCAACTCTAAGAGACATTTTGGCTGAGGTGCGGCTGACTCAGAGACACAGATTATCTTCGAAGTTGGTACCCCCGTCGGCCATAGAACAGACAATTGCCAACACCAACCAATACCTCCGGGAGACTTATCCGAGATATAGTGTGGCATTTGAAGCACCGGACTATTACTATGAGAACTCTCCCGTGGAATGTGTGCGGAGGCACAATACCATAATAATACGGCTGAGTGTGCCTGTGGTGTCAGGGGAACATTTATTCGATGTATACAAGGTGGTCACCCTGATTGTGCCAGTGAGGGTGGCCGGCCGGCCGGCCGACGGGACCATGATAAAGGGAATGCCGGACGAGGTGGCAATTTCAAGGAGTGGTCAGTACTATATCGCCGGCCCAGTATTGAACTGGGCATGGTGCATCGGCGGAAAAATATCACTATGTCCTGACGTGCCACATATGAGGAAAATATCTGAACGAGTCTGTGTGGCCGCGTTGATAAGAGATGACCGGCCAGCCATAACCAAGGTTTGTCAAATACGGTACATCACTAGGCCGCAGTTTGCTGACATATCAGTATACCTGGGGGGCGGATCCTTGCTGATTAGTAGTAACTCAGTTGGAGGCACGGTCCTATGTGAAAATCAGCCACCGGAATGAGTAAACGTACATTACTATTCAATCGTGCATTTGAAATATGACTGCGGGTTCACCAGTGCTGGATCCTGGATTCCATACAGTCTGCGAGGGTGTTGGAGGCATCAACTGACCAATAACATTACCTACCCTCGCAACGACATAATGAAACTTAGTATGGATCGGGAGAAATGGGACAACACCATTCTAAATGGCATACGTATAGAAATTCTACCCATGGACCCATTACCGCCTCAACTTCGCCTGAACATTGAAAAGGCGGGGATGGACATTAACTCTTCCTACTCCATGGATATGAAACGGCTGAAAGCTTGGATCTGCAAAGGTAGATATGAGTTGGGGTCCCTGGATGCACTGGACCCGAAGGTACCAGCCGGGAGCATAGTAGCATATGGAATCACGGCCTGTGTGCTGGTTCTGCTGGGTATAGTGGCCTGTATCGTTCTCAGTAAATACAAGAAGATGATGTCAGGTTTATGGCCGCAAAGACCACCACGGCAAAGGCAGCACCCTTCTGGGAGGAAGATGTGTCAACTACAGTGCCAACCTGTCCCACTGCTGAGCCTAACACGGGCACAGCCGTCACAATCTTGACCCTGATGGTTCTGGTGGTGGTGATGGTCTGTATCTTTCTATGGAAGAGACTGAGAAGGCATCAAAGAAACAAGCTGGTGGATGGAGAATACCTTCAACTGGCAGCGCCAGATAGCTCAGAGACCATCGGTTTGGGACAGAGTATAATGCCGATCGATGATCTGTTCCAAAAGAGGGGAAACCGGCCTCTAGTGAGCGACGTGAACATTAGTCATCTGTGCACTAAGCATATTGTGAGGGTGACCATTAAGTCAAATAGAGGATACATTTAGCTGTTGTTTGATGTATAACACTTTAAAATCCGATACCATAGAGCTTTTTCAGAAGACAGACAGAGGTTGGAGTCAACACAGTCCACAGGATTGACAAGTGACAACAGAGTTGGCTTGCACAACGCCAATCCCATAGTGGGGGACGAGGTGTGACACCCCGCCTAGGCCTTACAGCCCAGCCGGTGAACTTTCAGACATACAGCCCCTCGCTAACTGTACTGAGGACATGTAGGGGTTGTGTTGGTTAGTGGGCTGATGGAAGATCCCAATTGTGTCTGGGACGAGGCCACCCTACAGGAGTAGGATGCCAGGAATGTGGATGTTTTACCAGTGAGCAGTGACAGTACTTGCTCGCTTATTTGAGCAACAGATATACCATCCACGAATACACCATTTATCTTGCATGTCACATAATATTATTTATATATATGGTTTATAGACTGGACGCGTATAAACTTGTACGCATCTTATGAATCACATATAAAACCATAAATATGAACATTTATGCACATTATTATAATCATGTAGTTCATTGTCCCACAAGTATGGGCAGAACACTGACCTTACTGACTGTACGGCAGAGCATATGCAGCTCCACGGTTTACTAGGCTACTAGGAGTAGGACTATAATGTGATTCCGAAGAACCTGGTTGCGCTTCAAAGCATCAACTTTAAGCCTACCGCATAATCCTAGTCTAGGAGGCACTATGCTGATTTCCACACTGATATTTTGCACTGTTTCTAGTCTTAAGTCATCCATGGGACTCAATTTTACTAGTCCGGTAAATACATTGATACATTCAGCCTGGTGCACCACGAGTGCAATATAGGGCAGAGATATTGTAATGCGGTAGGGCTATATTCACACTTACACCTCTTGTAGAGCACTTTTAGCACATGGATCATAGGAATGATGTTTTTATTTACATGGATCATAGGACATGCGCATGGAGGGCATGGATACATGTCCATGGAGATATGTTAATTAGTTGATGGAAGCTGCGTTCCCATGCATTTATATATATATATATACCAATTTTGGAAATTAATTGAATGAAATTGCTCGAAAACCTGTCTTGGCGTTCACCCAGCAGATAATATTATACTGAAACATATCACAGGCAAGATGCATACTTCCAAAAAAGAGACATCACTTTGGTGATTATAATTGCACATAGTCATCAACCATGGTTGTGTCTATATATAGAAGACAATTGTTAAAACAATCATGGTACAATTTTTCTGTGTCCATGCCTACATTGCAAGGGCACACAAATAACACTTGTATTGCATTAAAAGCCTCAGACCCAGGTTCATTGGGTCATTAACCTCTAATATAGCAAGACAAACTCTATATAGCGAGTCATATTAAGAGGTCACTTCCAAACATAACAGAAGTTTGTTCTAATCACACGGCTGGTTATATGTGGACTCTTTGATCAATGTTGTGCTTTGGATAAAATGCACAGAAAAGTGCTATAGTGGCTTATCAGGCCTTTTAGAGATCTCTCAATCCAAAAAAAAGCATCTACCAAATTTGGGAAGCGGCATATGGTACCTGATCAGTTAACAGTGTCTGATCAAAGTCCCTCTATCTGCTATATCATATATATATGCATTAGTAATTCAAGAATTCCAAGAAAAGAAGGTTGTTACAATTTGCTATATAAACATGTGGTAGACCGCCACACATCTACTAGTGTTGCTCCAGGACCCAACTTTACCATTTGACTATGTCAAACTCAATACTTGTTTTGTCCACAGCAGACCCTAATAGGGCTGGACAGTATTAGGGTATTCAAGGGGGAGAGAGTCAGGCAACTGATCCTTCAGGAGAGAGGTAGGTTTTCTGACCTAAACGATGACTGGCTAGATATGGTCTGGGCAATCTCGGACCTTCATGAGGCGGTGGACCTCGAAGATCAACATCACATCGGCGTCATAACTGAAAGGTGGCCAGCGCCAAATAAGTAAACGTGATAGGCCCGTACCTGAGAAAAAAACAAAGACAGATCTATGACACTGTGTCATATTACATTATCATTGAAGGGGTAACTGTCAAGTCATTGACATGGGTAAAAGAATCAACAAAACACTGAGACATAGTTCTTCATCTTTTATATACTTCGGCACATAGTCATTACATATATGTTAGAGTGGTGACAGTATAGATGGGAGCTATTTGGAGGTGTTATCTCTAGGCTGGAGGGCCGCACGCTGACAGTCGGTCCTGCATGCATGAGGTTTATATCTACATGGATCATAGGACATGTACATGGACGGCTTCGATACATGTCCATGGAGATATGTTAATTTGCTATATAAATATGTGATAGACCGCCACACATCTGCTAGTGTTGCTCCAGGTCTCTCTGTTTCTCCAACCAACCCAACTTTACCATTTTGCTATGGTAAACTCAATACTTATCCGGGTAACGGCGACTGGTAGGAATCATGTTTCGATGGTCAGCTGGCACAGACTTTTAATGTGGTCATTTAGTGACTGACGTTATCTTTGTGTATATTGCAGGTGTAGAATTGAGACTCCTAAGTCCATGTGTGTAATCCACTCCCTAATAGGGGCCATTATGAGAATCAGGAGACATTTTATTATTCAGATTTAGCAGTGGTTACCCCAGCGGGGTATTTTTATGGATTTTGGAGACCCACAACACTATATCATCTAAAAGAACAATTATAAAATCTAGAATTATTCTAGAAACCCAGTACTTTTATTTGTACATAGAGCTAACTTTTAGAAATTGTTTTGTTTTATTTGTAGCAGATGTGATCATACAATCAGATACACAGTGCCAGGCATAGACATAAACATGCCGTGGAGAGGTAAGTTTTATGAACTAAACGATGACTTACTAGATTGGGTCTGGGCTAACTGGGACCTTCATGAGGCAGTGGACCTCGAAGAGCCACAACACATCGGCGTCATAAGGTAAGAGATCATGGCTGGGGACAGGCCCAGGCAACTAGGCCTGGGGTCGGTGCATGAGGAGATTGCAAGAATGATCTCCTTCTTGACCGGCCATACCCTGTTGTATATTGGATGGGCAGAGGAGGCTGCCAAGGTGGGCCTCCATCAATTGGATGAGAGGCAACATTGAAAATTCTATAGCTATCGAAGTGGGCCTCTGGGCCAGCCCTATTGGAGAAGTAAATCCAATGTGGCATCAGCATATCCGGACATAACTATAAAGTTTAACCTTCAGACTAACAGCCAAACACCAGTTAAGCTAGCCACAGTACTAGCTGGTTATGCATTAGAAGCTTGATAGACTGACTAACCATGAATAACTAATTAAGCTGTGTAAATAATATGTTTATGTAGACTAATAATCAATGAACCATGTGCAATAATCTTTCAGACATGTGGTAAGGTATAAACTAAGGTAAAATAGGATTAAGGCATGAATAGAGTTAAATATCATTTCACTGTATAACAATCAAATCTCATGCCAGTCAATTTATATTTATAAAAGAGATAGCGATGACCAGGCCATAATCCTGCTGCGTTGTGTAAGGACCGATGAGGACGTTTGGAGATTGTACAGGTAGGACAGATTACATGCTGTGCTCGCAGCCCCGTACCCTGGGACGACACCTGACTCTAGCCCCATGGTCATCACCAACGCTGCGGCAGCCACCGAATCATTGCCAATCACCCATAATCCTGGCAGCTTGTGGGGGCCACGGGACCTCGTCAACACAGCCACTATGATGGTGTGGTTGGACCTGTGAACTGTGGAGAAGGCTGCACCGGTTAGACATGGATGTCTCTCCTCCAGCATCCATTCCCTAGGGGAGCGACCTATCCTCTGGCTCTGCACCAGCTGGTGTGCAGCCTGCTACAGACAGTCTGCAGTATGGAGGCCGGCCAGTGGCAGCCATTTCGCCATTGCCACTACCACCTCGGTCACCTTCACCAGACCCTGCCCCGGTTCTCCACCAAATGTCATGTGGAAATAGAACCATTAACTCCAATAGATACAGTTAACCCTTTAGGGCCGAGCATCGACTATAGTCGATTCCATGGCTGGCCGAGCATCGACTATAGCCGATGCCATGGCTGGCCGAGCATCGACTATAGTCATCATAACTCTATGGGAAACAGCAAAGGCTCGGCCCTGGTAGAGTTCCTATGAAAATGTCCCGGCCCCTTCACCAGCAAATTTTTTTTTGGTCGGCCTTAAAGGGTTAACATCATTTATTCACATGAAACATGGGACACAATTAGAGAAGTCAATCCACTTAAGACAACAACGAAATCTACTAAAAAGGTGTCTCTCTGCAGCCTTATCCTGAACCTGTTGGAAAAAAAAGCGTCAGTACACAAAGTTGCAGGGTACTTTAGCTGCAGCTGCTGCACATGCTGTAAAGGGTGGTGTGGCAAGTGCTACTTCCCTGTCGATGGGTGCCACTGCTGCTACAACACCTACTCCGCTGAAGAACATCTGCAAGAAAGCTGGCTCTAAGCGCAGTCACTTTGGACCTGTTTCGTTTTCTCATAATTACTCCACTACTCACTGAAAAAAACACATATAGCACATATCTATTCCCCCATTGTATTCCCCGTTTATTTCATTCATTTACTTTATTATGTATATCTGTATTTGGCATATCAGTTTCTTTTGTATATCTTTAGATATTGTGTAATCTATGTATCACTGGTTATTACTGTACTTAATATAGACAGCGTTTCTAAAATGTATTCACGGTTCTGTACCGGTTATTCTGATAGATACTTTGGTAATATAGAAGAAGTTATAAAGGATCTCAGAAGATTGTTTAAAATCACTTTGCTAATGTGGAACACAATCAAACTATTTTTCAAACCAAAAAAAAGTTAGCTAACTTCAGAGTAGTTCCACTTACTGGAGAGAAGTGGCCGGCACGTTTTGGATTTCCAACTCCACAGGTAGAAGGGTCTATAGTACCTGACCAGCTGTTCTACCCTCCTGGAGACATGTGAACTTGAAGCTAACGACTTCAGGGCTTTGTATTACCAGAGCAAATCCATACTTGAGAACCATGAGCGAATTACTAAAGAAGCTAAGAAAGGTGCTCCAGTTGTCACAAACTACTTCAACTACTTGGACAACTCGGTGCAGCACACCGCAGTCCTCCTCAACTTGTATCGTGGTCAAACCAAGAATCACATTGGAACTGCTTCCTACATCCAGGAAATGGACAAAGCTCTGCTATCGGGTCAAGAGGCGACAGGCCCAGCTCACTGTGGCTACACAGTCAGTATGAACACTATAAAAGACATTCTGGAATGTGTTGGTCCACTGCTAGAAACTGAATTTTTGCAGAGGGGTTACTACTTGTGACAAGGTTTAGGTGATTGCTCAACAATTACAGTTTTGAGATAGGAGAAAGTGTCAGAGCACGTTTCAAAGTAGTGACAGATCAGTTAGATGCTCTACAAGCTAAAGAAGAAGGTTTAGAGAGTGCAGCTTTGAAAGCTGCTAAGCTGGAATAAAGTAAGTATAATATGTCACTTGTTGCCAGCTAAAGAAGCTCTATCAGCTTATATGAACAGAGTACCTGTGGTAGGTTTCAACTTGAATTTGAGAAAGAGAAGTTTCCACACTCGCAGGAGTTTTTATAGTTCTCTGACTGGAAAGGGTATAACTCAAGCTGAGTATAGAAGCTGTGGAGGAGTGTAGGTCAGAGAAGGTATGAAAACAATGAAAGACTACTTAGTGTACTATAACACCTTAGATGTAGCTCCATTTGCCAACTTTGACATGTTCAAAGATCATCATGAAATCATCATGAAAAGGAAGTCCACTACTCGCTAAGAAAGAATTTAGTTGGCGGTCCTGCTATGATATTCCACAGACACCATCGTAGCGGTGTCACTAGAATAAGACAGCGTAAGTATGGAGTTGAGAGTAAAAAGTGTGATCACATTATAGGAATAAGACTACCTTATTAACCACCCATATTGGTAATCACATATTTTGAACATAGGGTTATCCCCCATTACTATGTGGAGATCCTGCATTGAGTTCTTGTACGGTTATAATGTATATAGTGTTGTGTGTGTGAGGTGGGACTGCCCGAGCTAGGCAGCTCCACATATATAAACATACACACCCAACCATATACAGTGTCAAAACCTGACTGGAGAAATAACAAGGTCGGACCATCTTCAATATTATTATGTAGTACATTTCAACTACAAACCAAATGTCACGAGACCAGGGCTGTAAGAACTGCCAATTCCCACATTAGTGCATCTCTCATAGGTGAGACCCTTGCAAAAAAAAAAAAAATTCATTTACGAATAAGCATTAAGGTGAGACCTGTGCTCAGACAAGCAGATATGATGGGAGATACCATTAAGTGTGGCTTTGCCCGTAAGTTAGTATGCGTATCCATCTAGGGAAGCTTATCATTACTTTGAGTTAGACATAACATAACACCATTTTCTGTATGCAGGGGTGAAAGTCATTCCATGTAATCTCCATGACTATTTATTATGTTTGTTTGTGTAGTTTAATGTCCCATTGACTTTGCAGAGGAGATTTACTCAAGTTTCAGTTTCTCACAAGTTAAAAAGGTAGTTTAACGTCCGGAGGGCACGTTGCTGCCAGACTGCCATTAGGTAAAGTTTTCCACAAGTGATGGTAGGCTGAAGGCCTAGCAAGGGTGATCGTATTCAGGATGATCAAATCTATGAGATGAACCAGATATGCCATATGTGGCATTGAAAATGTATGAAAAATGGAGTAGCACAGGACCTAGTCAACACAGCCACTCTGATGGGGTGGTTGGACCTTTACACAGTAGAGGGGGCTGCACCGGTTAGCCTTGTGACGGAGGAGGACATATTGATTGATTGATTGATTGATTGATTTGCTTAACGTCCCAGCGTACATAGACCCTGTGGGACTTCTCAGATTCGATTGGACAGTAGGTCCTTTCTTTTCTCATTTAGATGTTGCGCATAAGTGTGTGAGTGCGTGTGCGCGTGCATGTGTTTGTGAGTCTGTTTGTAGCAGTGGAACACGGCTCGTAGCAGTGAAATACTGCTCGTGGCATCGGGCCCCACTTTATTGTGCTGCCTCACACAGGTGCTGTGCCACAGACTGTAGACACATCATCTGGCCAGTCACATTATCCTGACACCGGCGAACCAGTCGTAGTTCCATACCAATCGGGCCAGCAGATCAGGGCTGGCGAGTATGCAACTACTTTCCATCTGGCTAGAGAATATCTTCTCCAGCCTACCCTACCGAATCACAGGGGGGCCTGTTCCTCCCCTTTCACATCTTTTCGAACATCTTTGTTTCCCGGAGGAAGCTCAGCAGTTCTTTCTTTCCAGTGTCAGTGAAGACGCTGTTCATTGACGACGTGCCACGAAGGTGGTCGTCCCTACTTTTCTTGGTTGCTTGACAGAAGAGCACCAAGTGCTCCATGGTCAGAGGTACTTGACATCGTTGACATACCGGTTGATTTTCACCCTTCATGAGGTGTCCGTGTGTCAGCAGCGAGTGGCCTATCCGAAGACGGGTCAGTCTTGTCGATTCCCTCCCAGTCAAGCCTGTATGGTCAGGATTTTTGCCTATCGAAGGTTCGATGGCTCTCAGTTTGTTGTTTCTGTCAGAGTTCCAGCGTTTCGGCCATTCCTGTCTGGTAAACTCTCGGCAAATCGGGAGGAGGTCTGACATAGATGTCTCTCCTGCGGCACCCAGTCCCCTGGAGGGCGGCTTATCTGACTCGGCGACAGCTGTTGTACAGCCTGCTGCAGACAGTCTGCCATCAGAGGGCATCAGCGGCCGCCGCAGAAGTAGACCGGCTGCCAATCACCCATCACCCTGGTACCTTGTGGGGGCCACAGAACCAAGTGAACACAGCCACTCGTTAACTTGTATCGTGGTCAAACTGAGAATCACATTGGAACTGCTTCCTACATCCAGATAATGGACCAAGCTCTGCTAGCGGGTCAAGCGGCGCCAGGCCCAGCTCACTGTGGCTACACAGTCAGTATGAACACTATAAAAAATATTATGGAACGTGTTCGTCCACTGCTAGAAACTGAATTTTTGCAGAAGGGTTACTACTTGTGACGAGGTTTAGGTGAGTGCTCAACAATTACAGTTTTGAGATAGGAGAAAGTGTCAGAGCACGTTTCAAAGTAGTGACAGATCAGTTAGATGCTCTACAAGCTAAAGAAGAAGGTTTAGAGAGTGCAGCTTTGAAAGCTGCTAAGCTAGAATAAAGTAAGTATAATATGTCACTTGTTGCCAGCTAAAAAAGCTCTATCAGCTTATATGAACAAAGTACTTGAATTGGAGAAAGAGAAGTTTCCACACTTTCTTCTCAGAAAGAAAAAAGAAACCTATGACGACTATTAAAAGGTGTAACCAGGACATAGCTGTATACTATGAGCACTTAGTATTCTTAGACATGGTGAACTATCTAGCACCAGGTTACAATTACGCGAGTTATTTGAAAGCTTTCTTGAAAGACACGGAGAAAGGTTTCTTTCCATAAGAGTGGATGGACAATGTCTGAAATTTAGATAACACAACTCTCCCACCTCGCAGGAGTTTCAAAATAATCTGACTGGAAAGGGTATAACTCAAGCTGAGTATAGAAGCTGGAGAGAAGTGTGGGTCAGAGAAGATATGAAAACAATGAAAGACTCATGCGAGTCAATTTATATTTAAGAAAGAAAAAGTGATGACCAGGCCCACAACATAATCCTGCGGCAGTGTGGAAGGACCGATGAGGACGTCCTGGAGATTGTGCAGGCGGCATAGTCTACACACTGTGCTGGCAGCCCCGTACCCTGGGATGAGCTCAGGGGCATGTGCCATGCTAAGGAAGTATGGTATGCACCAACCCTGACTGCCCCTCCAGCCCCACCGTCACCAGGCCGCCGCAGAAGTAGACCGGTTGCCAATCACCCATCACCCTGGTACCTTGTGGGGGCCACAGAACCAAGTGAACACAGCCACTACCTTTACACAGTAGAGGGGGCTGCACCGGTTAGCCTCGTGACGGAGGGGGACATGGATGTCTCTCCTGCGGCACCCAGTCCCCTGAAGGGTGGCCTATCTGACTCGGCGACAGCTGTCGTACAGCCTGTTGAGGACAGTCTGCCGTATGGGGGCAGGCCAGTGGCAGTCATTACACCCTTGCCGCCACCACCTTGGTCACCCTCACCGGACCCTGCCCAGGTACTCCAGGGGTCGTTGGCCATTCCCACCATCCCACAAGCCAGGCGCGGGGATGGGGAACAGGGAGAGGGCCGTATCAGGTGGAGCCGTTTCAGGTTCAGTGACCCACATAACAGCGACGACTCTGGCCCAGAGTCAATGGGTCAGGCCGGGGGAGGTGTTGTCAACAACGATGACCGGGAATCCTTCTTCTGGGGTGATGAGCTTGGTGATTTTCACCATTATGCCCTATAAGCAGAATTGCAGCACCTGGAAAACAATATATATGTGTGTGTATAACACCAGTAGGATTTAGTGATTTTATGAATTCTACACACAAGGAATAGTGATTTTATTCGCATATCACATTTGTGGCATCTATGTGCTGGATTAGTGCTGGATTACCTATGTGCGCAATAGTCACAGAATGCACTGATATACAGACTATGTATATATTGTGTAAGTGAACAGCATCCTCAGTGGAGGTCATGAACTTATGGCTATTATATTCCATAAAACTTTTAGGGATGTCCCATCAGACTCAAATAGGATGCCCCAAAGAACTTCCTGTGACATGGTTATTTCATTTCTATAATATAGGTGCAATTAATTATATTCATATATTTCTTAACAAATGAACAATGACATGTGACCAAATGAACATTGGCAGATGAACAATGAACACTAAAATAGCAGCAGCTCAATGATGAACAAACAGTTAACAAACAGTTGCAATATATTGTTATCAACACACTAATAATGGGCTGATATAATAGATAGACGATGGATAGACGAGTGTACTGTTTGTGCAGCCAATTTTCTACATTCCGACTTTGGACAATAGTGGGGCAACATTCATGAGAAAAGTAGACATGAGTACCTATATAGAAGCCAGTCTACTTAACTGGTACTATTGGGTAGATGCCTTTAAGGGACTCAAGACAAGGGTATACAAGGATAAATCTCAAAGAAAAGTCTAAGTCTAGGAACATGACCTTCTGAGGTCAGGTCCAATTTATCTAGTGTAAAGTGGTTGGCAGTATAGTACCGATAGGAGTCAAATTGGGGTAAACACCATTAATCTTTCCAGGATCAAGGGGTGACTCAGGACCCTGGTTCTGTAGTGAGTGACAAGTCTTGACCCTGGCGTTGGGGTTTGACGTTGGGGTATAATGCAGTTGAGCTCCATGTATATAGATACAACTAGTGGCCGAGCTCAGGCAGAGGCAGGAGGTAGGTGAAGCAGCCAACAACTCAAGAGTCTCTCAAGGGAGGTTCTCAGAGTCTCTCAAGGGAGGTTCAGGACACCACAATGATAAGTGCCTGCCTGGGCAGAGAGAAAGGGATTAAAGACCTTGGGGTAAAGGCCTTGAAGTAAAGACCTTGTTTACCGGCTACTTCAACTAGATAATCAATGAACTGGTTATCCCCTCGTTTAAGCGAGTACCCCATCTGAAGCACTTTGACTAAGAGAGGATATTGGAGAACCATCTTAAATAATAGCTATACCTTTACACTGTAGAAAATACCATATAAATTCCCCTAAGCAACCAGACAGTTCACTAGTGCAGACAGAGTCAAAGGTTTATAGCAGTTATAGTTCAGACAGTTTAGACGGCATAGAAATGGACGCGAAATTGACTCATGAGGAGATTCAATAAAAACATGAACATGAAATCTCTCAAGTGCAAAATAGAATGTCTGATATTGACATGCAAATAAATCAGGAAGAATCTTGAGGAATAACGCGAGAGAACAGCTCCCTCCCCCCATCAGATACACTTACAGTGAGGGTCCTAGCAAAATACAGCAGGACCTTCTTGATGGTGCTACTGTTAGATTATATTTATGTGTCCACGCCAAATAGTGGCATCAAAACAAACCAAAAGGAATCGTATCCTCACATGGACAATAGAAAAACACCACAGTATGGTATATATATTTATACCACAGCGGGCACGGAGAACAAAGCATTAATTTTCACACCTCTTGTATACTGTGTAAAGCCTGTTATTACAGCTAGTGGTATAAAGTAGTTATAGGACTAGTACCAATCTGTAGGGGTATTCAGTGAAGGAGCCTATAAGGCTCCTTCTCTGTATTTCGCGTACAGATTGGTACACGTCCTATAACTAAAACATAATATGGGCAGCAAAACCCTACCTATGGCCAGAGTAGTCGATCTTACCAACCAGAACTATATGGTGAGCACGGGAACCCGGTTATCATCCATCATGTGAGATCAGAGAATAACCGCATAGCAAAGCAGTTATAACCCGATAATTTTGAAATGTCAACTCTTTATATGTTTCTAAACGTATAGAGGAGTTTAGGTTCTTTGTAGAGTCAGCCCATCCAACCCTGAACATCATGGTAGGCTTTTGTCGGGCCAGGGGGCATCCGCATCCTTAATGGGATAATCGCAAGAAAGCTAGCCTTTCAAGAGAGGTCAAAATTTATAAATTTACAAGAGGGAGAGCTCGACTTCATATGGTCTGTTTGTTTGTTGCACGAAGATTTTGACCTATCATCATAGCATCAGAGAGCAGTAATAGGCTCAGAGATACAGAAGCTAATGTTGGCAACACCCGAAAGAAGAATTCGCAAAATGCATCACTTTCTTGTCGGCAGGATGCCTGGCATTTGACAAACAAAGAAGTTATGCTATGCCAACATGCCAACCAGCTGTATTGAAAGCAAAAATCCAATGTTAAAAATACATATAATTATTTATGTGACTATATGTGAATCTTTAAGGCATAAGGGCCATTCTTCATGTCACATAAGACTGTAGGTATGTTTTATATTTAGGTATCTCTTCACCAGCATTTTTGCACCTACAGGAGCTTTTTCTTTTATCATTTAGCATTCAAAATTGTTTTTGTTTTGTTTGTTTTTCCCACAGGCAGGGGTACAGCCCAGTATACTGGGGCTTAGGGACTTGGTGCATTACTAAGTGCGTTTTAGTCTGCCATTGAGCCAATAGTGAATTGCACCGGTGCTGATATTAGGCATGGTTATCAATATAGACACAAATATATAGCTGGTTGATGACCATAGGTGCCCCTTACATTTGGGCTAATATAAGGCATGGTTAGCAATATTTACCTTATGCCAAATCATTGATTGATTGATTGATTTGTTTAAAGTCCCAGCGTATATAGACCCTGTGTGACTTCTCAGATTTGATCAGACTGATCCCTCACATCAACTTCAGATTAATTGATTGATTGATTGATTTGTTTAACGTCCCAGCGTATATAGACCCTGTGGGACTTCTCAGATTTGATCGGACAATAGGTCCTTTCCTTTCTCATTTAGATTTTGCATCAACTTCAGATACGCTGTTATGCAGCTACTGCTATCCGTGGCAAAACACAGAGGATTTACACCCGAGGTGATTGAACCACTGATTTCCATATTTGATGTGGACGATCAGGTCATAGTATGAATTAAGATATAAAGTAATACAGACTTTCCTTCGTCTTATGATATATCTGATGCTTATGGATTTGGATGCTTGATTACCGCAAAGCTAATGTCAGATAAGGTCTGAGGAAGGGAAGCCAAGCTGGGTTTAAGTCTCAGGGCTTTCTTGGCTGCATCGTCTGCAGCTTCGTCCCCTTCTATTACATGTATTGTATCACCAAAATTAAAAAGCAATGGGTGACAGTCCAATAGGTGTCAAAGTTGCGATTGGCCTTTGCAATAAGGGAAATGATTTCCTACCAAAGCACAACTTCTAAGGCAATCATAAAGAGGTGTTGAGGTTATGATTGCCTTAGAAGTTGTGCTTTGGTAGGAAATCATTTCCCTTATTGATGGGCAAGGAAGACTGCAAAGATGGGCGTCCATCAGTTGGATGAAAAGCAATATCAATAATGCTGTCCTGATGTGGGGGCTTGCATGCTAGGCCCCTCCCTCTGGGCTGGAGGTAGGGCCAATATGATGAGCTGCTCAGAGCTGGGAGAGCAGAGAAGAAGGAGAGCAGACCCTGTGTCAACATCTTGAACAAGTTGGAGGTGGTGTCAGTGGCTATGACGTTGTTTGGTGGCAGAGGTACCATTATGTTAGGCCAAAGAGAAGGAGAGCAGGCCCTGTGTGTAACATAGTGAACCAGTGTAAGAAATAGGAGAAGATTGGCTACTACTAGACTTGCTAAAAAATAAAGAACTTGGAATTGAAATACCCTCTCCGTAATCCAGTAGGATTTTATGAATTCTACACACAAGGAATAGTGATTTTATTCGCATATCACATTTGTGGCATCTATGTGCTGGATTAGTGCTGGATTACCTATATGCGCAATAGTCACAGAATGCACTGATCAGGTGCTGGCAACTCCTTAAAATGACTATGCCAGTGACTTTTGAACCTGTAGCCATTTTTCACCCTGGCTTATGAAGCCATTGTGGAAAATGACCCTGCTCTTAGATCATAGTAAGTGCCTTTTTTAATGGATTTTTCAGATATTTGCCTTCACTTTTCAATTGTGAAATCATCATAAATGGAAGGAGAACTTTATGTATTAGCAATTTAGTATTTCAAAATATCTCCCAATGATTTTTCTAAGTAGTATACTTAATACTTGCACCAGACATGGGAGAGAATAGCTCTCTATTCTCAGAAGAATGTAAATGTGACTGGTGTGCCAAATTTGTGACAGAAAAAAAGCACCCCATCAGTAGAACCACAATATAATCTAGTAAAATCCGGGAGAACTTTGGTACCAGAAGTATAGCAGCTGAGAAAACTGAATTTTAAATTATATTTGTATGTGTGTTCTTTACTAACACACCAGAAAGGCCTAGAGGGAGGTGTAGTCAATGGGGTTACATAATAAGCAGAGGGGTAAGGCAGCCCCAAAAATGAACCTGCCTTGAGCATTCACACCCTGGGAGGTGGGAGGGGTGGGGGGGGTGATGTGGAGGGAGCCATGGAGAGAAATGGCCCCGGCTTCATAAGTCTTTGCAGTGTCATTTCCTAGTCATTGCTTAGACCTGCTGATATACAGACTATGTATATATTGTGTAAGTGAACAGCATCCTCAGTAGAGGTCATGAACTTATGGCTATTATATTCCATAAAACTTTGAGGGATGTCCCATCAGACTCAAATAGGATGCCCCAAAGAACTTACTGTGATATGGTTATTTCATTTCTATAATATAGGTGCAATTAATTATATTCATATATTTCTGAACAGATGAACAATGACATGTGACCAAATGAACATTGGCAGATAAACAATGAACACTGAAATAGCAGCAGCTCAATGATGAACAATCAGTTAACAAACATTTGCAATATATTGTTATCAACACGCTAATAATGGGCTGATATAATAGATAGACGATGGATAGACGAGTGTACTGTTTGTGCAGCCAATTTTCTACATTCCGACTTTGGACAATAGTGGGGCAACATTCATGAGAAAGGTAGACATGAGTACCTATATAGAAGCCAGTCTACTTAACTGGTACCATTGGGTAGATGCCTTTAAGCGACTCAAGACAAGGGTATATAAGGATAAATCTCAAAGAAAAGTCTAAGTCTAGGAACATGACCCTCTGAGGTCAGGTCCAATTTATCTAGTGTAAAGTGGTTGGCAGTATAATACCGATAAGAGTCAAATTGGGGTAAACACGATCAAGGGGTGACTCAGGACCCTGGTTCTGTAGTGAGTGACAAGTCTTGACCCTGGCGTTGGGGTTTGACGTTGGGGTATAATGCAGTTGAGCTCCATGTATATAGATACAACTAATGGCCGAGCTCAGGCAGAGGCAGGAGGTAGGTGAAGCAGCCAACAATTCAGAGTCTCTCAAAGCAGGTTCAGGACACCACGATGGTAGGTAGCTGCGTCAGACAGGGAGTAAAATACCTTGGAATAAAGAGCTTGTTTACCCGCTACTTTAGCTCTCATGTTAAGTGAGTGGGATAATAAATGAACTGGTTTTCCCCTCATTTAAACAAGTACCCCATCTTTGACTAACAGAGCATTGGAGAACCATCTTAGATAATAGCTATACCTTTACACTTCATAAAATACTATATGAATTCCCCCAAGCAACCAGACAGTTCACTAGTGTAGACAGAGTCAAAGGTTTATAGCAGTTATAGTTCAGACAGCTTAGACAGCATAGAAATGGACGCGAAATTGACTCATGAGGAGATACAATAAAAACATGAACATGAAATCTCTCAAGTGCAAAATAGAATGTCTGATATTGACATGCAAATAAATCAGGAAGAATCTTGAGGAATAACGCGAGAGAACAGCCCCCCTGCTCCATCAGATACACTTACAGTGAGGGTCCTAGCAAAATACAGCAGGACCTTCTTGATGGTGCTACTGTTAGATTATATTGATGTGTCCACGCCAAATAGTGGCATCAAAACAAACCAAAAGGAATCGTATCCTCACATGGACAATAAAAAAACACCACAGTATGGTATATATATTTATACCACAGCGGGCACAGAGAACAAAGCATTAATTTTCACACCTCTTGTATACTGTTTACAGCCTGTTATTACAGCTAGTGGTATAAAGTAGTCATAGGACTAGCACCAATCTGTAGGGGTATTCAGTGAAGGAGCCTATAAGGCTCTTTCTCTGTATTTCGCGTACAGATTGGTACACGTCCTATAACTACTACATAATATGGGCAGCAAAACCCTACCTATGGCCAAAGTAGTCGATCTAACCAACCAGAACTATATGATGAGCATGGGAACCCGGTTATCATCCATCATGTGAGATCAGAGAATAACCGCATAGCAAAGCAGTTATAACCCGATAATTTTGAAATGTCAGCTCCTTATATGTGTCTAAACGTATTGAGGAGTTTAGGTTCTTTGTAGAGTCAGCCCATCCAAATAACCCTGAACATCACTACAGGCTATTGTAGGACCAGAGGGCATCCGCAGCCTTAATGGGATAATCGCGAGAAGGTTAGTCTTTCAAGAAAGATTAAAATTCATAAACCTATAAGAGGGAGAGCTCGACTTCATATGGTCTGTTTGTTTGTTGCACGAAGATTTGAAGATTTTGACCTTTCATCATAACATCAGAGAGCAGTTATAGGCTCAAAGAGCCAGAAACTAATGTGTTGGCAGCACCCGATAGGATGAGCCTTACTGGTTTCAAGGAAGAATACGCAAAATGCATCTCTTTCTTGTTGGCAGGATGCCTGGTACTTGACAAACGAAGAAGTTATGCTATGACGACATGCCAACCAGCAGCTGTATTGGAAGCAAAAATCCAATGTTGAAAATACATATAATTATGTATGTAACTATATATGAATTTTTAAGGCATAAGGGCCATTCTTCATGTCACATAAGACTGTAGGCATGTTTTATATTTAGGTATCTCTTCACCAGCATTTTTGCACCCACAGGAGCATTTTTTTTTATTATTTAGCATTTTTGTTTTTTTATTTTGTTTTTTCCCACAGGCAGGGGTACAGCCCAGTATACTGGGGCTTAGGGACTTGGTGCATTACTAAGTGCGTTTTAGTCTGCCATTGAGCCAATAGTGAATTGTACCGTGCTGATATTATGCATCGTTATCAATATAGACACAAATATATAGCTGGTTGATGACCCTAAGTGCCCCTTACATTTGGGCTACTATAAGGCATGGTTAGCAATATGCACCTTATGCCAAATCTTTGATGGGCAAGGAAGACTGCAAAGATTGACGTCCATCAGTTGGATGAAAAGCAATATCAATAATGCTGTAGCCATAGAGAAAGCGCCAACAAAATTCCTCCATGACAATAGACAGTTATGTCAATTTGAATGGCCATATAGAAGTTCAGGTCATGCCTTTATGAATCTGAATTCATGGTTCGAATAGATCCTACCTGAGCAGGCTGGCAGCTACCAGCACTGTCCAGTCCTATCCAGTCCTTCCCAGCCTCGTCCACCTTCTGAGTGGAATGGACTGGATGGATCTGGGTATATCCAGATATACTTATCCATATATAATATCATACAACATTGCTTAGGTATTCAACTCCCAGGCAGCCATGGTGCTACCAAGACATAAGTATGAATTGATGTGACCACAACAGGTATCTATAGTTTCCCATAGAAATGGTATTGTTTAGGACACTTGTATGCATTATGTATCTTTTGCTATCATAGGAATGCTCAACTCTCATTGTATTATTATTGTATTCATTTCATGACTTATTATGTACCAATTGTAATAAATATATTATCATCATAATCTAATGGAGTCCTCCGTTCATTTTAACTATTTTAACACTTGACACAGTCGATTTTAAAAGGAGCAAATGTCACCAAGAACTAACATCTCGAGATTGAATGGAGGAAAAGAAGATATAATGAACAACTCTATTATTTAGCCCTTTTACAGTACCATCACAAGGGCATCTTGACAGAAAAAGTGAATTATTTTGGAAACAAAGTATATACAACTTTAGAACAAAAACTGCTGGATATAATGCTAGAGGTAAAAGAGCGTGCAAGGAGAGTCAGTGGAAAACCATGGCACTACAAGTCAGATAGGCTCCTATGAAAAGGAATTACGCCAAGCTGTGCTTGAATCAAGGAGTAGCATCAATGATTATGAAGAACAGAACCATATTATGTTGAATCATATAAGTATGCATTCACCTATTAACAACCTGCGTCAACAACACTAATACCATAGCTGATAACTTAAGCACTAACACCAGCCCTATATGATGTGAGAATAAGCTATGCAGAATACAATTAGATATTTCCTCAGTTAAACACAGTTAAGATCATCCCTCTTAAGAATACTTCCTGCCAATATAGGCAATATGTCAAAGTTAGAGTTGGAGGGTGTCAGGACCTGCCTGAGGAAATAGGAACATTGACACAGCTTATATGGTCGTATAAGGACCAAGTAAGTTTTTTAAACATTGAAATGTGTCCACTAGATGAGCATGAAATAGACTTTCGAATCACTGGGAATAACAAGGTCAATTTAGGCACTCCAGAACATTCAAGTGCAGTATCCAAAAACAGCACTTAAAGTTTACAATTGCAAATATCCCTTTTTGTATATCTGATAGATCCCTGTAGGGTTAATTATATTAGTCCCATTGTTGAATATACTTCTCATGCCATGTGAATATTAGCATGCAAACACTGTCTTGTATATTAAATTGTAATAAATGTTATGTCTCATATTGAAGTGGAACCATCTTTTTGTACTTTTCTGGAAACAAAGGTAGATATAATAACCTTAGAACAAAAACTTTGATTACTGGATTTAACACTAGAGCTGAAAGAGCGCACAAGAAGAGACAGCGGAAAACCATGGCACTAGCCTATAAGTGGCACTATATGGCATCTCTGAAAAGGAAAACTTTAGAATTACACCAAGCTGTACTTGAATCAAAGAGAAGCATAAGTGATTATATAGAACAGGACCAGATGTCAAGGCATAATCTGATAAGTATACATTTACCTAACAACACTAATACCATTGCTCCACTAACATCGGCTCTATACGATTTGAGAATAAGAATGTAGTTAGATATTTCCTCTGTTAACTGAAGATGCCTTCTACTTCCTCACACAGTTAAGACCATCCCTCTTGAGAACACTTCCTGGCAATATAGATAGTATGTCAGAATTAGAGTTGGAGGATGTCAGAAATCCCCTGAGGAATTAGCTCTAACTGGTGTACCAGCCCTATGAAATTTGAAAATAATATGCAGAATATGATTAGATCTTTCCTCTGTTAACTGAAAGTGCCTTCTACTTCTTCACACAATTAGGATTTCAGAGACCATCCCTCTTGAACTCCCTCAGGGAATAGGGGCATTGACACAGCTTATATGGTCGTATAAGGACCAAGTAAGCTTTCTAAACATTGGAATGTGTCCGCTAGATGGACATTTAATGGACTTTCCAATCACTAGGGGTAACAAGACCATTCACTCTGGAACATCCGACTGCAGTAATAGTATAAGAGTGAGAGCAGGTTATGCCAAATGTATATTTAGGCAACCAACAGTTTGTTATGCGTAATTAGCAAAATGGCTGCTAGCCACAGATTCAGAGCCTCATCAGATCTTTTAAAGTTACACGTTACTCTTCGATGGAATACACAGTGAAAGAATAAACATGTGAAAGGACACTGAGAGTTGAATATAACTTTTGGATGTTTTATATCCAGCGTCAAAACTCGTCCTCTACTAAAAAATGCACCCTTGCATGGCTCTGACTTTTCAGGAATCCCAGCATAAATCATAATTGACGAACTATTGATAAATTATCAATTCACAATATACTATGATGTCAGATGGCACAGCTGTAGTGACAGGTGAGGAAGGTGGCGCACAGCGGCCTTCAGCTGCAGCTTTCTGGAACCACTCATCTAGTACTTCATTCAACTCGTCACCTATGATTTCACCCTCTTCAGCTTCGTCTCCTGTTAAGTCGATGACGACTGGGGAAGTGGGTCGAGCTGGAAGATCCCCGTTGTCAGCTTTGAAGTCAATGACATCAGACAGTGTGTGGAAAGTGAGGACATCTTTATTGTATGATCAAAACAACAGGCTGTGATCAGATTCAAACTGAGCAGCTCTGAGACAACATGTCCAGTGTAGCTTGTACACCTCTACCGATTTCACTGAGCACTAGAGACCGGCTGTCAGTTTGGGAGTTTATATCAGACGTCAAGAGTGGAGTAGAGACTGGTGAGGAAAAGCATTTGTTCAGATACTGTCCTGAAAAGCACGTCAGAGATAGTTACATACCTCCAAATCTAGATTTTCTAGTCCTTCTCTCAAGAAGTTCATAGCTAGTTCCACTAGGAAAGCTACTAAACCTCAAGTAGTGAGCAGCGTGTTACTATCAATGTCCAAGTTACAACACAGTGTAACATGACATAGTGTAGTAGCTTCAGCTATTAACTTTCAGAAATGCAGGATGAAACCTTACTTCAAAATTAATCAACTCGAATCACAGCAGATGGGAAATTCTGTGTTCATCTCTACTAGTATGGTAGAAGGTTTAATTAAACACACAGTATTAGCTCCTGACAAGATAACACTTGCAAAGTACTCTTCAGACCGGTTTCTGTATGAAAGAGCATACAAGACTGAGATTGGGTACAATGCCAAAGGTTGTTGTCACGTTGTAAAAGTAGTTGTACAACATTGCCAAAACCCTACTCTACTGTGTAAAGGAGTATTGTATGAACTCGTAACAGCTTTTCCTGACCATGCCTTCTCCCCTAATTGATGACAAAAACTCTTGACAACCGCTCTCTTAGTCACCTCAAAAAATAAAAAAGTGAAATAAAAAAAAGTATAGGTGTACTAAAAAATAACTCTGGTCTCTCATATATTGACTGCAAACTGTGAATCAGGAACTTTCTGTGCTGTTTAATATATAAACTGCTCCAGTATGCACTGGAATAAGAGACAAATGGAGACATATGATAAACCTTCCACCTAGCATCGGCTGGAACAGTGGGCATGGAGGAATTATTGACTGCTACGAATCAAACCCTATTGTATGCCTGCAGGAAGTTCCCCATCGGCATGGTCGGTGTGTGACGGGTGTAATACCAGGTGAAAAATTTGATTTGAAAAGGTTTAGTATACAACTGTTTACTGATAAAAAGGACAATTTCGCATATAAACTGAAGCAGAATACCTATCTTATACCTGTCAAGAACAATTCAAAAGTAACAGTACATTGCTTGGGTAAAGCAGAATAACAAATCAAATGAGACAGGGTTAGTTATGAGCTGACCACAGTTTGTATGATGGAGGCCCAGACCTGGAGACTTATCAGTGAATATGCCAGAGTGATTTATGTTACTTATCAGAGGGAGGCACCCACTGAGGACACAATCAGTCCAGAGTTTGAAATGCAAAAGTTGATCAACTTCAAAAAGCTAAAGGAACTGGTAGCTCAAGCACCCATTTTGGTTAAGGCTGGTGACACATCATCCCAAAAACTCTGGTCATAGGTTTTCAGTTGGATCCTCAAGGTTGATCATTGTAATAATTGTTTTTATAGTGACAGGTTGTTGTTACAAGAAGATGAGAAGGACAACATACACAAAATGTGAACAGGAAAATTACTGGATGGTTTCCCTCTCAGCAGGTCGAACCGTGTGCTAAATTTTCAACGGGCAGGGTAGGTTGTCAAGAGTGGCTTTGATCCATTGGATGAGGGGCAATACAAATAATGCAATAGCTGTGGAGGTAGGCCTCTGGGCCAAACAGCAGCCTTACTGGAGAGAAAGGTCCAATGTGGCATTAACACCAGAGGGGTAGGTTGAAAGTACTCCATATATATATATATATATATATATATATATATATATATATATATATATATATATATATCCTCACAGATCCATATCATGTCAGTGTTAATAACTGAGGAAATCATGAAGGTTGCTGGGGATCAGCCTAGGCAGCTAGGCTTGGGGCAGTGTGAGAGGAGATCGCTAGAGTGATCTTCTTGTTGACAGGCCGTACCTTGTGCCGCATATTTGATGGGCAGTGTAGGCTGCCCAGATGGGCCTCCATCAACTGGATGAAAAGCAACATTGATAACTCCATATAGCTATTGAAGTGTGCCTATGGGCCCAGCAGCAGCCCTATTGGAAGCAAAACTCCAGTGTGGCATTAGCACCAGAGGGATAAGTTGGGGGCAGTAAGGAAGGATTTACGATACCTTATATTAAATAGAATCTACTATTGACACTAAGGGGTGGAGAAAAGAAAAGAAAAGGAAAGACAACGCATTGACAGATTATATGTACAAATGCATTCATGTAGCACCCAGGACAACAGGTAGAGACAACACCGTTAGGGGGGAGCACAATACCCCACAACCAGATTTTTCTTAAAGAACCAGCTCAGCTGTAGAGGATAGAAAATACTGATAAACTATGCTACACAATGTAGAGTGTATGGAGCCATCGTGGATACTGATACCCAATTGTGTGATTAGTGAGTGACTATGACATCATTTGAGGTTGGACCAATCAAACCAACTGTGTCGGTTGGCGTGCGGCATTAGGCGACGACACAGCATCCCCCCTGGGGTGGAACCAATGCACTAAACTGCAGACTCACAATCGCCCCCTACCAGTAGCAGCGGACACTGAAGGGGGGTGAGCAAATACTAACCACTATACGCATGTTAATCCCTGATCAACATAGTCCTAAAATTGAAAGAGAGTACTCTGGAAGCTCTGTGTTCATATCTACTGGTATGGTGGAAGGGTTGATTAAACACACTAAGTTAGCTCGGGACACCTACCCCAGAGCGGCTGACGGCACGGGAGGAGTAGGTAGCTGGAGTGACTCACATGTATAGGGTATGGGCAGGCATACGCACAGGAGACAGATGGAGTTGTACTACCACTGATTAAACGATCATGAACCAAAAGACTTAGTTCTGTATAAAAGGTTGTACAAACCTGAAATAGGGCACAAAGCAGAAGATTGTTGTAACCTTTTGAAAGTAGTTTTACAACGTTGTCACAACTCAATACTCAAAAAGGAATATTGTATGAGCTGACCACAGCCTTCCCTGAGAAGTTAACATGATAGTGGTTATTTAATCTGATTTAGATTCATGAGTATTCTCTTTTCCCATCAAGGGCATTATCACTAAGGCCATATTGTGGTCTGCAGAATCAGGTTTTAAGTATCTGAGGCCTTGAGGTAATCTGTCAACATTAATATATTTTGGAGGATGTCACCACCCAGCCTACTGCAGGCAACACCGGGCATTGACAAAAACACCAGACAGTATCAGGGAATAGTGATAGGCATCTCATTTATTGATGCTGGATACACATCACCAGTCATGCAAATGCTTTTACATTGGTAAGGCATACATACAGAATTAAACTAGCGAACCATGGCAGGCTGTCAGAATGACCAGTCCTCTGCCGCTAAAAGGTGTTAGCGCTAAAGAGACTGCCATGGTGATCAACGGTGAAGCTTCAGTCATCACAGACAGCTACCCAGGTATTGTGGTGGGTGACAGCAGTGGAAAAGAAGACTGTGCCTCAATACACTGTGCTAATAGGATCAATATGTTATGTCAATAGGATCAATACACTGTGCCATAGGATAAGTTTATACCAGGGTAGACTGCCTGAGAATATAGGTAATCTGTCAGCATTAGGGGAAGAGCGTGTCAACTCTAGAGTAAGGACACATTTCTGCTGAAACTTAACATCATCGCAGTTACCCAACACACTCAAAAAAGGCAGCGTCATTGTCGCTAAAACCACTCTCATATGAAAGTCAGACACTGCCTGACTTTCATGTGAGACCGGTTTTAGCAATAATGACGCTGACTTTTCTGAGTGTGAAGCCAATTCATGCGCCTTCTTTTTTACCAGGGTAACACCACCCAGAGCATACTATGGGCAAAAGCAGATCTTAACTGCCTGGGATTATAGGTAGTCTGTCAACATTAATAGAAGTCGGAGGATGTCTCTGTTTATACATACAGATATCATGCATAGTGCAAACCTTGTGATTGCAGATTTTCTGCTATCACACAATAGCTTCCCAACAGTATAGGTAACCTTACATTATTTAGGTAAGAACATGTCTGCTACTGAGTAAGACATACATACCGTATCGAGCTAGGTAACCATGAATCAAGATGTTATGTGCCATAGGATCAGTACTTTAAAACTGGTGGCACCTGGCCTTCTGCAGATTACACCAGGGCGGACTGCCTGAGAATATAGGTAATCTGTCAGCATTAGGGTAAGAGCGTGTCAGCTCCAAAGTAAGTACAGGTTCCCTCTGAGAGGTTAACATCATTGTCAATGTGGTTATCCAAGCTGATTTAGACTTATGAGTATTCTCTTTTACCATCAAGGGTAGTAAACCCCAGAGTATACTGTAGGAAAAGTCAGGCCATGACTATCTGAGGCTATAGGTAGTCTGTCAACATTAATAGAGGTTGGTGGATGTCACCACCCAGCTTACTGCAGGTAACACCAGGCTTTGACAAAATACCTTCTGCACATAGCACTATGTGTGGACTTCCTGGGATTATAGGTAACATATCAGCAGTACAGTGAAAGTATGTCGGCTCCTGAGAATTTAACATGATTATGATTTCAGAGATTTCCCTCTTGAGAATAGTGCCTGATAACATAGGCAGCATGTCAGAGTTACAGTTGCAGAATATTAGGACCTCACTGAGGGAATAGGAGTATTGACACAGCTTATGTGGTCTTATAAGGACCAAGTAAGTTTTTAAACATTGAAGTTTTTTGAAACTTTTGGACAATCCACTGCAGTATCCAGAAATAAAATACAGGTTCCAATTGGATCATTCCTTTTTGAAAGGAGGTAGCGGTAGTACTTGTATAGCGCAGATGATGAGGCACAATTTAATAATAATATGATTGTTTGGGAATTCCAAACAACCCTGAAGGGAGGAGAACTTCCGTACAACGCCCAGTTCTATAGTTTCCAGTGTCTATTGTATGCATCTGTAGTTCATCATAGAGATCAATGAATATAATTCCCAGTATATAGATACAGATTTCTGCAATTCAGTGATGAAAATCTTTTAGCAGCAGCCAATCATCAAGGGTGCTTTTAGAAGTGACCCCTGGCAGTACCAGGCAATAGCTACCTGACACTATAGGTAACCTGACAGTATTGAGATAAGAACAAGGTCTGCATAAATTCTGTGACGCATAGACCAAATCACATGATTAAAACCTACCCGGTGAACAGGAGAAGGACAGACAGGTACACCCTCAGAAAAGTGAGAGTCATTGTCGCTAAAACTACCCTCACCTGAGTGCCTGACCCCCAGGTGAGGGTATAGTTTTAGCGACAATGACTCTCACTTTTCTGTGTGTGTAGCTGTGGAGACAGCGGTCAACACCAATGGCCCCTGTCAGAGTGCTCTATTCTACCTCATCATGTCTGGGAGCTAGATGGCAAGGTTTGCCCCAAGATTTGTGCTCAGAGGTAGACATGATTGCCAGGTGGTAGTGAAAATACATCAAAACATTGCCATAGAGAAAGACCCTCTGGCAGAGCTGAGTGTTCTTGAGATTCTTGCAGAGAAACCTCACCGTAACACCCATCCTGCAGGCGCTCTGGGGTGAGGACGATAGCTACAATTAGTCTAAGACTGGGTGTCGAAAGATCCCGGTTACAGAGTGAGACAGAGAAGGTGGCTGTGTCTCATGACCTTGGGCCAATGTTTTCGTCTCTGACTGGGTGCCAGCTCTGACCGGGTGCCAGCTCTGACCGGCCTGGATCAAAACGGGTTATTTAGGGCAGATATAGATAGAATTTGGCTGAAAAGGTTAATGGATGTTGAACCCTTTAGACTAGTAATTAGTTGCCAATTTTAATCGTCATCTGCCCTAAATAACCTGTTTTTATTCAGGCCGGTCAGAGCTGGCACCCGGTCAGAGCTGGCACCCGGTCAGAGCTGGCACCCAGTCAGAGACAAAGACATTGGCCCAAGGTCATGAGACACAGCCAGGTACCCTAAGAGCTGTGTCCTACCACACAGCTGAAGGGCCAACATGCAGATCCCTTCATCAAGGTGACCATTGGCTAGAGGCTCTATTGCATTACAATGTATATGCAGAGGCAGAATTGACTTTCGAGATGAATATATAGAGTATATTGAGGCAAGAACAATGTCATGTCTACAACTGTGTAAGTCACACATCGAGTATTGAAATACTCACTTAACCGTGGCAAGGTGTTTGCTGCCTGACAGTATCAGTGACCTAAGATTGTTACATTACATGAGGAATGAGTAAGTATAGAAGTGAAGGGGAACCATCTTTTATCTATAGCACTCTCTAGGAGCAATGTAACTAAGGGGGAATGAGAGCCTCTCAGATTGAGGAGACATCATAGACTTCCCCAACTGACATCCCCAACTGACAGCACCAAAGTCTTTGATGTAGCTTGATGAGTTCAGCTCAGCTCTCAGCGCTGACCAATACCCAGCATACAAGTTGAGAGATAACAATGGACAATTAATACAATGCCGTTAACGGACCAGTCTGGCCCTTGGTCATGATGTAGCAGAGTCTGCCTCTGGTGTAGGCATTTGATCTTATGATCTCAATGATTTCAATACAGTTCGACCTCATCTTCAGGGAAGGCTGAGACCACCAGACATTAGGAGAAGCTAGACAAATGAAGTTCAAATCAATGCGCCCATTGCAACCAGGAGGCATGATGGGACTGGGAGCTGACGTAGCTGACGGGGCTACCTGGGGTACCATCTTCCCTAGGATCATGTAGAAAAGTTGGAATGTTTCCCTTTAGGAAATTGTCAAAAGATTGTCTTCATGAAGGAGGCACAACGCATAGTCGGATATATCAACTACCTCTCAAAGGCCATAATACCAGCTCGCCTTTTATGGGAAGAATACTGGACACCATCAGAGAAAAACAGAGGGATCGTAATTCTGGACTCCCATGTTATCCGAGGTAAAACATCTCGTGAAATTGCAGATTAAACTTTTATCTCTGATTTTCAACTTCATCGCTTCATTCTTGTGGATTGGTAAAGTACTCCAACATTAAAAGCAGAAAATTAGAGAATTTCCTCTACATAATTTCAGTTAAGATCAATGTCCACACATACACACACAAACTTACCAGAAAATACAAATCACTATATCCACATAAAACAGAAAACCGTGGATGAATGTACATAAACTTCCTGACAATATAGGTAATCTGTCAGCATTAGGTTACGAGCATGTTAGCTCCTGGGTAAGTCTTACACACAACACTAAACTACCTTACCAAGGCTGCCTAAATGAACAGTGAGTTCTCTGCAGCTAAAAGGAGTTGGGAACATTGTGTCTCAAAACACTGTGTCAATAAGAGCAATATGTTATGTCAATAGGATCAATACACTGTGCCATTTGATCAATACTCTGAACACTGGTGGCACTTGTAAGATCAGGGCAGACTGCCTGAGACTATAGGTAATCTGTCAGCATTAAGCTACGAGCATGTTAGCTCCTGGGTGAGTCTTACACATATTAAACTACCTTATCAAGGCTACCTAAATGAGTCATGTTTAGCTTCAATGTTTGGAAATGTTGTGCCAACAGCATCTGGGTATGCAGCTAATGTCCGGTCCGGTATACTGTATGTAACACCAGGCATGGGCTACCTGAGATTATAGGCAATCTGTCAGCATTATTAAAGGTAGGACAGCAGCCATGGGCTACCTGAGATTATAGGCAATCTGTCAGCATTATTAAAGGTAGGGCAGCAGCCAAGGGCTACATGAGAGTATGGGTAATCTGTCAAAGTTATCAAAGGTAATACTACTTCATCAATTGGAGATATCCAGCGAGGACCTCATGATTTAAAGGCATGAATTCTTACATGCAGATGCCTATAGTGGACAATAAACGCAGGAATCTTTGCAGTCATGCAAATGCTCTTAGATGTAGCCAATCATCACTGGTGCTTTAAGTAATCACTAGGCAGCACCAGGCAATCGCTACCTGACAGTATAAGGAACCTGACAGTATTAAGGTAAGAACAATGTCATGTCTGCTACTGAGTAAGGCATTCAAACAGTATTGAAGGACCTAACCATGGCAGGGCGTTTGCAGTCATTTCCAGTTAAAAGAGTTAGGAACATAGATACTATGATGGATGTTAGGCTAATAGGATTAGTTCACTGTGATCAATACTCTCAACACCCCTTACACCAGGCCCTCTGTGGATAGCACTAGGTGTTGACTTTGAGATTATAGGTAACATACATGCGAGCATTATGGTAAAAGCATGTCACCTCTTGGGTTGTTATCATGAATAGGGTTGGTGGTAACGAGTTGTCTGAACAATAGTACTTCATTGCTTCATACACCTTCATCGTTGTGGTTTGGTAAAGTACTCCAACATCAAAAGTAGAGAGTGAGTGAATATCCTTCTTCATTTCAGTTAAGATCAATGTATACATATACACACAAAAATTTACCAGAGCATACATATTACTATTGTCCACAGGGGAAAATCGTGGATAGATCAACAATTGTATCTCGACAACATAAGGGTACGTGCATGGCAGCTCCTGGGTAAGTCTTACACACCATATTAAACTACCTAACCAAGGCTGTCTAAATGAACAGTGAGTAATGTTTAGTTTCAATGTTTGGAAACGTTGTGCCAAGAGCATCTGGGTATGCAGCTAATGTCCGGTATACTGTATGTAACATCAGGTATGGGCTACCTGAGAGTATAGGCAATCTGTCAGCATTATTAAAGGTAGGACAAGCCATGGGCTACTTGAGAGTATAGGCAATCTGTCAGCATTATTAAAGGTAGGACAAGCCATGGGCTACTTGAGAGTATAGGCAATCTGTCAGCATTATTAAAGGTAGGACAAGCCATGGGCTACTTGAGAGTATAGGCAATCTGTCAGCATTAATAAAGGTAGGGCAGCAGCCATGGGCTACTTGAGAGTATAGGTAATCTGTCAGCATTATTAAAGGTAGGACAAGCCATGGGCTACTTGAGAGTATAGGCAATCTGTCAGCATTATTAAAGGTAGGGCAGCAGCCATGGGCTACCTGAGAGTATAGGCAATCTGTCAGCATTATTAAAGGTAGGGCAGCAGCCATGGGCCACCTGAGAGTATAGGCAATCTGTCAGTATTATTAAAGGTAGGACAGCAGCCATGGGCTACATGAGAGTATAGGCAATCTGTCAGCATTATTAAAGGTAGGACAGCAGCCATGGGCTACCTGAGAGTATAGGCAATCTGTCAGCATTATTAAAGGTAGGACAGCAGCCATGGGCTACCTGAGAGTATAGGCAATCTGTCAGCATTATTAAAGGTAGGACAGCAGCCATGGGCTACATGAGAGTATAGGCAATCTGTCAGCATTATTAAAGGTAGGACAGCAGCCATGGTTTACATAAGAGTATAGGCAATCTGTCATCGGATGGGCCAGAAAGTACCTAATAAAAATGGGCCACAAAATGCAACACATGCATACTCTTGTTACATACAAAATGTATATCTATTTAATAATGGTAACGAAATAGCTTGTACACTAATACTCCACTATTCTTGATAATATTATTATTTCCCTCAGCCCGGTCAAAGACGTCACTTTATATATAACTTTGAGTTTAAACTGCTGCACTGTGCAAAGTAATATGCAACAAGGATTGGCACAAACTATTTTACATTGTACAGATATATAGAATATCAAAAAAGAATTTAAATTTAAAAAAATTTAATATAAAGCTACCTGGTCAGAGACTACACCCAGTCAAAGACTACACCGGTCAAAGACTACACCAGGTCAAAGACTCATGAGACACAGCCTCAAGGATACTCAACTTACTTTGAGCCAACCTGCTTCAAGGATAGTTTTGTCAGGTAGCGAATACTATCAATCATATATCATTTTGTCGAATATATATATTATAAAATTCCTAATGTACAATATTTATAGCAATCAAGTATAACTAAGATCTATCCAATCGTGGGGAGAGAGAGTATTGTTTATGCCCACTTGCAATGCATACGCAGATAACAACCCCAGGGGAGTATAACTAGATACCATAGTGCAAGAGTCTCAGACAGGGGAGCGGCAGCAGTGATAGCACACTGGCCACATCATCACAAGCATGAGGAGGACCAATTATGTAGGAGAGTATTTAGCATGTTTTAGTCTAAAATTGTATTATTCTATATTATGTATGTTGATATCATTGTGCATCATTACTCTGTATAATTGAACATGAGAATAGGATTTGAATGGACATTCAAGTTAGTATAGGGATGGAGAGAGTAACTTCGGACAAATCTATATTGAAATAAAGATTATAATAATTATACAAGATGTGTTCAACCTTTCTTTATCCTAATGTCAGAAGGTATATCAACCGGCTGACAGTTTTCATTCAATATCATCTAAGCATATCACACTTTAATATATATTTAAAACATAGATCACATCTATCAAACGCAAGTTTACTATTGTTCATGCATGCATTTGAGAATAATATAAACGTCCTCTTTTAAAAATCAAAGACTCCATCCGTTTTTAAAAAGAGATTTTATTTATGGACTCGCGAACATATTGGTGCTCCAACTCCTAGCAGCACCTGGTGATAAGCAGAAAAGAGGCCCAAGATCAGTTAAACCTGCGTCACGACAATGGCACGTGGCCTGGTTGAGGTGATACCCAGTGGGCACAGAACATTGAATCAACATTGATAAATGGTTGTCAATGTTGAATCAATGCTGAATCAACATTGATTTAACGTTGAACTGAATTTTGTGCCCATTGGGTATACAATAATACACGGTGACGGGGAGGGACTAAAGGTTGGAGGAGCAGCACATTGTGACCTGGCTGGTACTCACCTAGTCCGCCCACCGTGCCCTACATACAGACCCCACTAGAGCTGCTCATATCTTACAGCCGGCACTTAGCACAGACATCTTTATACCAGTTACCACGGTAACGGGTTATCCACTTTAGACACTCAAGAAAGTGTACAAACTGACAAGAGTTAGACGGGCCGAAAGGGACTATTTAAGAAGAGTACATTGCTTCTTGATCAGGAAAGAAGCCATTACAGTAAAGTACCTGTGGTGTATGTGGGAAGAAATTCAGTGATAAAGAAAGTAGAGACTGAGGCAAGTCTAACTTCTTCTGCAGGGTAGGCACAACTGACTAGTTTGCCGGGCTTTTATTGACTTCCGGTTTCGTAAGGTATCACAATGCTATTTTCGATATATTTTCGATATACATTACAGTACCATAGGGCACACCACAATAAGATGTATATAAAGAATGTATAGACTATAGGCCGACATGTAATGTTACTATCAAACGAAACGGAATTGAACAATACATCGTCTGTAGCTGGTACATATTATCTAAATGTCTCCATTCAAATAGGTAGGACGGAGGATAGCAGAAGCCCCAATGCACGGCCCCTCGGGACTGTACCGAAATTCAAAGAGAGTAGTAGCCTAGATAAGAAGCAAACTTATGTGGACCTTTTTCAAAGGGCTATCTAGAGCCACTCACGACTGAGTAGGAGTTTGGATAAACAAACGGGAGCAACTCGCCTCGTGTCCCAGTTTCCTACTAGTGTAACCATGGGAACTGTATGGTGTGGCCTCCTAAAACATAGCGTCCCGCCATGTCTGCATATATTATCTGTGCACCGGTACATGATATTTGTGTCCTATTGCGTTAACCCTTAAATGACCGCATACCCGAGTTCTGTGCTGCGCCCTCTGTCGTCATGATGCACGCCAGGGCTGCATGCATCATGAATTGAATTTAAATTTTGGATGTTTGAAGTTTCTATGCTGGCACTTTTTTACATGGTTTTATCAAAAGTGGACATGCCGACAAATGTAGAGGGCAAACACATTAACGAGTGTAAAAGTAATATGCTGAGTCTATAACGGATCAATAGCTGAATTCTAAGCTTATTGAGGGAATGAGATCAAATAGAATAGGTAGAACATGAAGTTTGACTATTGAATATTCTGGCTCATTTTAATAAGACTAATTTTGAGCCTTAGTTCATCAGACACGCTCATTTTAGAACACTATGCGAACCTTAACGGTAAACCAACACCAATGCCATTGGAATTAAAATACAGGCTTGCCAGATACGACCACTGTCTACTAATTGTCCCAGGGTTTACAGAAAGACACCCATATGGAAATAAATAACTTGAATCAAAAAGAGGGACTATAAGTTGAAAGAACTCATGACGTCGATTTATCTGGAGGTTTTAATCCGGACACCAGGATTAATTCACTGTGCTGACCCATATAAAGCTTTGAGTTGCGGATAACAGCGACATCCCACTCCCCAATCCGTTTTCAATATTATGGATCCGCCACTACCACAGAGATTTCACATGGAATAGAGATTCCTTCCCAAAATGACACACTGCACACGCTAGGCCATTGGGCAGCGGTTTAACCAGACCTAATACAATACAAGCCCACAGATAGCGCCTCGTAGCCCACTAATAAGGTATCTCACCTCTCCCTGGTGCTGGGTGTAGTCTGGGTGGGTGTCTCCTGTGCTGCTCTGTGTCCGGGCTACACACGGATGGGGAGGTGTGTCCGGCACGGCGCCCTGCCGCCAACTGAGTGCGGGTTACTGAATGGTGCCAGGGGGAAGGTCTACCAGGGGGATATACTACACCGTGGGCTGCTATAAGCTGTACCTGGCACCGCTGTATATAATGAATAACTAAATAGTGCCACATCAGTATTGGGTCCTCTAATTGAAATTAAGGATGTCATTGTCTCTTTTCTCTTTATAGTCTGCAGAATCTTGAACCCCACTATTGATTGGTCTAGACAAGTACCCGGTGAGCACTTCATTTCACAAGGACGAGCAGGAAACAATTAGGAAAGCCTTTGATACAGTCTATCATGGAAGGTTATTAGACAAACTAAGTTATCTAGGTCTTAATACCACTGCCTCGAAATGGTTCCAAAGCTACTTTGAAATATAAAACATAGCACAATGGCAAATAATGTTTGCTCTTTTGAATCAGATGTAAATTATGGGTTCCTCAAGGATCCATCCTTGGTCCCCTGCTCTTTTCATATTAGTAGCCTTGCAGACGTTCCTCATAATTCTAGAATGCTGCTCTATGCTGATGCTGCTGTCCTGATGACAGACGGTGGAAGCTCCCGTGAATAAGGACTGATTGCCCAGCCAGACCTATAGACTAATGCAGCAAAAAAAGGTGACTTTTCAGAAAAGTTGCCAATAAAGTTTTGAACATTTCTGAAGTGTGACCAACAAATCCAGGAATATAACCTCAAAATCCTGCATTGTAATGTACACTATTTGAAAGATAGTTGTCCTGTGAATCTCCTGATATGAGATGTTTGCGAATATAGCCATTATAGACAATGTTGCATGCAAGGTCACAGTGGTGGTTACAATAGACGATCGTTCATGAGTATAGCGAGTTTCACTATCAAAGTTTCACGCGGCTTCTCTTGTGTTTATTCTATGTCCTTATTAACAATATTTGTCAGAATCTCACTTAATTGATCTAGAAAAAATATTTTATAATGGTCAGATCAGTTATGATGATGCGACAGGCCGTGAAATATGGGCGAGGGCTTTTTCAGGTTGTGAAAAATTGGGTCCTTTGGTTAAATCAGTCTGGCTGCAGTATTCACCATGTAATAAATGTAAGGTCATGGGGGTGGCTGTAAGTACCACAAATAGCACGGGGCCAAGGCCTAGTGTAGGTGAGAGCACGGCACCCTGAGATGTACATTCAGCTGTCCGTCAAGTAGTTAGTTTACACTTGACTGCTTACACTGCTTTGACCCTTGTGTATAACAGACATCATGTGTAGGCGGGACAAGAGGTGCCGGTCGGACATGTATCGTGTTTGACATACTTAAAAAGACCATGTCTGCTATAAGTTATCATTGCACCCAACTTTCTAAAATAAACACACTCGCCCACAACGTAAATATATGGGCGATTTAAAATGATTTGCTATGAGAGATTAATACCATATCCCAGTAGACACATATATTTTTAATTAATTACAGATGTTAATATCATGTGATATCTTATTAACGATGCTCAATATCATAATATGATTTAGATTGAATAAACTAAGTATGATCCGTTCTTGTATAGAAAAATGACATATACATAGGTCTACAAGGCTCTTCATTATTCATTATTCAAGGCTATTCACCACTGCATTAATGTGCTCGGCGTCAGACTTTATCATTTCCTTAGTACAGCCTTGGTGAGTAGCTCGTCAAGGTTACATTCATTCATGTACCATGCCCACCCTTCGAGTAAATGCCAAGCTCATCGTGTTGGCATGATGCTGAATGAGTGCACAAGACAAGACACTTTAGTGCGTACATCAGCTGCAGGGGCGGATTTAGGGGGGGGGGCGGACCCGGCGTGCGCCCCCCCTATTTTTCTGTATATTTTAATTTGGCAATTTCCAATACCCCCAGTACATTGCCTATTTCACGCCCCCCCTTTTCCAAAATCCTGGATCCGCCCCTGAGCTGTCCACTTTGCGAAACCTCTGGGAATCCCACTGTGTATTTACTCGACACTCGGTGCCAGCCTCCCCCCCCCCACACACACACACCAACTCTGAGGCACTGGGAAATCCCGGCTTTCACTTCCAGGTTACAGGACCTTCGTGTAGACAGTTTCCTGAACTGTAGTGATCGGCGGGTCCTCCCCTTGGCCAGGTCAACTACTGTTAGTTAAACAAACTAGACCTTCATGTAGGTGCTTTGGTAGATACTCCCTAGAGAGTCAGTTAAATATGTTCCTTTTGAAAACAACAATTATTTAGAACATCTGTTCTGTAATGATCTTTAGAATGAGATATCATGAGCTAAAAAGAAATCTAATAGTTTTGTTGGAATTGCTTTTCGAACATTAGTTCATATTATTGACTGGAAATGGTGAATTGTAAAATTTAACAATGATTATTTTTCATAAAAATGTTATTCTTGTATTCCAAATAGAGAATGTTAGCATCAAAGATGGAATAATTAGGTAATATACCAAAGTAATATGATCCAGAGATATAAGAAAAGATCAATAGAACATCAGAACATCAGAACCTCTAAGCCACTATAACATTTGTCTCTAAAACACCTCCTTCGAGTTCTAACAGCATCCGCTGCGTTTAGCCCATGAAACTCTGGGGAATTCCATGTTTACATTAGGTGGTGTAGTCCTATCTGGGTGGCTCTCTAACTGCTCGTGAGTGAATGGCATGTGGTATGGCTGTATATCTAGCACTCCTCTGTTTTATCGTGCCTGTGGCCATTTGAGCAAGGATTATATAGGATTCTTGATTTGAGGGCCACATACTGATTCAAGGCTTCATATTCCTTTGTCGTCATGATGTATTATAGTGATAGTACTGGCACTGTCGGGGCAGATCCAAGATTTTGGAAAAGGAAAAAAAGGGTGGGGTATTGTTTAAAGGATCCCTGAAAAATTGACATTAAACATTCTAGGCCAAAAAGGGCGGGTCAGCCTCTTGTAAATCCGCGCCTGCACTAGATTTGTGCCTCGTGCATTAGTACTGTAGAGTCAGCATGATCCAATAATGGCGAGTTACTTTCCAGGTCGGTTCAACAGATTGTACATTGTTCTTAAAGGGTTAACACGACATGACACAGACACCATATAGCGATAGACGTGTCCCAGTCAGCATTAGCGGGGGCTGACACATTTTGTTATGGTATTTTAATGTCGCACTTTTGTGTGATAGGATTGCATATAGCGGTTGAATCAGCATTGTATACTGTGACATTGGAACCTGACTTAGGCCAGCCATTAACAACTCGCCCGACCCTTGACTCCCACCAAAAGTAAATGACGATATGCCAACTTAACTTGAATTGTTGACTATTTGAAATATCAACACATAGATGCTTGTGCACATACATAATTAGGCATGAGACCTTAGATACCATTTAGTGTAGAGTTTGTGAGGTTAGAATATAGTGGGGTATGAATTTGGGGTCTAAGTTGTAGTGTAACAATAGCATATGTCAGCATTGTTCCAACAAGCTGCAAGAAAATGGATGAAACTTTTTTAGCAAAAATGTATAAGACTAATTGTATATCAGCAAAGCAATTTGCTTGTATATACTTAGTTTACTATGAATTTTTGACATAATGAATCCATAGACAGTGAAATACAATGTCTTACTCGAACTAATCTTTATTCACTTCATTTCACGTCAGTTTCATTGTTATGGTGGGGGGGATGCTTTAACAATGAGATGAATATATAATTTTACACAGACACTTATTTTACTTGGAAATCATCAATTTCCAGAAGGTGTCTTCTGAACCGGCTTCTGAAGTATTATTCTAGCAATATTCTTCTACAGAACAGAAATGATACATACGGTAGGACATGACCTTTTGTCTATAAGAAAAAATCTTGCGAACGAGAATCCAAAAGTGTCCATCTGTAGCTGTTGGAGGAAGAGTTGAACTTGTGAAAGGTTATTCAAATATGAGTTTTAAAGGATTTTCATGTGGTTTAAAATGGGCAATATGTCTTGAAGTGTTGATGCAACGTGTGCTTTCGGAGTCCCAGTAACTCATCAGTGCTTCTCTTTTTTTTAAGAACAAATTTAATTCATATTGCTTAAAATTTGATACAACTTTGTGTCAGGTGGTTGTTTATCCGTGGTGTCTGACTACGTGAAATAACGTCTACAATTTGATGATACCATGAGTACTGACTTGTGACCAGTGGTGACACAATCTGCAAAAAAGGCCCTTGGTGCAGTGTGACTAAGGTCTCTTTCTGCAATGCATGTCACACTGATGTTGGATAAAACCCAAAAATAAATTTCAAAAGTACATGCCTACCAACAAAGTGATGAAGTGTCCTGTCAGTAAAGGGTTGATACACTCATACTGATACAGGACAAGCAATAAAACAACCCCTCGGGGTCGGTATGATATTTGGATACAGCACTGGTGAGTTACTCTCTGGTTTCAGGGCTATATTCATGCATCATGGCGATAAAGGGCATTATAGATTGAAGCATGATGCGGCCCTACAATGGTTAAGAGCTGAGCCTACCTGTTGAAGGGAAGCTGCATCAAGTGAGGCAAAACTCAGGTTCAGGACTGCGGACTGCAGGGCATTTAACCTGGAGCAATATTCGAAGGCCCTATCATGTCAGCTATATGATAGCTACACGTGGGTGTTCATTTATATTTTGTACAGTGTAGAAAATGCTATCTTATTTTGACTTGAAACGGGGAATGTGTACGCTGTTTTGATACCTTTGACTGAGTTATCTAACCGATTAACACTGGACTGAATTCAGCTCAGCCTTCCTCCTTGTGGAATGTGGCCCGACATTCAAGTCTTCAAACCACTGAGTTATCTGACTGAAACTTGTAGACCTACTGCTGTGTTACTTTTTTTTTAAAGTGTTTTATTGGGTAAAAGATATCAAATACAAAAGTAGATGAATCATCCTAGCTTAGGCGCATTGCCTTTCTTCCGCTAGGTCCCCTTTCATTCAATATTGTATCACAGATTCAGTATACATATGGTTATGGCGTCACATTATATTAAAGTTTACAGAAGATGAGCAGACACAGGGTACATTATTTATCACAGTCAGTGAGATTAAGATCGTAATGATGAGATGTGATGAGATGAGGGGGGTGTATTTGTTGTACAAAGTGGGGGGCATTCTACATATATACATGTTAAAGTATCCTTACATAAAACAGTGAGGGTAGTCTCTCTTTATAACAATTTTAAACTCAGCCAGGCTTTCTATGGTAGTATAACAGGGTTTCAACAGGTTCCAGCGAATTATGGCTCTGCAAAAGCAGCTTCTCAACACGATTGGTTTTAAAGACCGAGGGACTTTTAACCTTATGCCTTGGTTGTGTCTTGTGGGTAGGTTTCTGTTATCAACTAGTTTATGTTGACTTTTAAGAGTGTAAGCATAAAATAAGAGATGAATGTCTCTCCTGATATTAAGGAACATACATTTGCTATTTTCATGTAGTTGTACAGTATTATAAAGAGGATTTGCCTCTAATTTAACTCTGTATACAGTCCTCAGAGCCTTATTTTGCAAGTATTGTAATTCATTAGTTTCTCCTACGTTACCCCTATCCCATACGTAATCGACATAATCAAAGGATGGCAGGGTCATAGTCTTATACATTGTTAGGGCTGTAGGCGTATCGATATACATTCTGGCTCTGGCTGATTGAATAACTTTGTTCCTGATATTATTAACAGTATTAGCTCTATGCTGTACAAATTTCATTTCAGGATCAAGAGTCAACCCTAAATAAGTAAAGTTATACACCCTTTCAAGGTTAGCACCACTCAGCGTAAAAACAGGGTTTTTCCTTTGAAAATTGTTAAAATACATCCATTTTGTTTTTTTCTCGTTCACTGTGAGAGAATTATTTATGCACCATTTGGATATCAGGTTAATAGCAGTTTGCATCTTATCCGGACAACACAAAGAAATAACCGCGTCGTCAGCATATAAAGTGATATTAAAATTGTAAATTTTTGGTAAAGAATTTATATAAATAGAGAAAAGCACTGGACCCAATACTGAGCCTTGAGGAACACCATACGTTATAGTTTTTTCAGTTGATAGCACATTATTAGCAAAAGTTTTCTGAGTTCTGAGGTGGAGGTAGCTTTTGAACCATTTAATGGAATTTTCACTAAGTCCAAACAGGGATAATTTTTCTAATAATTTAGTGTGTGAGACTGTATCAAAAGCCTTTTTGAAATCGAGATAGAGAGATATTGTTGCTTTGTTACTAATTATATTTTCAATTATATTTTGTAAGTGTTCCTGTATTGCAGTTTGAGTCGAGTGCTTAGCTCTGTAACCGTGCTGCCGTGGCGACAGAAGTCCGCTATGATCCATATAAGTCTGTAACCGGTTACAAATAATTTTTTCTAATATTTTACCAGGTAGAGGTAAGAGACTGATGGGCCTGAGATCTCCCACATCAAAAGAATTAGCCTTTTTTAACAGAGGGACAACAGTTCCTGCTTTCCATTTAGATGGAAATACGCTCGTAGACAAACACTTATTATATAGACATAAAATAACATCAGGTATACACATAAAGGCATCCTTCAATACAGTAGTTTTTATATTTTTAATGGAAGAGGATTTTTTTGAATTTATTTTCCTAATATGTTTCATCATGTCCATATAGGACAGAGGCGTGAGCAGGTCTTTATCGACAACCGGGATACCGTATGGGTTTCTCTCGTTACCCTGCCCCTCACCAGGTGGCAGCGCTTTAGCTAAGTTCTCTCCGATTGAAGAAAAGTAAGAATTAATATGATCAGCACATTTGTCTGCAGGTAGTGTTAAACCTGTCGTGTTATTTCTTAATTTAATGAGAGTTGAAGCTGTTTTGATAGGTAATAATTTCCTTATTGCTTGCCAGAATTTAGCTGGATCGTCTTTTCTATGTGCTAATAGCGTATCAATTTTTTCCTTTCTGCTCTTAAAAATCATTCCTTCCACTAAATTCTTATGAAAGTCTGCTATGCGCCAGTCATCATTATTCATAGATTTTCTTGCAATATTGTACAATCTGTCTCGTTCCCTCATGGCTTCAATGACAGGGGGAGTCAGCCATTCTGGGGTAAATTCAGGTACAACAATCCTTTTAATTGGGCACATTTCATCTAAGACTATTCTTATGATATCAATTAATCTATCCCACATAGTATTAACATTGACTGCAGTGACTACAGGCGTCCAATCAATTGTGCTAAGTGAGTTTTTAAACTTGAGGAAGTCATATTTTTTATATGTGCGAGCCATGACACATTTCTTTTTAATTATGGTGCGCTGACATTTTAACACTAAATGGATAGGAACATGGTCTGAGATTCTGTAACCAATCGTACCAGACTTGGATATGTTATGAACGTTAGTATAAAAATGATCCAAGAGAGTACCTGATTGTGGTCTAGTTATTTCATTTATTACTTGAGTAACATCATTATCAGAACAGAAATTATAAACTTTTGAGATGTCCACATCTTCCTGGGAGAAAAGATTAACATTGAAATCACCCATAATAATAATTTTTCTATTTTTAGACACAGTCGATTTGAGTTCTTCTAGTTTCTTATAAATAGCATTCTTGTTATTATCATGGTCAGGAGGTCTATAATATATGTATACCTTGTACTTAATTACCCCTACTATAATATCAATACATAAGATTTCAAATTCTTTATCTATACATGATGAGGCAAGGTCAACAGTAGCTGTGAAATGATCACGTAAGTACACCATCACTCCTCCAGCACCTTTGTCCCTGTAGGGTGTTCTGTCTAGCCTTATATATTGCTACCCCGGTACATACAAATCAATGTCATTATGTGTTGGATTTAACCATGTTTCCACCACTCCTACAATGTCAGCGCTCGTTATTATTCTGAAGGCGTTAGTTCTTTTTCTATATAAAGACCTAGCGTTAAAACATACAAATTTTAAGCCTTTGATGGCTCTTAGGCTATCTAAGTCATCCATTTGAGATACACTGTAAAAGTACACCAGGCAACGAATGCATTGAAATGAAATTATGAGTGATACCTAGTGTGAGGTGATCAAGTGGGGGGAGGTTTTTAAAAGACATTATAGGTCTGGCTATGGCTGTAACAGACAGCGCGCTCCTAATTGGCATGCTTGTAGAAAAATACTAATACCAACCCACAATAGGGTGGTTAAATGCGTGATACATTTTAGATTTCATATAATACGGTATTAGTATTATACATACCAGTTCTATATTATAACAGAATCCTATTATAAGATATGAGATGCATTGTAATACCGGTAGAGACAAATTCCATTTCATGTGTGTAAATAAACAATGTGGTAGTCAGCTGATCTGGCTTGACCCAGTAACCTCGCTCGGGACGAACACATCATGTAAGATGCAGTCACCCGGTTGCTCACTCTTTAGTATTATGTAACAGGCTATCACAGATGAAGTATAGGCAATTCAGTGTTATTGTAATACCGTAGTGAGACTGTAGGGCACATGCACTCACAGCTCAGTGCCTCCCAAGACGAGACTAGGTTAAGCCAAGGTAGAGAAACTATATTTCACGTATATGTTTTAATATTATTATTATACATAATACAATATATTAGTTAGGTTTACTAATGAGTCTCTTTGATGCTGAGCTTAGTAGACCTAGCATACGATCCTGTAGCTTGACAGAGTCATTGTTCATTGTTGGTTTTCGGCCTTTCTCAGTTTTCTTCTTGCGGGAGGGGGTGATGATAATGTCTGTTACAGGTTGTACGGGCGACGATTGAAGGGTGCCATTTCCATGCTTCTCCTGCAGGTCTGCCATAGTGATAGGCTTCCCCAGCCTCTTCTCAACAGGGGCATTTGGTGATACCTTGGTTACCAGTACTAGTGTGTTGTCAGGGGACGTTACAGTAGTTTTGGTTATGTTCAGCATGGGGCCCGCTGCACCGGGAGAGTCTGTTGTTGTTGTTGTTATTGTTGTTGTTGCAATTTCTGCCGCTGCTACAGTGGGTGGTGTCGTAGCTGATGTCGGGGTAGCTACAGTAGCTGTGGTAACTGTTGTAGTAGCAGTAACCAGTGTTGTAGCTGCTGCTCCTTGGCCGCGGGTATGCTGGTCATCTCTGGGTGCATCCGCTGGGGCTGGCTCACCAGCAGTGGGCGTGGCCGCTGTCGTGGTAGTAGGAGGAGTTGCTGGTCGGGGGGTGCCTCCCTCAGGTACCTGTTGTGCTTCTGGTGTAGGAGGGGGTGGGACGAGCTCTGGGTATTTGGCACGTAGTTGCCTTCTGACATCCATTAGAACTTGCCCCCCCCTATTTTTTCCCTTGAAATTATTTTCCTGGACGGCTTTAGATTTCAGGGGGGCCCCTGCCCCCCAGTGTGGGCACGTGGTCGCTTCGACTAGGTCACGTGACCCGCTCGACAGGAGGGTGATGAGTAGATCCTTGTGGTTCTCATATTTAATGAGGTTCAGCTCCGTAAGGTGCTGCTCATCAAGTTGTTTCCAAGGCTCGCTGATCATTGTCTTGGCTATGTTTTTTGCTGCTAATGCAGTGTAGCAGTCCTTGATCCTTTGTGCTTTTTCAGCATTCTTACAAAACACCGCCTTTCTATGACTCAAGGCTTGTTCTAAAGATGATGGTACTTACATTAAGCTGCGTACAATAATCTGCTGTCAACCTACACACACATCACAAAAAAAAACCAGACAGCCTACTAACTCAAAAGGGTGTCCTCATGGCAATACACCATGTACATCACCAGGAATGCTGAGAATAATGCATCGACGTTTTTTACGCCCCTCCCCTTAAACCCAGCCCCCCTCACACTCCCTCAGATGGAGGTTCTGGCCGCCAGGAGGTATTCCAGACACGGTTGCTGTATAGCGCAGATACAGTGTGAGGACGTACAGGCCCGTGCGTCAGGCATCAGCCTCCATCCGCCTCCAGGGTGCTGTATAGTATTGTGTCAGAGACCTCATCCGGGTAGGGGCCACCCTAGATACAACGGTTTCTCGTCACCTTTCACTGTAACATGAGCGAGCTATTCATCTACAGATTCGCAATACTGACACTTAACCTTTAATCTGATGATAAATGTGTGACACGGCGACACGGGGGGTTCTTAAATTCGACAAGGGCGACACGGCCCTTTTAAAAATCGATGGACACAGTAAAATGGACCAGAATGTATAGAATAAAAATCGACACGGCGACACTGTACCCTAGCTAAAAATCGACACGGCGACATGGTGATAATTCTGGCTACCCATGTATAGTCACAATATATATTACACTTCAAGTTTATAATGTTCTTCATTAAACAGATTCTTATTCAGTCCAAAAAAAATAAAAGGTGTGTTTCAGGTTACATGGTCTGAAAATCTAGGGTAGGTAGGTCGTTTTTTTGGTGTTTTTTTTTAGATATTTTCTTTTTACTTTGGCCTGACAAGTACCCAGAAATCGACTCACAAACTTCAATGCTGACTCGCCGACGACCGCCTCGACTCGTGAACTATCAGATCGACCCTTAAATAGCCCCTAAATGACCTAAAATATAAATATTTTTTCAAAATTGCATAAGAATTTCTAGGGTCGGCCCTGTTTTGCTAGGTAGGGTCGGGTAACCTGAAACCCACCTTTTTTTTATTTGGCCTCAGTATTATTCCCAAAACAAGAGTGGCCTAAAATCTGTTTGTTGGCTGGGGATAACCCCATTTCACTATCTTAATATAGGGCCGCCCGAGGGATTTTTTATGCAATTTTGAAGAAGATTTCGTGTTTTGACCCTTTTTTGTTCAATGCATAGAGGCTGGCTAGTACATTCATTATTTAAAAACAAAGATAGATCAAAAAGAAATCCGACCTACCGACCCTACATTTTCCTCCCATGTTACCTGAAACAAACCACTTTTTGGTCTAGGGCTAAACAGGATATGCACATTCAACGTTTTGGAGATAAAGTAGTTATCCAATTTATTCTTCTACCCACTATACTTCACCACATCAACAGTAAACACTATTTCACACACTCATATCCGAGTATTACGCTAGCTGCATCGAAATTTGATTAAGTTCACCCCTCTTTACCGAAAAAGCCAACGCGTTAATAATACTGAAGCTCAAAGGGGTAGCCTGCACTGAATTCCACAGTCCGCAAAAGCCCCCACCCCTCCGCTCCCTTATTATTTGTTTTGCTTTTCCCTATTTTAGAACCTGGTTTTTGCCTAATAACTGTCAAATTAACGAACCGAAATGACATAGCTAAGAAGAAAAGAGGGAAAAAAAGAGTTTTGAGTGACTGGAAACAAACCTTTTTTTTGGGACTTGCAAAACGGATCAAATGAACTCACTTTCCCACAAACAAAACCAAAATACTGATAAGCGCAGTTCCCTGTTATCAGTGCTGTGACGACCCCTAGTTCCAGCTTGATGTAAACAGGCTAGCCCTTTAAAGGCAGGCTTATGCTTTAATGCACTGTGTCCACTTCTTGCCTCAGTACAAGATCGTACAGCCGTGCACTCATGCATCATGCCGAGTGTAAACTACTACAGTGGTCAGCATGCAATGCTGATGAGTTACTCACAGGTACTGCGTCCGTGCAATATGACGACAATGGGGGGGGGGGGGGGGTTACAGATAATACCGTAAATTTGATAGCGTAAAAAAAAGGTGTTACAGATTTTTTTTACATTATTTTTCTTTATAGGTGTTACAGAAAAACAATGTGTGCTTTTGATTTACGTTAATTACAATTGGAAGTTAATTTCCTCCTACTACAATATTTAAGTTGGTGTCGAGACATTAGCGTGAATTCGAAGATATTAGCGTAAAGTATTAAGTATTAGCAATAGTGTAAGTTGTTAGATATTAGCGTAAGTTAAGCATCGGCATAAGTTCACTAGTTTTACGCTATTTTTCTGTAACACCATCCGGAATGATCGAAGCTTGGATTAGAGTTATTAGAAGGCTATGTCCCAGTAAACACAATTACGTTTATCAGACGTAAAATTTAATTAACGTTGTGTTTGGTCTGAACTACGTAATTTTGGAAGGTTTATCAACGTTAGAACATTAAGGTTTATTTACCAATCTCAAACCTGCAGGTCTGATTTACATAGCTCAGACATATGTCTACGGCCAACTTTGTAAACACATTAATATAATATTACATAGTGGGATTCAAACAAAGATATCGTAGTAAAATTTACATTAACATACAATATTTATACAAACTAACTACTATCATTCTTAATCACATTTCTTGTGGTGTCTGCCCAGTAAAGTGCTATAATGTGCATATCAATGCATAATTCTTTAACCTGCTGTCCATGATATATAATTCTCAACTTGTATATGGTTCATTTGCATAACATTTAATTCATAATTAATGAGAAATTACTGCCTAAATGTGGTAGATTCTTTAAAGAGCCAGTGCACTCTGTTGCAAATACTATTAAGTCTTCCATGCTTCCCCTAACCTGTGGAGTCCCGCAAGGGTCGATACTAGGCCCACTGTTTTTCTTGTTATATATAAACGATTGCATTTCTGAGGATGATGACCATTCTACAATATTATATGCTGACGACTCAGTGCTTTATGTATCTGGAAAAAGCCTAAATGTATTATCTGAGAGGCTCTCCTTGGCTTTAAATAGGTTTTCTTCTTGGTCTTCTAGAAATAAATTAACCATAAATGAAAACAAGACTAAAATCATGGTCTTTAGTTCTAAAAAAAAAAGAAAAATCTCCAGAAACCTAATATTTTGTTAAATGGCAAGCCTGTAAAGGTGGTGCCATCTTAAAAGTACCTCGGGGTAATGCTAGATGAGGAGTTAAGCCTGGAAAGCCATGTGAGAGTTTTAATTAGAAATACCAGATTTAAGTCACTGTTATTGTATAAGCTGAAAGACTGTATAGGAAACAGTGGACTTCTACGTATATATATTTCCCATGTATTATCAGCAATTGATTACTGTGATATTCTTTATAATGGTGCAACTGTAAATTCTTTGGGGGAACTTCAGAGACTCCAAAATAAGTGTTTAAAAACATGCATGTCTAAGCATATTTTAACGCCAACCGAACTGATACATGCATTGGCGACCTTACCTACTCTTGAACATAGACGAGTGTATCATGCCAGAATTCAAGCATTTAAAAGGGCCCAATTTGAGTGTTTTAAGGAAAAAAAGGTACGAGTTACTCGTCTATCACAAGCACCGACCTTGGCCTACTCAAAAATTAATAGTTCTGCATATGAAAATTGTACTGAAGTACTGTGTGCACAGCAATGGAATGCCCTAGATGTAAGCACGAGAAATATTTTAGATTTTGAGGTTTTCAAAGAAAAAATGAAAGAGTTAATGATGAAAACTGTCCCAAAAAGACCTGAGGGACTGTAATGTACTTTCATTCAATCTAAGTATTACTTTTTTAATTTCATAGGGTACCTCGATTTTTAAGAGTTTTTTTCTTTAAAGGGAGAGGGAATTACAAGAATCTTGTGTGTAAGAAACACCGCCTTGTTTCTACAAGAATTTGTTTATTCTGTAATACGGTTATATGACTGGTAATTTAAGTGTCGCTACCGTAACAACAGCTTGCTGATGGTACGACACTAACTTATATTTGCAGTATCTTGAACATATAGTGTCCTTAATATCTGTAACATGTGTGTATAAAATGTCAATGATTTCCATATACAAATTGGATATATTTTCATGCTGACGATAAATTTCTATGAAATGTAACTCGTCTCTGACGGGCATCAATGGACACCAATCTCTATATGTACTTGAATCACTTTACAAATACGCAAATAAAGTTTAAATTTGTTCAAAAAAAAGAGCTGTCACATTCTCTCCACAGTTTAAAGTGCTGCCACCTAGTGTGAAACTGAGAAGTTATATACCCAATTGAAGTTGAAAAATTACGTAGGTTAACTTAGATCTACGTAGATTTGTTACGTTGATTTACATCTGAATGAGGTAGATAAACGTGAATCAGACTTCTACGTCTGTTGAACGTAAATAAATCTTCATGTTTTGACGACCTTCCAAATTTACCAATCTCAAACCTTTGTTTGGAAAACTACCTAGAGAAAACTCTGAGCTACATTGGAATTACGGAGGGTGTTTACTGGGGTGTTACTAGTTTTATGCCATAAGTGTCAAGAGTGGATCAGTGACGTAGTACATCCTGCCTTGGTCTCGCGTTGTATGCATGAGGGGTTACACATACCACTGCACTGGTCATGTAGACATGAAGGGAGGTGTCCCCAACCCCCTGCATACGTGAAAAGTAAATGTTATTTCTTGATAATGGTATTTGCTTAGACATGCTGACTGAGGACAAGTCTGTTCAACCTGAGTCTAGCCTACATGATACGGCCGCCCTTTAATTGTTCAGATTACTGATCCACGTCTGGGTAGTTGGTTTTTGGCTCCTTTGCGAATTTGACCCCAAAAAAAAAAGAATTTTGGAAAAGAAGGCCTTTATGGAAGTTAATCAATTTGACCCATGTTTATTTGACATCACATATTAGGCTGTCCATGGATATAATATATGTATGCAAGTCAGTGGATGTCTATGAAATATTATTTGATAGACATCCGCTGAATAGTGTGAGTACAGCATTTTCAAAGTAAGGCCAAATTAAAAAAAGTTTGTTTCAGGTAACATGGGAGGAAACTCTAGGGTCGGTAGGTCGGATTTAAAAAAAACACTATTTTCTTACTTCCCCTCTAAAATTGACCCCCAAAAAGTATAAAATTAGAAAAAAACGTAGGGTCGGCCCCGTTTAGATAGGGTCGGTCAGGGGCCGTTCCTCAATCCTTGAGTTCGCCTGAGTTCGCATTTGAGTTGATTTTTCTGTTCCAGAATAATTTGAGTTTACTCAAGCCAGTTCCTTAATGTTTTGAGTTCACCATTGGGATAGTGAACTCAGTGCAATTTTTAAACTCAAACAGCCATTTTCTAAGTTTAACAGAACAGTAATCCTAAACCACAAAAATCAAGAATTAACCACTTAATAGAGTCTCAAATGCAACCAAATGGTGCTTGGTTATTGTTATAGTACAGGGGTGAATGAAACATAGTCAAATAGTGTCTTATTTATTGATTTTGTCTGATTTGAAAAACATCCCCAGACCGTTTGAGTTCACCTGAGTTCATCCTTTGACTTTGATATTTCCCCCTAGTAGAAGATATAACTTTTTAATCCCTATTGGGGGCCTATAGAGCCTAGTTATGTAGGGGTATGCCTGTGGGGTTACTGTGGGGTTGTTTTAGGGACTGTGTGGCATGGCATGTGAGTTACTGTGGGCATGTGAGTTACTCTGGGACTATTTTAGGGTCTTGGGGGTTACTGTGGGACTGTTGACTATAGTGTTATACAGCAAGTGGGGTTACTGTGGGGTTGTTGTAGGGACTGTGGGGTTATTGTGGGGCTGTTGTAGGGACTGTGGGGTTATTGTGGGGCTGTTGTAGGGACTGTGGGGTTATTGTGGGGTTGTGGGCCTGGGGGGTTGTAGGGCCTGTAGGGTTACTACGGGGTTGTTATAGGGCCTGTGGGATTTTTGTATGTCATGTGGGTTAATGTGGGGCTATTCCAGGGTCTGTGGGGGTTAATGGGGGACTGTTGTATGGCATGCTGTGTTGGTGGGAGTCTGTTGTAAGGTTAATGTGAGATTGTGTTGGGCCTGTGGGATTGGTTTGGTGTTAGTGGGTGTTGGTGTAGGCATCTGTGGGGTTGTTGTATGGTCTCTGGGTTTGGTGTGGAGTCTGTGGGGTTGCTATAGGTCCATTGCTGTTGGTGTAAAGCATGTGCCTGTTGGTGAGGAGAGGTGCTAGTAAATTATGGTCTTATGATGTAGCCTGGGTACCCTGGACAATCTCAGGTTCTAGTAGTGTAACCTGTGCACCCTTTAAAATTTCTGTGGGTTCTAGTAATGTAGTCTGAACACCATATCATATTATCTTATGTCATATAGTGTGGCACCCTGTACCCTCTAGGCCGATATCATTATGTAGCCTAGTACCATATCATATTTCATTATGCTAAAGCCTGCATGGGCACCCTTTACCCATGATGTTATCTTCTGTTTATGTTTTAACCTGAGAACCCTGTCCCATGTTATTGTATGTTTGGTCGCCCTACCCTACTCTTTTATGATAGGCTACCAAGGCTACATCATTAGGAAGGTCTAATATCATAAGACATACAGGCTATTAACAGGGTGCCACATTATATGACATAATAGAATATGACATGGTGTACAGACTACATTACTACAACAAGAATTGCGGTTTTGCCACGAAAAAAAAGCCTCATGGGACCCATTCAAGACACCAAATAAGCAGGGGGGGAGGGGTTATCAGGGGGTACGATGATATTACCTCAAATATGGTTGTTCCTATGAATTCCTTGGGTCCATGTTAGCGGGTAGATATGATTATAATCAACATCAGGGCCATGGAAATGTGTGTTGCTAGGCAGATAAACAATTAGAATAGATGTTGCTAGGCAACCAGCTGTATTAGCAACAAACTACCCAGGTAACAAGTTGAGGTTGTTTAAACGTTCTTTTAACGTAATTCAAAGAGTGAAAAAACGTGTATTTATCATCTAGCCTAACTCCATTTCGTGGATTCAAATCAACATTGAACTAATGTTAAATAAACGTTGATTTAATCCTCCATTCAAGTGCAATAAGTGGACTCAAATCAACATTAAACTAACATTGAATAAACGTTGATTTAACCCTCCATTCTAATGCAATAAGATTCATTTATCATCATGTTTATATTTTCTTTCTCCAAGCTTACACAGCTCAGGTTAAAAGAACTATAGTAGAAAGAATCCCTACTATCGTAGTTATTCATACACACCCCCATAGGGATTTTTTTAGAAAAGCCTTTATCTATCTCTCAATGCAACAAAGTGGGTGTGTACCATAATACACATTGTAATACAGGCTTGATATCATCATCATAACAGATTATTTAATGTAGATAATTTATACACTAAATGTTGATGTAAAAGATTATGTAGGTGTTAGAAATCATCATCATAATAGCTTATGATTAGTATTATAAGAGGGAAGCATCGAACCTATAGTTCAATCATCAGCTAAACTGCCATCTAGTGGGTTAGCTTGAAATCACCAAAAATCATTAAATCAATGTTTAACCAAATGGTTTAACCAACGTTGATTTGAGTCCACAAAAAAACATTGATCCATGTTAAATATAGGTTACCTGGAAAACGATAGTTTGCAAACTGTTTTCTAACATCAAACCAACGTTTCTAGAATCACATTATCCCCCAAAACGTCAACATTGAAATAACGTCACTCATCTAACATCAACCAGTTAACACTTACTTAACCATAAGTGAACGTTGGTTAAGGTTCAGTTAACGTTTCTTGTTACCTGGGTAGTAGAACCATTGAATTCCTTGGGTCCATTTTAGGGGGGTAGGTATGATTATATTCAACCTAAAGACTATGGAAATGTGTGTTGCTAGGCAGATAAACAATTAGAATAGATGTTGCTAGGCAACCAGCTGTCTTAGCAAAAACCAATAGAACCATTGAATTCCTTGGGTCAATGTTAGGGGGGGTAGGTATAATTATAATCAACCTCAGGACCTATCAAAGGTTGATTCATATCATTGTTTGTGTTGTGACTTCTTAATCCAAGATGGCGGTGCAATCCAAGATGGTGGCGCCCGATCTGACTTTTGGTTAAGTGCAAACATCATATGCCTAATCCTGGTGGTACTTCGGCATAAAAAAAACATGCGAATTTGCAGTAATGGTTGGTGGCCATTTTGGAAAATGGCTGCCATTTCTCATAATGGCTGCCATCTACTCTCTTATAAGTAACATAATTGAGTTTCTTTACCCAAAGAAAGTATATTTGGATGGTTTAATTGTATCTCTATGTTGATTAGAAGCTGAGTTAGAGCCCTTCTAGTTATGGATGGCGGCCATTTTGTAAAAACAGATGCCCACCAACCCCATATGTCGTACAACAGTCCCACAGTAACCCCACCCCCAGTCCATAAAGCAGCCCCACAGTAACCCCACAGACCCTATGACAGACCTACAGTAACCCCACAACAGCCCAACAGACCCCACAGCAGCCCCACGGTAACTCCACAGTAACTTAACAGACCCCACACTAACAACACAGTAACCTCACAGACCATACAACAGCCCCACAGATCCTACAACAAACCCCACATACCCAGTAGCAGCCCCACATTAACCCCACAACAGCCTCACAGTAACCCAACAACCCCTACAATAGCCCCACAGGCCTTATAACAACCACACAGTCCCTAAAACAGCCCCACAGTAACCCTACATACCATACAACAACACTGAAAGCCCCACAACAATCCCACAGTAACCCCACAATCCCTAAAGCAGCACCACAGCAACCCCACATGCCATATATCAACTCCTGAAGGCCTCACAGTAACCCCACAGGCCCCACAGACCCTACAATAGCCCCCACAATAATCCCACAACAGCCTCACAATAAACCAACAAACCCTACAATAGCCCCACAGGCCCTACAACAACCCCACAGTCCCTGAAACAATCCCACAGCAATCCCACAGTCCCTAAACAGCCCCACAGTAACCCTACATGCCATACAACAACCCTGAAGGCCCCACAACAATCCCACTGTAACCCCACAATCCCTAAAGCAGCACCACAGCAACCCCAGATGCCATATATCAACTCCTGAAGGCCCCACAGTAACCCCACAGGCCCTTCAACAACCCCACAAGCCCTACAATAGGCCTCACACCAGCCCCACTGTAACCCCACAGACCCTACAACAAACCCCACAGACCCTGTAGCACCCCACAGTAACCCCACAACAGCTCCACAGTAACCCAACAAACCCTACAATAGCCCCACAGTAACCCCAAAACAGCCCCCCAGACGATACGGCAGCTCCACAGTAGACTACCGGTAACTTAACAGACCCTATGACAGCCCCACAGTAACCCCACAACAGCCCCACAGTAACCCCACAGAGCCTACAACGAACCCTATAGCCGCCCCACCCCATCCCCACAGGCCAGGTTCCACACAACCCACAGACCCTATGTACAACAACCCCACAGACCCCATGCTGACAGCCACAGGAATCCAATGGACCCCACACCAATACCCACAGACCCCACACCAATACCCACAGACCCCACACCAACCCCACAGAGCCAACCCCAACCTCCACATACCCCCCACACCAACCCCACACACCCCCAACACAGCTCCAATACCCTTTCCTGCCTCTGAGTTCACGTCTCACTATCAAACTCAAACTGCTTTGCTTGTGTAGACATTGTGCATATAGGTACAAAGGGGGACATGCCACTAACAAGCAGCAGAAAAACTCATGTAAAATACAGATTTACTATTATTCAAATGGAATTCATGAGTTCATCACGATAATTTGAGTTCACATCTTCATACATATGTTTGAGTTTGAGTTTGCCCTTGAGGAACAGCAAAATTTTGGCGAACTCAAAATCGCAAAGATAGGGCAAACTCATTTCATCTTCTGAGTTCGTTTTTGAGGAACGGCCCAGAAACACACCTTCTAATTTTTTGGGCCTAAGCTATATCTGTGTGCTTTCAGAAGACAAACTGTCATGTAAGTTTCCTGCATTTACATACATTATTTAAAGCGTATCAGGTACACAGTGGATAGTCAACTCAATGCCTCTTTATAATTAGTGTATTGTCACATGTGGTAGTATTGCAGTGTGTTGGAATATATTGTAACATGTAGAACTTTAGTTCACTTATACCACAGCAGCTGCTTAAACTGGGTCTACGGTCCTCCTCGGGATATTGTGGGTTTCTGTACTGTTTCTATGATATCGTGTGTGTGCTCCCATCTGGTGGTTGATATCTACATTAAGTATCTCAGCTCTCAGCACATTCCACGTAGCATTCTGATATCATTGCACAATGCATTAAGGCGAACGGAAAAAAAGGGAAGAAACGCATTGTAAGATGAGGTTGTGGTACACACAGCCGCAGGCAATTAACCTTTAATATTTGATGTGCCAATTTTTTACCATCCATATTACTGTTTGAAGTAGAATTATCGAACTCCCTGGGACTCCCTAAAGAGTGTGTTAATTGTGTTTTATAAGTTATCATTCTAATCAATGAACCAAAAAAGAAGGTTGGTTTCCAGGAGGGTGACTTTTTCTTCCTTTTCTTTTGGGAAGAATCATATGCACCCAGTGGCAGACAGTACTAGCCATCAGCGAGTATACATCTTGTCTAATTAACATATTTATCATTCTTCTGCAGCGGACCCTTCGATCTGTGCATCTTTGGTTAACATCATATCAGTTCAAGCAATTGCCCAACTCCCCGATCCGACCTCCTAGAACTACAATCAACGCCAACGGATCCATTTATTGATGCCAAAAACATAGTTACATTCAGGTAACCCGACCTACGTTGATTTGGACCCCACTCTAATTCTTTTTGTAAGTCACCCCGTATGAGTGGTCACATCACTTTTGCCCCTCCACTTCCAAAATCCATTATCTATTAAAATGCTAATTAACCGAATAGACAACGACTCCCTGTAAAATCAGGTTCATCTTTAAAACTCATTCCACGATCCTTAAGAAATTCGCCCTCCCTACTCTATTTGCATTGTCAATCTTAAATGATCTCAATTTACAGTTTTTGTTTTGCCTACTGTAGGACCCTTCGGAAGAACTGTGGCGGAGTATAGACTCTGTTACCACAGGTTATGACGTAACCGTCAACTTCAGCATAGTAATCCGCAGAGACGTATGCGTTTGCCCAATGACTGTCATCAAAAGAGATCTTATTCCAGTTTGCCTCCAAGGACCTGGAGCACTTCCACCGGTGGTCGGTCCAGATTCCATTTGAGATGGCGACGATTGGCCCAATTCCCCAGCGCCTGTTCAGTACATGGATTGCAATAAGCCTAGTTGTGCGGGATATTGCGAGAGTCTTGAAGTCTGGCCAGAAGGCCAGGTCGGGAATAGATACCTCATCTATGTACATGTATCCGCCATCGTCGATCATGTAGGTCATTTCTGTCAGTAAATGAGACAAAATAATAGAGGCAATCAGACGTGTGGCACACCTAAACAGACGTGTGGCACATCTAAACAGACGTGTGGCACACCTAAATCAGACGTAGAGTAGCGGCCAAGAGCCCAGATTTGAAATCTACCCCTACCCCCAGTTCAACAAGCTGATTCTGACATATATTATTGAAGCATTTTTCATGGGCTTTCAGAATATGGATGTTACACCCGCCGAAAGTGGTGCGAACACCGCCATTTTGGATGGTTTCCATGGCAACCATGATATTTTTCTGAGATTTAAAAAAATAAACTCTTTTCTCCATATTTTTCAAACCGCTAGAGCTACAATGGTGAAATTTTGCAATGAGACAGGTATCTGGGCCTACTATCCTGAAAATCAATATTCATGACCTTGGCCAAGGTCAAGGTCACCCGATTTGACCTTGAATATGTAAAAAATCACCAAAATACTGATATGTCTATGTTTCAACTCTTGTCAACATTCAGAAATTTGCAATTCTCACCATCTTAGGCTTCATATAGTGGAAGGACATCCTTGCTGTACTAGATAGTTGATAAAAATGGGATATAGATAAACTGTTGCCATGGTAACAGTCAAGGTCATGGCAACCATGATATTTTTCTGAGATTTTAAAAAATAAACTCTTTTCTCCATATTTTTGCAACGGCTAGAGCTACAGTGTTGAAATCTTGCAATGAGACAGGTATCTTGGCCTACTATCCTGAAAACAAATATTCATGACCTTGGCCAAGGTCAAGGTCACCAGATTTGACCTTGGACATGTGAAAAATCACCAAAATACTGATATTTCTATGATTCAACTCTTGTCAACATTCAGAAAATGGCAATTCTCTACATCTTAGGCTCTATATAGTGGAAGGACATCCTTGCTGTACTAGATAGTTGATAAAAATGGAATATAGATAAACTGTTGCCATGGTAACAGTCAAGGTCATTGCAGCCATGATATTTTTCTGAGATCTAAAAAATAAACTCTTTTCTCCACATTTTTAGAGCTACAGTGCTGACATTTTGCAATGAGACAGATTTATGGGCCAACTATTCATGGTTTTGATATTCATAACCTTGGTAAAGGTCAAGGTCACTATATTTGACCTTAAACATGGAAAGAAATCACCAAAATACTGATATTTTTATGTTTTAACACTCGTCAACATTGAGGAAATGACAGTTCTCAGATTCTTAGGCTTCATATAGTGGAAGGACATCCTTTTTATGCAAAATAGATGAAATGTTACCATGGTTACAGTCAAGGTCATCCACGGTAACAGTCAAGGTCATGTCAACCATGATATATTCTCTCCTGCTGTGGCCACCATCCTTTGTTTTATGGTTTTTACTCCTCCTGCTGTGGTTCCCATCCTTGGCTCCCAACCCTCCTCTCAGGGCTCCTGTCCCTCCTCTCGGGGCCCAATCCCTCCACCCAGGGTTCCCATACCTCCTTCCTAGGTCACCATCCCCCCTCCCCGGGCCCCCATTCCTTCTTCCAATGTTTCCACAGCTCCTCTCTGGGCTTACATCCCTCCTCCAAGGGATCCCATCTCTCATCCCGGGGCTCATATCCTCCTACAATCGTCCCCATCCCTCCTCCCAGGACCCCCATCCTCCTTTGGGGCTCCCATCTTCTCCCTTGGCCCTCATCCATCCTCCTGGCACCCTCATCCCTCCTGCCAAAGCTCCCACAGCTCCTCTCTGGGGTCTAATCCCTGCTTGCATAGCCCCTATCCCTCCTGAGGCCCCATCCCTCCTTCCAGGGATTCCTCATCCTTCTTGTGGCTTCAAGTGTTCCATCTGGGACTCCCATCCCTCCTCCCAGGGCTCACATAACTCTTTTCAGGGCTCCAATTGCTCTTTCATAAGGGTTCTCATCCCTCATCGCAGTATTCCTACTTATAGGGCTTCCATCCCTCCTTTTAGGGGTCCTACTGTTCATACTTTATACCTTTCATTATGCCCCCTCGGCTCCCGTCCCTCCTACCCAGGTCTAAGCAATGACCAGGAAATGACCCAGCAAAGACTTATGAAGCTGGTGCCACTTCTCTCCATGCCTCCCTCCACATTACCCCCACCCCTCCCATCTTCAATGGTGTGAATGCTCAAGGCAGGTTCATTTTTGGGGCTGCCTTACTCCTCTACTTGTTATGTAATCCCATTGAATACACCTCCCTCTAGGCCTTTCTGGTGTGTTAGTAAAGAATACACATACAAATATATTTCAAAATTAAGTTTTCTCAGCTGCTATACTTCTGGTACCAAAGTTCTCCTGGATTTTACTATATTGTGGTTCTACTGATGGGGTACTTTTTTCTGTCACAAATTTGGCACACCAGTCACATTTGCATTCTTCTGAGAATAGAAAGCTACTCTCTCCCATGTCTCGTGCAAGTATTTAGTATACTTCTTTAAAAAATCGTTGGGAGATATTTTGAAATACAAAATTGCTAATACATATAGTTCTCCTTCCATTTATGATGATTTCACAATTGAAAAGTGAAGGCAAATATTTGAAATATCCATTACAAAAAGGCATTTACTATGATTTAATAGCAGGGTCATTTTCCACAATGGCTTCATAAGCCAGGGTGAAAAAAGACTACAGGTTCAAAAGTCGCTGGCATAGTCATTTTAAGGAGTTGCCAGCACCTGCTACCAGGGCCCTTATCCCTCCGACAGGGTCCCCACCCCTCCCTATCCTACCTCCTGGGGCCCTCATCCCACCTCCCGGGGCCCTCATCCCTCCTCTAGGGCCCTATCCCTCCTACCGGGAATTCCATCATCCTCCCGGGGCCCCCATCCCTCCTCCCGGGGCCCCTACCCCTCCTCCCTGGGCTCCCATCCCTCCTCCTGGGGCTTCCATACTTCCTCCCAAGGCTTGATCCCTTCAACCAGGTCCCCTTCCCTCCTCCCAGTGCCCCATCCCTCTTCAACAAACACCCATTCCTTTCATCTCAAGTCTGAAGCATATTCCTCACTCTGGGAATTACTGTGAGCTTGATATATAGCTATTTATATCTTATTAGTATGGTGCCTGATACCTCCCCCAGGGTGTCCTACCTAACCTATATGGTGCATTGCCCTTCTCCTGGGTGTTCCATACAATCAGTATAGTGCTTAATATCTCCTCCAGGACGTCCTCCTTAACCTCTATGGTCCCATAGTACCATGTCTCTCTACCAGGGTGTCTTACCCACTCTGTGAAGCACAATCTCCCTCCTCCACAGTGTCCCATCCAATGCATTACTTCCCTAGAATGCCCAACCAAACCTTTATGTTGCCTCATCCTTCCTCCAGGGTGTCTCATCCGAATGTTATAGTGCTCAATATACCTCCTCCTTGGTGGCCCTGCTACCCCCTACGTTAACTTGTCCTTTCTACAGCATATCCCATACAAACATTATGTTACCCAACTTTTCAGCAGGGTGTCACATCACAGGGTTCTCCACAGACTCAAAAATCACACCGTAAAGTCCTTTCGGAGAAGCCGCGGCTTGCACAAGTTAGAACCCCTGTGCTAATTAAGTGTGTGTTTATTTTTAAATTAAAAATATTAAAATGGGAATAACTTTTGTTCTAGTGGATGGATTTTCAAAATTCAAAAACGTATAGATAGCTAAAATGACACCGGCGGTGATACTGGGGTAATTTGATGCCGGCGGCAGTGAAAACGACGCCGGCGGCCCACCGGTGTCATTGCAGTGTGGGGAGAACCCTGCATCAATCCCCTGTTGTGCCCACCCCTCCTCCAGGGTATGCAACCATACCTGTTTGGTTTCATATTATTGCTCCAGATTGTCACACTGAGCCCATAATAATATTATGGTACCCTATTGCTTCACTATGGTGTAGAACCCCTCATTTATGGTGAATACCAGGGTGCCTCACTAACACATAAATGTTACCCAATTCCTCCTTCAGGGTTTCTCTACAAACCTTTATTCAGGCTAATCACCAAGCCAGTGTCTCCTATCCACCATAAATGCTGCTCTATCCCTACAGCAGTGTCCCTCTATCTCTAAATATTCCCAGTGTGTATTTCCCATTCTTATTGTGCATGCTGTTATGTCACCTCCAGGGCCTTATACCTTCCTACAGGTATCCCATTTCATCCACATGGTCTCTTATCCTTCTACGCAATTACTGCCTGTAATGTAAGATGATCAGGATGTGTAGTGTTAGTATACCATACAAATGGTACCCTGTCTACAAGTATACAGAAAGGTTTACCCTTTGCCCCAGAGCTACATTGTGCACGCATCCATAATCCATCAGTTTGGCCAATTTTCATGGAGTTAGTCAAAATGGACTTTGATTCGCATAAAAAGGATGTCCATCCACAATATATAGCCTAAGATTGTGAGAATTGCCATTTCCTCAATGTTGACAAGGGTTGAAACGTAGAAATATTGTGTTTTTGGTGATTTTTTCCATGTTCAAGGTCAAATACAATGACCTTGACTCTTGCCAAGGTCATGAATATTGACACCATGGGTAGTTGGCCCATACATCTGTCTCATTGCAAAATTTCACCACTGTAGCTCTAGCGGTTGGAAAAATATGGAGAAAAGAGTTTATTTTAATCTCAGAAAAATATCATGGCTGCAATGACCTTGACTGTTACCATGGCAACAGTTTATCTATATTCCATTTTTATCAACTATCTAGTACAGCAAGGATGTCCTTCCACTATATAGAGCCTAAGATGTAGAGAATTGCCATTTTCTGAATGTTGACAAGAGTTGAATCATAGAAATATCAGTATTTTGGTGATTTTTCACATGTCCAAGGTCAAATCTGGTGACCTTGACCTTGGCCAAGGTCATGAATATTTGTTTTCAGGATAGTAGGCCAAGATACCTGTCTCATTGCAAGATTTCAACACTGTAGCTCTAGCCGTTGCAAAAATATGGAGAAAAGAGTTTATTTTTTAAAATCTCAGAAAAATATCATGGTTGCAATGACCTTGACTGTTACCATGGCAACAGTTTATCTATATCCCACTTTTATCAACTATCTAGTACAGCAAGGATGTCCTTCCACTATACAAAGCCTAAGATGGTGAGAATTGCCATTTTCTGAATGTTGACAAGAGTTGAAACATAGACATATCAGTATTTTGGTGCTTTTTTACATGTTCAAGGTCAAATACAATGACCTTGACCTTGGCCAAGGTCAAGAATATTGATTCTCAGGATAGTAGGCCCAGATAACTGTCTCATTGCAAAATTTCACCGCTGTAGCTCTAGCGGTTTGAAAAATATTGTGAAAAGAGTTTATTTTTTTAAATCTCAGAAAAATATCATGGTTGCCATGGAAACCGTCCAAAATGGCGGTGTTCGCACCACTTTCGGCGGGTGTAACATCCATATTCTGAAAGCCCATGAAAAATGCTTCAAAATATGTCAGAATCAGCTTGTTGAACGGGGGGTAGGGGTAACTCCCTTAATAACGACCTTTTGGGTGGTCGGCCGCAGCTCTAACGTGTGGCACACCTAAATCAGACGTGTGCCACACCTAAATCAGACGTGTGCCACACCTAAATCAGACGTACTAGGATAGTTCAAACAAGGTGGGTTTTTTTGGTGAGATAGCCTTTTTTTAATGACCACCCACCGATATTGTTGTCCTCCCTCTTGGCCTTTAGAGAGACACAGTCCACCCTGTACGGGGGTCCTACCGAGGCCGCAGCACAGATATGGGGTGTCTCTATCTGGGCTAAGGACGGCAGCACCTGCAACCAACAAGTACTTGAAGTATCTTCAAATCATGCCATTCTCAAGTATGGTTTAACCCTTTAAAGGACGAGTCATTTATTACTAGCTGAGGGATTGGGGCGATTTTTTCCAAAAATGCAAACAATATTTCGCCCTCCCCGCTATTAGCCAAGCTTTGTTGCGAACCCCCTTTAATTTCTGCTTTTCAGAAATGGACCACCTGCCCCCGCCAAAAATTAAAATCACATACATGGGCGAAAATCAGCGTTGTAACAAAGAATTGAATTTACCGTATTTAACCTTGACCCATTAGTAGTATAGTATGTATCGGAACGGGACTATAGTTAAGTACTGTTTATTACTCAATCGACCTGCAGCCAATCAGAGGCCTCCCTTTTGGCGGGAAATTCAAAAGCAGCCAATGAGAGGCCTCCCTTTTGGCGGGAAATTCAAATAGGTCACGTGACCGGAAGTGACCTACTTCCGGTCACGTGACCTTTGGGCGGGAAATTCAAATAGGTCACGTGACCGGAAGTGACCTACTTAAGAGGGTCACGTGACCACCATGTTGGCGGGAAATTCAAATAGGTCACGTGACTGGAAGTGACCTACTTAAGGGGGTCACGTGACTACTAGGTTGGCGCGAATTTCAAAATAAGTCACTTGAGATTTTTATGGATAAATAAATTTTAAAAAAGAAAAAAAGCAAGCTGAAAGCTTGCTAAAAAATAATTTAAAAATGTGGCTCTTTTTTTTAGGGGGGGGAGGGGCACTCTGGGGGGCACTCTTTAAGATGCATGGGGGGGGGGAGGGGGGGAGGGGGGGAGGGGAAGGGTTTTTTAAGAGTGAGACTCGCTTCTCTGCCCTCTCTTTTAGAGGGCAGAGAGGCGAGTCTACTGGTTCGTCTACTTACAATGAAATGTATCATGATTGCGTTTATGATGATGTGCATCATGATGTGACTATCTTACAACTTTATAAGAAATAAGCAAGGTCTCTCTCCTATACAATTACAGTTTTCTAGCTTGAAATATAGTCTTTCAACAGCTCCTTTTCTCATCTTACACAGAGGACAAATATCAGAGGCACTCAATAGCACCTAAACCGCTCTCAGACAAGGGTCGGGCACTGCTGGACTATAATAGATGGGTCAAGGACTGTTCTACTGAGGGTCAGACTAGGTCGGACATTCAATAACGTGACTTTAGCAAACTTGCTTGAAAAGTCTGACCATGCGAGATCTTTATGCTTTAGTCTGTCAATGCTGTCCAGACTTTCAAGCAAGTTTGCTAAAGACCTGCCTGTCATTGAATGTCCGACTTAGCCTGCTTGACCCTCAGTAGAACAGTCCTTGACTCATCTATTATAGTCCAGCAGCGCCTGACCCTTGTATGAGAGTGGTATTGGCACCATTGGCTGACTCTGATAATTCACCTGTGTGCACGGGGGGAGGAGAGGGTTCACAGCTACAGCTCTCTTAAGGCAAAGCTTGCGCTTATAGAGCACTACTAGTGGAGGTTTGGATGAGGAGGCTATGACATATGATGTTTGTCTTAAAAAATAGCCATGGTGCATGTCGATGTCGCTTAATTATGCTCATATCTCATGTCGATTTTAAGAATTGTTCATGTCACCTGTCACTATGTTTTTCAAGCTTCATGTCAAATGTCACTAGGCTTCATCTCGAATTTAGTGGTCCACACTGCCGCTGCTGCTGCTGCTGCTGTCGGTGCTGCTGCTTGTGCTGCTTGTGTTGCTCATGCAGCAGCTGCTGGCTGCTTGTGCTGCTGACGATGTCATGAGGGCTGCTGTTGACAGATGTTGCTGCTGCTGCTGCTGCTGCTGCTGCTGACGATGTCACGGATGCTGTTGACAGATGTTACTGCTTGTGCTGCTCGTGCAGCTGCTGCTGAAGCCGCTGCCAGCTGCTTGTGCTGCACGTGCAGCTGCTGCTGAAGCTGCTGTCAGCTGCTTGTGCTGCACGTGCAGCTGCTGCTGAAGCCGCTGCCAGATGCTGCTGCTTGTGCTGCACGAGACTGAGTAGCCGCTATTCGGCGTTTCACTCCTTATGTACCCTGTCCTAGATAATCCTCTTAAAATGACTGAAAAGACTCTCTCAGCACAGAGACTCTACTCAATGTAAGAGATCTGTTAAGTAAGTTTTCACATGCCGCCTGACTACTGCGGGAGGGTTTAGACTTAAGCAGCTTAGTGCACACACGTGTCTGTTAGAAAAGCTACCTGCACACCTGCCTTCCTTTTTCACTAGTATTTACCCCCTGCCGACTTATAAGGCACCTATACACACCTTCTTGCTTCTAGAGCTAAGCTGACTGGCAGCTATTTTAAAAGAGAATACCCGTTACCTGTATAACGGATAAGGGGGTTATGAGATTAGCGTGTGTATACAAAAAAAACAAAAAAAAAGCTACAGGGGGCGCGTGTCTGTCTGTGAGGTAGAGACTGTGTGGTAAGCGACTCAAGTGTAAAACAAAAGCACCTCCTCTTGCCGCAGTGAGTGGTGTGGACGGCGGCTGGCTAGTTGAATTTAAGCGTCAGCTTAAAAGATAATCCGTTCACGGGCTGGCGCGTCACACCTGGCGTTAATCACCCCTTGTAGTCTTTGTATACACAGGTGACTCGGCTTTATCTCTTCACCAGCTATAATCCCATATACATGTAGCGCACGTTACACTCGTTATCTCTCTTTTCATGCTGATGGATTAGGGGTGGAAGGGTTCAGGTGAAAAGCGATTTGATTCTCTCTGGAAGAGGGTGGGGCTCTAGGTGAAAACAAGCTTAGAACATCCAGATTAGCTGCTCTCTCGGCTATATAAAGAGCCTCATTTTTTATAATCTCTGCCCACTTCGTCTTGTTGTACACTATCAGTCACGAGGCAGACGCTGGAAGTAGCAGATGTTTGCAGTATGGTTTATACAGAGGTTACCTGCTAATAGGATTTTGTCAGAATAGGGTGAGTTGCTATTAAAATGAACATTTAAATGGGTTGTTAATATGGTATCTGATGTTAATGAGCTAACACCTAACATTGAGGATTATGACCTCCCAGAGGGGCGTCTCGCTAAATTCTCCAGTCTTGACTATAGTCTTAACTGTCTAAAGACTGTGGAGCACGTTAATGGGTGGTCTCCTTACTAATTTCACTTGACCAGGCCGGCAGGGTCAACTAGGCTAGGTAATTACAACCACAAGGGCGGCTACTCAACATGCAAGTAGACCTACTACTACGAGATTGTCTTTTGACCACTCTGCCGCCGCCTGCTGGTCTGGCGATTACATGCTCTAGTATAGTTCTCCGCTCTTTTCGTCAGATGACGCCACAATAGGGTTTTTGTACATTTCCACGATACTCGCGAACATTTAAACGCATAATGACCTATAATAAGCAACAAAGCACACTTCTAATATATTGAATATAAGAAACATGTCAACGTTGTGTATTTCTGATAGAATGAGGCAGATTCTTTGAAATATCAACTAAACTATAGTGAGATTGAAAATACTACACCATATCTAAAGCGATATAAAAGCTATATAAAGTCAGAACCTCTGACGGATCGGTAGGATCACTCAACCATTCGTCCTCGAAAGCAACACAGGGTTCCCGTCCAACAGGACTTTGAGCCTTGACGCTTTTGAGGGAGGTTTGATCTCATGCTGCTTAACATGTGGTGTAATTAATCAACACCGCGGCCCCTCTTTAGGGGCCACACAATAAACAAAGAATAAAAAAGGGTAGGACTTAGGTTTAAAGTGAATCTCCCAGGATTTTGGCGAGGTCGACAAAGGGGGAGATAACAGATTAAACTGCAGGAGACTATACGCAAACCTTGATACTCTCAGAGGGGGAGCTCCATATTGCGGACCTGTGATCACCTCCAGGAGGCAGGCTGCATGTCGTAAATGTCCACCACAGACATTGGGATATATTGTTAATCCTACTCCAGGGTCTCCATAATTAGACCCTGAATCTGTTGTTAAACGGGTGTGAGGTGATGGTAACTAATACTTATGAGATGGAGCTCTTACGAGACATAAGCACCACCCAGCGCGGGGCTCGCCTTGAGATGGGAAATTCACTACAGTAGGGTGGCCGGAGCATTTTTGAAAATAAACTAGACACACATGTATTATGTATGTCTAGAATGTCTCAATATTTGCATTTAACAAATTAGCACTGTTATATTGATAGAGTAACTAGGTAACTAACTGTAGCTGATTACATATACCTCACTCCTCAAACCTTTCTGACAGATCTGAAGATCTGTATAGAGAAGACATGCCATACCCATGGCTTACTTATAGCCCTGCCATGCTATAGTGGCTATTGGGAGAACTAAGATTTCTCTATCTAACTGTATGACAGAAGGTGTCCTCTAGTGTTATTTATATGATTTTAATACTTGAGATTGGGGTCTGAGGTCCTCATATGACCCCCAGCAGATGCTCTGACGCTGGCTGGCGGTAGATTGTATCATTTCTATTCAAAATGCATTATTTTAACTTGATTTATCTCTATATTCAGTAATTTACCGTAAACTACCAATTAAAGATTTCTATAAAAAAAAATGAGCCCTGAAAATGCGCAATTTAGGTGGCTTATCTCAAAAAAGATAACAATATCCTAAGTAGTTATAGGACCCTCCATGGGATAGCTGCATTCAAGATGCTTCAAACAGAAAAGGAATCTCGTTGATACATGGATTTGCCATCAGCCAGTGCAAATTCTCCCAAAGGTCAGGTTAAAGAGATTTCCCAGTTATGAGCTTAAAGGAGACTCAAAACCTCAGGTCTGTCAACATTGCCCCTGAATTACATTATGTAATACAGTTTATAATGCATTATCCAGCCTGTATAGGATGGACCCATTCAGGATCTGTTGATAACAAATTACTAGAAGTGTCTATCTGCTTTGAATCGAAAATGAGGGCATATCATAAAAGAGTCATTTAACATAGGATCAGATACACACTGGGCCCTCACGCCGACCCTCCGGCCACCCTAACTACAGCATTATCTGTCGTTGAAAATAGTGCTCGTGTAGAGTCGGGATGATGTACCAAAAGAGCGTTTTATACACAATGATACCCTTGTACAAATGCGTATACCTAGTAGGCAGCGTCTTATCATCAAATCTAAGAGGGTGCTATAGTTTTATTATACTTTTATAGACCATTTTTAAAATCTGAGCTTAGCTTAGTTCATAGTCTCCTTACCAATTTTCACTTGACCAGGCTGGCAGAGCCAACTAGTCTAGGTAATTATAACCACAAAGGCAGCTACTCAAGATCCAAGTAGACCTACTACTACGTGATTGTCTTTTTGGCCCCTCTGCCGCCTAGTTATTACATCCTCCAGTCTAGCTCGCCACACCCTTTGAGCAGCACCATTGCCTCGGTAAAAGTGTAGGGTGTGTGCTTTCCACCTTCAGGCATCCATAGATTCGATCACCATCACCCCCCTTGAAATGACCTCAGCTGTTAATTAGGGCGTAAAGCAGCCCAACAACCAACTAAGTCCCTGTCAAAAGATGTGAATAACGCTGTAGTCTGCCCGTTTCTGTGATCCAATATGAACCCTTCCTAATAGCACTCCCACTGATGCATTGCATAAAAATAGCCCCCCTGACCTCATTTCTTGAACTATAAAAAACGCAAACCCCTCATTTTAATCACAATATCATGGCAGTCAACATGAATGGAACCATTAGTGGAGAAAGATAAGAGTCTCTGTTTTCTGTAGCCTACAATATTATGGTGACATTCTTCATGTCAAAATGTAATAAATAAATATGAGTTGTTAAAACTTGTTACCATGGGGATGTTGGTAATTGTGTTCTTGAAGACGTATGTGAAATCCAGATGTATGTGCCTCTGCCCAATGATGTCCCTATCCATTTTAAGTTAACCTGTTCTGTCTGAGTTAGAAGGGTGCCTAGGAAGGCTAGAGCTACAGAACCCCTAACTGCTGTGAAAGTGCCCCTCTCCTGCCTAGATCACAGAAATGGGAAATATGTTCAGTTGCATTCACCATGATATTTGTGGATCTAGGCAGGATAGAAACTCCTGATCTTTTACAGATCTGAAAAGCTCTCATAGGGATCTATACTAATGGAACCAATATGTATTTTTTAACTCATTTTTCAAAAATTTATCAAACTCCCTACCTTAGCGCCCCTATAAATAGGGTTAAGTACCTGTCCGACCCCTCTACCACTGCTGCTGGAGGAGTACCGAGAACTACCCTCTTTTTTAGAAAACTAAGTAAAAATTATCCTTCTTCATGTCCAGTTACATACAATGTCGATCAATTTGACACTGTAGCAGCCTGTCTCCATATCTGTATGCTGCATAAATGCACAATACACAGTTCTGCACGCACTTAAACCAAGGCTAACATGGTTGACCTATATAGATGTGATACTCTCGTTTTCGGGGCTAGTAGAAATTAGGCGTCTAATACGGACGTTCTAGGTTCGAACCCTCACTAAGTTTTAGTCAAGACGTCTAGCTACGTCGCCTAAGGCGACGAAAGCGCGTCAAGGCGTTTACAGGGTTCGAACCCGTGAGCTGCTCCTTGGGGCTACAAAAAACGCTTAGACCTTGAAATCCCATAGGGAAAAAATTTTGGGTTTTTGGACTTTAGGCCTTAATTTGAGGGTGATCCCGGGCTGATAGAAAAATAATTCTTGGACGAGCGGATAGCTCTGGATCTCTTTTATCTAAAACAGCGAAAAATTGATTATGGTTTCGCCGCAATTCATCCGACGGGGGGTAATCAGCCCCCCCCTCTGCCAATCAAGGCAGTGAATCTAGACGACCGCGCAATCGCTCGCGGCCGTCGCGACGAACCGACTGAAGACCTCGGCATCTTAGTATGATTCGTGTGACCTACTTAGAGGCTCACACGGTGGGGGTGTGTCCGGCGTTCGGCGCGCTGATTGGCTACTGGTGGGAGGCGCTGTGCCGCGTCAAGAACTTCACCTATTTGGGACGGCTGTTAAAGGCGCACTGAGTTGAGGTGCACCTTTAAGCAAGAGCGCGATCTAGCCTAGTCTTGCGGACCCCTGTTTGGAGAGTGTAGCGGGCGGCTATGTCGCGCTCTCCAACCACAGTCTTAACAGTGGTCCGCAAGACTAGAGTGCAAGACGCGTGCACACATAGACCGAACAGACACACACAGACCCACACACCCGCACACCCCTATCAGTGAGGCGTCTAGCAGATTTGGGAGAGGTGACCAGGGAGGTACTCTCGGCTAGCGGCCACTAATTAGCTGTTTAGATAAGGCACAGAAACAAGGGTGATGACAGACTATGTGGTCAAGCAGCCAACATGCCCTGACACTTGATAATGGGTGTGGACCACCAAATTCGACATGGCGACATGGCCATTTCTTATAATCGACAAACGACATGAGGCCTAATGACAAGTGACATGAGGCCCAAAAATCATAGTGACAGGCGACATGAGCAATTCTTAAAATCGACATAGGATATGAGCATTATTAAGTGACATTGACATGTGACATGGCCATTTTCTAAGATCGACATTCGACATGGGGACCCCCCATCCAGAGCCCCTTGATAGATGACAGCTGTTGTGTGTAAGAAAAGCGTATGCCTCACAATCAAAGATGATAAAAGGCTTCATTAATTTGATGAAATTATAAAATAGATATATTATTCATGTTCTGTGTTCCACAGAGGTAAATTAATTAAGCCTCAACTCTTTCTAGAAGCAGTAATACAAAAATGTATAACATGATAACGTTGTATCAAACATTTTCTTATATACTGGCTTCTGGTAGGAGTTGAATCATAAATAAAGTACCTATGTGAAGCACATGACATGCATGTCATGCTTATTAAAGATTAACATCAATTCATTCAGGTATTCAAATATTTTGGGTTTGCAGGCACAGTTAGAAGGGGTAAGGTTAGTGGTGGTATCTGACCAGGATGTATCAGATTACTACAAACTGCCCCTGACCCCTTCCACCACCACCACTGGTCACCGGCTGTCTGGGGCTCCCGTGGTCAGTGGATAAATTCTATCCACTCTGAATCTGCTAGACGTCTCTCTGCTATGTAGTGTGGGATGTAAAAGAAACCCTTGTCTCGGTAAAAGGACCATAGATTCGATCACCATCACCGCCCTTGAAATGACCATAGCTGTTAACTAAGGCGTAAAGCAACCCACACACCCACACACCCACACACCCACACATTTTTCTGTATGAGCCTTCAGACCTGAAGCTGCTCAGTGTACGGGACTAGGTTTTGTCATAGGCCCTACGGACGCTACTCAAGGGGGAATAAGAGAGCTGTCTCACCATGACATGGGCTGGCTGTAGTTTTTTATGTTTCGGTACCTACAACCAAACAGCCAGTACCCACCCCAGGGCTTCATGTCGCACGCGGGAAAAGTATAACGGTGGCGCCAACTGTCGGAATAGCGGGTACACTACGTCAGTAGTTCTTTTGTTCTCCGCTGAGTGACTGGGCGAAATGTAGTCGGTAGCTCTATTTTCTGTGCACTGGTCTGTTCATTTTCTACACTTAACGCTTAAATAGACCGCGTGTTTGTACAAGCTAGCCGTTTTTATCAGTGCAAAAATTAAATAAGCATCGGATAGAACAATAAAAAAATGAGAAAGTAATCCAGCACTTAGTATAAGGCACCAGTTTTATCATGAGACACCGAAAGTCTGGTTTTTTTAAGGTGGCTAAGACAGTCGACTGAGAGCTCCAAACTAACCAAAAACGTACCAGAGGGAGAACGTACCCGACAGGGCAGGGGCCTTCTACACCCCGGCTCTGATGAGCAAGCGAGGGCCTATTCCTCTTTTGAGGTGGGCCCAAAATTGAACAAAAGAATAAACTCAAAAAAAAGCCTTAAGATTGAAAGAGTTGTAGATACTGATTTTAACGAGGAAGTCCCATTCATTAGTTTACAAATAGTCAGTGTAAGTACGCCCATGTATAGGAGAGAGACCTTGCTTATTTCTTATAAAGTTGTAAGATAGTCACATCATGATGCACATCATCATAAACGCAATCATGATACATTTCATTGTAAGTAGACGAACCAGTAGACTCGCCTCTCTGCCCTCTAAAGGAGAGGGCAGAGAAGCGAGTCTCACTCTTAAAAAACCCTTCCCCTCCCCCCCTCCCCCCCTCCCCCCCCATGCATCTTAAAGAGTGCCCCCCAGAGTGCCCCTCCCCCCCCCTCCCTCCTAGAAAAAAAGAGCCGCATTTTTAAATTATTTTTTAGCAAGCTTTCAGCTTGCTTTTTTTCTTTTTTAAAATTTATTTATCCATAAAAATCTCAAGTGACTTATTTTGAAATTCGCGCCAACCTAGTAGTCACGTGACCCCCTTAAGTAGGTCACTTCCAGTCACGTGACCTATTTGAATTTCCCGCCAACATGGTGGTCACGTGACCCTCTTAAGTAGGTCACTTCCGGTCACGTGACCTATTTGAATTTCCCGCCCAAAGGTCACGTGACCGGAAGTAGGTCACTTCCGGTCACGTGACCTATTTGAATTTCCCGCCAAAAGGGAGGCCTCTCATTGGCTGCTTTTGAATTTCCCGCCAAAAGGGAGGCCTCTGATTGGCTGCAGGTCGATTGAGTAATAAACAGTACTTAACTATAGTCCCGTTCCGATACATACAATACTACTCCCATTCGCGATGCATTCCAGCTCCTTTCATCAAAAAATTTGAAAAATCCTACCCTTTTTGGACCATGCTGCCTCAAACACACCTTTTTGGCCTTGAGTATCCTCATAGCTGAACATACCAATGAGAAATACCCACATAATGCCCCGATGTACACGCCATGAAATTACATTAACGCACTTTACTGCATGCTGAAGGGCTAACAATATGTAAGCAGACCACTGACCTTGGCTGCAGTGAGTGCCTCTCTATCCTCCTGGGTGGACACCAGACACGGGCTGAGGCCCAGAGACACATTCATGCTGCCACAGCGGGTGCTGAACTCCTCCAGGGTGATCAGAAGCCGCATACAGGCATTACTGCTACTACTACTGTCATGTACTGCAGTCAGCAGCAGGAGGAGCAGTAGTCTTACTGCTGCTGGACACATGCTGCACAGTGGTCACTGTGTCATGTTTGTGCACACAAAGACGTGGTGGCAACCAACACTCACAGTTAGTACACTGTATTATGAATGTGTGCGGATCTATATTTATCATGATTTATTGATGATGTTAAGACACGAGCTGTTCTCCCGCATGGCCAGTTGGAAAAACAGTCTCTCATGAATTATACATTCGGCTCAGACACTATGTTCTCTTGTAATTATTTACTATGGGTGGACCCCAGTGGTCACAGAACATTGAATCAACATTGAAAACTGGTTGACAATATTGATTCAATGTTGATTCAACATTGAACTGGGTTTTGTGCCCACTGGGACAATACTGTATCTATATCTACCTTCCCCCTCTCCCTTCTTTCCTCCTTCCCTCCTTTCCCGTTCTGTCTCTTCTTCTTTCTTCTACTTCCTCCCTCCTCATTCTCTCTACCTGAAACACAACTTTTCTTGGCTTAATGTCGTTCTCAATGGTAGAAAACAAGGTTTCTCCATGTATATACCTAACCATGTATTTCACTCTATAACCTATGGTAGAAATTTTAAAGTTGACATAATGGCGTGAGATAATGTCGTTCTCTCCCAATCTCCCAATGGTTGAAAACATGGTTTCTCCATAAGCCCCCAACCACGTATTTCACCCTATGACCTATGGCCGAATCTAAGGAGCTAACATACTACTGCAACTTAGTGGTCGAAAATAGAATCTCTTTTTATAGTGCCTGACCACACCGTTCACTCTATGATCCATATGATCGAAAGGTTGCAGTTGACAGAATAGTATCAAATCTATCTACAGAGTCTCTTTAGATGATGCCTAACTGTTCACCCTACGACCTAATACCATTTATGAACTTTTCCTTCACTGATTTTAGAAAGTGACGTGTATTGTACCCAGAGCGGGTCTGGAGGCTGGGCAGGACCCCCAAAGTCGGGGGTCGTCTTAAAGGTGGGGTTTTCCAAAATATCATACATATTTTGCACAAAACGGATTTTTTTCTCCAAAGTTGGGGGTCGTCTTCAAGGCGGGGTATTACGCTGGTCTCTAGATAATACTCAATCTTTCAGCCCATGATCTATAGTAGAAACCAAATCGTTTTACCATCTCATAGTGGTAGAAAACAGAGTTTCTATATTATGCGCAACCATTCAATAGAGACTAAGCAGTTTACACATTAACTACTGCTAGATCCGATAATATTGTTCTACTATCTCCCAATCATAGAAAAAAAGAGTTACTCTATGTATATACCTAACCATGTATTTTTCCTATGACCTACATTGTGATAAATAGCTGTGTCTCACCACTCCAATGCATTTGGCCTGGGCGGGGGCGGGGTGGCACAAAAAAATATGAGTAGTTTCAAAATACTTGGGGTAAAGTCTAGTGTTATGTGGTTGTGCTAACCAGGTGACACCATTAATATATCAGTACGGTAGCCATGGTAACCGGCTGAACCTGTACCGGACATCACGTGTCCACTCACTAATCGGATGTGTGTTGTCTGCACTATATATATTCCACTATGCAGTATAATGCAAATGTTTTTATTTTTATTTTGAACCTATCTTGTTCTAGTATTGGGAAAAGTAGAAATTAATCTTCATATATATCTCTATATATATATACCCCCCCTACATCTGTAATATATCATTTTTTTTCCCCTTTTTTTCAACATTTCTATACCGTATTCGACGTAATAAGCGCACAGTGCGCTTAAAAGATGATTATGGACACTGTTTAGTACTTAAGAGTTTAATTGCGGTAAAAAATATATCTTTGGTTATTTGTAGTCTAAAAATCGGCCAAAAACAGGGTGTGTGCGCTTATTAGGGGGTGTGCGCTTATTACGTCGAATACGGTACCCTAAATTTCAAAGTTTTATTAGATGGACCCAACGTGCATTAGGCATGCTACAGGTAGACCAATTTTACCCAAACTCTGAACTGATTAGTCTATAAGCTAATCGGTTAGTGAGTGAACAAATTCATTTGGTAGTGGACATAAAACAAAACACCTTGCATATGTTAAAATGAGCTGGAATAAAACAGTTTTATTGATACAGCTATATGTTAATGTGTTATTGTACCTTCCCATACCAAAATGTAACATTCTTATTTCAAATCCACTTCATGGCATCCTGACAAAATAAATACAAAGTTTCCCTTCTTTCAAGCAAATCTTATACGCTTTCACGCATTGTTATGTATAACATACCCAATCTACTTAAAACCTAGCTTAGACATCTCTACTACACATGTAACTAAGAAATAAATACATGGTGACAATACAACTGCTCACACACCTTCCATTACATCAGCACTACAAAAATGACTAACCGATTAGGGAGTGGACACGGGTTCGGTACAGAAGCCATCTTACACACAAGTTAGGAACCCCACCCAAACACAAACCAATATTCTTTTCTCTGCAATCCTTTTTCCCATGACACATCCACGCACCCTGGGCTACCTCCCCACACCCTATACATCACCCCGTCCACCCTTCTCATGCCAGCCCTCCCCCCCCCCCCCCAGAAAACCTCAAAATTCAAATCACGCCCCAATTTTCACTTTACCTCCTCCCGACAGCACCATGTAACACACTTAGTACAACAGATCACCCTGTAACATGTCTCACACATCTCTACTATCGATATAACAAATAAATAAATACATGGTGACAATACAACTGCTCACACACCTTCCATTACATCAGCACTACAAAAATGACTAAACGATTAGGGAGTGGACACAGGTTTGGTACAGAAGCCGCTTTACACAGTTAGTACAAATGTATACTATATGACACAGTAACATGTATCACACGTCTCTTCTACACATGTGAACAACACAGAAATCCATGTCAGAACTACATGTTACTGTTTACCAAGGTTAGGTAGTGGACACGGGTAACAGTACACTTACATTTCACAAACATCCAACATCATGTGTACATAATGTATCCACACTTGTCATCTAGCAATCTCGGCATTGTCGCAGATCACAGTTCTTTATACCTTATTTAAACACATTTTATCTTCTATGAGTGTTCCCGAAAACCACAGTATACTTACCAAAATTTTGATTCAAATACTATTTTCTATTAATAGGTCTGCGACGGTGATATCTTTCTTATATTAAGGATCATGCTATAAGATCTCACATTTCAATCCATCCTGCCGTTATATATAACTATAGTCCACTCTTCTGATGTATAAATACAGCAGCACAGCTGGCTAATGCTATATCAAAGACACAAATGAATAAATGTCTGAAGTCTTATCTGGTAGTCAGTTCTCATTCTTGTTTTACAGTGCTGGCTCACGCACTATCCCTGTACCGCCTAAGGAAATCTGCGACTGACGTCTCCCACTGCAGACACCATTCTTCTTCGTCTGTGCTCTCACCCTGATCCTCCGGACACTCCTTCACAACTTCACATTCTCTCCTCCTTCTGGCCTGGTCTTTAGCTCTAGCATTGAGTTTCTCAGTTCTTGCACGTTCTTTGCCCTAGTAGCAAACACGGTGTGGCCCCGGACGGGGCCAGACCGTGTTTGCAAGTGTGGCCCAGAGTGGGCTAACCGATGGGCGCCCGTTGGTTTAGGGCACTGGGCTTTGGTGTGGCCCCAAGTGAGCTGCCCGAATTGGGCTTAGATTGGCTTTTGGACGGGCTTCCCGAATTGGGTTCAGATTGGGTTTTGGATGGGCTGAAAGCGGGCTCAGATCGGGTTTTGGATGGGCTGCCCACTTTGGGCTCTGATCGGGTTTTGGACGGGCTGCCCCCTTTGGGCTTAGATCAGGTTTTGGACGGGCTGACCAATTTGCTGTCGCAGCACCACCTGATAATTATTGGTTTATGGATACAGCTATATGTTATATTTTCTTGTATTTGTTGAATAGCATATCCTAGGTCCTGCGAATCAACTCCAATGCATAAAGCATACTCTTTCTATCTAATTGTGGAAGTATCAAGCAGGCCTATTATCATAGGTTTAAACCACATACAGCATAGACAAGTGTCTATGGTGTACATTGGCCTTCAAAGCCATAGTTCATACCTACATGGGGCACATGAGTCTGGTATTAAGCAAATTGTAATGCCACAGAAATAGTGTTTACACTGGATAGCTGCTTAGAGAACCGCCTTTTCATCATTTAAATATTATAGTCTATCTTATTTCCAAACTGTGAGAACATATATTTATTGTCTCTATTCTACATCACTTTAACATTTTATTGTATAATGTCAATTTCATCTGGTTTTGTTAGAAAACTCTATATATATTGTATAGCAGTGACATCTAGTGTCAAGCATCAGAACTACTGGACCAGTGCCCCTGTCCAAACCCAACCTCAGCTCTCATAGGCCCGGAGTGGGCTAACCGATGGGCGCCCGTCGGTTTAGGGCACTGAGCTTTGGTGTGGCCCCAAGTGGGCTGCCCGAATTGGGCTCAGATTGAGTTTTGGACGGGCTTCCTGTCATCTGCCTAACATGAACCCAAAGCAGGATGACCACTTTCAAACTGATCTGAGTCCAAAATGGGCAGCCCGATCGGGGCCACACTTCAGCCCAGCCATATGCCCAACATGAAACCCAGCTCAGTTTTGCCCGACTTCAAACAGCCAATCCGAGCTAAAACCAAATTGGCCCCGTGCGGGCTTGCCACTAGGGTTGAGTGTCTCCTGTCCGTGCTCAGTCAGGCTCCTTCACATCACCCGCAGAACATTTCTGGATCTGGTTCAGCGTCCTTTGAGTTTGCCTTGTGCTCGATCACACGTTCGAAGATGGATTCTCTCTGCCGCTTCCCCTAACTCTTCGTCACTACTGAACAGCCCTTTCTCTATTCCAGCTTCATTGCCTCCTATTTCGTCCTTCAGTTCAGAGTAAGGGTTAGAGTCTGCATACACAGGCTGCACTGGGGCTCTCTTCCTCAGAGTATGGGGCATCACGTCTTCTGGCACTTCACACTGTTCATAGTCAGAGTCAGAGTCATCAGCATCAGATGTTTCAGGAGTTGCTACCCGTTTGCATCTGTCTTTCTGTCTTTACATTTTTCTTTCTTTCTGTCTTAATTTTTCTTTCTTTATGTGTCATGGAATACAACAGCCCCTTTGATTTAACCAAGGAAGGCTGTATTTCACACCCCCTGTGAAATAACCCTCTTCCATGTTTTACGGCATGTAACATAATAAAAAATATTGCTTTGTTTACATTTGAATGACATAGAATAGCACTATTTTATGCCCCTACTATCATAATTTGGATAATATGAATTGAAACGGGTAAAAAGTAAACACAATGGTCCAGTCATTTGAGTCTGTTGAATAAAACATACTAAAACTTGTGGAACTTTGTCTATTTCTTTCTTTCTTTGAAGATGTCCATGGTTTTACTTACGGAGCCAGCAGCAGTAGAACTAGTTAACAAAAGTAATTTTATTCACCATACTTGTATGTTTAACATTTCTATCCATGACCAGTATTCATAATCAAATCCTGAACTTTGATGTAACCATGATTTAATGTAACCATGATTCAAGAAAACCTGATAATTCATCGGCACACACACATTGTGATGTTTAAATTATGGCTTTGATATTTATCATTGTACAAAAGTATACACCAAATGTATCATAGTGATCAATCACTCATATGTAATTATTATTATTTCGCTTGATAGAAACTGTAGGCTCACTCTAATAAAGTCATGTTACATCAAGAAATAAATTTTGAATTTTGGTTATGCATTTCATCAATTTGAAAATACATTTTTTTCATCTGCTAAAAGGGATTTTTCTACACCCTTCCCTTAACCAAGAAAAAATTACAGAATTGTAGAGTCTCTACGAAAGAATGTAACTCCAAACATATTGGTATTAGTGCTATTATAACAATACAACCTCCTAACACTGAGAGCAATATCACACGCCTGATGCAAATCACTATATCAAACATAAAATGAATATTTGGTGTCAATAAAAGTTGAGATAATTATTTTGCATTTTCATATGACTATATAGGTTTCAAAAATTACATATGGAGTGTATAACAGATTCATTTTCTAACTTGCTGTGGTTACTCTGACCCTTTTCGGATGGTATCGTGCCTCAAAGTTTCATTATCAATTATTGTTGTGGTGCACCAATGTAGTCCTGGTAAGTAACTCACCACAACTGCATTGCTGCAGCAAGCTGGGAACATCAACTCAGAGGGATCTTCAGGTTACAAAATGTAATAGTGCATTACAACACAATTTATGAAGGTTGTTCTAATTGTCATCATGGTTTTGGTGGCTGTAAACATGTTTAATTTTGCTCTGTACATATCTTTGCGGATTTCAAAGAAATGAAAATCAGCGAAAATATGTTCAGCACGAATATTTATTCACCATAGTTATATAACCACTATATATACTAAAATCTATGAAATCAAATTCATGCAAAAATGTTTACTATTTAACAATTCTTTTAAAACGTAGATTACATGCGGAAATATTGACGTTTCCAGTAAATTCCATTATAATGCTATTGCATGGTATTAGTCTGTCTCTTCCCCCTGGTCCTCCGCTTCATTAAACCTAACCCAATTTTCAATCCGCAGGGGGGGGGGGGGGTAAAAATGTTGACTCCTCTAAAAGATGATCACTCACTTATATACAGAACCGTACAGTCTGTAGAAGAATACAATGTGACTGGAAACATGTTGGTATTAAAAGATTTTTGTGGTGCTATTATAACAACTCCACCTCACAACACTGAATACAAAATACCCATTAAGCACAATTATGGGTGTCTGGTGTCATTGCATATTGAGATGAACTTTTCACACTCATAAATGACTGAATTCCTAATATAGGTTTCAAATATCACATATCATGTGCATAACAGAATGACTTGTTGCATTGATTTAAACCATTTAATGGTGGCATGGTGCTTTGAGGCTTCATATTAATTTTTTGTGAGTTGCGGTGCATCATACAGAGTGTATCCACCCGGTAAGGTAGTCATGATGCATTAACGGATCATAACAACTGAAGGGTATCTTGCAATAAATCATTAGTCATTTGGGCCATTCTAATCATACATGTCTTCATGGCTTTACTGCCATCTTGATGTTGTTTCTCAGAAATGTGGGTTGAGTTAAAACTCTTCTTCGCCCTCTTCTTCACCTTCGTCATCCTTGGAATCAACCCCAACTTCTTCGTAATCCTTCTCCAAGGCAGCGAGATCCTCCCGGGCCTCAGAGAACTCTCCCTCCTCCATACCTTCTCCAACGTACCAGTGGACAAAGGCACGCTTGGCATACATGAGATCGAACTTGTGGTCAAGACGAGCCCAGGCTTCACCAACAGCAGTAGTGTTACTCAACATGCAGATGGCACGCTGCACCTTGGCCAGATCACCGCCAGGGACAACGGTGGGTGGCTGGTAATTGATGCCGACCTTGAAACCGGTTGGGCACCAGTCGACAAACTGGATGGTACGCTTGGTCTTGATGGTAGCGATGGCGGCGTTGACGTCCTTAGGGACAACGTCACCGCGGTAAAGCAGGCAGCAGGCCATGTACTTGCCGTGGCGAGGATCACACTTTACCATCTGCATAGAAATGTTACAAACAAGGTTCACTTAAATGAGATTCCGTTACATTAGATTGCATCCGTCAACTGCCTCAATATCTAAATTTATACATTCTAAACACTGTTCCTAAGCACACAAGGATTACATTTAATCCTAAAATATTTTAAACGTGATTTTTCAGTAGTTAAAATGGTCAGAAAACTGATGCAGGGAAGTCAGATTATACGCTAAATAGTTTGCTGTAGTACCTAACTGCAAACACTCCTCTACGGGGTCAAGATTTTAAGTTTCTGCCCAACTATAGTGACTATCAGTCTTTTTTGCTAACCAATAAGCAGTGATCATTTATTTCTTCTCCCAAAAGAGGGGTCCAATTTTATTTTCAAAGACCACCTCCTAAAAGTAAATATGACAACTTACCTGGTTGGCAGGCTCAAAGCAGGCATTGGTGATCTCAGCAACAGAGAGCTGCTCGTGGTAGGCCTTCTCTGCAGAGATGACTGGGGCGTAGGTGGCCAGGGGAAAGTGAATGCGAGGATAAGGCACCAAGTTGGTCTGGAACTCGGTCAGATCTACGTTCAGGGCACCATCAAACCTCAGGGAGGCAGTGATAGAGCTGACAATCTGACCAATCATCCTGTTGAGGTTGGTGTAGGTTGGGCGCTCAATGTCGAGGTTACGGCGGCAGATGTCGTATAGAGCCTCATTATCGACCATGAAGGCCACATCGGAGTGCTCTAGTGTTGTGTGAGTTGTCAGGATGGCATTGTAAGGCTCAACAACTGCTGTTGACACCTGTGGGGCAGGGTAGATGGCAAATTCAAGCTTGGACTTCTTTCCGTAATCTACTGACAGTCGTTCCATCAACAGAGAGGCGAAGCCCGAGCCAGTGCCTCCGCCGAACGAATGGTAGATGAGGAAGCCCTGAAGACCAGTGCACTGATCAGCCAGCTTACGGATCCTGTCAAGGACCAGGTCGATGAGCTCCTTTCCGATGGTATAGTGACCACGGGCGTAGTTGTTGGCGGCATCCTCCTTACCGGTGATCAGCTGCTCAGGGTGGAACAGCTGACGGTAGGTGCCAGTACGCACCTCATCTAGAGAAAATAATATATGAAATCATCAGCAAATCAGATAAACATGATGTTTTAAAATGACTACTATTGGAACTTCAAAAAAACACTAACTTCTCATCCAGTATAAGACTTATAGGATAATTCCTATTGGTTTTGCCAAAAAACAGCTGAAATTCCCCCCCGAGGGTTGACATTTTTTACACCTCCCACTCCTGTCAATGTTTTAACTGGCCCCCAAATTCACCACCCCTTTTGTTTAGAAAATGAGCCCTCCCTTAGAGACCGTGATCACATGACAATGCATATATGGGTATAAAGAAAAGAAAAATATATTTAACCCTTTACTCACCTACTACGGTTGGCTCAAGATCCACAAATATCACCCGGGGGACATGTTTTCCTGCTCCAGTCTCGCTGAAGAAGGTGTTGAACGAATCATCACCACCTCCGATGGTCTTGTCGCTGGGCATCTGGCCATCCGGCTGGATGCCATGTTCTAGGCAGAAGAGCTCCCAGCAGGCGTTACCAGATTGGCAACCTGCCTGGCCTACGTGAACTGAGATGCACTCACGCTGTTTCAAAAAAGTAGAAACATTTAGTTAAGTAACCTGTGTGATATTGCTTTCCATATATATTAATGGAACATTGGAAAGGTCAACCAGTGGAAATGCACCACAGGCCCTTAACAATGTAATTTGACTATGTAAGTGTATTTTCGAAGATGATTTTATAAATAAATACACTTATAAAACTCAAAAAAACTCAAAATGTATGTTTTGACATAGTCAGTAGATTTAACTGCATTTTCCCTTAATTTGCTCTTCCCCAAGTTGTCATAACTTATCAGAGCTGCATTCTTACATTAGGGAGTGATCATTTTTTAACAACAGGGGAGACAGGGGGACAGGAGGACAGGAGGAGGCCTGTACACCCACCCAACCCTCAGGTAGGTACCACAGGACAGGGGGACAGGGGGACCGGGGGACCGGGGGACAGGGGGACAGGGGGACAGGAGGACAGGAGGGGGCATGTACACCCATCCCACCCTCAGGTAGGTACCACAGGACAGGGGGACAGGGGGACCGGGGGACAGGGAGACAGGGGGACAGGGAGGGGGCCTGTACACCCATCCTACCCTCAGGTAGGTACCACAGGACAGGGGGACAGGACAAGGGGACAGGAGGGGGGCTGTACCCCCAGCCATCCTCAGGTAGGTACCACAGGACAGGGGGACAGGGAAGGGGCCTGTACACCCACCCCACCATCAGGTAGTCACAACAGGACAGGGGGACAGGGGGACAGGGGGACAGGTGGACAGGGGGACAGGGGGACAGGAGGGGGCCTCTACACCGACCCCACCTTCAGGTAGGCACAACAGGACAGGGGGACAGGAGGACAGGAGGGGGCCTGTGCACCCACCCCAACCTTAAGTAGGTATCACAGGACAGGGGGACAGGGGGACAGGAGGGGGCCTGTACACCCACCCCACCCTCAGGTAGGTACCACAGGACCATGGGGGGGGGGGGGGGGGCAAAAAAATGTTAACCTGCTAGGGCAAACATCTACCGACCCCCCCTTGTTGTTAAAGAATGACCACTCCCTAATGTTGATTCTTCAGGATCGGAGTATATCAATCCAATAGAGACAGAAGGTGACATGATAACAAATTGGCACAATGTATTATACCATTATGTGGGCCTAAAGTCTCAAAACAATGATAATATAAGCACAGTTCTTGATGTTAATTTCTCTTAATGTACATGTACTAAGGTTATTCAGTAAAATATAAGAAAATATTTCAATGACAACCTTTGCTATTTGTTTGAGGTAGCTACAGCACTGAAGCATGCGATCAATATCTAAGACCGACTGTATTTAAACAGGCGAGAATAATGCATAGCCATAGGAGGTTAGTAAGGGATGCTCCATCCTTTATAGATGATGTGCAGAATAGCTAGGTCCCATAGATAGATGACTTTGATTCATACATAGGAAGAGAAATACAGCAGATCTAACACGGACGTACTACTTGAATAGGCACAGCAATTCATTTTCATTGTTAGTATTTTATGGTTACTGAATTATAGTCATGATAATTAGTCTAGCATGGCTTATATTCTAACCTAAAAGATATCTTCAAAAGTTAATCCACAAAGAATAAAAAGAAAAAGGCATTTTGAAGTTGTTATGGTGTTTTAAAAATAAAAATAAATGTGTACGTTTAGACTTACCATGTTGTAGAGTGGGTAGGTTGGAGGTGTAGCAGAGGACAGGAGACAATATCCACCACAATGTTAGACTCAAAGTGTCCCGTATGGTTGTGTGTATGTGTCACCCCTCCACCAACAACCAGCCACAGATGGCATCTAGTTGCTAGGGGCAAAAAGAGACACACAGGTTCTGATTGGTTCGGTAGCCTTAGTGGATGGTTGCTATGTGTCTAACATGACTTTGCATTTTGAAAGTTTAATGTGTTATGTGCTGGTCCTCGATAGCAACATACACAATATGTGACATGTTCAAGCACTGACCAGAGAGACCAACAGTTACATCCTGCATCATATCAATATTGATAAGCCTGCGCTTGTATTGATTTGAAAGGCTAAAGTAACATGTCCATAAATAGCACAGACTTATATTTATTCCACGCACAAACTTTCTATGTGCCTCTTTCTTACTCTTTTCTCTGTCTCTTTTTGTCTCTCCCTCTGTCTCTATCTCTCCCTCTCCCTCTGTCTCTGTCTGTCTCTGTCTCTGTATGTTTGTCTCTCTTTGTCTCTATCTGTCTGTCTCTGCCTCTGTCTCTCTCTGTCTCTCTCTGTCTCTGTCTCTCTGTCTGTCTCTCTGTCCATCTGCTTCCTTAAGCTGTGACTATGGCATATAATTACAAATCATGATTAAATTACTCTAAGTTTCGTCTTTGCTTAGATTCCTGGATTACATTCAGGCTTATGAACAATGGCATATAGTAGCTACGGGAACTGAAAATTGTACAATTTATTTACCGTGTCATTTAACATATGGACCAAAATGTAAGGAGAATAACTCTTTTGGAAGTTTGTGAATCAGAGCAAGACTTACAGAGGAATTAGCAAATAAGCATCTCGTTTTGGGTGAGTTCAGGGGAACACCATTCAGCTATTAACAGTAGAGGTCGGGGGGCACTGCTCACACCCTCGCGGAAATAAAGCTGTAAAAGTAGTAGGGCGACCTAGCAAGGTCAGAGTGTGAAGGCCGGCCACCCAGGTGCTGCATGGCCGCCCATACAACACCTCTAGGCCGGCCTCTGAACCCTGTAGGCTTTTTCCCAGGGCAAACTGAAAACAATATTTTATTATACTGTCTCTTTGCCATTTATTTGTGTCTAATTATACTTTATTATACATGTATGTGTTCCCAAGACAGCGAATTACACTAATCTGGAGGTACTTTTAAGTCCCTGACTATGCTTAGTAGAAATATAATAGATGTGTAGGGGACATTATACGGATTCCATGCATGTATAACATGTTGGGATTTGACATAATCAAGGTGTGTAAGTGAAGGTTGAGAGCTGGGGTACCTCACTAGACTCCCGTTTTCACTGCACTAGCGGGCGTGATTCCCATAGCTACATAAAGGCTCTTCACAAAATCACATATGTTGAATTGTGAGGTTTTTACCATTGATAGTAAACCATGAATTCACTTGTTTTGCATTTGTCATTGAATGGCATGAATTTATTATTGACACTTGAGGTTGACGGTGTGTGCAGTGCCTGGTGTACAGCCATAGCAGATCGATATGATCGACACGCATGAACAAGCTCCAAGCACTTACTCTGTGTGCATCACTCTGTTCACTACACTGATCACTTACCCATGTGTTTCGTTACACCCCACAACCTTGTGCCTGTGTGCAGCACATGCTTTGAGACTCGCAGGATCGTTGACACAAAGTAGAGGGGGCACTTGGCTAAAAATGCATCAATCTCCAGTTTGATGCTCAATGGTGGGTTCTGGATCTCATCTCATTCATAATGCATAATTACAAGTGTATGGTAATTTAATACAACCAAATACATTTTACCAGAATGCAACGTTCAAAGGAGAGGGGGTACTTTGAGTTGCCTACCCTGTTTCTATAAATAAAAACACCTGACTTCCACCCAGGGCTTTAGACCAATACTGTAACTCAGTCAGTGCCCGCGATATGTACACCCCTCTCCCCATCACCATACAGTCAGTATAACTAGTTGGAATTTGTTAAGACCACTCCAAAAAAAAGTGGTTTTCTCATCACCAAGTGCTGAAAAATATAATGAGGGAGGCTTTTTTTTCGCAGGCTAAAATGTATATAGGACAACATGTTTTTCATGACCAAAATTCACAATTTAGTAGTTACCAATGATTATACTGAGATTTAAAGGTGGGAAAATGTAAGTCATTCTATCTGACTACATTAATGACAGTATTAGCTTAAGTTTGATACCATATGCCAATTTTTGCCCATTTCTATTATGTTTCTCATCAAAAACTACCAAAGAAAAAAGGTTTTTCTCAAAATCTGATTTCTATGATGCGTTTTAATGAGAAATCTTTTTCCTTTTTTGAGTGACCTAACCTTAAGAGGGTGTGGGCTCTCGGGGGAAAATGTGCCTCCAGGGGGGATTTTTAGTACTGGTTTTGGCCACCAGGGGGGAGTATATGAGTAAAACACTGAAAAATATATTAAAAAATAATTTAGACCAATTTTTCCTGGGGAATCCAGTGATATGCTTAGAATTATTCCACTGAAAACGTTCCATTTTGGAATGCAAAAATAACATTTGTTGCCATGGTAACATGGACAATTGGCATATATGACAATTTCTGGTTGCCATGGAAACACTCCACTATTTCAAATGAGAATTATTTGCCACAAATGCTTTTGAAAACTTTACAAGGAACTCAAAATCGAAAACAGACCTCAGAAATTCCCTCTAGAACCAATTTTATGATAAGAATATGAAATGTCTTTGGTTATTTTTCAACAAAACTGCATTTTTTGCATGATTAGTATTAATAGGATATAGTGGATTTAGAGCTTATTTGTCATTTTCAGTTGTACACACCGACCCCGGTATCTAAATTACCCTAATGCTATTCTGTTTCAAATGTAAACAGACCACCATCTTTGATGACGTCACAACCCGTGAAATATGGAAGAGGGTTATCACACAGGGGGTGTGAAATATGGCATTCCTTGGTTAAATCAATGAGCAAGCCGTATTCCATAAAAAATAAAATGTTAGTGTTCATTCCTGCTGAGGGTGTCACTTCCAGGACAATCACATGACCTATCAGGCCGCTTTATATGGAGCTTGCTTTGGGGGCCATTCAAATATTACGTAACACAATTTTGGCCACTTTTTGACCCCCCCTCCCCCCTTGTAACACACTGTAACAAAATGCCAGACCCCCCCTCCATAATTACGTAACACAGGCCTGTACCCCCCCCCCCCCCCCCCCCCCGCATCATTTTGCCCCCCTTCTTTGAACTATAGTAACGTAGAGCTATTTGGCTAAAAAGGGGCATAATGTTTATGCCCCCACCCCCCTCAAGGGGGTCAGACTTTTTTACGCTCCCCCCCTCAGGAGGGGTCTGAAATTTTGACGCCACCTCCCCCAGTAAGGGAGTGTTCATTTATTAAAGCTGCTATGGCATGAACTCACTTCTGCTGCTAACGGTGCCGCCGTTAGCAGGCATTATATAATCAAGAAATAAAACTCTTCCAGGTCTAATCCACACATCCCCTCTTCTCCAGGGCTCTTCCCTGCCCCCACCTGCCATATCTTGGCTGTTTTGTGTCCAAATGTGTTAAACCACAACATTACATAACACACACACATAGTAATCTATCCATCTCTTTGTAGATGTTACCATCCTTTCTATTACCACTCGCTATGACACCACATCACAGCAGGAGGTCTGAGCTGCTCACATGGGGTCAGGGGTCAGAAACCACCTGCTGTGACCCCTACTGAGCATAAAAATTGTAGATAACTTTCACCTTGTGCTTGGACATTGTGTAACCCATAGTACTCTTAGTGTCTTTTCCATCCACTAGAGGGGGTGTCAATGTGAGCAAGTATGTCCAGTACACGCCAGTGTAGCTTTAATTAAAGGGGGGGTGAGATTTCGCGCGGAGGGGCAAAATTTGTTAACACCCCCCCCTCGAGGGCGCGTGGAACGTTTCGTGCCCCCACTCGTCGAAGACGCCAGGCCTTTTTGCTAAAAAGGGGCTTAAATTTTTACGCCCCCCCCCCTCAAGAGGGATCAGAATTTTTTACGCTGCCCCCTCAGGAGGGGTCGGAAATTTGTACGCCCCCCCCCCAAACCCACCACATCCCCCTGTAACTAATAAATGAACACTCCCTAACTGATAAATGAACCACAGACCACAGGTTCAGGGTATAGATTTCCTCAAAGTCTGAAACCAGGTGAAACTGATTTGTCCCCCCTCCCCTCCCAACACCATTATAACTTTCTTAGGGAGTGGTCATTTTTAACAGGGGGGGGGTGGTGGATTGGGGGGGACCAAAAATAATTGGACCCCTTGAATGGGGGGGGGGGGACAAAAAAAGTTGGACCCCTCTTGAGGGGAGGACCAAAAAAATTACACCCCTTTTTAGCGGAAAAGCCTGCTCGTTACTATAGCTCAAAGGGGTCGGCCGCGCTCAATTCCAACCTGCCTGGAGGGCAGACAATCCACTCGCGCGACAATCCACCGACCCCCCCCCCCCCCTATTGTTAAAAAATTACCCCTCCCTTAGTGCAAAAAGGGGAGACCTGAGGTTGTGCATCCTCTACCCTGTTCAGTGTTCCAAGATCGGATCGGGGTCAGGAGATAAGTCCATTTCACAAAATCAATACCTTTTTTTGGCAGGGCAGGTAGGGGGGAGGGCCAAAATTTTGTAAACAACATTACAGGGATGAGGTGAGAGAAACATAATGCTGCTGAGACCTGGCTGTTAGATGGTGGTGCATTTTCCCAAATTAGAGATTTCTTCTTGTATATATGGCTCACTCTCACCAAATCAGTGCAACTAAAAAAGTGACGTACATGATCGGTGGACGTACATGATCGGCGGACGTACATGATCGGAAAACTACAATATCCCCCTAAGGCCCCCTTTACTCCGCTATTTAACTTATATTACTATACCTACTGGCTGTAATATAGTCTTGGGAAGTTTATTAGGAAAAAATAACTCCCTAAATATTAATAGGGGCCAAAGGGGGGGGGGATCAATGTACAACCGATCATGTACGTCACATGACGTACATGATCGGTTTGGAATGTCATGTAAAATTTTCTTATTACCCACTGCTTTACATGTCTATGATTATACATATTTAGACCTACATCATATGTACACCTTGCTAGGATTGATTAATGTTTTAAACATGGTCAGAAATGGGTCAAAATGAGGGTGGATCAATGTACAACCGATCATGTACGTCACATGACGTACATGATCGGTATTGAAATGTCAATTAAAATTATCTTAATAGTCGCATCTAGACATTTCTAACATATTACATGTCAAGACACACATCATATGTACACCCTGGTAAGGTTTATTTATGTTTTGTCATGGTAGGAAAGGGTAAGGCAGCCAATAAATCACCGATCATGTACGTCATCGATCATGTACGTCACATGACGTACATGATCGGTATTGAAATGTCAATTAAAACTATCTTAATAGTCGCATCTAGACATTTCTAACATAGAACATGTCAAGACACACACCATATGCACACCTTGGTAAGATATATTTATGTTTTAACATGGTCAGAAAGGGTAGGGCAGTCAATAACTCCCGATCATGTACGTCACCGATCATGTACGTCACCGATCATGTACGTCACCGATCATGTACGTCCGCCGATCATGTACGTCCGCCGATCATGTACGTCCAAATAATAGTTGCATCGATCTGGTGAGAGTGAGCCATATATTTTTTGAGAATTGTTATGTAACACTTGGCTAGACCCCCCCCCCTCCCCCCTGTAACACTTTGTAACAAACCTCATGACCCCCCCTCCCCCCCTATGCTGTTACGTAATATTTGAATGGCCCCTTGGGGGTTCAGACAGAGCATGTCTGGACCTCTGCTACCCTGGATATTATATTGATACTGTAGATCCTGGGAAGGGTCACTTCCCTATCATTATTTATTACCAGCTATAGTTCTGAGAAGGACTTGGTACAGACCCGAGTGCTCAGTGGTGCTCTGGCAGTTTATTACACCACACAACCTTTAGATGTGTGGTACGCATTTTGCTGCTCTATACCAATCTTGTATTGCATGCTAGGACCACGCACATCCTCTCCGGTAGATCATGCACTTTCGCCGTTTCGAGACTTATTTAGCACAAATCCCGGAACTCGGCGAGGGGAGGACCCATAATAAACCTATCCAAATCATTATTAATTCTTCATCCTTAACTTTAATATTGTAGTATTTTACCAAGAAACACTTATAAATTAATCGTATATAGTTTAATTATCTATAATTTGTCCAGTTTTGCCATGCCGATAGTGGAAAGTGAAGTGAGATAAGCGTGCATGCAACCTTTGGCGTAGCCATGCGTAGGCTTCACGGGAGGCACATTTGGGGTGAAAAGATCCAATGTACCTGTTGGATCCGCAGTTATCATGGCTACACATTGTCATTTAGGCAAAATTTGTCTAAAGAATCGCGAAATATAAGTTCATATCTATCTAACAGTGGTAAGATCATTTCATAATTCGAAGGATTACTTTTTCTAAATAGCTGTTGAAAACGGGCCCTTTAGCACTACGGTCAATGTGAGCCGGTGCCCACTACACCCTCACGCAAGCTGGCCTGTCTCGTAGGGTAGCCTAAGCTCACCTATTTCCGACCACCCACCATAAGTCGACCACCTACATCACCATACAGCCTATATCCTGTGGTCTCTGGGGGTACAAATGCTATTCGAATTAGAGTTGAAGTGTTAATTATATGCATAACATCCATATTTTTCACCAATATCACTTTATTCATATAAATGCATACTGTAAACGTAGATATTTTCGCGCAGCTAAATTTTCGCGCACCTAACATAAAGGCATGTTCGCGCAATCATATTTTCGCGCAGCTGCAATCAGGTGATCTTTAGCTACATGTCAGTTTTTACGGTTTTTCAATCGGACAATTATTAAGGGATTTACAGCCCAAACCAATTCAATTCAATTTCAATTTTAAAGGTTTTTATTAATCACTTCAATTACATGTTTTTCGGTGATCAATATTGGGTCGACCAGCCCTCAAATAATGTTTAACAAGCTTCTCATATTTATAAGTCGTGTACTCACATAAGTACATCATTATAGGTAGGCATGATTAGTAATGTACAATGTATAATCTTCTTTCTGATTGAAAGCCAATAAAAGTCTGACATTCAGTTTGTCGCGTGGTTGCCTTCAATGACACTAGATTATCACAATTAGATATTCCTAGCTTTCTATACACGTAGCTTAGGCTTGTCGTCTGATAAGGCAGTATCCTTGTAATCATGCTTACTTTAAGAGGTCTAAATATACTCATTTGGGTTTCTAATCCCCTTTCTTACTAATAAACGACATACATGTTATTAATAATACAGCACATAAAAGTTCTAATACAATCAGGGTCTTTCACAAAAATATACAATTTTAATCAATATACTCTATGTATCAAAAAAAAACACGAAAAATAGATGATAAGCGAGTAAGTGTGGTCACCTTATGCGATACACGGTTCCCTTGGCCCTTGGCCATAACCCCAAATCTCTAGTCCCGACTAAACTAAAGCATTCATTATGTTCACCTTATATGGCTCGTCAACCTAGCATATGACAACGGTTTTTGTCGAGTTAACACACAGGAGTGTCCTTGGGGAAATAACAATGAGTCATGATTTTCAGGGACATCGGCTAGGCTTTGTAGGAGAAGAGCACAGGGGGGTGGAGGGGGGAGGGGGATCCATGGGGTGGGCTCAGTTTGAAATACCAATCCTGGCCTTGCGGGTGGGGGGGGGGGGGAGTCTGAAGTACCAGACCTCCTTTCTCCGCTGCTATCTATTAGATATGTTGGGGGGGGGGAGTCTGACATACCAGTCCTCCCTTTTCAAGTTGCTGGCGGGGGGGGGTGGTTAAGTGGGTAACCCGTCAGGAGTCTGAGGTACCAGTCCTCCATCCACGGTTTCGCTAGTGAGTAATGGGGGGGGGGAGGTGCTGGGTGGGTAGGAGTTCAGCTTCTCATCTACTTAGATAAGGACGGGTTGGTGCGTCTTGTCGACTACTCCTTTCTTAAGGGGGCACAATAGGGTAGAAATGTAGAACAGTTAATCATGTATATTTCAGTATAAATATGTTAAAACTAGACATGTCATATATGGTTATGACCATAGAAAATGTTTACATCAGATTTCCTACATTATTAGGTGTTGCTATGGCTGTGAAATGTTAATGGAACAAAAACGTTCTTTTTTAGCTCCTTTTCATTAGAATGGCATTATGGGATGGAAAAAGAGTATAATTCTCAGATTTGATAATTGTAATAGATATTTGGTGTCATAATAGAGGGAGGTTTTTCTTCTTTTCATGATATTTCAAATATTAAGGCCTACAGAGCCTTTCAAAGTTGCATAGTTACCAAAAAAGGGTGATTTTTAACGAAAATTTGAGAAAATCACCATTTTTTGGTAACTATGCAACTTTGAAAGGCTCTGTAGGCCTTAATATTTGAAATATCATGAAAAGAAGAAAAACCGCCCTCTGTAAGCACACCAAAAACCCATATCAATTTAGAAATTCAAGAAAAATACTATTTTTCTATACAAAAATGCCATTCTAATGAAAAGAAGCTAAAAAAGAACGTTTTTGTTCCATTTTCATTCCACAGCCATAGCAACACCTAATAATGGAAGAAATTTGATGTAGACATGGTCTATGGTCATAATCATATATGACATGTCTAGTTTTAACACATTTCTACTGAAATATACATGGTCAACTGTTTTACCGGATCTAGCCTATTGTGCCCCCTTAAATGAAAGCTTAGACTGGGCCTTCTGTACAGTATGATTTAGATCATCCCACTCCCAAATGCCTCTACACATAGGGCTCTTCTGCATTGCTGTGTATGTAAACATTTGGTTGATAAACTTGACCTTAACATCTCCTCTTGTACGTACATGCACCGGTATTTGGGTTAACTCTTCATTCTTTGACAATTTATAAATATGTTGGAGGATTTGTTTTAGGCGCCTGTCCTCCAGCTTAGCTATTTCGAAATACTCATGTAGCTCTGTGGCAGAACAGCGTTCATACATATTACTATAGCGACAAACTCTGAGGCCTCTATTCTGTAGCCGTTGTATTTTGTTAACAATGTCCTTAGTTGTACAATCAATTATGAAGCTGGCATAGTCAATGTAAGGCATGATCATTTGTTTATACAGTAATATTGATTTATCCTCATCAAGGAATTTACGTATACGGGCTAGTAGATAAAGTTTATGACTTAGGGTTCTAACAAGCTTGTTTGTGTGCGGTCTGAAGGTCAGATTAGAATCAATGAGAGCACCCAAATATTTGTATTCATTGACATGCTCCAACACCATGTCACCAATTTTAATAACTAATTTAGGTATATCCAGTTTCTTTCTGCTGAACCTCATGACCTGGGTCTTTTTGCTATTAATTATTAAGCAGTTTTCATTGCACCATTTATGGGCCAGCTTCATATCTCGTCCTAACATTCTCTCAGACTCATACGGGGAACTGTGACTACTTAATAAAACAATATCATCAGCGTACATGAAAACCTTGGATTCTTGTATTATATTAGGAAAGTCATTTACAAATATTAAAAACATCAATGGGCCGAGGCTACTGCCCTGTGGAACGCCATATTGTACCTTACATTCGTTAGAAGTGGTGCCATTGAGCATGGTAACCTGTCGTCTATTACTGAGGTAGGACTCCAACCATTTGAGAGTTTTCACATCTAATTTCAGCGATTTACATTTCTTCAATAGTACAGAGTGGTTTACTGAATCAAATGCTTTAGATCCATCGATAAAGCATGCACTAACAATATTATTTTGATCAAGCTCATTATAAATATAGGATGTGAAATCAAATAAGGCATCAGCCGTCCCTAACCCAGGTCTAAAACCGTACTGGGCCTTGGTCAGGAGTGAGTTAGTCTGAAGGTGGTTTAATATATGAGAGTGTATTAGTTTTTCCAGAATTCTGCCCGGAATTTGGAGCAGGTTGATTGGTCGCCAATTACTGATACTTTTAAGATCGCCACTTTTAGGGATCGGTATCACCTTGCTGACCGCGCATTTGTCCGGGAATACACATTGACTTATGGAATTTCTAAAGATGCTCAACAGTTGGGGAATGGTGTTAGTGAGGGTGTCTTTAAGGACTCTGGCATTCACTCCTTCAATTCCGCTAGACTTATGAATATTAATATTATCAATCAGTTTTTCCACTGTGTCATAGTCAATTTCAACTTCACTACAGGGTGTGTGCACATCATAGTCTACATTTGGGTTACAGGTTAAGTCATAGTTCATTTTTTCAGCCATCTTGAACCCTACATTGGCAAAAAATTCATTAAAATATTCTGCGGTCAGGTTATCAGGTACCTTCTCGCCCGATTCATGGTGTACAAAGTTAGCTCTGGCGCCGACTTCCTTAGGACTTATCAAGTCAGATATTCGTTGCCAGAACTCACGATGGCCGTCCCCTTTGATACAATAAGCGTCATCTATAGAATTCTTTTTTGACTCGTCAATCATGGTGCTAACAGTACTGCGCATTGCCTTAGCTAGATGAAGGTCTCTGGGCAAGCCATTTGCCAAGAAATCTGTCATGTGCTGTTGGCGTTGCCTAATTGCTTCAGGTATGTCATTTGTGATCCAATCAACGTCTCGTCCCTTAATATTGAATATTTTTACTGGGCATGTTTCATCTAAATACCCCAGGGTAACAGTTCATCCCATTGTTTATTGGGATCCCTTTCTTTATAAAAGGAACTCTAGTCATAGTAGAGCAGCCTCTCCTCAAGGTCATTGCGTATATAGTTTTTGTAACTTCTAAAAAAACCATTTTTCCACCCCAAGCTCCTTCCAACTATGTGGCTCCAGAGGGGTAAAAAGCGACCTGGCTACCTGGGCTGTTTTCCAGGCGACCTGGCGACCTGGTGCACTAATTTAAGCGACCTGGCGACTTTTGGAAAAATATGTCTAAATAAAGCGACTTTGTGACCTGGGGCCCTTAACTTCGGCAACTTTCCGACCTGAGGGGGGGGGACCCCTCTGCACCCCCAACTATGTGGTAGTGGGGGAGGGGGGGGTCTAAAATTCTTCTATTTTAGAAATATATAAATATAGCTCTGTATTGTCATATTAATAGGTTTTTTTTTGCTATAAATGTTTTCAGGATGCGATTTTTCCAGCAAGTTAGATTTATTATTTGAGTCTCTACTGCAGTGCAATATAAAGTGTCAGACATCATTGGAAAGCTAATTTTTTGTGCAAAATTTTCGCGCACATCATATTTTCGCGCACATAGGCATGTGCGCGAAATGCGCGAAAATATGTACTGAGCGAAAATTAATACGTTTACAGTATTGCAGAAGTGAAGGTGTATGACCTGTTTTGACCACACACAAAACGGAAATTCTTCATAAATATTTAACTTTGGTGCAAGTTTATTATACGTCTCAGTCGATTTATGTACTATTTGTGACATTAAATGAATGGATACGTATATTTTGAACTAGAATCCCTTTTTCTTATAATAAAACATTCACATTCTTAAAAGGTAGAGCTCATTAGCTAGCACCTTTTGATTTCACCATGAAACGACCAGAATTTCACCATAAGACGACCTCCATTTACAAGGTGTTAGCAGTAGCCCTATAACGATGGTCATTCTGTAAGGAGTGGTACTTATATACCCACTTTTCAAAAGGCCCAAAGTTTAAGAAAATACTACACAAATAGGGAAATAATGATCATGCATAATTCTAACATTATTCTACTGAGTAAATCCAGTTCATCTTGATATGAATATAAAATGATTCATATTGTTTTGCTTGAGATAAGAGTGGTCGACTCTAGGTTCATTTTGGTCGACATTGAGTGAAAATTGACCATATGAGATTTCTAATTATAAGGGCAATAATCTACATATAATATTGTTCATGGAATCATCAAACGTGATAAATTGAAAGCCCGGGGTCATCCCTCAATGTCTGATATAGCAAATATGACAGAATAATGGTCTTAATTGACGTAACTAAGGATCTGCTAAAGGTCACGAAAATCTGTGACGGGAAGGGTTTACTTATGGTGAATCTACCCTATATGTTTCCAGGTAACATATATGAAAATATGATGCCACTTAGTGGTAATGCATATGGAAGCAATAGTAGCTTTATAAATGTCACTGTCTGTGTGCAGTGAGTGTTTATCATTCTGTAGGGCCTTATCAAATGAGCTTCACCAGTACAATCTTTTTCCTTTGTGTGTCCTTTTTCTTAGAGAGATACAGCATCTTGTGTTACAGTCTATAATGATTACATGGCACTGAAGTTAGTTGAACAGATGAAGGATGATGAAGGTTGACCTGTGGTTAGTAGGGTGGCCGGAGGATTTTTAGAAATGAATTAGACATATGTGTATCATGTATGTCTAGAATGCCTCAATATTCGCATTTAACAAATTATCATTGTTAGATTTGTTCACGGGGAGGTTGTATTCCCTATGGACCACAACTACAAAGTGCCCTAGGCCCTGCTGACATTTCCCAGCTGGACTTAATTATGCATCAAATTTCTCACCCTTGCTCCCATTGGTTACTCATGTGGTCAGCTGGTCACACTAGGGTCAGGCTCTGACCAATTCATACTGATACTGTGCTCAGACAGGTGCAGTTTACTAGACACTGGCACTGTGCTTCAGTGGGGCCTAGTGGTGGTGTGTATTTGTACTATTCATAGTTTTAGGGTTTGGGCCCTATGACTATGATTTATGTACAGGCTGTTACTCATTACATCAGTATTGTATGGGTTAGTAGGCCTATGGCCTAGTAGCTTTTTAGGTGGATTTAGGGTTTTCATAATTTGTATAGAAGATGTGTCCTATTTTATGATTTATTGGGCCTATCCCTTCCAGAGATGGGCCCCACTTTGTAGTTTCGACCCTTATGGCGTCATCACCAGGTGGATTTGACAGGAAAAATATATTGCTATAGTGCTACTATGTGTATATTTTATAAAATACAATAGACCCCACTTGGCAATCTATTAGGCCTAGTATTTTATTTATTTGTGCATAACTCTAAAAAAATGGCGTTATTTATAGATCAAGCTTTTTAGGGAAATGTATGAGGGACCGGGGCATTTTTATAGGAATTAGTCCTTGTTGGGTGAAATGCCGGGTAATTTTGTGTGGCTTTTTTAACGAGGACGTGTTGGCATTTCACCCATGGCTGCCGTCCTTCGTGTTCATCCCCAAGGGTGAATGACTACGAAGTTTCTCTATCCAGTGGAATTCCACTACCGCCAGTAGGCGCTTCCCTTCGTCGCTTTTTGGGTGTCGGTTTATGAAGTCCATGACGTAGAACCTCATGTCTCTGTCCTTTTTATGATCACACTGGTTGAAGTGCCATGGCACATCTGTCTCTCCCTCGTTCTTTTTTACCGAGTGTACATGCTCGTATATTCGGAATTTGAGAGCTCTCTCCGTTTTCCCGACGTATTGCATTTTGCATGTTCTGCATTCTAGGCAATATATCAGGTTCGAGCTCTCACACGTGATTTTTGTTTTTGATACAAAGCTTTTTCCTGTTGTCTTTGACTTGATCTCCCCCCCTTTGTCTAGGCGGGCACATTTGTCACAAAACAGTTTCCAGCATTTTGATCGCTGTTTTTTCTGTTTCTCTGTATTTCTGGAGATGCCGTCTTCTTCATCCTCAGATGTTGGGTAATTGGTGGCGGCCCTAACCAAATGGTCCTTCAGGTTCTTTGGTCTTTTTTGGCCCTTCACTAGGCCCGCCCTTCTGAGGAATTTTGTGGTTTTGGATTTTCCAAGTCTGTCCCAATTTTTGGATACAGTCTTGTTGATTATGTTGTTGCCTGGTCTGTGGGTACTGATCAGGTAAATGGTGGCTTTGTTTTTTTGTTTTTTGGGTTTGGGTCTGAGGGTTTGCTCCCTGCTTTGTTCCCTTACCCTGGCTAGGGCCCCTTCTAAGATTTCTCGAGGGTACCCCTTTTCCACAAACTCTTCTAGTTTCGTTTGGCTGTGTTTCTCGAAATCTTCGCTTTTTTGGCATATGCGGAAGATACTGAGAAGTTGTGAGTACGGTAGACTTTGTTTGGTTGATATTGGGTGTGCTGATTCATAGTCTAGATACGTGTTGACGTCAGTCGGTTTGCAGTACAGTTCCGTGTACAGTTCCTTTGTCTCTGTGTCTAGTCTTATTCTTGTGTCTAAAAACGTGATCTCTGTTTTTGACAATTCTGCTGTGAATTTGATGGTGTCGTGGAATCTGTTAAGATGTCCTAGCCATCGTTGTAGACTATCTTCTCCGTGTGTCCACACAAAGAAGATGTCGTCTATGTACCTGAGCCAGACAATTGGTTTTTCATGGTGTGCTAGTAGTGCTGCTGTTTCTACGTTCTCCATAAAAATGTTGGCGTATGATGGTGCCAGTCTGGTGCCCATGGCTGTACCTCTTTTTTGCAAAAAGAATCTGCCATTGAATTGGATGTGGTTCATGGTTAGAACCATTTCCAGTAGCTCGATTAGACTCCTGTTTTTCGGCATGAGTCTTGAGTCTCTGACTTCCTCTAGTCTCTCAGCTATAACTGCTAACCCTTCCCCATTGGGTATGTTTGTGTATAGTGAGGTGACGTCTAGAGTCCCTATGGTGGCCCCTTCTGGTAGGGGGTCCAGGTCCTCTATTTTGTTTATGAAGTCCGTTGTATCTTTCACATACGACTCTACGTTTGGGACTAGCGGTTTTAGAAACGCGTCCACAAAAGCTGAGATTTTTTCAGTGGGGCAGCCGTTGGCTGAACACACTGGTCTCCCTGGGGGTGGTAGTACCCCATTGTGGATTTTTGGGAGGAAGTAGATGTGCGGGGTTCTGGGTTTGATGTTTCTCATGGACCCTGCCATTAGATAGGAGATTTCTCCCTCCGCTGTCATGTCCATGATTTTTTCATCTACTTTTTCAGCATATAGAGCGACTGGATCTTCTTTCAGTCTTTCGTATGTGTTTGTGTCTTTGAGTTGCCTCATGCCTTCTTTCACATAATCTCTGGTGTTTTGTATTACAATGGCCCCACCCTTGTCCGCTGGTTTTATTGTAATGTGTATGTCTTTGGATAACACCCCTAGGGCCTCTTCTTGGCCTCTCGTGAGATTCTTTTTTGCTGGTTTTTGTTCCAGCAATAAGTTGGATACTTCCATCTCATTGATGGCAATAAAATCTTCCAGATTTTTGGGGCCGTGTGGGGGGACCCATGAGGATTTCTCTCGTAAATCCATCATGAGATTTTTGTCGTGGTACGGGGTACCTTTGCTCCCTAATGCCAATTTATTCTGGACTATTTTATTGTCCCAGCTTTCTGTAATCAGGGGTTGATTTTTGTCAACTCCTGATTTCAGTTGTCCGCTACCATTTTCATTACTGTTTTTGTGAAAGAATGATTTGGTTCTCAGTTTATTGTGGAATTTATCAAGTTCTATTTTGATATCTCCTTCAGATACATTTGGTATTACTGGGCAAAAGTTTAGACCTTATCATTGTTATGTGAATACAGTAACTAAGTAACTAACTGTAGCTGATTACATATACCTCACCCCTCCAACCTTGAAGACAGGCACACAGTGCATACATGGCCCTGGCCTGCCGCAGTGTCTAAAGTATGCACTAATTGCTATCCTTGAATCTCTCTTAAGCCCTATGGCAGAGCGGCCCTCTAGTGTTACAATATGAAGTTAATCCATGATATTGGGGTCTGAGACCCCCATATGACCCCCAGCAGATAGGCTGATGCTGGCTGGCACTAGGGCCTATCATTTCCATTAAAAATGCATTATTTTTGATCTAATCTAGCTCTATCTTCAGTAATCTACCCTGGATTACCAATTTAAGATTTCTATGAAAAAATGAACCCTGAAAATACACATTTTTAGGGGGCTTATCTCGAAAGGGTATAAATCTCCTAAGTAGCTGTAGGACCCCTAATGAGATACTTGCATTCAAGATGCCTCAAAGAAAAAAGGAATATTGTTGATACATAGATTTTCCATCAACCAGTGTCAATTCTGCCAGAGGACTGGTTCAAGAGATCACCCAGTTATAAAGCTCAAGACAGACTCAAAATCTGAAGGTCTGCCAAGATTGCACTTAAATTACATTATGTGATACAATTTATTATGCTTATTCCAACCCATGCATGATGCATCCGTTCAAGATCTCTTGATACCAAGTTACTAGAGGTCTCTATCTACTCCCTAGCCAAAATGAGAGGCCATCATAAAAGAGTCACTTAACATAGGATCAGATATAGATTGAGCGACCAGCTAGAGCCTCCGGCCACCCTATGTTTATTGGAAGGGCTAGGATTTGTAGGTCTACTACAGCAACAAGCATGCTTTTAGCCCTGACTAATTATACAGCATTTATTTGATACATAGTTGGGTTTTTTTATATGAAAGTGTGACGTCACACAATTTTAAACACCCCCCACCCCCTTGTCACACTTCTTCACACAAGAAATGCCCCCCACCCCCTCAGGTGTGACATACTTAATGGATCACAAACAATCTAGGCTAGCTTCACCTATCTGCTAACCCCACTAACAAAAATATCTTATTTGACGTCAAAATAATGTTTTTATTATGTTATATAATGTTTTGCAACAATATGGCGCCATAGAGAAACGTATATATAACGTTGTATAACGTTTTCGTTTACTGGGAATGGGAGAAACTTATGGTGCCTTTACAATAAACCTGGGCCTTGGTTTTTCCCATTTGCTAATGGGAGAAATCACATATCACTTGATACTAATACAAAACACTAGATGGTAGCAAAAACAGGAGGCTGACAATTGCCATGTTCCCTAATATCACCCAGTATTGTGCTCCTTTCTACTGTTTGCTCTGTATCTAGACTATTTTAGAATATGAACTGTTGTCATATGATGCTCGACACGCTACATCTTATAGATTTTATATGACCAGAACTCATCTTTGTCTATATTTTGTTTAAATCCATAAACGGCCATCTCAATGCTAATCACCATAGACAAATCTATGGTTGGTACGTTTTAAAGCCCCTCACCATGAAAAGGTGGAGACAGGCACACAACACCATTTATAGGCTGTGCCAAAAGGAAGAAATTCATATTATCTAACAGGGGTTTCTCCAGAACCAGAAAGGAGAGATGTAGGGGACAAGAGGAGGAGAAAATTACAAGGAAAAGAGTAGGGAAACTGTCTATTGAAAATTTTGAAGTTGTGCCACCTGAATGACAACACTGTAATGTAGGACTTCCAGAAGGGGAGCCCAATTGAGTTATGGAGGCTCCATTTCCCTAAAGGGGTGGGGCAATGGTTGGTGGTACACATAACAAGGAGCTAAACATATGACAGAACAAACAACAAATAGAACTAGACCCACTGGAGGTGTCACTTCTCACCAGAGAAGCTGCTGGTTATCTCTAAAGAAGAGGGCAAGTGATTTATAACCCTCCTCAGAAGCCCTCCTAATTATCTCAACAGCTTGAAGGGGATAGAAGGGGTAGTACTGTTTTGGGATCTCCTAGATGTTCTGTTGCTCTTTTGTTTGCCTCTGGGCAGGAAACAAGAACATGAGCTACAGAGAAAAGAGCATTTCCACAAACACAATTGGAGCAGACTGGGATGTCTCCCCATCTCCTATAGTTTATGCGAAAATGTGTTGCAGCTGACTTCCAGGACTTTAGAGGGAGAGGGGGGACTTCAGGTATGCATGTCCTGATGAGGTCATTCCATGCTCTCGACTGAGATGTGGGATTACAGAGAAGATCTTGATTATCCCTTGACTCATCCCTTTCAGCTGGTCATTGCCCTCATTAAAGCTGCCTTGACCTGTCTTTTAGATTAGTGGGCGGTTCTAATTGGAGGTGTAGGGAGGAGCGTTGCCTCTTTGGCCAGTGCATCAACCCTATCATCGTACCTCAAACCCACATGGGATGGGATCCAATGTAGTATAGTGAGCAGCCCCCGATCCTGATGGTCTAGGGCTGCCAGTGTCTAGCCAATGTCTAGCCAGTGGCCTGTGTGTGGGACCATTTGTAAGCTTCTGAACAGAGCCAAGGGAGTCAGTGTGTATAACCAAATCCTCCCTGTCCCATTTAGTAAGGGCCATGTGAATAGCATGGAGCTCTGTGGATAGTGTGGATGCCTCGTTGGACACCTGCTCTTCCAACACCTCAGGCGGATTGGAGTGTGGCTGGAGAGCCGCCGACCCTCCCCTCCCTGTATCTGGCATGACACTTCCATCAGTGTAAACCTGTAAGGCATGGGGATAGGCTTCGGTAAGTTGACTGATCTCTTCCTCAGCTAGAATTCTGAGTGAAATCTGTGGAACCTCTGTCTTCTTAAACCCTCTTGTAACCTTAGTGATTAGGATTAGGAGGGTCCTTACTAACAGGTTCGAAGAGCCTTCCAGCTGCTGTATAGGTATGGCGGATCATGTTCTTCAACTTATCACTAAGGGATTGAAGGGGGACATGCTGTGGCCATTCATGTCCCCTAAAGTGATCTCTTAGGGCAAGCCCTAGGTTGGAATCAATCTGTGTGGCCATAGAAACAAAAAATCCTCTCCCAATGTAGGAGACTCTCTCCCGTATGGAAGGAAGGCCTGCTTCTTTGATGATGCAGGTAACCTTAGTAATCCTTGGAGCTCCAACTAGTGTCCTTGATGCTGATGTTTGGAGGTTATCTAGTTTTCCAAAGATGATGTTGTGGTGTCGCTTTTCTCTTTTAGAGGAAAGAGAGTCCGGGGAGATGGCATAGAGAGCTGGTGCCGCATAGTCCACTAGCGACAGGATAGCCTGATTGTAGAAGAGGCTTATGTTGGATCTATTTGCACCCCATGTTGTCTGAGATATAGATCTCATGATGTTCAGCCTGATTGACATTCTGGAGCAGAGATACTGTACCTGTTTAGCAAAGTTGAGACCAGTGTCAAAGTAGATGCCTAGGTATTTGTAAAATCTTTGCCACTCCATGTCCACCCCATTTAACTTTAGAGGGGTTCTGGGAGTGGGGGACGAGAAGTTAACAGCAGTGGTCTTGCTATCAGATATTTTAAGACCAAGAGATTTACATTTTCCACTGACAGCATCCAATGATCTTTGGGCTAACCTGACAGCCTGTAAGGGATGGGTAACAAAGATTGCTATGTCATCTGCATATGACAGAACCTGAACATTCTCCAAGTCCAGATCATGAACCTGGTTGACCACCATGTTGAAAATCTTCGGAGAGAGGATGGCCCCCTAGGGCACCCCTACATCTAGTGGATGGTAAGAGGAGTTGCATCCCTGGAAGGCCACCCTTGCCGACCGCTCCCCCAGGTATTCACGTAGATAAGCCGTTTGCCGTTGACTCCCCTGGAGGACACCGCATGGAGCAGAACCGTATGGTTTACTAACTCAAAAGCTTTCTCCAGATCTAAATATATGACCACACACTGCCACTTGACCTCCCTCGCCCCGTATATCAGGTCTAGTTTGGTCATGTAGCAGTGCTGGGCAGACCGGAACCTACGGAAACCAAACTGCTCTGAGTCTGGCGGACCTTTGTTGTCAAGGTTTGGAGCCGCAGCAGCGTAAATTAACCTATCCCGAAGGACTCTCCATCAATTTAGAAGTGGTTTGTAGAAGAGTTATAGGTCTCTGAGCTCCCGGTTGGCCTGGCTTAGGTATAGGAATGATGTGACCTTGTTTCCACTCTTCGGGAATGTCAGAGGTCCTATATATATGTCTGATAAGATCTCTGTTAGAATTGTCCTATTATCCTGGTCCATGTTCTTTAGGGCCTAGACTGGTATTCTATTTAAGCCATGGGCCTTGTTAGGAGTTTTGCTAATGTTGAGATTCACCTCAGCAAGCGTCATATCCCCATCAAGTCCAGCCTGACTGTCCTCTAAAATACTAGATTCAATGAAGGCAGACCGTTCCGGCTCCAATTCTTCCATTGCTTCCTGGTGACCAGGGGGGAAGTTGTGGTAGAAAGTAAAGATACGTGCCAGATTCTCTGCTTCAGCCATAGAGTCAGGGATAAGGGGTGGTTTAGGTGGAAAACCCCTTAGTATTCTAGTTTTCCGCCATAGTTCAGCAGAGGTGGTTGAGTGGTTAATAGTCTCTACCCACTCTCTGAAAACCCTGTTATAAACTCTCCTTGCAATGCGTTGGGTAAGTCTAAGTCTGAGCCTATTTGCAGGACATTTAATCTGTTAAGAGTCCTCTGGGCCAGGTTAACCCTCTTAGCGGCGGCCTTACAAACCTTGGTATTGAACCACCATCTGCGGGAGACTATATAAGGATGGACCTTAGGAGTTGCTGCTGTAAGGGCTCTTACCATGGCTTCTCTGAATTATTTATATGTTGGGTTGGCACTCATGGGTCCAGGATTTATTGAACTTGTCCCAGTCCACCTTTTTAACATTAAAGTGAGGCTCTCTAAAAGGCATAGAGAGTTTCTCTGCCTCTACCGTAATGAACTGAGCATAATGGTCCGAGAATAGACCTTGGGAAACATCCCATGTGCAATCCTTAGCAATGTCAGCAGTGGCTAACGTTAAATCTATAGATGTGCCGCCCTTAGCAGTAGGGTAAGTGACTTCCCCGGTTTAGGATCACCAGTCTGCCCGATACCTCAATAGACTGTAGGAGCCTGTCTCCAGTGGGAGATAAGGTATTATTCACTCCTCATACTGGGTGATGCAAATTAAAGTCCCCTGTTATAATGTGGTCATTGGGTCCAGCCTTTAGAAAGGTAGCTATAGATGGTGTTCTTCTAGGGTTTGCCCTACATTTGTGGTATACATTTGTAATTGTAACCACTCTATTTTTTAAAGTCACCACCACAGATTTTGAGTCAGTTTCCATCCTCAGTTTGCCCACCTTGACAGGAACTGCCATAAACTCCTTCTTGACTAATATGGCTAAACCCAACTTAGGGGTACCCATGCAAAGGGAGTGGAAGGTATTATAGCGGCTAACATCAAAGGGTTGAAGATATATGACATCAACATCATTATTTTTCAATCATAAATTTTTGAAGGACATTCTTCTGTGAAGAATATGACTGACAGTTCCAAGAAACTATCTTAAAGGCTTTATTCTCATGTGTTCCATTCATGATTGAAATTCTGTAGATTTTCAAGGAGAGTGGGAAAATATACCGACCTAATATGGCCCCAAGCTTCCCATGTTGCCCATGAGGGCTCTTGGATCATGTACCAAGGAGGGGTAAACCTGGGGAAAGGGTGAGTAGTGGTTGCCATACTGCCCACCTTGTCTGGCAATGAGCCCGGCAATCCCAGTTTTGGGGTACTGCCTGTAGAGAGGCAGGCCCTGGTGTAACGATGCCACCTGTTGTACTTGCTGCGCCTGAATTATGGCCTGGACTAGTGCATTATAGCTAAAGGCTGCCTGGTCAGAAATTGCAGGCGCAGGACAGGGGGCTGCCGCAGCCTCCTTCTGTTCTAGAGCGTTCTTGGTTGATAAATCCAAAACTTTCTCCTCATGAGGCTTCACTGCTGCCTTGGGTAAATCTCCTGTGTCCTGAGAGGGATCCTTCAGGTCTCCATCAGGAACCCGAACTTCTACCCCAGGGCTAACCCTGGGAGCAGCCTTGTAGTCTTTGTATACTGGGATTATCCTCCCCTTACTGAGCCCATCTACCGTAGTGTGGACATAATATAGGGGGCTGACACCCATGAGTCCTTCCTGTTCCATCCCTTCCTCCTGAGGCAGGGGTTCAGGGCTATCCCTCTTTTGGTTCTGCTTCCTCTTTTTTGCCTTTTTCTTTTTGACCTTTTTCTGAGGCTGTATGCTCTGATTTTTGTCCCCCTGTAGAGAACCGGGTGGTTCATTGAGCTTGACCTGTTCTGAGGTATTCTGAGATTTTTCCCCATTTCTAGAAATCCAGACATTAGGTTTGTTGGACTCATCTGAAAGGGTTTTCCTCTTGGCCGGGGTATATACTTTGGGGGAGAGCCATGGAGGGACTGGAATTTGGTCTGCTGGCTTTGGCAAAGTGGGGTTCATTATCCCCAGATGTTCTAAGTACATTGGGCACTCATTGGAGAATGATAAGTGCTCCTCCCCACAGTTAGTACAAACGGGAGGGAGTCGACTCTCACAGTCTTCCAGAGGGTGACGACCGCTGCATTTAGGGCAGATCTGGTGGCTGTTACACCGATAAAACATATGCACATGATTTGTTAAATATGATCTAAAATTAGATGCTTAGTCATTCAGTTGATTGCTGAATACTAATTATTTTTAATTCAGTCAGGTAGATCAATGAAATTATGGGCTACATAAGAAACCCTAGTCTTTTTCAGTTTTGTGTTGCAAACACTATGATCTACACTATGATCTACATACAGACATGGGTAGACCATATATTTGTAGCTGCAATTTACCTGTCTTTATGTGAATCCCATCTAACTTCAGATATGCATTGTTATAATGTAGTTTTGAACCCTGTGAAGTCTGTGTTTATTGCAGAAATGTGGGGTGGGGGTACTCAAGCTACCTTTGTACATGCCATATTATATGAAGATTATGTAGACTGGAAAGATACTTTCTACCTGTCTTCATACCATTGATCAGGCACTTAAAAAGAGTATGCATGTGTATAAAGTAATTTATAAGACCCTTTGGCACTTGGTAAGTAGCCTCCATGGAAATTGGCCTGGGGAATGTGACAGCCTTGCCAATCGGCCCCCATCAAGTGGCCCTTTGAGAAAAGGTGTCCCATTAGCCCCTGTCAAACTCCTGTCAAAGCAATGTCATGCATATGGTGAACTTATAGCATCTTGGGAGACACCCTTTAGAATTGGCCAGTAGTAATTTAAAGTAGTCCTTTTTGAAGCATATTTATGTAACTTCTCAAAAACTCACAATAAAAATTGGCTTTCCCAGTTGGCTGCGTGGAATCACATTATCTATAATACAGTGCCCGCATGGCAACTCCTTAGTATCAACCATAGATCATATGTTGAAATACATGGTTAGATGTATCGATAGAGACCCCTATGTCAACAGTAACATACAGTCAATGTTAGAGTTACAGTGAATTTTCATTTCAGAAATGGGTGCTGTCAATCTGTCAACTGTCAATAATAGCTGGTGACAGGTATCCTTTAGCATTGACATGAAGCCCTACACGGGGACAGTACAGTATGCCGTAACTTGCCAAGTACTGGCCCAGTATAGGTCTGCATGCCAGTTGTCACCATTGCTGTGCACAGACGATTTTTGGACTTTTTTTGAAAATCTTGGAGTAGAGCCGTAATTTTTTTCTGACATACATTCATGTGATGATCTATCAAAGTGTAGAATGGAACGGGTGTGGTGTCAAAATGGTTGCCATGGTAACCAACCAAAGTGGGCACCCTGCTAATCGTGTCCTGCCATCACACCAGAAATGTGATTATGGGAGTGTTAGGCCTAATTTCAATAAAAACTGTGCAGAGGTTTATTTCCTTTTTGTTTCAAGTAAGAGAACATAATTATGTTGCTGGCAATGTAGATAGTCAGAGAGACTGGTAAGCTGCATATTTTTTGGTACTGAGGGAGAAATGGGGATGAATGAGGTGGGGTCTACCATATTTTTCACTACATAACAATTCAGTTTACTTTCAGTTCCTCTGCATTTCCATAAAAAAAATGATTGACACTATTCAGCATCCGTACATGATAGATCGAAGCCTACTCTTTCCAGTGTATATCACAATAGCCTGGCAAAAATGTTGATAGTGCTCCACACCAGCCTGACCATGAGTGAGTCATATTGACGGCAGCACACAAATTTAGCCCAAAAAGCACAATATTTCATTTTTACCTCTCCTCTCTATAGCTTGAGGTTCATAATATCATGTATATATATATATATCTTTATTTATGTGATGTGATGTATTTAGGTATAACCCCATAAGATAATATCATTTCATGGCAGACAATTTCATGAAACATCTCTAGTCACTTTCTTGTTATATTGATGGCAGGACATGAATTAGGAATTAGTGTCCTGCCGTCAATATTGACGGCAGGACATGAATTAAGTATTAGTGTCCTGCCGTCAATACACCCACACCCTACCCAAGGTATTACATGTAGGCTACAAATTCTTTTTTTATTTGATGAAGCAGAATGTGCTCTTTCATTATATGTATAACTAAACCCCATATTTTTCCTTAATATTTTTTTATCACTGCTTTAATGGTTGAATATTAATGGCAGTACAATACTTCCCCGTTGGTTTCTTGGACCTGGCAAGGTGTAAAAGTGGCCAATAAGTCTGATCTTAAGCTTAAATTAACCGTAAGACAATTGCTTGATATGAAAAAAATAAAAATAATTGTATGCCTATGTTAGGTTTTAAGAAAATTGACCAAATACACTAAAGGTACCCTATGCATGGCTAAAAAAACCCTGAAAAAATGGCAGACCAGAACAGTTTTTGCCATGCACAGTTTTCATGAGAAAGGGCCGGTGCTTGGCCAATGCTGGCATGCCAATACTGGCCCCATACAGTGTGCCATAACTGGTCCAGTACTGGGCCAATAATGGCCCAGAACTGTATACCAAGAATCTGGCCAATATTAATCATACCATGAAAAATATTACGATTAGTTATATAATTGAGACAAAATACATCATATTGCCACCCAGTGCACATCCTGCACACATAGATAGTGTACATAATAAGTGATTGGTCAGGAAGGCAAATATGGGACCTGAAAACTAGTTATTTTCTATTTGATTCTCTAATATTGATATTGTGAGAGAGGTATACAGAGCAGAGAGTAACCGAAGATTATACCACTGGAAAGCCCTTTTAAGGCTGATCATGACTAGATTCACTTCCATGTAGCTTGAGATAGGTGGATGGTATATATCAGGATTTATTATACGATATGGGCGTACGGCGTGCTTTTTACGTGATATTCGCGTGCTGATATTGGTGCATACAGGAGACTTAGAGGCGTGCATTTTCGAATATCAGAACGATTCTGAATGGGGATTTCAGAATCGTTCTGATATCCTGAATATCAGAACGATTCTGAATGGGAGTGGATATCAGAACGATTCTGAAGATCCTCAGCCATAAAATCCGAGGTTTCATGGAGACTCGAACACGCTACATCAAGACTTGGAGTCCGATGTGCTAACCACCACGCCGTGAAGGCGCTGGTAGAGGTAGGTGGCGAAACAAGGAGTCTACAGGCGGATTTCCAGCCCTGTAGGACCATTATTTACCGAGTTACAGAAGAAAAGGCATTTTTTGGTCTAGTTTCTTTGAAAATCCAAATTTTTTTCTAATTTCTTTTTTACTATAAAGGTAGAAGTTGGACTTTACTTAGCCTTTCGTTAAAATAATTCTAGGGACTTTTTTTCACATAGAAATAGGCATTTTGAAAAAGGTTCGTTTCCACCCAGGATCGATCCGGGTACCCTTGGTGTGTGAGGCGGCGACGCTAGCTGCCATGCCTATCCGGCTGTGGTGAATGCGGAGGGAAACGCTGGTTAGTATATAACATAGCCCCAAGCTGGCCCCCTCACAAATTCTATGTTGAACTCAGTGTTGGAGATTGAGGATATGACGTCACCCCGCTTGGTGGGAGCTCAAAACAACATGGCGCTACTGGCGTACGAGTGATATTCAGTCAATAATCCTTCAAAATGGCCAAACTAGGACGTTTTAAAGGTAAATAAGGACATATTAATCGGAATATCGTATAATAAACCTAATAATATATGAATATCCCCGAACTTAGGGTGTGTATTCATGAATAACGACCTCGGTGCTACGCACCTCGGTCATTATTCAAGAATACACACCCTGCGTTCGGGGATATTCATATATTATTGGTTAAATATATCTGGATAAATATTACAAGAAGTTCCAATAAATAGTGTGTTTGATTAGGCAATATGGACATTAATGTCAACTTTTTGTTTATTTTGAAGTGGTTGCATATTAGATGTAGAGAGGACACCTTGGGGATTAATTATCTGTAAGAAATGTTAAATTCTGATGAAAAGAAAGTTTTCTGCAACTTTTTGAAGTCAGAATTTGAAACTAAATAAATGATTTTCTTTTCATGAATCGAAACCTTGGGACTTCTACATTAACATATAACGATGTAAAGGCCCCCATGTCAGAGAACTCCCCTCTAGTCTAAAGGTAACAATTTTTTTTTTACAAATCGATGTTATGTTGTGGAAAGTACACATCATTCAAATGATTACACATGAGGGTCTAAATAGTATGACTTTACTATGGCTATTTATGCCTATGGCAATCTCAATGTGTTCCAATATGAATTAATGGAAAATTGAGGGAAATTACAGAAAATGCCAGATCTTGCACAATTTGGGCTAAATGATTGATAAATGACTTATTTTGGCATTAATATGTGTGAAAGATCCATTTATTTCTATAGTTCTATATACCTTAGATGATATTTTGCTAGTTTTCCTGAGTTACTTAGAAGTGCTTTTGAATATTCTCTTGTTTATCACCTCTAAAACATTGGATAGGCCCCAAGTCCCCTATTTGCCTTCCTCACCTTTAGCTGTATACAGTATACAAAATGTGTGAAATGCTTTGTTCTCCATGCCCGCTGTGGTACATGTGTATAATCATAATTACTTAAGATCAATTGTAATTATCCTCTTGGTTGTGAAACACCCTACTGGCCCGGTAAAGGTGTCATGTGCCACTAATGTGATGATGAAGGACTTTAATAGATCACTGAATTGGCTGATTAATTCCCATTTTGAGAATGGTACAAGACAAGGTACATTGATTGGTAATTTAGTGGTCACGCAATATTAAAGTATTTTGTACATTGTCCTTTGTTGTAGCTAATTTATCCAGAGAATAAACCCACATTAGAAGATAACAATGTGACCAATGCTTCATTGTATGGGTGAACATATATAACACATCCAAATTTTAGAGCAGTGCATGTATGGTGTAGGCCTGCATCCTCAGTCTATCTATCCGTTGATTCCTCAAGCAGTCAGTTAGTCCAGCCAGCATCCAGTCTCCAGATCTGTCACACCCACACCCAGCCATGCTGCAGATGTTAGTCCTGGTGTTCCTGCTACAGGCAGCTACAGGTAACGCACTAAGTATCACAATACAATAATTATTTATTTAACATTTAAACTATATTGCCATTTGTGGACCAGATATATTTGTGTAAATATTTTACTGCTTTACAAGTAATCATCTATGTTTTTTTTGTGATAAATATAAGCTATTTGACCAGTTGTGGACATAAATTAGAATAATGATGGAAAAACATAAACAATATTAAGTGGCAGTACCTATAATAGATTTTGTCATGGATCATCATAACAGGGTTTTGAAACAAAGTTCCAGCTATTTGCACCAAATACAGTTATTTTTTCATGTTGTGTGTGCGTAGATATAGAGGCTAACTTGCTCTGTTGCTTTGTTTGAAAGACTTCTTATGAGAAGTCAATGAAAACCTTTTCAACTCAACTCAGCATTTTGGAACTGCAAGGACAGAGATTTCATCCAAATGCATGTCTGGCATTATATTAACCCTCTTAGATGTGTAAATATTACAGGCAAAATAATTGATGGAAAATATGCTACACTCTAAAGTATGTGTGTTGCGTGAACATTGACTGAAAAAAATGTGTAAAGGTAACACACTTTCAGGGCCAGTTTCATTTCATTTACAGGCGCATTTAGTCAGTCACCATGCTCAGACGAGAGCCGTGCTACCAACATGAACACGTGTTTGATGGCTATTCGTCGGAAAGCACTTGACGACACAGCCTTCCAGTTCCAAAGACAACCAGCAGAACCGTTTTTTGGGGAGAGAACATACCAACGTCGTTCCCTAGTGGAACAGATCTATGGTGTTAACGGCCCAGATCTCTCCTCTATCGATCGGTATGTAGCCATGACATACACATCTCCTAAAGGTAAGCAGCACACATTTGATACTCAATGCAAATACTTGCTAGAAATTTCTTGTTTTATTAAGGTATTCCGATATGCATGACTGTCGACATAGGTCTAAGGTAAACTGACCCTGAACTACATGTTTTCATGTGGACAGTGATGATAGTTTTCAAGTACAGAATACTACTCCACAATTATGTTTAAATAAAAGGAGTGATCATTGTTTGGCCCATATATGCTGTAGGTTGGATAGATAATTTATTTTATTTCCCTCTTTTTTTGCCCCAAAACACTTTTTTAAATTGTGACATGATCTCCAAAAAAGGCCCTTAGTGCAGGGTGCACTAAGGTCCCTTTTCCCAGTACATGTCACAAATACTCAAATACTGTAAGTTTTTGTTACCTTACATTTAGATAAGAGTTATTCATTTTGACCAGGGACCTACACAGCATGTGACAATACCTACATCTACCCTCATGAGGTTAGCTTCCAAGTGGACCCGCTCTCTGACCAGGCGTACCCCTCGTGGGACCTCCGCGAACCTTCAGTGACCACATGGGACTTTGTAGAGGGTGACTTCTTCACGGTAATCAGATTGGATCCAGACACGTCAGGGACTGTACAGGTGGTGTCTAATATACAGGGTAATGACTGGCCCAGGGCAACGGTGAGTAATCACATGCTACAGTAACTTGTACTTGACTTGGTCTGTTATTGTGTGTTATAACAAACCCAACTATTATATTAAATAATGAGATAATGATCTCTCAAACAACTAAATGAATGCTGATGATAAACCCACGTTCTATTGCAGAATCTATTTCCCTATATGTCCATCAAGAACCCCTTTGCTGTAGTAAGGCCATACGCTACCGTAATCTACAAGCAGAGCCGCAGGGTGCCAATACAGTTCATCCCATCCTCTGGGATTAATGTCACTGATTTTGCTGAGCGAAATGGTCTACAAGGTAAATGTTGTAAAATTAAACTTGAATTTTTTTGATATGCAAGCTTTACTATGCTTAAGTATAGGAAGCACCAAATTCAATGTCCCCCACTGAATACAATGTAGCTGTATTGAATGGGCTAAGGGAGTGCTCATTTTTTAACAACAGGGGGGGGTGGTGGATTTGGGGGGGGGGGGTAAAAAATTTGGACCCCTTGACCGGGGGGGTTGGTAAAAAATTTAGACCCCTCTTGGGGGGGGGTGAAAAAAATTCAACCTGTTTTGAGGGAAAAAGCCCGTGCGTTACTATGCTACAAAGGGGCGCGAATGCGCGCGATTTTCGGCCTGCCGGGGGGGGGGGTAAAAAATGTCGACCCCTCTAGCGGGGGGGGGATGAAAAAATTTTGCACGCTCCGCGCGAAATCTCACCGCCCCCCCCCTGTTGTTAAAAAATGCGCACTCCCTAAGAAAAAGTAGTTTTTCCTTCCTTAAATAGTTTCAAATAAATCTTAAAAATTTTACCAACTACATTGATATGACCCTGATGTATTTCATTCGTGGGGGCTTGGGCGTTTATTACATGGTGGTATGGCCTTCTCTATCCTAAGCCTATGGGACCTCTGTACTCCATGCCCCCATGGAGTACGGTGAGGCCATACTCCATGGCCTCCAATTTGTTGATTTTCATCATTTTAAGATGAAATAAACATGTAATAAACACAAAACCCCACTTATTAGCATAAATGCACATCATACATCACTCGTTGAAGCTGGGTCATATCACACTCAGCCTTCAGCATCGTGTGATATGGCCCAGCGTTAACTCGTGAAGTATGACGTGCATGTATGTCAATGGCATGGAATTTTATCTATATCCCAGCCTCCACTGAAATATGTCAGGGTCGGTATCAATGGGCTCTGTCATTCGTCTATGTATCAAGATGTATGGTGACATTCAACACATTAGTTCAATGTCAAAATGTTTAAAGACAATAATCTTTTTCAAAGTATGCATTTCAGCAGCAATACTGCGGTTAATGATTTAGTTTTATAATGCAATGCTGCAATTCCTCTTGCATGTGGCTCTCTGATTATCAAAGATGAATGGTTGCTCAGCACATTACCCTCCACAAACCTTTCCCATAATTCTTTCTCAATCTTACATGAAGAGTCAGCTTTGACCTTGACTCTGAGATCGCTCCATCCCAGTGGGGTGGGTGGTGCTGTGTCACTTATCGATTTTAAGAAAAGCTAATATCCCTTGTGACTGTTGATTTCAAGTAAAGGGTTTTGTTCCTTGTCACTAGGCTCATGTTGAGTGGAATGTGTGTCTGTATCTGCTCAGTATACTAGTCCCTGTACAGGCACTTAACTGCTTTCTTGAAGATGATACAAACCTTATACAAATATCATATTTGCTTGTAATTTATCAAAGACACTTTGAGTTTTCACCGCACACATAAATAGCATAGTGTAGTGCATACAGTTGCTATCATTTAGTAGCAAGGTGGTCCTTTATTATATGGTGGATACGGCCCTCTCTATGCTAAAGCTATGGGATCTCCATACTCCATGTCCCCTTCAGGATTGTGTGATATGACCCAGCTTCAACTCGTTAAGTATGATGTGCATGTATCTCAATGGCATGGGGTTTTCTCTATATATCAGCTGACTTATGTGTATTGCAATGTACATATCATTTTATCCTCACAGGTCCTGTTGGCCTCACCTGGGTACAAGCCATGTATGATGCCTATTCCGCAGATGGTGTTTTTACTCAGAATTGTGCCAGCCTAGTTGCCGATGGTAAAACTTATTAACTAAAAATGTATTGTAATGATCAATTTTAACTAGACAGAAAAGTCATAAGGGCATACAGAGTGGAAACTATAACATAGAAACAAAAGTGAAGAAACTACGTATTAACTGAAAATGGCTGCATATTGTTTAAACAACCAAAGCTGTGGGTTCCAACATAAAATACCATGTGATGTATAAATACTTTATTCTCATCAACTATTGACAAAGCAACAATAGAGGAAAGTATATTTCCTAAAGCTTGATCACCAAAATGTAAACCCCCTTATTGAAAAAGTTACGGTAACAAAACAAAAGTTATCTGATGGCTTATTTCATGTGTTTGTCTAATTTTACAACCTGTTGCCAAATTTAAAAAAATTAAAATAAACTTTAAAAAAACGGTCTACCATCCCATTACCTTCCGCCACGACAGCCATGCGGCCCCAGCTGCCTAACATGCCGTGGATCCCGGACCCTGACCACTTCTCCCTGAGTGTGTTCCTCAGGGTGAAGTTCAACTCCCCTACCTTCATTGACAGGTGTGGACCTTACCTCGTTACAAGTAGGTAAGTCTTCCTTACTTCACATCCACATTTGATATGAAAGAATATGAATGAGTCACTTGTGAACAATGCAGAGGAGGATAATGCAGATAAGGTACATGTATAAACCTTGTTCCTCTATCTTGAATGGGTACTGGGCAGTCACAGGGAGTTGTCATGGGTATGGGGCATTGTCTGGACATGATGATGGCATGAGCAGGGGGCTGTTAGCATGGGTATTGTCATGGGCATTGTCATGGGTATGCACCAATGTCATGGGTATATTGGCATTGTCTAGGATATGGGGCATTGTGCGGGGAGTTGTGATGGGCACAGGGCATTGCCATAGATCCTGGGCGTTGTCATGTGAAACATGTATTACTAGATTGGGATTTTCCAGAGCTTAGAACAGCCCGGGAAAGTTTTGAAGATAAATGGTTGAAGTTTGTATAATATAGAGTACATAATAATGATAGGAAAATATCTCAAATTATAGCTGTGGATTCTTATTGTAATACAGCCAATAGGGCAAAAGCCATAAATTGTATATGGGTATAGAAACATTGTCATAGCTATGGCAGTATGGGCAGTTGTCATGAGTACAAGCAGTTGTCATCGGTACTGGGGGTGGTCAAGTAAATTGGGACCCTTGATGCCTGGACATTTATCTGTCAGATGACCTGCTTACCCAGTAAACAAAAAAAGTTATACAACTTTATATAACGTTTCTCTATGGCTCCGGGGCAAAACATTATATAACATTGATGTGACGTAAAATAACATATGTTTGTTGACTGGGTAGTACCTCATTTTGGTTAATGTTAATAATGGGACCACCTAGACCAGCTGGTAATTGTGCGTATAGTAAATGAGTAAACTACAAAGAGATACTGAACAGAGCTGTAGGCAACGGACTACAGTTCACACCTTGACGACCAGGGAGAGCTGTTGCATATGACCGTCCTCATATATATCCGTCACCCTCTGTACATTGAACTTATTTTGTCTCTTTCCAGTCCAGTTGACTTTTATCTGGACTCTATCCGTGCACGCAGTATTGACTCTGCTGATGTAAGAACTGGATCAGAAATCGAGTATACTATGGAAATGAGCAAGTTTGCACCAAGTCCAAGGGATTTCTTTGGTAGGTGAATCTCACCAGACTTGATTCCCGCATTAGAATCTGAACGCGCAAGGTTGTGTTTTCCAAACTGAGAGGAGACTTGAGCTGACGCCTTCCCTCTTTTTAAAAAGGGCCAAGTTACTCCCTGAGATCCCAGAAGCCCAATGTACGGGGGGATGCAGCTCAGGAATTCCCTCCGAGAACAACTGCAAAAAAGTAGAGCAGAAATCTAGCTTCAAAATTGCACTAAAAAAGTTTCTTGGTACCAATATAAAAGGTAAGAGAAGAGCACTCTTAATGGGCGCATTAAACCCAGATTAAATCTCCAGGGTCTCACCTGCCCTCCTTCTCTGACAACTTGACTGCCCCTGGTTATCTCTGCAGATCACCCCATATTGGTACAAAAATATTATACACTTTCAAATTTCTCCTAGACTCATTTGGGAATCACAGTCACATTGTAACAATGCAAAATAATTAAACCAACCCGTACTTTATATTGTTATGCCTCTGGTTTAACTTATCTTGTTTATTCCTTGTATTACATCACCAACCTCATACCTGTAAATACTTAGCCTACACATTGACTACTTTGATGTGGCTTATAACGTGCCCGTTTTGTGTGCGTCTTTGGTCAGGAAGACCATCTGTACTGATGAGGATCAAATAAAAGAATTTAAAAAATGTAACATTTCTAAACACCACAAATGTTCCACCCCAAGGTTGGTAGGATGAGATAAGATGTAAAGCATGTATCAAAACTGACAATATTTAAGCATGCCTGTTAGCTAGGTATAGATGTACAAAATAATACAGGATGCATACATATGTAGCTGGAATATCCATCCCAATGAACGAACCATAGGCCATTCAGGCTCTCATTGATATTTAACTATCACAACTCTTAGGAGAATAATTATCTTGGATTTACTTTATTTTCAGGAAAGATACACACTTTGCTGGTAGTGAATATAGAGACAATGTTCATCAACAGTCTCATTATCGACATCCATGGAGGTGATGTCCCCTCTGGTAAAACTCTTCTGTCCTACTTCAACACTCCCGACTTATTCAGTGATGAAACAGAAATAGAACACCATGTATTCTTCCTTTATGAGCAGCAACGTGACTTTAGCTGCAACTTTGACTTGGAGCAACATTTAAGTGAAGAATGTGGAACTGGAAACAGGTACTGTGTAGCCAACCCTGATACCAACGGAGATAAGCCTGTTGATTTCACTAAATATGTATTATATATACCAAAATTTTAAAGGAGGTTATAGCAGTAAACTTGTTTTTAAACACGCTGTGCAACGACCCGAAAAAAAACCTGGGGCAGACCTACCTGACTAAACTAATTCGAGGTCACTGAATCCAAAAATGATGGTAAAAAATGCCCCATAAGTCTCAGTTTCAAGATATTCCACCTGTGATTATTTGTCGGCCTCATACTGAATATCATGGTATGACCAATGATAGCAGGGACAGCATCCATTAAAAATATGTCAATTTTGTTAACCTGGTAGCCTATTTGTAAATTCCCCAGGTCAAAATACATAAGATCCCTTTTTTTTTTTTTTGAAAATTTGTTGTACAGTTACATAAAGCATTGTTCTTGGACTTCCTTTTATGAATATATTATACACATTACTTTTACCATTCTATCAAAATATTTTTAACGAGCCTACATAGGTAGCAGACTGAATCTGGCAAATATACACCGTAAAAAATATCCCGTAAAAATTACGGTGAATCACTGGCATCACTGAATGCCGACCGTTTCCCGTTTTTTTTACAGTCACCGTATTTTGCTTTCCCCCGTAAATTTCACAGGCCTTTGCCGTTGTATTTTTACGGTGATTCATCATTATTTTACGATGATTCTCTGCTATTCAATGATGATTATAATTGTTTCTTGATTCATTGTTGTATATTTCATAATATCATCTTAATTCGAGGCCTGTATATAATATAGACTAGGCCTGAGAAGCATAATTGAATGCCTCATAGCAATATACAATTACAATCCATGAGCAAAAGGTACTCTAGGATAGTTACAAAGAAACTCTGACAACAGTCTCAATATGTATAATTCTAATTACCACAACATGGGTGTTTATACTATTCGTACTAGTGTCCAGGGTCTCAAAAAAGGAAATTATATATCTTTTATCTTTAATATGCCAAAGGCTTCAATTCTGATTGTGTAATTAATGAGATAGTTGGATATCTTTATAAATCTTACACAATTATGTATGTTTTTAGTTGATAGCTTCCACTAAAGTCTCTATCAAACCAAGCTGCCACCTGGTGAGCAAACTTCTAATGTGAGATTCACCGTAAATGAAAAAACATTGTTTCACTGTACTGGTTTACGGATGTTCAATGTTACAAAAGTAATACGTTTTACAGTGTCTCACCGTAAATCACAATTACGGTGATACACCGTCAAATTTAGCATTGATTCTCCGTAATTTCAACGGAGATTTTTTACAGTGTAGTTGTACTGATAATTCAAAAGAGAAGTATGCTTATCTTGTTTGTCTTACTTTTCCTTGTGAGCAGGTGCATGCGAGACCTTGGAGAGTTTGTGAGGGACCACAGACTGCAGCTCGTTGGCCTTGCAAGGATGTCCGTTCACCAAGCCCACGCAGCTGACTGTGCACGTCAAAGTGCCATGTAATCTACTGCGCCAAATGTTTGAGGTCTACATGTCGCATCTAAATAAATGGCAACACGTTTTAAGAGCAATCTGTTCCAAGAAACATACAAAGCTATAATCTGTAATCTGTAAATTAACCTAAATTGCTATTCTGTTTCTGTCCTCATGGCACGTGTACAGACTATGGTTAAATAGGATCGGGGAGTGGTGTGCAGAGCGGATTGCCTTAAGTGGCGATGCCACTGTGATTAAATTGAGAATGGATCAGCATTTTGAAGGCAGTGGAATCAACGCTTGATATCATACCGACCCTTCAGCAGTATATTAATTTCATTAACTATGGCCAGATGCCAAGTGACCACCACCTATCCTGGGACCATCTGTCACACTCCAGAAAGTAACTTACATGTAACTCTATTAAGATTATTCGCAAAGTTAATGATTCAAGAGGCATTACTGTCTGTCTAGGTGCCTTAAGAATCACGAATGAGCTTTTCCTACTTTACTTCCATTGTATTTTGATCAATAAACCTCCTTTGCAAATAGAGTAATTCAGTATTGTCATCTTTTATTAGAGCATCTCGCACTGCTAGAGCTCATAGATCCACATCCTAATGTATCATGACCTGTCTGAGTTAGATTTGAGGTTATTCTTAAATGATTCAAAGATCCCACTCTCCTAATTTATGTTGAAATCAATTCTCACTGGATCTGTGCCAATAACAGCTCTGGTCTTCAAAATATGGACTTTCCCTGACAATAATACTACAAGACTAAGACTTTCCCTGACCTCTGGAAACCCTGTAAGAATCATAGTACCCCTAGTTACGGGTGGTAACTCTCGGGCGCAGGGGGCTGTCTGAGAGTTACAGAGAGAACAGTCAATTTTCTACTGGTTGTCTTTTTGTCAACAAACCATGTAAATTTCCACAGTCAATTAAGACAGGTCATGAGTGGCACTTCATGCTACATAGGGCCTTAATTACCGTAACACCCCGCCTATAAGCCGAAAGGAGTTCAAGGGGGAAAAATCGGCCTATATGAAATCATTTTAACATTTAACAGAATCCCGTCCATAAGCCGAATGTGACTTTAGGGGTCTTAGGGACCTGGCCCCCTGCCTGACCCTTCCAAAAAAGTTTTAAAACAGATTTTGATTCTTTTGTTCAATTAGAATACCATGTGTCATTGATTTAGATTGTATACTTCACGTGAACATGATTTGTACGGTCTTAGAATTTAGTAAAAAGATTGAGCGTGTGAGTGGCCTCACAGACGACTCAGGGTAAGCTGGGTGTGAATGAGTAATGGATGTTTAACACCATTTTGACAAACCTGGGTCTGTAGCTTATCATGTACAGTTAGATATAGTACTCCCTTATACTCATTTATTGGTCAATTCTGGGTGTGGGTGTGGGTGAGCAGGTGTGTGTGGGAGAGCAGGTGGGTGTGCGTGTGCAGGTGGGTGTGGGCAACAGTCGCCGACTGCGGGCATGTACCGCCTTCTGTCCCTGTCAAAAAGCGAGTTCAAAAATACCAACTGTGACGTACATAGCGCGGCAATAGGTGATGACACAGAGCCACGACAGAGCCCCCTTGTGGAGTGCAGGTATACTAATCCTCTGTCCAACCAACACACCCCCTTGTGAGTAGCAGCGGTACCACAGGTGGAAAATATATGTATGAGAGACCGCTTGTAGTGATACTCACACTTGCCGTTAGGCTTACGGATACTCTAACTATCTACCAAACCAGATATGCTTTATGGACCCTATTGGATGATCACAGATGGTCCAAGACGGACCTGGCGAGTGTGGGTTGTACTAGAGACTTAAAAAAAAGAAAACCCCCAAAATTATGACTTTCATGTCGGGGGGAGCAGTGTTGCCAAAAACTTTTTCGGGACGCAGGCCAAGGTGGCCTGCGTGTTGGGATCTTACGCAGGCCATTTTCCCCATATGCAGGTCATATACACTTTCGTATTTTGTGGGAACTTTCTCTTAATTGACAGGTAACTATAATAATGACATTTTGTTATTTCCTTATATATGTGAAATTACAAAATTCATTGCAAAATGTTTAAATGATATAGTAATATAAAACTGGCTCTAACTTCCTTAAGATTCTATGCCGGCAAAAGCCGGCGTGATTTAGGCAACACTGTAAGAGTATGTATCACTCTTTAACCCTACAGACACATAGAGAAAAATGGTGGTTTCCATGGCAACTTATACTCCACAATACACAGATAGCTCATCATTGGACCTAATTTCAGTATAGGGGTCAGGCTGGTCGCCCTGTGGGTGCATCCATTGCTTGATCTGGTGACCGGCGAGATAAGCACTGATACAGCAATCACAATGGGTACAGACTGTTACATAATGCACCCTAAAAATTCCGCAGTGAAGGCCAGGGAATTATCTCATTGGTTGATAATGCATCCAGCTAGACGCCTATAGACTGGGAACACAGGCTGCTATTTGGGTGATCAGACCATTTTTATATGATGTCCATATAGTGACTGGGGAAAAGGATCTTGTTGGTTGACATGCCCTAACCCTGGAACACCTTCCAACAGGTTTTGAAATGGTGCCATGTCCATCATTATGGTCCACAGATGGTCTCCCCTGTGAAGCAGGTACGCTCCCTTGTGCCAAACAGCCACACTAATGCCTTAAGCTATTCCAATGTACCCTTACAAGTTGCCATGGAAATCAGCATTTTACTGTATGTGTCTGTAAGGTTACAGATACACACACTTAGGTGATAGCCCTGGGATTCCCCTTTCATTTGATACCATGTTATGGATGTTCTGTCAGGGGTGCTTCGAAATCACATTTCCAAGCCCCTTTTCTCACATTGGCCCCCAGTCTATGGCTCACGTATGATGTTGCTACCATCTATAATTGTACAAATATAATAAACAGTAAATTGAAAACAAATTATGAAAATATTTATTATATTCCAATCATATGACAATGTCTGATAATACAGGACTATCTATAGTCCTTTCGCTGCCTGTCTCTGCTTCTGTCACGAGATCGTTCAAATTTCTTGTTATATGATCGGTCCTGCGATCTATCTCTAGAGTCTTTTCTGGACCTATCTCTTGATCTATCTCTCGACCGACCTTCCCCCCGATCTCTTGATCTATCTCTTGATCTGTCTCCAGAGCGATCTCTAGGCCTACCTATCTTTCGATCTCTTGATCTGTCTCTTGATCTATCTCTTGATCTGTCTCGAGAGCGGTCTCTGGACTTAAACGTAGGTCTGTCTCGTGAACTATTTGTCTCTCTTGGCTTACGATCCTGTTTTTCCATACCACCATCTTTATCACCATTTCTACCCTTGTCCCTGCCCTTATGCCTGTCCCTGTCCTCTTCCTTCTTTATGACGACATTCTGCCTGGTGTGTCCTCCCGCTGTCCGGCTGCGGTTGTTGTCAGGCGACTCGCTGCGTCCCCGGTCCTGGTATTGCTTGGGGCGTGAGTCCGGCCGTGCATGGGAAGCACCAGAGCCTCTGTTTGAGTCTGGCCACTCCTGCTTTATTTTGACGGGCGGTGATTTTCTGCGAGGTGCTGGGGAGGTGCTATCGGATGCAGAACTGTCGCTGTCTGATTCAGAGTCTTTCTGTTTAGTCGCTTTCTTTTTCTTCTTTTTCTCCTTTTTCTTCTTCTTTTCTGCAAGTTGGATTTAAATACAAAATGGTCAAATCAGGTTTATATAAATACTAAGTTTTTTAATGATAATAATTTAACATCCAAGTTTGATTTCCGTTCAATTTAAGTTATAAAGCAGCAAACAGAACCCATGTCCTGGGAACATCTGTTTGAAGATTCCACTCTTTGGTTGGCAGAAATCTCTGCCAAAGCAGTAAAAAGTGGCATCTCTGGCACTTTACTGTTATATTTAGCTGAATTACGGTAATCCGTCGTTATTTGGTGATCATTACATTGTTTTTACATGTTATACAGTATACATAATACTGTTCATCTGTCATTTTTTCATATTATCTCTTAAGATCCGAGCAATTAACTCTCACAGGGATACAAACACATTTAGAAACATAAAAGAAGACGTCAATTGATTTCTTGAATCCTAATCATACCCCACGATTATAGACCGGCAATTTGTACTTCACTTTTTATTTTTGAAAAGTCACCTTTTTTGCTCTTCTTTATTGGTAGCAGTTGCTCTTCTTCCTCAGACGGGGGCGGAGAGTCTGGTATGGTGGGCGCGCACCCCTCCTCCCGCATCTTACGCGTCATCTCGTCCATGTCCTCCTGCTCCTTGGGCGGTTTGTAGTCATTGACGTGGTCCACACGCAGGGTCCGCCCCAACACCTGCAACAAACACACTCAGGGTTATTCAAATTTCGTTTTTAAATATCATTTTAGCGGTTTTGAAATTTACACCATGGCATCGTAGTTCAATCCATATCAAACCACTCCGATACGACAGGAAGGAGACAGGCGTAGGTAGTGTAGCGGGAGGATATTGTTTTCTAGCATAAAATAGTATTAAAAGATAAAAAGTAAAATCACAGAGGCATTATTTATTTGCATCATTACGGATCAGCACCTAAAGATATATTGGCTTTGTGCCTGTGTTCGTTCTTAATGCTGTACTACATACCATTTATAAACACATTGTAATGTACTTTATATTTCAGGGAACAACAATTACTACCGGTATTTTTTACTAATAACATGGCTGCTTATTTCTAGGGAAAAGGCTCATCAATTAGAGGCGTTACCTTAATCCCATTCAAGTTGTCTACGGCCAGAATGGTGGAACGCTGATCCTCGTAGCAGATGAAGCAGAAGCCGCGCGTCTTGCCCGTCTTTGGATCCCGCACCATGTTGATGTTGACGATCTCTCCGTACCTGTAACATAGTAACCGGGTGGTGTTATTTAGTATGTCGTAAAACCTCTCTGATAAGCTGACCTCCCTTATAAGCCGACCCCCCAGTTTGAGAGAATTTTATAAGCAGAATTTAGACTAATTAGACACATTCAAACATTGGTCAACTATAATTTACTTGATGAAAAACCTCCCATATAAGCCGCCCCTCCTCTTTGAGACAATGCCATAACCCGAATTGGGCCTATAATCTCAAAAAAAGGTCGGCTTATCAGAGGTTTTACAGTTTAGTATAATGTGGTCACACTCTAGAGTAAATGTAATTATTATATTAACACTAGGAAACACAATAGTGAGTATTAAGCAACTAAATAGAAAGTCGCCAAAGGTCGCCCCCACTGAGGTCTCAGGGTAGAAGCCCCTCCCCCCCCCCCCCCCCCTACATACCCTAGTGGTACATATACAAGTACTTACTGTGAGAAGATACAGAGCACGTCTCCTTCACTCAGGTCGTAGGGCAGACCGCCCACAAAGATCCAGGCGCTGTCCTTGTACTGGGCGTGCCACGAGGTGCTGGTCCCGGCGAGTCCAAGCTCCAGCTCCCGCTGGTTCATCTTGTTCACATTCTTCACGTTCCTGTCATTGTGGATAACATATATGGCTTAAAGTTAAAGAAGTGATCATTATCGGTAATTAATAACAACAAGGAGGTCGCATTTTAAGCTTATTTACGCCCCCTTCTTCTGTTTTAGGGTTATACTTTTCATCTTATAATGCTATTACATATGCTATCGAGCAGCTTATTTTTTGTGCTCACCACTTGGAACTATAGACAGTATAGTAGAGTAACATCCTGCATTTTTAGTTTTGTGGAGAAACGGCTGTCGTTTTCCCCCTCACGCTCATCGTAAGAGTTTTTATTTTACCTTAAATTCATACCAGAGCATAAAAACAGGTGGGAGGAGGGGAAGCATCTTATGAAATATTCAGAAAGTCCAGGTACGGGTTATACAAAGGTTTTTCCCTGAGGGCACTCAGACCCCCTGTACGGGTGATAGGGTTCTCTCAAAGGCGGGGTGCGGGATATACGCGAAATGCGGATAGTACCCGGAAATTTACGGTATTTGTTGCTGTTTTCTCTTCAAATAATGGGATTAGAACATTTATCGGCCTAAAGTTGATCTCTTGAGAAAAGATTCATGATAACGCTTTTTCAGTGTCCCCTATCAGGCGTGAGATACGTCAGATAAGCCTGAGGCTGAATTGGAGCTGGGGGGGTGGGGTACTTTTGGCTAATTGGTGTGGGCGGTAAAATTGCCCTTTTGGGAAAATCCACCTCAGCCCTTAGCATGCACTCTCTATCTCCCACCAATTAGCTGAAAGTAATCTCCACCCCCCTGATTACGCACCCACCCACAGGCCGTTTTTTACTCAATGGACGGGGGTACCCCCTTCCTATTCCCTTTATTCTGAGTCCCCATCATAACATATCCTCTCAGTTATGCATCAGGCTGTTAGAAAACAAGTTAAGCTACGACCTGGTACCCATAATATTTGAATAGGAAAACCTGGGACTAACTTGTGATTGTTTAAAGTTTTTTTTCCTATAATTCTTCAAAGTATTCAGAGTATTTACTCCGCGCAAATTTTCTCATATATATATCTGAAAGGGGAATTAAATACTTATCCATTTATGCCTGTATTTATTTCCTAATTTTGGTTTAAGAGCCGCGGATTCGCACATTTGTGAATGCATGTTTAATGATTTGTGTGACTCTACCACTCGGGAGGGATGCGTAAATATGGGGGTAAGGGTTCAAAAATGAGTCCTTAATGATTGAATATTTAAAGTCTGGTCATGGGGTTTGTCCTATGAATGCAAAATATATTCCAAATAGGCCTATACCAAACTGCATAATGATATGATGCCTGGAAAAAAGGTTATAGACACGTTTCTGCCTGACAAACTGTGCGTTTGGAGAGAGGGGGTGGGGGGGGGGGGTAAAGCTGTGAAAACTGGGCATTGCTAAGTCACTGTGACACCTATTGTGTAGGGGGTCCGTGTAAGGGGTGCTATTCCATGTTTGAATTCATCCAATATGAGCCCCGTTTTACTGATGATTAATCTCGAATTATGTTGGTTCTAAACAACCTAGTCACAAAATTTTAACAGCTGTGTTATCCAAATAGCATCGCACATCAATACAAATGAAAATCATAATGATAAAATATATTTGTAATTTCTCTGTGGTAATGCTACTCTTATATGGCTGGATTTCCTTACAATACGTAACAATTACTTTGAGAGGCTACCCCCACTTGACTTATAGACCCTCGGGGGGGGGGGGGGGGGGGGACTCTCATAACCAAGTCCAAGGTACACCAACACGAAAACACTCCCCTTTTGGCGGGATACCCCCTTAAAATGTGAAGAAATCAACCCCCTTTTACTTTTTTAGTTGGACACCATTTTAAAGTGGCCAAAGCCGACCCCCTTTTGTCAGCATACTCTAAATAGGGTGTTCCACACCTCGCGCAACTCGCGTAAGTTTGATCGCGAGCTGCCGTTTTTTGTCTTTCCAACATCATTAGAGTAAGTTCTAGTAGGTACTTTTTCAAAATTCAAACAGCTATGGAATCGCCAAAATGTCTACTTTCACACCCATTAATATAGAGTGTCCAGCATTTCTGGTTGCGATGCTATGACATGAAATGTAAAGTAAAGTTGTGTCAAATTTGGAGGTGGCTGGCGGCCTGCACTGCAGCCAAGTCCCCATACAACCTACCCTCACTCAACCAGCTGGGCTGCATTAGCTTTGCATCCATTAGTTAATTTCAGTGTTTCAGCATGCTCTATACATGTTTGTGGTCATTTCAACACTTGTGCGGAATTTCTACTCCAAATAGTTCCGAAAATATAGGTGTTTTTGAACAAAACGATCAAATCTCAGCACAACCCCCTCCCCATATAATTTCTGCCCAAAGTACACTTTATTACCACATATTTTAGGTATACACATGTGTGTTTAGGTTAGCTGAAAGTCAAAAATTGAAGACAGCCCAGGGTAAAATATGAATGCACCTCCGTTTTAGTATTGAGAATAATAGTGTCATGACAGATCTGTGGCCTTTGTCTGAATGCTCTGAATGTAACAAGAAGAACAAAAAAAGAATTATGTCAATCGGACAATTATTAAGCGTAGCAGACCCATTTGAATACCGAAAAGTATTGGGCTAATTAGGCTTATTTAGTGCCTACCATTTAATAACAAATGTATGGGCTTTGACTTCCACTTTTCTCTATACTTTTCCGTATTCAAATGGGTCTGTAACGCTTAATAATTGTCCGATTGACATAATTCTTTTTTTGTTGTTCTTCTTACATAAAGAGCTTTCAGGTAAACACCACAGATCTGATATGACACTGTTAATTCTATTTTCGATGAAACACCCTAACCGTCTAAATTGGCCAAAATTGGACCCCTTTTAGCGGGATACCTCCATAAATTGGCCAAAATTGGACAATTTTTAGCAGGATACCACCCTTAATTTGGGAAAAAATATTCCCCTTTTTACAAGAACTTTTGTACTTTTTGGCCAGATATTCTTGGCTTAAAAACATTTAAAGTGACCTAGGCTAAAACAGGGACCCCTAATGGCGGGTCCGGGCGGACGGTTTTTAATTTACCCCCCCCCCCCTCACCGAAGGCCTGTTTTTCATTATGAACCCCCTATAGCCCCCCCCCCCCCCCCCAGACGGCCAAAAGTAACTCGGCCCTGTGACTGTGAGTGACACTGAGTGAGTCTGAGACTGAGTGGCACTGGCAGCGAGTGACAACTGACCACACACACCTCCAATCTTCATCAATGTTGCTGCTAGTGCTACTTCAGATTAATGGTTTAGCTACAGGAGTGACTGGTCGGTCAAACATTATACTCACGTTAGGGGATTCATTTTGCCGGTTTATGTAATAGTAAGTTCACTAATCAAACAATGTTATTCCCGCGTTTCTGGAGTAACGTTTGGCGCACGCCGGGGGAATCCTTTTTCTATTTTTAGGTGTCAAGATTCGGCAGGTTGCCGGAAAATTTATAACTTTTTTAATGTTCGAAGATTCAATATAACACTTTGTCACTGAACTTGAAGTCTCCAGAAATCTGAGAATATTATCTTAAAATAAAGAGTTATTTGTTTCTTTCTGATTCGAATTTTACGTTACTACGAGCTCCTTTATGGTAATTTTGGGATTTCCCTCGTCGACCAATCATATTGCTCCCTGAGTACCACGTGACCATCACCATCACAGCACCCAAACAAACCCGCAGGTAAGCGTGTTTTCTCGGTAAAATCCTGTAAATAAACAATGTTTACGCCTTATAATTTTATTGATTCATGAAACAATGGATACCTAAGTAATACATCTATGATATTTTGCTTATGGCAAGTTGCAGTCAGGAATGTTTCATTGTGATCGCGTAGTAAATTGTGTAGGTTCGGTCGTTCCTCGCCTCCTCCCGCCTCACCTCGTTGACTTCAAACTTGTATCATCAGGACTCAAGTTAATCTCTTACTCAGCTGATCCTGGTTGGGGGAAGGGTAGTTTGGGCGGGGTTTAGTCCCATTGAGAATCTACAAAGACTACGTTCCAGTACAGTACCCCCCAAACGGTACCGGATATATAATATATCAGTGACAGTGCGACACAGTCACACTCACAGAGTGAAGGCATCATCACACTGAGTCTGAAGGGGTTAGGGAGTGTTCATCTATTATTTACAGGGGGGGGGGGGGGGTGAGATTCCGCACGGAGGGGCGACATTTTTTTATGCCCCCCCCTCCCTCAAGAGCGCGTAGAACGTTTCGCGCCCCCCCCCCCCCAATTGAAGGCGGCGATAAATTTTTTGCCCCCCTTTGAACTATAGGGCACTAGCACGATGCAGTAATTCTACCTTGTGAGACCTTTAGCTGAAGCTGGTTCCTGTCATGTCCAAAATCGGAGTTTTAGGGGTCATAAACCTTTCACTTATAGCCCTCTATTGTGGGTCCTTAGGTCATCTGTTCAGATTGGGGGAGTGGTTAGGACTCTGGCCTACCAATCAATGGGTCATGAGTTCAAATCCATGTCTAGGCCGTTTTGTTCACCATGGAGCGTATAGTAGACTGGAGGGGACTCAGGCTATACTGAGCAGTCTAGGCTCATTGACTCGGGTATGGGGCGCCACCTGTGGCAAAAACCGGCACTAGCCACTGGAGATAATCTCTGTGGGCACTCACTGGCCCTACCTGCCAGAATGCTAAATGACCACTTTGAAAAAATTAATTTCTCTGGCCCAAAAGATCACTGAGACTAATCTAAATATTTTCTGGGGAGCTATTTGTCTAATCTGTCCATATTTGTTATCTAGAATATTGTATGACACCCGGAACCCTGTAAAATCACGAGTTGAACATAGAGTCCCACAACGGTTTTTGTTCCATCTCACAGGTAGCAATCACATCCTGAGTTTTTGGGCATACTTCCTCTAGTCTCATCATAGTACCGTTTTTATTGATGGAAAGCATTAGGCTAGGCGAGGGTGACTAAATATATGCCAAAATTCATAAAATAGTTTAAGTCTTCAATTTTTTTTAGAGGGCATGAAAATGGACTATTTTTTTTTTTTTTTGTAAAAATAGTTTTCGGGAACTCTCATAAAAAAGACCAAATCAACTTCTGACCTTTCTAGTCCCTATCACCCCTTTGCATACTAGTTATGGGCTTTCAGAATCTGTCTTTAGATCTTTGATATCTTGAGAATTGAGGAAATGGGAGCGTTTTTAGTTTGGTAGGAATTGAGCAGAGTAGCAACAGGGCATCGGCCACCGACCCTACAGGTAGCAATCACATTCTGACTTTTTGGGCATACTTCCCCTAGTCTCATCATAGTACCGTTTTTATTGATGGAAAGCATTAGGCTAGGCGAGGGTGACTAAATATATGCCAAAATTCATAGTTTAAGTCTTCAATTTTTTTAGAGGGCATGAAAATAGACTATTTTTCTTTTTTTTTTGGTAAAAATAGTTTTCGGAAACTCTCATAAAAAAGACCAAATCAACTTCTGACCTTTCTAGTCCCTATCACCCCTTTGCATACTAGTTATGGGCTTTCAGAATCTGTCTTTAGATCTTTGATATCTTGAGAATTGAGGAAATGGGAGCGTTTTTAGTTTGGTAGGAATTGAGCAGAGTAGCAACAGGGTATCGGCCACCGACCCTACAGGTAGCAATCACATTCTGACTTTTTGGGCATACTTCCCCTAGTCTCATCATAGTACCGTTTTTATTGATGGAAAGCATTAGGCTAGGCGAGGGTGACTAAATATATGCCAAAATTCATAGTTTAAGTCTTCAATTTTTTTAGAGGGCATGAAAATAGACTATTTTTCTTTTTTTTTGTAAAAATAGTTTTCGGAAACTCTCATAAAAAAGACCAAATCAACTTTTGACCTTTCTAGTCCCTATCACCCCTTTGCATACTAGTTATGGGCTTTCAGAATCTGTCTTTAGATCTTTGATATCTTGAGAATTGAGGAAATGGGAGCGTTTTTAGTTTGGTAGGAATTGAGCAGAGTAGCAACAGGGTATCGGCCACCGACCCTACAGGTAGCAATCACATTCTGACTTTTTGGGCATACTTCCCCTAGTCTCATCATAGTACCGTTTTTATTGATGGAAAGCATTAGGCTAGGCGAGGGTGACTAAATATATGCCAAAATTCATAGTTTAAGTCTTCAATTTTTTTAGAGGGCATGAAAATAGACTATTTTTCTTTTTTTTTGTAAAAATAGTTTTCGGAAACTCTCATAAAAAAGACCAAATCAACTTCTGACCTTTCTAGTCCCTATCACCCCTTTGCATACTAGTTATGGGCTTTCAGAATCTGTCTTTAGATCTTTGATATCTTGAGAATTGAGGAAATGGGAGCGTTTTTAGTTTGGTAGGAATTGAGCAGAGTAGCAACAGGGCATCGGCCACCGACCCTACAGGTAGCAATCACATTCTGACTTTTTGGGCATACTTCCCCTAGTCTCATCATAGTACCGTTTTTATTGATGGAAAGCATTAGGCTAGGCGAGGGTGACTAAATATATGCCAAAATTCATAGTTTAAGTCTTCAATTTTTTTAGAGGGCATGAAAATAGACTATTTTTCTTTTTTTTTGGTAAAAATAGTTTTCGGAAACTCTCATAAAAAAGACCAAATCAACTTCTGACCTTTCTAGTCCCTATCACCCCTTTGCATACTAGTTATGGGCTTTCAGAATCTGTCTTTAGATCTTTGATATCTTGAGAATTGAGGAAATGGGAGCGTTTTTAGTTTGGTAGGAATTGAGCAGAGTAGCAACAGGGTATCGGCCACCGACCCTACAGGTAGCAATCACATTCTGACTTTTTGGGCATACTTCCCCTAGTCTCATCATAGTACCGTTTTTATTGATGGAAAGCATTAGGCTAGGCGAGGGTGACTAAATATATGCCAAAATTCATAGTTTAAGTCTTCAATTTTTTTAGAGGGCATGAAAATAGACTATTTTTCTTTTTTTTTGTAAAAATAGTTTTCGGAAACTCTCATAAAAAAGACCAAATCAACTTTTGACCTTTCTAGTCCCTATCACCCCTTTGCATACTAGTTATGGGCTTTCAGAATCTGTCTTTAGATCTTTGATATCTTGAGAATTGAGGAAATGGGAGCGTTTTTAGTTTGGTAGGAATTGAGCAGAGTAGCAACAGGGTATCGGCCACCGACCCTACAGGTAGCAATCACATTGTTGGTTTTCAAGACGATGGCGCAACCATATTTTGATTATGGACTAGTGTTTACGACCACACTGTCCCCAGCTACGGTGAAACGGTTCCAAACGCTGTATAATACCGGTATAAGAACTGTATATAGAATAAGAGACCCCCGTGATGCTAGAGTCAAAGACCTGCACACATGGGCTAGGGTACTCCCTATAGACTTAAGAAGGCTGTACTTACAGCTCACAATGATGCACAGAATGGTATACGGTGGGCTCATGGATATCATAGCTAGCACAGGTACCCGTACCAGTGGAGCCCCCACAATCCAGCAAGAAAGACCTAAGCTTGTTAGTTTGTTGCACGGCTCAGTATATCAGGCGGTAGCTCAGTGGAACTCTCTGCCACCTAGTCTTAGGTGGGTAGGGGACAAGGATTTGTTTAAATATAAAGTCAAGAAGGCGCTTAAAAAATACTTCAAAGTACATTGGAGGCCAGACACCCCAGCGCTGCACTTCGATGGTAAAAGTCTCCTGACTCCCTTTTTTGCACAAAGCTGCAACACAGCTGTAAATTAAACTTGTGCCCCTGCTGTCCATAACCCACCGTTTAACCAATGAGCCGTATGAGGTATAAGGTGTAAAGTATGAGGACACGTTATGTAACATGCTGAGATTAAAATTGTACAATAGCACGGTGATGTCATATAAGTCTGTGTATATATATACCTGCTGTGATTTTTGGCCAATGGCTGCCCCGGTGTTCCCCCCCCCCCCCTGCAGTGTGACCCCCAACTCCCTATGCCGACGGTGTGAAAGGTGTGTGAAAGTGGTATACAAGATGGAAGTACCACTTGAGTGACAAGTTCACAAAAGATTGAAAGACACGCTTTGTAATACCACTATAGTGATTATTTCACAAAAATATTGAAAGACATGTTCAATTCTGTTTACTCGTTCGCTGTTCGATAAATAATGTATTTCTCTATATAAGGTTTGAATGCAAAACTTTAATGTAAAATGATTTTACAGAACATAAGCTTTGTCAATAGGGGTCTGAACTTTGCATTTAAAAACATATACCCCCCTGGGTAGGTACAGGGAAGAACAACCGCAAGGATGACTGTATTTTTCCCAGGAACCAATAAAACTTTGAAACTTGAAACTTGACTTGACATTCTGACTTTTTGGGCATACTTCCCCTAGTCTCATCATAGTACCGTTTTTATTGATGGAAAGCATTAGGCTAGGCGAGGGTGACTAAATATATGCCAAAATTCATAGTTTAAGTCTTCAATTTTTTTAGAGGGCATGAAAATAGACTATTTTTCTTTTTTTTTGTAAAAATAGTTTTCGGAAACTCTCATAAAAAAGACCAAATCAACTTTTGACCTTTCTAGTCCCTATCACCCCTTTGCATACTAGTTATGGGCTTTCAGAATCTGTCTTTAGATCTTTGATATCTTGAGAATTGAGGAAATGGGAGCGTTTTTAGTTTGGTAGGAATTGAGCAGAGTAGCAACAGGGTATCGGCCACCGACCCTACAGGTAGCAATCACATTCTGACTTTTTGGGCATACTTCCCCTAGTCTCATCATAGTACCGTTTTTATTGATGGAAAGCATTAGGCTAGGCGAGGGTGACTAAATATATGCCAAAATTCATAGTTTAAGTCTTCAATTTTTTTAGAGGGCATGAAAATAGACTATTTTTCTTTTTTTTTGTAAAAATAGTTTTCGGAAACTCTCATAAAAAAGACCAAATCAACTTCTGACCTTTCTAGTCCCTATCACCCCTTTGCATACTAGTTATGGGCTTTCAGAATCTGTCTTTAGATCTTTGATATCTTGAGAATTGAGGAAATGGGAGCGTTTTTAGTTTGGTAGGAATTGAGCAGAGTAGCAACAGGGCATCGGCCACCGACCCTACAGGTAGCAATCACATTCTGACTTTTTGGGCATACTTCCCCTAGTCTCATCATAGTACCGTTTTTATTGATGGAAAGCATTAGGCTAGGCGAGGGTGACTAAATATATGCCAAAATTCATAGTTTAAATCTTCAATTTTTTTTAGAGGGCATGAAAATAGACTATTTTTCTTTTTTTTTGGTAAAAATAGTTTTCGGAAACTCTCATAAAAAAGACCAAATCAACTTCTGACCTTTCTAGTCCCTATCACCCCTTTGCATACTAGTTATGGGCTTTCAGAATCTGTCTTTAGATCTTTGATATCTTGAGAATTGAGGAAATGGGAGCGTTTTTAGTTTGGTAGGAATTGAGCAGAGTAGCAACAGGGTATCGGCCACCGACCCTACAGGTAGCAATCACATTCTGACTTTTTGGGCATACTTCCCCTAGTCTCATCATAGTACCGTTTTTATTGATGGAAAGCATTAGGCTAGGCGAGGGTGACTAAATATATGCCAAAATTCATAGTTTAAGTCTTCAATTTTTTTAGAGGGCATGAAAATAGACTATTTTTCTTTTTTTTTTGTAAAAATAGTTTTCGGAAACTCTCATAAAAAAGACCAAATCAACTTCTGACCTTTCTAGTCCCTATCACCCCTTTGCATACTAGTTATGGGCTTTCAGAATTTAGTTTGGTAGGAATTTAGCAGAGGGTAGAATGTTCAGTTGTTTTCCACTAGAGGGCTCTCTTTATGTCTAATTCCCCCACACCTCATGAGAGGGCGCCACCAGTAGGGCGAGTCAATGATAGGCCCTTGACACTCCTCCCTTCTTGTACTCTCCCTGTGTTCACACATAATTTTAGCATGTATTTTTGGTAGGTCAAAAATTGTGATAGTATACAATTCGGTTTTAAAGATCCTTTACACAAGATCAATATTTATAGTGTAATCTAAAATGGTTTTGAATCAGTTGTATTTACAAAGAAAACCCAATGCAACAATACAAAACCATTTTAAATCTTAGATTTTAGGTGTTAAGGATCTTTACAACCGAGTTGTATACTATCACATTTTTTGACCTACCAAAATTGTGTGTGAACAAAATTGCCTTGACATGGATTTGAACCCATGATACATGGATTGGTAGGTGAGAGTCCTAACCACTCCCCCAATCTGAACAGGTGAACTAAGGACCCACAATAGAGGCCTATACTTGAAAGGTTTATGACCCCTAAAACACCATATTTCGGTCATGACAGGAACCAGCTTCAGCTAAGCAGCAGGCTTCTATAGTTAGCAGAGGAAAGAGCACTGGTACCAGACAAGATGGCGCTGTACAGTGATCATCTAGCTAATGCGGAATAGTAAGGGAGTGCTCATTTTTTAACAACAGGGGGGGGGGGTGGTGGATTTGGGGGGGGGGGGGCGGGTAAAAAATTTGGACCCCTTGACCGGGGGGGGGGGGGGTAAAAAATTTAGACCCCTCTTGGGGGGGGGGTAAAAAAAATTCAACCTGTTTTGAGGGAAAAAGCCTGCGCGTTACTATGCTACAAAGGGGCGCGAACGCGCGTGATTTTCGGCCTGCCGGGGGGTGGGGGGGGTGAAAAAATTTCGCACGCTCCGCGCGAAATCTCACCACCCCCCCCTGTTGTTAAAAAATGAGCACTCCCTAACGCGCAGGCTTTTTTGCTATAAGGGGCTTAAATATTTGCGCCCCCCCCCTCAAAAGGGGTCAGAATTGTTTACGCCCCCCCTCGCAAGAGATCGGAATTTTTTACCCCCCCCCCCAAATCTACCACTCCCCCCCTGTAACTAATAAATGAACACTCCCTTAATTGTGTTTTACGTCCTTAGTTAGGGAGTGGTCATTTTTTAACAACAGGGAGGTGGGTTTTCGCGAAATTCCGCCCCCCCCTCCCCCCGTCGAGGGGTCAGAATAACCCCCCCTCCCCCCCCCCCCCCCCGGGTCGCGCGCAGGCCCTTTGGCTTTGAGTTTGAAGCATAGTAATGCGCAGGCTTTTTGGCTCAAAACAGGTTAAATCTTTTTGACCCCCCCCCCTCCCCCATGTGGCCAAGAGCCTGAAGAGCGGTTCAATTTTTTTTCTGTGGCCGCTCAACGAAGACAAGAGGAGTGTCTGGTAGAGTCAATAAGCTGCGTATACTGCATTGCATTTCCTTATGCAGCTAGATCATGTGCCAAAGTCTATACCAATACTATTGTGAGAGTCTGTTGTGGTGAAGTTTTACCATCAGAGTTACAGTTAATACTTGCAATGAGCTAATACTTATGTCTTTGCCATCCTCAGTTATGTCAGTTTGTAAGCCATTCCTATCTTGTTGTTGTTGTTCTTTCTTCTTCTGGAGTGATGCTTCTCTCCTCCCGTTGCCTTTGTGTACTGGTTAATATGTGTTACTTTTGAATGCCAATTTGGCTGTTTGTAGTAAATTGTATATCTCCCGGTATGACTAACTGAAAAAAACTCCAGTATCATTAGATCTTAACTTTTTTCGGCGAGGACATTTTCTGGAACGTTTTCTATTTTATCCTGGTTTACACGTCTCAGTAGAGGAGTCTGTTCTGGGAATATTTTAATAAATTTAGGATCAGGCTAAGTCTGCTATTAAATTCATGCCATCCACACATCTGTCCCATAAGATCTAGATATTAACTTCTAATATACCGAGAGTGCTATAGGCAGCTGTGGCCACCATGGACACCTTTTTGAATAATAATGACTGCCTAAAGCTGATACAAATTACCTACTATATCTGGAGTCAAAAGTATGCCAAAATGGTTAGTACCAGTCTGTGTGCACATGGTACTCCTGCTCTGAAGCCTGAGTGCATGAATGCTCCTGAATGGCTACATCGTCCTGTATCCTCCATGAGCAGCTCACACTGCTCGTTAAATACCTCTTCCCTACCCAGTGAGCTGCTGACATCGCAGCTCTGAGGCCAAGGACTGATTTTTTAATGTTTTTTTCACAATTTGGACTTATGCCTATCATCTCTGACCTATGGTGTCACGTGGATTCAGTGGGACATTAAGCACTAAGCTAATATAACTGTAACATTTACAGTTTAACCAGTTACTGAGTTCAAGTTCAAGTTCACACATTTTTTATCCGAGACCCATCCTTTATGGACTGGATTTTGTCAGAATTAAAATTTAAAGAACTATGACGTGGCACGACATAGGTTTCGCTTATTTAATAATTATCTTTTTTTAATCCCTTAGAATTGTCATTAGAAGAGTCAATCCTGGTATCAAACGATTTGCCCTGTTGATCGAGTTGTATACGATAGATAACTGTTTTAATTATTTTAGATTGATATATATCTTATATAGGATGGGTCTCGGATCTTACAACTTTGTACCTTTGTATGGACTGGTCATATTTGGATCATTAGCCATAGTTGGTGCACTCGCTGGCAGAATTTTGTGACGTTCTGCTGGATAGCTAAGTTCCAATCGGAGAGTGTAAATGTGTGAACGCATCACTACTACTACACTACAGCAAACAATCCAAATTGTGCATGCTATTGCCATGTGGTTTAACCCCCCGACCACCCCCTTTTGTTAAAAAATGATCAATCCGTAAATTCTATCAGTGTGTTAAAACAGCCAGTCCAGCACACGAGCGACTGATATTGACCTTCCAATTGACACCCACACGATACATTACTACACAGGAATGCAGTGTACCATATTCTTAGTGGACCGACACCTCAACAATACAGAAAATATGTAGGCTGTGGCCTCAGGATACATAGACAAAACTCCACGCCATTGACATACATGCATATCATACTTCACGAGTTGAAGCTGGGTCATATCACACGATGCCGAAAGCTGAATGTGATATGACCCAGCTTCAATGAGTGATGTATGATGTACATGTATGTCAATAAGTGGGGGTTTGTGTTTATTACATGGCCCTACTGTCTTTAAATGAAGAAAATCAACAAGTTTGGAGGGCATGGAGTATGGATACACCATACTTCCACTGGGGGTATGAAGTACAGGGTTCTCCACAGACTCAAAAGTCACACTGTAAATTCTTGCGGAGAAGGCGCGGCTTGCACAAGTCAGAACCCTGGTGCGACTTAAGTGAATTTAAAAAAATAAAAAATCTTAATATGGGAATAACTTCTGTTCTAATGGATGGATTTTCAAAATTCAAAAAACTATAGATAGCTAAAATGACACCGGCGGCGGTTCTGGGGTAATAGAGCATAGAGCATAGAGAAGGCGATACCACCATGTAATAAAAATTCATATCAATGGGACAAGTCCTTTCTTGCCTTCTCATTAAAATAATAAGTCTTAATTGTAAACAAAATTTAATTTTGTTTTTGTTAACTACAAAAAAAATGGTTAAAAATTCTATTTTGGGTTATCAGGATTCCTATTCATACAGTCAACCCAATAATATATAGATATTGCAGTTTGTTATTGCTGGGCGATTTAAAGTAGTAGATGGCCAAACGCTGTTTAGCACCTTTTGGCTTGGTCTTTAAATACACATGTGTATTATCAACTGGACAGGGAATCAAATCTGCTCACTTTTCCAAGTTTGGACAAAAGGTTATGAGCAAGTTAAGAAAACATGAACCAGGAGTTGCCAAACAATTGATAAAGCATGCGATAAAGTTTGGCCATAATAGCATAGTGAGTGCTTTATTGACACCTGAGTAAACACACCTGAGAACTCCACCTGAGTGCCCCAATTAGGATCAGTGTAGAACAGCTAAAGAGCCTATTACCGTAAAACTTCACGTACAAGTCACGGCTAGTAGTACACGAGCTGGTGGGGCTTATAGGATCAGCCCATGGTCGGGGTGCGACTTATAGGCGAATTTTCGCTGCTATGCTACAGTACTAAAGTCGCCATCATCAGACCCCTGGTGCGGCTTATGGAATCGCCCCAAAGTCTAAATGTAGTTTATATGCGAGTTAGGCTTATACGCAAGGTTTTAGGGTAATATTACTACGCGGCATCATATAGACATACAGTACAGTCATGTTGAAGCGCTGTGTCCAGTGTTGCCGAAAACTTTTTATGCACACAGGCCAAAGTGGCCTGTGTCCCGACATCTTACACAGGCCATTTACCCTCTACACAGGCTACATCACTATACATTGATGTCCTATGTGTCAGTATCTGGCAATATAGATGTAAATGCTTTACAAATTTGATTGAAATGTGAAATTGATTGAATAATGTTTACATGGCCATAGCTCTGCTTCTGATATGAGTATCTGAAAATTCTTTCACTTTTGGGAAGCTGAGGTCATGGTCGGCCATTGTGGCCGGTGTCTGATGGTCTTACATCAGCCATTGGGATTCTACATCGGCATAAGCTGATGTGCCGATATCATTTCGGCAACACTGTTGGCTTAAAAGAGTTATGTTTGTTAGGAATAAGGGCTGGGGATATGGAGTGCCTTATACCAACACGGGGGGCCGCAAACATCACACTGATAGAGTTATTGTGGTAGACGCTGCATTAGAGCACCGTGGATAACACGTGCAGCCCCCAAGAGGGGTTGGCATTTTATACACCCCCCCCCCCTCACCCCACCGGTCAAGGGGTCAATTTTTTTTGACTAATTATTTTAACTTTAAGGGTTTCTTAGTGCTTTAAAACCGCTACACCCTGTTTTTATGATGCATGAATGCAGTCCTCGTTACAACTCACAATTATAAAGCATGATGCAGAAGTGATATGACATTGAAATAATATCACCACCAAAATTGGAACTTAAGTAAGCGTTTGTCCTATATAAGTGCATGGCAAAGGGCAGGGGGAAACATATTTATAAGCGCAGACTTCTTAAAACAGGCAAATATGGTAGATATCTTTAGAACTGCCTGAAAATGTGCTCGGCTTACAAGTTGATTTAAGTTATAAATATACCCTCAAACCTTGTGTAGGGTCTATGGCCCGCATGTTATCCACGAGGTAGTTACTCTAATGCAGCGTCTACCACAATAACACTATCGTGCCTATACATGGGTACCCAGAATTTTGACCGTGTCGCCGTGTCGATTTTAAGCAAAAGGGCCATGTCACTGTGTCGATTTTTAGGTATATAAGAACTTAGATACAAATCTCTGTGGGTCGATTTTTATCTCTGATTTTACTGGGTCCGTCGATTTTTAAAATGGCCTAAAAGGGCCGTGTCGCCGTGTCGCCCGTGTCGTTTTTTACCCATGTAGAGGCACACTATCAGTGTGATGTTTGCGGCCCCACGTGTTGGTATAAGGCTCATACACAGACATGGATATCTCACCCGTGCATTAACCCTTTAAGGGCAGCCTGGTGACTTATACCTTCATGTTTATCAAGCGTCATGACATACCGAAGAATTTGCCGCCGCTGTATTGATGCATCGTGTCAACCCTTCGAAAGTGAATCAGCCCCGTATGGTCAATATGATACATGAATGCAGCACTGGCGAGCTGCCAGCCAGGGTTGCATTCATGCATCATGCCGACAAAAGGACATCGTACAGTGTATGGGCCTTACAGAATTAAGCCCGGTGCTGACCATGGGCAGTGGGCTGCATGTAAGCTGCAGATCTGGCACTGGTCATGGTGGGCTTTGTTATTGGGTACAGTCAGTGGAGGCACTACAACGTAGCTGGCTGCCATATAATGGGGGTGGTCGAAAAACGGGTTGGGTGGTGGGCATGTCAAAGACGATTTTCAAATTTTCAGTTCAGGCCGAAAAACCTCTGATGAAGCAGGTTTCGAGTTTCCTTGTGAGTTAGAAAAATGAAACAAAAGAACATTGTGAAATAAAAATGTTAAAATCTGTGAATGTCACCCTCTTTGCTTCATGGGCCGGCGAGCTTCTGTTAAACGCACAGGCTGTAACTGATTCCTGCTGCCATAGTATTGTGTATGGGATTGTAGGTAGACAGTGGCACCATCTGAAGTACAGAGATGTGTAGTTCCTACCTCTCTACTAGATAGTGCCACTGTCTACCTACAATCCCATGTACAGTGGTGCCACCTTAAGTGGGTAGAGGACCGGAGACTAGGTGTGTCAGACCTTTACATACACTATACATACACATTACTATGGCAGCAGGACTCAGTTACAGCCTTTGGTTAAACGTGCATTTAGGAGAGAAGTAAATGTAAAATAATGTAGGCTATTTGAAATCTCAATACATCTGAGTATAGTGCCTGGACATTGTAAACAAAGCTGAACCATCAGTCAAGGTGCCTGGGCCGCCCAGTGTGTCCTGGGTCCTAGTGTAGGGAGGCTGCAGCCCAGACCAAACCAATGCGGTACAAACTGCAAATTCCCGAGTGTGACCGATGAGTTATACAAACCCCCAATGTGAGTAATAAAGAAATGCAAAGTTTGGGGTGTGGGTTATACTCAAGGCATTTTGAAGTATAGTAATAGTATAGTGTCAAAGTAGATATAATCATACCCCAAATGCAGGGGTAGGTGGGCAGGCTATGGGTGAGATGCAGCTTATATGTGAGAACATTATACACGTAGTAGCATCAGCATTCTCTAGGCACAAGTGTTGGAAAGATCTGACCATAGCTTATAGTGCTGAAGAGTTGGACCTCCCACTGGCCGTCAAGGAGCCACCAAGGGGGCTTGTAGCAAGGACAAGCAGGAAGAGTGCAGGTTGTACTGTGTGAACCAGTGAGAGTATGGCACTATGCCAGATATGAAATAATTAACCCATATCTCAAAGCTTATAAAGTTGAGAGAAACAGGGGGAGAGTGCCTACCTTAGAGAATTAACAAGCATAAAGCACATAGCCAACAGAAAGTGACTGCGTAGGCAGTATCTAGGGTTGCTGACAACTTTTCAAGCACGTGGCCTGTGTTGTGAGATCTTACATAGGCCATTTGTCTTCTACACAAGCCAGGTGGAGGCAGAGCCATATATCCATGTCATATAGTGCAGTTCATACTATTTTATATCAATTAATACAAATTGCAATGCTTCTTTAATAATGCCATTTAAAATGCTTAAATTCAGTGAGAAAATACTTGTAACAATTGCATGGACCTAGCTCAGCTTCTTATAGGAATATTTGAAAAATTCTTTCACTCATGAAAAGCTGACATTGTCGCCGGCGATGATGTCAGCTTTCTGAGAGCCTTACATCGGCCATTGGGATTCTACCACTTGATTCTACACCAGCAAAAGCCGGTGTGCCGGTGTCATTTCGGCAACACTGGCAGAGGAATAGAGGAGGGAGGTGGGAGGCAATCATGGGGCTGAAGCAGCTATACCTAGACCGATCTCCCCATGATTCCCCAGGGTAATGTATCAACCATGTAGGGGTACATTCCTACATTACGATTGCAAATGTATATTAGCATACTGTATTAAGTGCTTCACATAAAGGGTCAAGACCCTCTTAGACATCGATGTAGGTAGATCAACATTATACACTGCTGAATGTACCCTTGGCTAGACCAAATCAAATTTATTGAACTTGAAATGTGGCAGATTGCTGAAGCCCTTGGAGGAGGTCCTCCCTGTATTGCGCTCTTGGCCACACACTCGGTGTCAATGTTGACTTTAAGTGTGTTGGTCTGAAAGCTTGGCACCTGGCACTCTCTCACTAATCCCGCTGTTTCAATTTGTGATGTTGTGTACCTCTTTAGTAAACTTGGCCTTGTCGCAGACTGGGCATTGCTGGATATGAATACACGGCGACTCAGGATATACAAGGAAGAAAGAGTGATTTTGATATTATACGGTGGCTTCTTGTGACTTGTAGCTAAACCCCTTAACCTCAGCGTAATTTCAGGTTTGTTCATAGCAAAGCCATTTTTAATAGCGATGGACAGGTTCTTAAATTTGACAGCCTTTTTTAAACAGCCTTATATTCTCAGACTGTTTAAGAAAAAAGTAAGAAGAATTAGATACAGCACATGTCTCTACAAAGTCTATATATGTATACCATTGACCTTTCAGACGGAGATTTTAAATTGGTGGGGTTAAGTTCAGGTTTAGGTTAACATGTGTGAGTTACAGCTTGTGATAAATGATTCTCCGCTATCTTTACCAACAGTGCGAGCACCATGAGGGATGTGTCCTGACGCTTACAAAAAGACGAGGAAAAAAAATCAACGAGCCATAAAATAATCTAGACCTTATCCAATATGGCGGACAACGCTCGGCCACCGAGTGTGCCTCCGCCAACCGACCCTGATGGCTCTGTGCACCACCACACGGAGGAGATAGAGAGGAGCCGGTCCCGGGCAGGGTCGGACAGACCCGGGTCAGCGGCCACCCCGCTACCTCCAGTAGGGGGTGCACGGTCAGGGCGGGGCACACCCTATGATGGTCGCCCCGGGAGTGGGGCCAGGCCAATGAGCAGGCCCGGCAGTAGTACCAGTATGTCACTCGCAGCCAATGCGGGTGAGGAATTAACAATGCTTCAGATGGCCAAGAAGGATCCGTTGCCTCCGATTCATGCGAAGGAATCCGATGATGAAGGGTCGGGGAAGGATGTAGGTGCATCAGCTAGCACCATCATTGGTGAGAATTTAGAAACAATTTAGAAACACAAGCATTCTTGATTTTTATTCTGTCAATTACTTTACTTTTATCCTGATGAAAATGTTATAAGTTGTAAATCAACATTAATATCTAAAATTCCTGCCTGTTACCAGCATCTAGTTTATAACCAGCATCTAGTGTATAACCCGCACCCAGACAATGGGAAAACTATGGATGCTCAATTTTCAACTGTTATAGACTACTTCTAAAGCCCTTTTATGACCATATGTGACTATACATGGGTTTAAAATCGACACCATTGACACAGTAACACTACCCTTTTAAAAATCGACACAGGCGACGCGGCACTTTTAAAAATTGACGGACATACACATTTAGAAAAGTTAATTCTAGATAAAAATCGACACGGCGACACACCACCGCGGGAGATACAGCTCCAAATACCAAAGCCATCTCACTCTATTTAAATACAACACGTACATGGGAATATACAGTAGTTATGAATGGGAACACTGTATATTACTTTACTGGTGCCTGACTTTGTGTGTCCCTTACAGGGGGCACAATGGCGGGTAGCGGCACCAAGACGCGGCAGGTGGCCAAGTTACCTCGTGTGGTGTCCTACAGACCGGGCCTGGAACTAGACGACGACCTGCCCATGCCTGAACCACCGCCCAAACCCGAGTAAGTGTCTTTGTATGTCGGAATATCTCACCACATACCGGGTGGATGAATTACAGTATTGTCCCGTTTAAGCGCCGGGTTGTGTATACGCGCTAGGGGCATGAGGTCTAAAAAACTCTTAAGCACTAAAAATAGATTTTGAGCAAGCGCCTGTCTTGTACATTTTTTTTGTATAAGTGCTGGAGGTAACGAACCCTCGAAAGTTATATTATATATTGTATTAAAGCGTTGGGGTGCTTATACACAGCGGTATGGTATTGGCAACATAATGCTTTAAAACACTCCCAGTCAGTTGTCATTATGCCCCTAGTGCAAACATTATAGCTATTTTGGTCATGGTTTAGAGCTAATTAAACGCAAAACTCTAAAAGATGAATTATTACACAAAAAAAAAATCTATTTGTCAAGATTCATATTATAGTGTGAAAGAAATCTTGCTTCATGACCGTATCTTCTCCCTACTGCAGGAAGACGTCGTCTGTGTCGCTGGGGGAGGAGACGACAGTGGTGGGTAAGGACGGCGTGGAGATGGTGGTCAAGTCGATAGAGTGCCAGACCGAGTGGAGCTGGTTAAAGGACATGCAGCGGATGTCGGCCACACCCGGCGGCAAGTTCAGCCGCGCCTCCACCACACGGGCACCCACACAGAGCAGTAGGTGTCACACTTATTAACGCATTAAGGGACGCATACTCGTTTAACCCGGGCTATGCCCTTTTTGTCGTCATGATGCATGACTGCAGCCCCGGCAGGTTTACGTGCCATGGTGGCATTCATGCATGGATGCCGACCCTTCAGAACTGTATTGACCCTGCAGGATTGGCATGATGCTTGAATGCATCCCCGGCGAGTTACTCACCAGGCTGCATTAATGCATCATGCGGCCTTACACGGTTAACGTTGTTGACTCAGGGTTTAATTAACCCTGAGTAATATACACCTACTAATTTTGCATTTTAAGACAATTTTGTGACATAGGAGAATCGTTGTATTTCGGTTATCATTCGAGATAGACAAAAGCGGAAAAAAACATGAGATAGGCAAAGTCGGGGGACAGCATTTTCCGCAATTTTTTTTCTAAAAATCTCAATTTTTCTTGAAGAAATTGAACTGCGATCTTCACGAATTTATTTCTCTCTTTCACTATTATGGAAATGTAGTAAAAAAAAAGCTACCACCTCCATGGGCCTCCATAGGCTGCAAGGCATTAAGTTTTTGGGTGCAAGATAGAAATGACATTTTGAGCGAATTTGCCCGTATTTCTCTCTTTCTACCCCCAAAGCGGGCAAAAACTGGGCACATTCTACCGCCAGGACCTATGGAACAAGTCACATCCACTCTATATCTATATGTTAACAGATAGCGGTTATGATACAGATAGCGAATGTACACCAGGGGCGGGGGGACAGGGGATGGACGGCAAAGGCATGGACGCGTAACACACGCCGCCCTGTAGCCGACCGATAGGCGAAACGGAAACGGCGATGGTGTCGCTGCTGATGCTCCGATCGACTCGCTTTACGGCCGAGACGTAAAACAGCGGTTACGCGCTGCTGGGCGCTGACGCCGACAGCCACCTGCTCGCCCCCAGCCACCTGCTTTCCCACAGCCACCTGCTCACCTACAGCCACCACCTGGAATTTGATTATATATGACTTCCAATATATGAAATTAGGGTAGCTTTTTCTGGCGATTACGATTCTGCCGTCAGAAATGAGAAATTATGTATTGTACTCAAATTAGATCACTCATTCGAATTCATTTCTGATGCCAGAATTGACAGATTACCCTGAGTCATCTGTGAGGCCACTCACACACTCCATTTTTATTTAATTACACTAAGTATTGTGTAATAATCTTAACATAGACATACTGGCGATAGTCATGATATAGTGCTAGAGACCAAAAAGTTTTAATATTATGAAACAATTCCATTGTAGAAATTAAACTGTAGGTTTTTTATGAATGCACTTTTTAACTGGTATTATAACTAACTAATCATGGCATATACTTGTATTAAACAACAACCTGCGCCGAACCCTAATTGATATGGTTATAGTTTTCGTCAGGCTAATATTAATTCATAGCCCATCATAGTTAATGCGTTTTCATGGTCAATTCAGCAGTCAGATGGGCTCAACCAATCATAAGTAAATTCAACTGTATTTTTCCATTGTCAAACTTATCAATGCAGCACATTCTACAATATCTTTCTAAATACTTCTCAATTTTGATAGAGTCAACTATAAGTACATTTTGATGTGATTTTTCGTCAATGGATTAAATTCCACACAAATCTGCACTCAGTAATTTAATTTGAAAGCAGACCATTTCATGTGGTATTCTTGATCCACCGAAATCTGGTTACGTCTTGGTGGTTTTTTTTAATACGGGTTTATTTGGTCCTGGTTTACAGTTCACAATATGTGTTCTACCACAAATAAACCAGTTCACAGGGGAGAATTCTGCCTGCAACTTTACATATGTCGTCAAGTTATTCATATTAAAAACTTGGTTATAAGAACGGTGTGGTTGGCATTTACCGAGTGTTCTTCAGAACAAAGCGACAATATATTCACCCTTTAAGGGTAGCCTAGTTCCTATGTAGTGGTGGCTAGCTATGTTGGTGCATCATGACAACCAATGATTATGAACCTGTAGGAATTCGGTCCTGAAAGAGATTAACAAATGACCTTCGCTAACTAGTACATGTACCCAGCCCGCATCTTCTTTTCAATACCCATCACGTTACACGAAGCGCACCTTTTAAGGTTCCAATATGGAAAAACATTCACCCGAGCTAAGCCTCAGTGAATCACTTTGTCACTTGCCTCGGGTGGTACCAGATATCCATACCTCCACTTGGTAGTCTCTATAGCAGTACTACCGGTGGTTGTAGTTGCACTAACATCAGCTCTCGCACGTTTAGCACCGGGTGGCCTGGGCGAAGAAGAGGAAGACGTCGACTTGGAAATCAGCCCCGAAAAAACTGGTAAAATTTGCACTTTATTTAATTTCAACTTTCTCTACATGTCCTTGTTGCAATTCTGAAATCAGTTTTTCCCTAAGGTGACATTATCTCTATCTGTAATGCTTAGTTTAAATATAATTCTATGTAGAATTACTCTGTTCCTAGAAGTAACCACATAAGTTTGATTAGATGAAAACAAGTACATGAATTCATCATGATATCATGTACAATATGAATCATACTCAAGGGCTATTCTTTAATCTGGTCATTCATTTAGTTCTCTTTTTAACCGGTCTTACTACACAATGGCTTGAAACTACATCTGATTTATAATTGTCCAATTGAACGTAGCATTTTTATTTGTAATTAATGCAGCATATCCTTGGCAAAGATGAAGGTTGATTTCTATTTCTATTCATATCAAATTGTGCATGCCCTATATGTCCATGTTGTCTGTTCAAAGGTAACACTCGTTTGTAAACCGTCAATATAGGAGTATCATACTGATGTAATAATAGCGAAATAATGGTAGAAAAACTTAGCAAAATCAACTACATTAACATCATAGCTAACACCTAGTGCGCGATGGAGCTCGGAGGATATATTCCCCAGGGGCACTCACGCTCTTAGATTTAGATGTATTTAACGATTTTACCCAAAATCAACCAGTCAACCGAACTCTACATGAAAGATATTCTACACACTAGAGTGTAGCAACATCTTCCATGTGCAGTAAATGAGATTTGTAATCTATAGAAGACTCTGGACAGCTATGCCCTTTGGTCGGCTTGAATACTGTTGTTTAGTGTTGATAACAGTCTGTGCACAAATGGTGGTGTTTTATGTCAGTTTACATACACACATAGTGTGAACTGAATCTTCACTCTACATCTGACGTTGCCTAGAAGAGTCTTGCATGCTGATAACCTAATAATGGAGATAAATGTTCACCTATCCATTACTTTAAACACAGTGAAATGCTTGATTAAACTTGCTTTGTATCTGACTTTTTGTATACCCAATCATAATCTACTTTTACTACTTGAAACAGTCAAGTTTTGACTTATGATTTTGTATTTTTAGGGAAAATAGTTCAAACGAGTTTTTAATTGCGGATCTATTTTTCATTTTGGTTGGATTTTTTCTTGTCTTACACAATAATTTGTTGATTGTTATGTAAAAATAAAAAATATTATAAATGTAGCGTCAAATCCCATTATATTTTCGATGACGCTAAGGAGGAGGGGGAGTTGTAAGCACATCTTTTGAAAAATGAAAAAAAATGGACGAAAAAAAAATAAATTTCAAAAAATTTCCGATATTGCTGATAAACATTTTCATTTACGTGGATAAAAAAATAAATATATCTTCAAAACAAAAAAATAAATCATGCAATAAATTTCTTTTCCAGGACCCTCACGTCAGTCAGACCGGCGAGTGTCACGAGCGGCGTCAGAACAGTCACACCCGGGGTCTAAGTCTCAGCGGTCTCAGCGTTCTAAGGCCGACCCGGGACAGGCCACTCCGGGACAGGAGGTGGCGGGGGTACAGCCTGGGTACACGGACGACACATACGGCATCCCCATCCTGGAACTCTCCTCAGACTCTGATGTAAGTAGCTGTCATAGAGCTCTCTATGGAGTTATATCTTTGTCATATGAAGGGTTAGCCAACTGTTTGTGCACAGCTTTTCATGGTCGACACAAAATATGAAATGTCAATGTCCCAAATTGATACATGTTAGCATTAATATACATGTTCTTTACAGATCATTTATTTAGCACATAAGGCCTTGTCACTTAGGATCGACTGGACGCAATGTAAGGTGTATTATTTAAAGCTTTACCATGTAGTACTTGGTACATGTATATATTCTATTTCAGGAAATGGATTCTCCATGTATTGCAATTGTAGAGAACTCTTCTATATAATACCATAACCATACATTTTTGTCACTAAGTTGATGATAATGCTCCCCCAGTTGTCCTATTTGTACTTTAAATCACTTTTATGCACTTTTAGTTTAATCACAAGAGCAAATTAACTTCAGAGTTCAGATGACGAAGCTTTTGATGAAGAGAAATTCAAGAAGAAAGCGGCTGAGGCGGCCGCCAAAGAAAACATGGTTTTACCGAGTATTGGTCCCCCTCAGATCCTACAGGTACTACGTGTAGTGGTGTGGTTAGCGTATGGTGGTGGGTGTGGTTACCATGACAACGGAACCAGATAACAGCATGCCGTGTGTTAATTAAGGACTAATCAAGATTCTACTAATTGATTAAGAGGTGGAGTGTGAACACTTTGATAGTGAAGTACCATAGTAATAAGCAATAAATCAATTCCCAATAATTCTAGAAATAGAATAGATTTCCAATCGAGATGGTTGTTTGGTGATTACCATTTCTTAATTGTGATATTCACAGTGAGCATATAAGGCACTGTTGGTTGATCATTCAACTGCCCCATGTTTTGATTTTTAACAATACATGTATTATATTTCCAAAAAGAACATTTAGAAAGTAGAAAAAAATACAACAATTCCCTTTCGTGAGATTGGAACAACTGAACGGCCATCTAGTTAGCTAATGTGCCCTGTCCTGCCCCCTGCAGTGTTTCCCAAGAACTAGAGCTAACCACTGTGGGGAACCACTGTGTGACCTGTGGCTCCCTCTGTGTACTGTCGTGTGAACTGCCCGTCTCTGTGTGCTCGGACACACGGAACAAGGAACCACAAAACCGTTTTAAAAAAATCCCTGGTACCTGACTTGTAAACTTTTCTGTCGCCTTCCCAATATGGATTACCTACCCCGCCCGTGCACATCCTTTATTTTAGTATTTTTTCACAGTAGTGGCATTTCTTAACTTCTATTAAATCTTGTTGCTACCTAGGCATTCATCCTGTACAGAGAAATAACTATTTCCAGCTGATAAGACAAGATTTAAGGGTAGATCAAGAACCTAAGGAATGGTAATGATAATAATTATGCCTTCCAAGGAAATGATATGAGGTGTCTTCAGTTAATTCCAGTGTGTATTCATTCCTATGTAAGTGGTTATTTAAGTACCCAATAGACAAATTTACCATAAAACCTCGTGTATAGGCCGCGGTTAATATGCAAGTCAGATCGCTGGTGCGGCTTATAGGATCGGCCAATATTTGAATGATTCTCTCATTACTTTTAAGGGTTCCTTTCACAGAAACAACCTCTTAATCATGTCGACTTTTCAGTTCTTCATTTGACCAGTACATGTAGTTTTAGTGTATGTGAAGAAAGATATACAAATCTATAACAAATGGCACTTTGTTTTTCTAAAATACACATTGAGAACATGTTAGAAAAGTTTTGCTATAGTATTGCTCAGCATCATGTTATTTATCCTCTCAGTATCAGCGCGAGTCGGACAAGAAACAAATGACGCCCGAGGAGGAAGAACAAGCAGCAGCACCCACAGAGACCATCTTCGAGGTAAGTCTTTTTTTAAACAAATATTCCAGCACAAGCAATTGAATAATTATGAAAATGTAAAGAATTTATATCGGATAAACTTACTGGTAAGCTAATGAGTTATATTTGTGAATGGGACATTTTTCAAGAGGCGCGGAAGGCGGCAAGGGATAATAGTAAGTAACAGCTGTGAGATATCGAAAAACACAGGACTCATTATTTTAACATGTTTATTCGTTACATCGTTCCAGGAGTTCTGCTTAGAGAGGTTTAACGTTATAAGCATGTTTGTGTTGTGTTCTTGGTTGCTTTCACAATATCAAGAGAAAGCAAGGTGTATATAAGAGGTAGAGGGAAGATTAAGAGGTACTTTGATCCGGGAGTTTGATTCAGAAAATGTTGTGTGGTCTGCCTGGCTAGTGCCTTTGGGAGAAGCTACAAGAGTCTATAGAGGGGGAAGAAATGGTTATAGACGAAGGAGAGAGTCCAGGGGTAGGTCTAGAAGGGGTAAGGGAGAGCCTAGAAGGGGTAAGGGTAAAGCTCAGTGGTGGGAGGGGAGAGTCTACAAGGGGATGGGAATGGCAGGGGAAATGAGAGTCTAGATATGGAAGAGTAGATGAGTGGAAGGTAAGAAGATATAGGGAGAAGGGAGACTCTAGATAGAAGTAAAGAAAACCAGTTCATTGTAACCTATGTGATTAAGAATCTTAGTCTTATATAATGGTTAAACCTGCAGTTATGTTTCTTTCCATATGGTCACTAGGGTATCTGCGAGTTCTGCGGTGCTAACATTAAACCCTTCCCGAGTCTGGAGGACCAGAACAATCTACCCCCGACCGAGCTCTACTGTTGTGATGAATACCGGGAATTCCTCCAGTTCATGTTAACACATTCGGGAGCCCCGCCCGGAGAAGATGAGAAGGAGAAACTCATCGACATAGCGCCCCACCCACCACACGGCAGCAAACAGGCACGAAGAGCTGCCAAGGAGCGAGCAGCCCAGAGGTAGGTGTTTCACCTGTTTTATTTTGTGGTAGGAACAAGGACTTCTGTGTTAAAGCATAGGAAGTGACGTTTCCTATGGCAGAGTGCAGTATTGTAAAACCTTAGGTATAAGCCTAATTCGCATATAAGCCGCACCTCCGATTTGACTCGCGTACTAGCCGCAGCTTTTACACGAGGTTTAACGGTAACCATTGGCCGTTCTGCACGCAAGGTCTTTGCTGCACGCAACACTTTCTGAAGATGAAGAATAAATCAAAACGTCTTTGAAACATAGCATTCTGTTATTATACTTAATCACTGTCATTCGCTTTTTGTCATTATTGTCTCGCATCATTGAAACAGGTTATTCGCCAACTTCCAAAAAAATATGAAACTGAAAATGTAAGGGAGTCTAATTAATATATTTTTTACATAGGTTTACTATTGTCAGATGCCTGTTCACTGTTCATCATTTTGTTCAAGTTTACTTTTGAATTTTATCCTGCTTTCCCCATGTTATGGTTGAAACACTATCACAAAGAAATCGGATGTTTTAGACAGTCTAATAATTGTACGAAAAATATATAATAAAATAAAATTCTACCATCCACATCTCAAACGTCAATCAAAAGCTGAGCCTGCAAGTTATCATTCAAGCAATTTCTTAGATATAGTTTGCTCATCACCAAAGATAAGAGAATAAATCGTTTGAATATTTCCTGTACATCAGGCGTCGTCCCGGGAGACTTATAGCAGTAATAGATGTCATTGCCGCAACACAAAAGTGAGCTGATGAAGGTTCATGTATAATCAGTTCAACTGTGTGCAAGATGCAGTTGTTTTTCATAATTTAGAGATTATATGCTAAGACAGTTGGATGTTTTGATTTAAAGAATGTTACCCATTTGATTACCCGGGTACTTCGTTGCTCAATTCGTTGAAGAGTTGACTGCTAACTTAAATTGTTAAGAATTGAAATAAATAATTAATCTTTTATCCTCAATAAAGCACAAGCAGTGATAACAAACATCAACCTCCTCAGGCAACAAGTATAGCGCGAATTAACATGGTAACAAGGATATTAGTATAGCAACCACTTTTCAGGGATACCAAGTGTTACGATTTTTTCGAAATTTTACGATTTTTGACACCAATTACGACCATAACGATTTCTGCAGGTAAATTACGATTTTTAGGAATTTAGTAATATCCCTCCACATTGGACCAAGGGGTAGGAAAGGGATAGGGGGGGAAAAGAGATATATACAAAAAAAATCTTCTTTTGAAACTGCCTACAAACTGATCTCTTTAGTATGAGTATAAGCTTTAATTGTCATATTATATAAGAAGCATAAAGCATGTGAAAAAGCATTTTAAAGGACAGACTATCATTACTATTTTTGTTACGATTTCAAGCAAACATTGTTACGTTTTTGAGAGGCAAAATTCATAAAATATACGATTTTTGGGGGTTGGTAACTTGGCATCCCTGACTTTTCAGTTGAACCACGTGGACGTGATGCTATGAGTAGTCCAACTGCTAAATAGTTATCACCATATCCACTATACTAGGGGTGTAAATGAGCCAGTCAGTATATCAATACATCACATTCCAGTCTCAGTGTTATACGCCGGGTAACTAAGCTGCTCAAGACTTCTTTTAGGGCTTTTACTTTTCATTCTTTTTCTACAAGAACTAATAAAGTTAGGGTTCAAAAATCACATTTTAAAAAGTTGCATTGGGTGCTTATTATGTTGCGAATAGTATACCATTTGGGAGTCGAACATATGAAACACCCCATTGAAACCTGTTTTGTTGAATTTTTTTTTTCAGGATGCGAGAACGTGAGATCCAGCGTCAACAGGCAGCCATATCTGGTATGGGCGGAGGGTTTGGCGGTGGTGGCGGAGGAGGAGGAAATAGTAACTTCTACCAATGTAAGTATATTGCCATAAACTATGTCTTCCTCCACTATAATTCTTGTCACCCGTGATATTTTGTTTATGTTCTCAGGGTTATTGACATTTCCGAATCAAGTGATCTAAAGAATATGTGCATCCAAATTCAAAGCCTGGATTGAAGAAAGAAGAGTACTCAACCTTTGTTTACTTTTCTATGGGATAATATTTAATCAGCATATAATATTGCTAATATTGAAATCCCAGCACACCAAAAATTCCCAAGATGTTGATATTTTAGCGTGTTATCAAATATATTTTTATTGAGCTTGATGCTATAGATTTTTCTTTTTATTAATGTTTATCAACACCAGTTTAAATTTGGTTTCCATTTGCTTCTGTTTGGGAGTTACTATGTACAGTGTTGGTGTGTTGAGTCTTGTGCACTGATGACACAGTCTAAACAGACAGGCAAAATAGGAGATAAAGATGAGCAGATACCTCGTTTAGAGGTTTACCTTGGTCATGTAGTAAATAAATGATCCAAATAGCACATAGCTTATATGTAATTACCTTAAGTTTGTATTTATTTTAAATGTATTCAAATGAGAATACAATAAGAAAACTTTTCTAAATACAATTATACTATTTCTATAATCAACTGTCCCTGGTGGTGTTATATATGCTTTTTATTATAATTTCCCTCAATTTGTTTCAGTTATCTGATTATTGCCCTAGTTATGGATGTTATACATGTACTATAGTTCTGTTAAGAGGAAATTCTTATTTCCTGAATTTCTTAATCATTTCCTCCTAACCCCATAAACAGGCTGTTGAACATCTATTCTCCACCAATCCTGTCATAATTTCAATATGGACTGACAAATCAAGGTCACTGGTTTCTTTTATTAGAATTTTAACTCTCATAATTCTTACCACAAGATGAAATGGGATTTGATTATTAAGTATGGCGATTCACAACACTGAAACAATTATGTTTTAATTTCCTCGATGCAATGAGAATTAATTTTCTCATCACGAGAACGATTATTTCAAATATCCCGTGCACACTTTCTGCTCCCGGTTATTACAGCTAACACAGGTCCACAAGGACACAAGGTGTCCCCAGCTTACAGCAGACTCCTTGACCGTAAGGAGGAAAAACCTGATTCAGATTCAGCGCCGCCTTATCGTAACTACACGCTTCTTAATCCGGCTAGCTTGCTAAGTGGCAGCACAGGTGGTTTCCTCTAAATTGACGTATAGTTAAGCGTCAATTTAGTCAAACAACCATAATTGTTTTTTATACCGTTAATCCCAACCACTCCTCACGTATACCTTAACCCGGCCGGGGCTCGGCAGTCTTTGCGGGTCCCGGTTGTTGCAGTTTTTGTACCGTAGTTAGTGGTTTTGTGCAGAGTTCCCCTCCCCACTCGTACCATAGTTAGTTTGCACGTAGTCCTGTCCCTCACTTCCACCTCAAATTTTCTGGAGGGATGATATTTCGTTTTTACCTCTTTTTTTTATCATTAACTGTAATCAAAAGAAATTTGTATTTTAAAACCTATTCATGACACTTTTTATCATGCTTTTCTCAATAATTTTTGATTTTAAATAATATTTGATGAATTCTGACATCATGCTAATGCAAATGATGATAGATTGCACATAATGATAAGAGAAACCTATGAGACCGTTTTTGACTTACTAGTAGTTAATTAGTCTAGGATGATAGCCTGAAATACAATTTTTGTCTATCTTAAGTATTTTATTAAATCAATAGCATAGTGTAGAGAATCTGATTTAATAAAGCTAAGTCATACTTCTGTAAAAATGACAAATATCAATATCATGATTATGAGAGAGAATATATACTTTTTAACTTGGACATATATGTCATATTTTACAAGGTAGGAGATTGAAGACAGAATTGACAAATTAATCCAGAATAAGCCAGTAGCAGCCTGTTTTAGGCCAGGATTAGCCCAGTAGAAGCCAATATCAGCCTAGTTTTAGTCCAAAACTAGCCAAGGTCACCCCGGTATCAGCATACTACCTTACCTTACAGTGCCAGGGACGAAGAGTAATGCTGACGGCTTCCCGCGGGGTGCTATGCCTTCCCGCCGCGGGTCGGGGGCCACTACTATTTCCTTCTATGCCATGTCCATGGGTATTATTCCAATCTTTATACATACAACGATAATTCTACACAAATAACATCACCACACACTTGTAATCCTAGGGGTAACAATTATACTGTAAAACTCATATAGCCTCACAAACATTAATATCACAATCCTAAATACTGCTAGTTAGATGCATAGATATATACAAAATACAGTTCTTCCTTAACTCTGGTTAAATAAGGAGAGACCAAGTATAGGTAAGTAACTGAAGTAGTCATGTGTCTAATATTGATGATGCAGTCTCTCAGTGCTAATTCTTTGATAATCTATATCACATCAGACATTTGCGACTAGAAAGTTATTTAATCACCATCAAATTATTTGCACATCAAAAAATCTAGTACTAATATAATAAAATAATCCATGAAAACTAGTAGCTAGTTTGAAACAGTTCTATATACGGCAAGACATTAACAGAGCGCACCTTATCAAACTCCTTGTATTTCAAGGTAAAATAGTGTTAAGAAAAGAAAGAGTTAAATACATTTCTTAAAAGATATTTATACGTTTATAAGCCCTCTGCATCATAATCAAGTTGTTTTTTTTGTACAAAAATAGTGAATATCTGACGTAAACATGGGTGGAGAGTCTTGCCCGGCTCGGAGATTGCATCCTGAAATAACGAGGGCAAAAACAGAAATTCCTTTCAGATGGCATATCATCCAGTAACTAGGGACATTCCACACTCTTGATTTTTCAGGCGTTTATCTGAAATCCCATTGATCATACCTCTGTCGTCTTTTTCAAAGGAAAGACCATTACCTAAGGTTGACACGTATATTTATACCGAGTCGTACACAACTTCTTTGAGGGAAATTGTGTTGTAATTTCTTTTATTTATACTGAAGGTATTAAGGTCAATTGGAAAATGAATTACAAACAACTGTATTTGAAGACTGAAATTGAGCTGCTTAACCCTTTGACTCTGAGAACATGTGTCTCTAAATGATAAATTGGTCATCATGATTTTTTTTAAGTGTTTTTATTAAGGATAACAGTTATTATGTAAATACATAAGCTGCCACTGGGCTCGGCAATGCTGTTATGCTGCCCAGGCCTTTGTATGGTTATTTTTCTCTTACTAGCTAACGTGTAATGGCGTCTTCAATATTACTTGATTGACAATGGAAACAATTAGTCACTGTATAATCACCATTTTTCTAATTATAAGATGAGGGATGATGGACCAATACAGTCCCGTGAGTAACTCGCCGATGCTGCATTGGTGCATCATGGCAGCCCTTCGGGAGTGTCTCAGCCCCATAGGGTCTTAAATGCAGCCCTGGTGAGTTGCTTGCCATGGCTGCATTCATGCATCATGACAACCAAGGCTATGATGCATTAAGACATGATGCCGTCCTTAAATGGTTATTAAAGGGAACTCTCCCAACAGATCCCATCTTACTATGGAAGACTGGGGTTGATACCAAGAATGTGTACGGAGAGTCGGGTGGAGTAGCTCTCCAATCATGAACCTTGTATCAGTTTCCACCTCCCACACATTCCACCCGACCTGTGTGTTTGTCTAATGGCAGTGGTTTGTGGTGGCCGACATCGCCGCCTCGTGATTTACTTGGTTTGTCTCGTGTTTCCCGCGCATTTCGTCCTCTATTCTCGCCTCCGCCTTCTCATCCAATACACAGCACATTGATTAGATTTCTCCTTTCTCCATGCCTCTCTACGCTTGACGACCCTTGTGCTTTCTACTTATTAGAATCTCACACCTTTTTTCCGTATCCAATTTCTCGACAGTGTATGCAAATGACACACATGCTTTTTGCCTTTTCATAGCACCGCCTCCACAGCATCGCCCGTCTGGTAAAGCTGTCCCCCATGGTTTTGAATTCAAAGTAGATAGCAGATGTTGTGTTGTTGTGTGTTTTTGCTAGCTAGAGTAGCAAAGTATCGGTGACAATGGAGTCAAGAGTCTTCAAATATTTCACTATTCAATGTTCCTGATTCTTTCCAATTTTCGTTTTCCTTGTTACAATGTTTCATATCATTAGGTTCATTGTGTGTAAAGTATTTACATGCAATATTAAAAAAATGATTACCCGATTAGCACAGATAATTTGAAATTAAGTAATCACAGATTCTAGCGGTTAACCAATCGAAAGCACTCATAGACCAGGATATCACAGCACCTATAATTATAGTAATGCACCTTAAATTGTAGTTAATCTAAGATACCAGGCACTAATACAGGATTTAGGATCCAATTCTGATAAAGTTCCTGTTTATTTGAAAGTGATTTCATGTATGTCCAGTTTATATCACAAGCACACTTTAAATCAACCAAAATATCATCTACCTTTCTCAGAATATTTATCCGTTGATTACCACCCTTCATCGACAAGACTATGATATTGAGCGCAGACTTATATACTCAGATTTCGATGTTTAAAACTCATATGTTAGTTTGAATGCTGCAGTTGCGCGTCAGATGAAAACCATCAACTACCAGTTGTCATCACAAAAGTGCCTGGAGGAGGGCTGGACGCTACGGCCCCCGAGCCCCATGCTTGAACTAGAAGCAGACGCCGACGTGTTCGAGCCTCAACCCATCCTGCCGCCATGGGCCGAAGGGGCATCCAAGGTAGATAATTAGCACTTTAAGTACAGCATGATGTCTCTAGGAAGCAAGTTTATATATGATGCAGCAATGCCCACCACCGGTACTGCATTGGTACATTGTGCTGGCAACTTGAGAGTATCCACCTGCCAGTAAGGGTTGGCATGATGCCCTCATGTAGCAAGGGCATAGTGTATTAAATTCCTCTGCTGCCCTTAATGGGGTTTTTCCATGTCAAATTGAGCATAGCTTACTATTGAGGCTGGCTAAATCTTCTTCAGGTGAATACAGTGGATGGATTTCTACCTGGCTTTACACATCTCATAGATTGAATCACCATTGCCACCCTTGAAAGAACCTCAGCTATTATCCAGGGTATGAAGCGGCAACTGTAACTTAATACATTTAAGCATCATGATCTTGGGTATTAGGGCTCTTTTTGATTAAATGACAATGACTTATGTGGCTCCTATGAATCCTACTTTTTCAGGCTACTCCAAGACAAAATCAGGTAAAGAGCGCATAACATGTGTTATGTTGCTTGGTGACGGTAACTTGGTGACTATTTTAGTGGTAGCGCTATGTACCGTAAATTCCCACGTATAACCTGTATCTCGGGTATAAAAACCACCCCCTAACTCGGGGAAATCATATAACCCGATCTAGGCTCTAAGCATAGGGGCCTACATATAAAAACTCTTGTATAACCCGCACCCTTAGTATATAGCTATGTTTAGTATCAAATTAATGCTGAGTTTGGTTTGCGAAGGTAGTACGCAGGAATTTACGATAGCTTAGATAATTGAATCTATAAAGATGTGGACACAAAAAAAATTGCATTAATAATAGGAATTGTAATTCTAGTAATTCTGTTGTAGCTGTATGGAAAGTGTTTTCAGTAGATGACAGTCTTTGACTCTTTGATTCAGAGCATTACCACCAATAGAGTAGTTAGTATGCTTCCAATAGCAGTTTGTAGCTTACATGTAGATTAATATTGCTTACACAGAATATATCATAATGCTGGTTGCGCTGTAGTTTTAAATTGTATTTCTATTTTGGTTCCACTTGGGTACAGTGGGAAGTCATAGCTGCTTTGGCTTTATAGCAATTTATGTTCATATTGTGGTGAGCTGTTGAAATTTGAAATAGAATATATCAAAATGAAGTGTGTGTAGCATGAAAGTCCATGTAATGTGTGAAACCATTTCAAAACAGAGGCTTTCAGGTATTTGCAAAGGGTTCACCAAGAGCTACTAAAATTGAGTAACGGTTTTTGTTGTGATTTCAGGAAGTTAAGCTAATGAAAAAATCACTTAAAGTGGCGTTGTAAATCTTCTGAGAGAGTATGGTTTCACCCAAAATGTTGTGGGTTTCATCTCGCTGATCCTTGTGGTTCATTATTCGGGTAGTGTGACAGGATTGGGAAATAGGTGATGGTCTGATGGCTTCTTAAATTCCTGATTCCATCTGAAATGTGTTTTTGAACAGTTTAGTTGCCATGGAAACACTTTGGTTGCAAAGACATTTTAAACTACTGGGGACACCTGAAATGAATTAAACCTATTTAGAAATTAGTATGGTAGTTTCTCTAAATACTCTGCAATTTTAAACTACTGGGGACACCTGAAATGAATTAAACCTATTTTGAAATCAGTATGGTAGTTTCTCTAAATACTCTGCAATTTTCACTTTGCATTAATTGTAACCTTCAGATTGCAGAATTCAGTACTATTTACTTAGATATCAAGTGACCAATAAGTAATTTCTTTTATTCAGATTGGATCACCAAGAAACATTGATTATTATTCAAATGCAAATCTTCATAACTTATCAAATCCTGATGAAATATTGCTTTAATGAGCTATGTCCCTTGTCATCAGGATGCATGAATAATTTGCTAGGGCTGCATTCATGCATCATGCAGACCCTATTGAGCTGATACAATCATGGGGTCAGCATAATGCACCAATGCAGTAGGTATTTGCTTACACTGCCTTTGCGCATCATAAGGACAAATGTTCAAATCGAAAGGGTTTAAAATTTGTAAAAAAGACTAATTGACAGATAATATCTTTCTACTCGACAGGATAAGAAGGAGGCTGGGCTGGTGCAGAAGTTTTATCCTGACGGAAACAAGTTTGTCATCCTCTTCCCTGACGGCACCGGCAATGTTTAGTATCCTTTGAAATCAAAAAAAGCGTGAAATATTGAAACCTTCAAGCCTTCAGCCTCAGGCTTGGTCTGCTTCTTCACTCAGCTGTAAAACCCTTTGAGAGCCACAACATGTCCAAGGCTTCATGTCAATTTGTTGTCATGATGCACCAACACATCACTGGTTAATAAGTAGCCACTGCTGCATTAGTGCATTATGCCAACCCTACATGGATGCAGCAACACAATTTTAGGATAGTTCCGCAACTAGTAACAAGGCTGCATTCATGCATCATGACAGTAAAAGGGCATTGTGCACTATGCTGCTGCCCTTAAAGGTTGGTTGGGGTAATTCAGGGATGTAAGTCTTCCTGAAATTCCAGGAATTCCTGTAATCTCACTTTCATAAAACCTTTCTATATTTCTGTACTTCGTTGGCCTACCATTGACAAAAAGTTCCATTTTCACCCCTTCTCCTACCCCTAGACCCTCCCCGTCTCCCCTGCAGTGCTCCCGGTCAGCAGAACGCCCCCAGACGGTCTGTTTCGCCCACCTGGAATCCTCCCAGTGAGTTACGGGAAGGATTCCAGGAGGCCGAAACAGACCATCTGGGGGTGTTCTTCTGGCCGGGAGCACTACAGTGAGGGCCTAGTCCGATTTCCTGTTTTTTCATCTCTCCTGACTTACATCCCTGGGGTATGTACCAGCGACCTACTTCCTGTAGTTAGGTTGCTTGTACTGATGTGCCTGGTGAGTAACACGTTTACGTTGTCTTGATGGGGCGCAGAGTCTGCCTCATCACCTGCTAATGTGAGTCCTGTCCCATTACACACACTATACCATTTCGGTGAAATCAACATGGTTTCTTTTAAAACAACACAGTTACTTTCAATGGGTCCTACAGTATAATGACAACCCACGACAATCATGGCTAATTTACTCAAGATGAGAGAAGAAAGATATGTTATTTACAGGAACTTTAAGGAGTTTAACATTTACTTTAAAGTATTCAGAATAGTCAGGGCAAGATTCCCCCGTGGAAATTAGTTTGTTTGATCTGGCTGACTCTTTCCTGGTATAGTGATGCTATAAATAAGAGACTTTCCTCCCCCTAACTCTCTTGGCTCCTCCTCCTTTGCCTGTATCCTGTCCTGTATCCCGCCAAGCTATTAAAACCCAAGTAGTAGTCTACCACACACCCCTAGGATCCACCCTATTAGCAGTCCATCTGTTGGTTGCAGTTGTCCATTCATAAAGTAGCCATCTGCCTCCATTCGGCATCAGTTTACGACCTGTTCATGTCCACTAAATGGGATACTCCGAACACTTAATGTTGGAGTTAATCACACATAGGACACAGGTAATGCACATTTGGGCAGATCTGCCACATCATTTATCCAAGCTTTTGTATTCTTGGGTTAGAAACCAACCTCATGGAATGGAATTCAGTTTATATTTAGAGACTTTTCCAATGACCTTTATGTGCACTATGTGCACTTGACATGGGTGCCATGTTTTCAAAGTATCTTTTACAGTCCACAAAAAGGCTCTGGTCATTTGTGACTTTAATCACACGTCCACTCTTTGTGAAATTTTCAAGAGTGCCACTTTTGGTAAAAACTTATTTGATTTAAATTACAGCTGCTTCATAGATGTGGAGAGGTTTGAGGCAAAATGACTTTTTGTGGTCAGGACTTGCTTTCTTTACAAAAAGGATTGAAGGGTCTCCCTGACCAATTTCTTTTAATTTGGAAATGAAATCCATTTCAATCTGCCTACGACTGAGATTTGTTTCAACAGACTGACCCGCTTCATATTGCCTTGCGTCATAGTCGGTCACATGTTTAAACACCATTGCCCCCAGGCAAATACTCTATTTTAATGCATTTATGCTGTTTCGAGGAAATTAATCGTTCTTAGTATGGTAATTGCAAAAGCGTTCTGCTTTGTGTAAATACATTTGACATCGAAGGGCAAAACGGTGCATTAATGAGTAGAGAAGGTGAGCATTCCTTTAATAAGCTGGGGGAAGGGAATTTATGTTGGTACTAACCTTTTAAGGGCCGCATAGTGATATAATGCACTAGCTATGCCATTTTCTTGGCAAGATGCATTTAGTAGCACTGGCGAATAACTGGCAGTAACATGCATTATTTCATGGTGAATACGGCCTATCAATGCTGAGGCGATGGGAGGGCCGTATGCAGGTAAAGCGTGAAATAACCTGCGGGCATATTTCACGCTCTGCCCGTATTTCACGCTCCCAGGAGTCGCCATCGGTTGTCATGGGGTCACCGTGGAGTTACTAGGCTACTGAGGGTCATGTGACCTGTGCGGAATTCAAAATGGCGGCACCACGGAAGTAAATAAATGCTGCGGAAGTAAACAAATGCAGTGGAAGTAAACAAATATGCACTGCACATCTGCAAAATAAATACAGAGCAGTACTTAAAGGTGACCTCATCAGTGGTTAGTGCCCTTGCAGATCGGGCCGTATTGGACTAGGCCTACGGCCAGCGTGCAATATGGCCCAAGCACTGCTCGTGCACTAACCACTGACTCAGTCACTTTGGCGTGCAGCTCTATATTTATGCCAACCCTAGCGGCTTGATACACTCTCAAACTAACATGGTACACCGACAAAGTCTTGGAGAGTTACTCGCCAGCATTGCATTGGTAAATAGTGACAAAGAACATAGATGACCCTGTCATGTCCATACAGAGTGCCACGTAGGCCAACTGAATTAACCACTTTTTTCTAGCATGCTCATGTCTGGGAATAAAAGGCCCAGTATTTCTGCTGAACAAGCGGAAATATCAGACTTGCCTATTTAGAGAGGAGGTGTCTCGGTACAAATAGCCGACAAAATTTCTGGTTCTGACCCTATTTTTCTCCTTCAGACGGGCAAAAGGTTGGGTTCTTTTGAGTGTGCAGTAATAAATGACCCCTTAAATTAAAGCTTAACACATATCTGATTTTTTTATTTGCATCCCGCATAAAAAAGTGTGTTCTGATTTTGCGCTAGTTGCCATGGAAACTGACTTACCCAAACTGGAGAAATTTTACAGGTGCCCAGCGACCTTTGACCTTGACCTTTGACCCCTCCAATCACCACCCAGTGTTACCATGGCAACAACCAACTTTTTTTTTTTTTTTTGCCAATGCCTTTGGGAACAATTTGGGCCGCAGATTATGTTTCTGTGACAAATTTAAGGCCTCCTACCACTGATTATATGCACAGTAGTACCATTTTTCATTGGCACTATTTACGACTACAACATTCTGGGGGCGAATTTGTACTGTGACACCAGGAGTGATATGGTAAAGGATGATTATTTCATTTCGGTCTGATGACACAGGAAAGTGTCATCAGGGCTTGTAGTAGTTTTGTCGGTGCTGTTTCCGATATGGATATTGTCACACTTTGATGTTCAAACCATATCAATTACGTACTGCAGTCAATTAATGACAAAAATCACACACTGTCAATTAAATGCTTTGAATTGCATCAAGTGGCTTGGTTTATTGCAAGAGAATAATTCCTGTGAATATTTTATCCTAGGATATTGTTATTAGATTATAAAGGATAATCTTATGCATTGTTTTATTGGGATAAGCCAGGTAATATTTAGTAGTTTTCATCTAAGGATTTCACTCTAAGGATTTGTTATAGATAGATGTATTTCAAACAAATCTCTCATCGCCAAACATCAACATGAAGCTGTATTTCTGTATGCTTCTTTTAGAAGGATGAGTGCTGCTCTATACATTAGTTCGACACTTCTACCCCTGTAACAGGGGTAGAACACATGGGCCTTTGGGCTAACCAAGTCACTCTGCCAGAGTAGCTATTTTGATGGAGGTATTCACTCTACAGTGCAATGCATCCAGCCACATGTCCCTCAATGTATTCCCACCTGTTCACCATAAACAAGACATTCCTAATACATAAATAGATCTGTAATCCTGCCTTTGTTTGATGTCAACTCCACTCCTCTGGGACACCCCTCCCACCACTTCTCCCTGCTGCTGAATTCAAAATGTGTGTCATATACTAATATTGACTTGTTTGTAGCAGTATAAGTATGCTGGACATGTGGAGTACCATTTGGGGAACATGATTGACCGTTTTGACTGACAGTGAGTACATCTATGAGAACAACACCCTTTTTATTCCCACTATAGGATCCCTATGTAGCTGCAGTCTGGTGCAGTAGCGCCAGATGTGTCGGACTACCATACATGTGTACTTACAAAATATCTCGGTATGAAAGCTCCTTAACCGGTGCTAAGTTACCCGTCGGGCCGTGTAGCAGTCAGTATATCGTCAGTGGAGAAGGGGCTGTACACCTACCTGGCACACGCCGACTCAGACGAGGACCCCAATGTACTGGCCATGTTTGATGCAGATGGCCATGCCACCTCCTACCACCCCAACGGTATGGTCAGGTAAGTGGGCGTTTTATTTGTTTCACAATACAGGTGCTGGTTGTGTTTAAACTCCCAGTGTCCCTATATATAGGGCTGAGTAGCTGTCCCAGCTCCACTCTGAGTGTCGCTGGAGGGGTACCGAGTTTCGCGCCTTTAATATAGTTTCCTTTAAAGTAGACTGGCTTGCAATTTTGATATCCCTGTGGTATTCACTGGGATAATAAACTAGGGTACGTATTATTTTTAGCCAATTTTTGTAATATAAGAGGAAGAGTCCGAGGTTCTGTAACTGCATATTATGGACAAATTCACATTCACCAGTCTATATGAAATCCTGCCGGACACCGGCTATAGCCGACAAAAAGCTTTTCGGGCCGGCAGAAACGTGGCTACTGCCGGCCCGAATGACTGGCTGTCATCTGCCGCTCTCTGCCTACATGCCAGTTTTTACGGCTTGTAAATCGGACCAGTATTAAGGTTTCTACAGCATAAAATAGAAAGCATGAATATTTTCCGTAATTTTCTTCACTAATTTACACAATAGATTGATTTGCATATTTGTAACATACAGGGTAACACTATTCATTATCATTATTAGTGTGAAAAGTTTCATTTGATATTTAAGTAATAATATTGTACTCCAATATCCGGGCCTGCAAAAAATAAGCCGGGCCTGCAGAGTGAAATATCTGCAGGACCGAATGTCCTGCATGGTGAAAATGTTTTCGTATAGACTGAAATTCACTAACAACTACAGTTGACATTGAGAAAGGTACATCCGTTCTTTATGGGACGCATTTTCAGAAAAGTTCTATCTATTGAGCAACAGGAAGATAGCCATTATCAACGATCATTGAACCAATATGGTTTATATCTACTATGTTCAGTCTAGAAATTCAGCGTGAGAAAGACATGATTATAACCCTTTAAATCGTCTAACAGATTATTTTAGGGTGGTTTTCGGACTGCATATACATATTTTATTGTGATGCACCAACACTGATTCATCATACCAACATTTTGAGAGTGTATCAACCCTGTACGGTCAGCATGATACAGGAATGATGTAAGGGCCAGTTAATCACCACGGAGCAACATTAATGCATATGATATGACAGGAAAAGAGCAAAACACCATGTTGCCTTTAAGTGGTTAAAATCGCCCACAACCATTCTACTGGCTTTCTGTTATCCTGGTTTCATGTCACTGTCTCTCCCGGTAACCTTGGTATCTCATCACGGCCAAGGTTAGCGAGCGTTAACAGGTAAAGTCCACATTTGGCGGTGATTGGGAAAGCCATATAACACTTGCTGATTAGTAACAGTGGTGTAAAGCTTCAGTGACAGCGTGGAGGTGATATATCCAATTAGGCTGTAGCTGCAGGATGCTGTGCCCTTGGTGTGTCTACTGTAATGGTCGGTGAGAGCCTGGCCAAGGGAGGAAAGACTGGCTTAATTATGATAAGATAAACAAGACTATTCAGGAGTAGTTTCATGGGGAAAGGTATACTTTTAGCCATAGGTTGGATACTATTTTGTCAGACACCTGTCGGTTAGGTCCTAATACAAACTATTGATCGTCATTTTACACTCTGGATCCTAAACTGAGAATTGGAATGATCCACACCTCAATAACGAGAGTCTGTTAGTCAGGAAATGAGAACATCATGTTAGTGTGCATTTTTTCTCAGTTTTAGTTAATTTCATTAACACTTTTGGTTTCTGGTTAACATTAGACTGAGGCCAAACACATCAGGCCGCGGGATTAGCACTACCATAAAACCTCGCGTATAAGCCTAACTCGCGTATAAGCCGCACCCTGAGTTACAGCCGATCCTATAAGCCGCACTGGCGATCTGAATGTGCCGATTTTAGTACTGTATCATAGTATAAGCCGCACCCCGACCCTGGGCCGATCCTATAAGCCGCACTGCCGATCTGATTCGCGTACTAGCTGCGGCTTATACGTGAGGTTTTACGGTACACTTTGTAGTAATAGTTGATCAGACAGAGTGACATTTTTTCCATCAAGGGTTTGCATGAAAATAGTATAGATGCTTGTGACTAATGCTTAATCTCTTAACATATGCTAATTTATGTCCACACAGAATCTGCCTTGACCCAATGGGAGGCACAGAACTGGACCCCCGGGGCTGCCGGAAGCGCAGGTGGACCTGGAAGGACCAGGTCCAACATGTACACGCGCCCCCCATTCAGCCAATCACATTCGCCGTTACATCCAACATTGCGGTGCGCATCTCGGGTCAGGACGCCATAACCTTGACCTTCTCACATAGTGCCAAGTCATGTCGCTTCCAGGTCGGCGCAAGGCTCAAGGTAAGCAGGATCAAATATTGTTATCACTTCAGATAATGATCTGACAACACTTTTTTATCATTTTAGATAATTATCTGACAATAACATGCTCCATGTTCCTTCTAATAGATACGGCCACAAGAAGAATATACATGAACCTGAAATGCAAAAAAAAAAGTGATGTTGGCTCTCATCACAACTTTTCACTAGGATTTTCCTAAAATTAATTTATAGCGGATTGAGGTTGTGGTATATTTTTTGTATGTTAACATGTCTCTTGTTGGTTAACAGGTTGTCTGTCCAGAGAATGCGCCGCCGCCTGAGTTAGATGAAGACCTTCTGTACAGAAATGAAGTCAAGAACAGGATAGAGTAAGTACAGAAACATTCACATTGATTAGTTTGGTATGGGGGGGGGGGTAGGCTTACAACTAGACAGATGACTACCTGGTAGTAACCATATTCCATGTATTTACTGATAATGTGCAGTGTGCTAAGTTTTAACGTGTAACTACTCATGTTGCGGTATTAATCCTGGCATGTAGTTCAGTTCATGCATTGCTTCTAGTGGATACTGCCTTATGTGACCTTATTTGTGTCACATTAAAGTGAATTAAAAATGGAAAACATCGTTTTTGTATTTTCAGAACACTATTCGCCAAAGTTTCCAATCTGCTCAAGTTCCCCAAATCGCCGAAGCTAGATAAGTTGCCTGGACCTGCTCATGTGACGTCACGCCAAGAAAAAACTTCGCGGTTACGTGAATCCTACAGTCGAAGCGCTAAGGCTGAAAAAGACAAAAAGAGCTCAATGTCTGTCATCACTGTCAACTAACTAGTCAATTTATTCTTTATAAACTTAAAACCAGCAGCTTGACAAACTTTACAGACTTAAACAGAGGCGTTATTTTGTGAAAGCTGCTATTTAGCAACCGAGAGTTACCATGGTAACCTTTTTCAGGATGGTGCGTAAACAGCAACGCTGGTGGAAAATACTTGACCGGTCATTGATCTCAGTGTTATAATAACAACCTTCATGGGAAAAACTTAACACTTGGTAACATTTGATTTTATACCTAATGTCTGATGATGTTTACAAAGGCACTCATTTGTGATAGGAACACTTTAACATTAAGCCAATTATAAAGATGGCGGGAGGCTGTGATAAAGGACATTTATACCGGGTATCCGCGTCTTGGGTTCACCCATTATAGATATTAATAACATGCATTTTGATATTTACATCAGGTCACACCGGCACTCTATTCTCTGTTACTTGCTGGGGTCCTCCTGTCATATATTCACAAAAGGTGTTACTCCATGTTCTACATGTAACAACAGTTTAGCTGATAAAATTAGTAATATTGATGGAAAAGCATATTTACATAAAAGTAGGCCCTACTACTTATGCACTACACTCCAGGGGAGTTGGTTCTATTCAATGGTGAGGAACTTACGAAACCTCTTATAACAAAATGTATTGGTATTTCAGAGGGACAGTTAACAGTAGCCAATAATATTATAGAACCAGTTACGTTGGTATTTAGAAAATTAAGGGATAACGTCTGTGATGATATACACCCTGTGACAATGTGTTATTGAGTATGGCAGTAGTAAGTAGGACTGAGTATTATAAAGTATACAATGTGGGAATCTGCTGGTTATTGAGTTCATTTTTATGCCTGTCTAATAATTGGTAAAATAGAAATAATGATTGCCAAATACTTTACTCGCAACATCAAAAGATGGTACCATCTGTATTTTTTATCTATGATTATTCATACGTACATTTCTAATGTATTACGTTTTTAGAATTAAGATGACAAATTATGTTAAGTTATGTAGTATGATTTTATTGTATGTGTATCCTCTGTCTTGAATTCAAGTCAAAACATTTGTTGCATTCGTGTTAATTAGTCATATTTCATGTCTTGACAACAGTTCATTTTGAACATCGACAATCAGCAACCAAAAAGCTACTCTGTATACATCATATGTAATATTATATAAAAGATATTCAAAATATCCAAAACTGCACATGGTTTTTTTTTATTCATATTACATGTATATATCAATCAGGATTCTATTCCAGTCCCTGCACTTTGTACAGGATCTAAATTAGATTAGCACGAAATAGCTTTGCTCTCATAATGTCTTTAAACATTGAGAAAATGGAAGTTGTTGAAGTATTATTTTCAAGTTGTTAAGATTGTCCTATCTTTACATGTCAACATGTCAAGATCTAGCACCATGGGGTGTTAGACTTTTTTGCTTCTATTACATAATCATATACCTAATCCCAAGTGATCTTCCTACTGCGTCTAGTTCCTGTGCAATTGCGTTTGATTTAGGTTTTACTTAAACTTTCCAGGGGAAGAATGGGACTAGGTCAGAGATACCTGAATTTCACATATTACTAACACCCCATTGATACAATCCTAAACAATCTTTACTTTAAACAAATTTTGACATGGAGAAAGTCAAACTAACCTTTCTGACACCAATCTGAAACTATTACCACTCTCCCAGGATGATGGGATCCATATTAACCGCCTTCATTTCATGAAAATAATGAGGCCCCTACTGTTTTTGTAGGTTAGTAATTAAGATCAAGAGAGTGTTGTGAGTGAGAAGTACCCACTGGAACTCTCAGGGGCAGCGCAAACGGGTCACAGCAGCCCGGCCATTAGTGACCACTACTGCTGGGTTTTGCAAGTCTGTACTAATACATTCTGTTATACATGTATCAAATTACTTAAAGGCGAAACTTTTGCTACCCGTGCAGTGCATTTAGGGCCTTTACAGAAAGGGTGGGGGTCTAAATCCGTCACTGTTTGGCAGTCTTCATTCTAAATAGAGGACCGTCCGATCATTAATTAAATAGGCTAGGGTTAAAATATAGAACTAGTTCAAGTATCCCCATCATCCCTAGAAATCAAACATTGGGCAGTCACACACCAGACCTGATAGTCAACAGTCAAACATTGGGCAGTCACACACCAGGCCTGGAAGTCGACAATCAAACATTGGGCAGTCACACACCAGGCCTGGAAGTCAACAATCAAACATTGGGCAGTCACACACCAGGCCTGGAAGTCAACAATCAAACATTGGGCAGTCACACACCAGGCCTGGAAGTCAACAATCAAACATTTGGCAGTCACACACCAGGCCTGATAGTCAACAATCAAACATTGGGCAGTCAACACCAGGCAATCAGATACAGGGCAGTCACACACCAGGCCTGGAAGTCAACAATCAAACATTGGGCAGTCACACACCAGGCCTGGAAGTCAACAATCAAACATTGGGCAGTCACACACCAGGCCTGAAAATCAACAATCAAACATTGGGCAGGCAAAGATTGATCCTCCAAAAGGTATAAGTACTGATATGTTGTTTTGACTGGGGCAGAGATCATTCAGCCCTCGGACATCTTTCTTTTCTGAGTGATGTGACAAGTCATCTCTGCTAATGATGCCCCATTTTATGTATGCTGACAGTTTAAGATGAAACCCATGATCGTTTCCAGCATTCCTGGCAAAAAATGACAATGCATTGTGCTTTAAGAGCCATGTAGAATATGTCTGGGCAGGGACACTATGTTCTGAGCCTAATACTACGGGCATAGAGATGGATAGTTAACCCTTTAAGTAGAAAGCCCTTATGAGCTTTGTTTTTAGTCATCATGATGCATTCATGCAGCCATGGTAAGACTACTTGACAGCTGCATTCATGCATCATAACAAATTGGCAAGATGCGTTAAAGCACTATGTGACAGGTTAAAGACTAACATTCTGGCCTTAACACTACAGGTGTAGCGATACATCCCTTGGTGTGGTAACGTGACGGAGCGGCACCCAGCGCTCTGATAGGTCAATGCATGAAACTGTCACCCACAAATGGTAATGGATGGTGGCTGCATCCTTTAGCCGTTTGTCTTTATACCAAGATGGCAGCACAGCCGGCCGACCCACAGAATGGTACAGAAAGAAACAGGCTTTGTCCAATTATGGGGTCTCACCCCTTCCCTGCAGGCCAACCACATGAAATTACCAGGATTACTTTGAATTTGTCAGTTTTAGGCTTAAACATTTTGATACTATAATTAGTTTTCTATTAGAATCCCCTTCTCCCAGCAGTAAGATTATACAGTAAAATCTCGTTATAAGGAGCACCTTTTGGCAGGGCAAATTTGCTCGTTGTAACCAACCTTCCTTGTAACCGATTTTGTAACCCACTTGGCTACAATGGTCAAAGATATAACGGGCACTTGTTTGTAAGAAGCATTTTTGCCCTGTTCTTCTCCTATATATTTCTATAGTAAAGAAACTTTGTTATAACGAGCTAGGTTTGACATAAACTTCATTATAATAAGAAGGTAGTTATTGGGCATCAATCTCTCTGCAGCCATGGGAGGTGAGAGGGGCAGAAGCCACCTCACACACCTGCACCCCTGCTGGTCATATCAAAAGTGATGTCCTGACACAGGCCCCACTATCCTCTGCCCCCTCGTAGGTCTGTACCTACACACTCTTATGCCAGCCATATCAAAGGGGGGATACGCTCCCCCCCCCCCCCCCCCCCCACCCAGCCTACATGTGCTGCCTCAAGCTGCATCGACACCTCCCCAAGCCGCCGCTACCCCCCCCCCCCCCCCACCCCCCTCCAATGCCCATGATGCCCTGGCTGCCGTAGTGCAACATTGTGAGGAACATTAAAGGGAGGTGTTAGGACGGCTTTTGTCACCCCCCTGATACCCTGGTCGCTGTAACATGAGCGGAATTACCTACATTTACCCTCTGGCACACAGAGCAGATATTTTTCTATTGGGAAAATACCTGTTTCTCGATCAAAAAGTGCTCCTTGTAAACGATTTTTCATGAGAATTGCTCCTTCTAACGGGGATTTGTTACTATAGAAAAGTATGGGAAAAGGACAAATGTGCTCCTTATAACCGTCTGCTCCTTATATCCGTCCTCCTTATAACGAGATTCTACTGTAGTAAATCTACATAATTATAGTAAAAGTGCCTGGTGATTGGAGATTACATAATCATTCTGCTAACAAATCATTTGTATAATGCCCATTTATAGTTAGGATATCATGTAGATTTGGTTTTACGCACCTCATTAAAAAAAAAATTGAATTCCCCTTTAGTACAGAGCTAGAAATTATATATTTCTATGCATATATATTACTTTACATTCATGCTGAATGCCCAAATACCTTTGTAGGGCACCTATTGCAACCATTGCTGTGATCACCCAAAAGTACAATGGCCCTAAAGAGGCACAATCATTGGAAACAGAAGGCATTTGACCATACCTACCCCCAGTATACAGACCTTGGGGATTCTATTGAGAATATTGTCATGTTGCTAGGACCACTCTGTTACCTAGCAACAACAATTCCAAACATTCTATACCTAGCAACCGGCACAATAGTTGGGAATAGGATGTTTTTGACCATACCTACCCCCAGTATACAGACTTAGCAACAGACACAATCAGTGGGAATAACAGGTATTTGACTATGCCTACCCCCACACTGAAAATCCATAGATTGAAAGGGTTAGTCAGTACAGACTATCCTAGGTTGGTCATATGAGTGTTAGTCATAATGGCAAAGTTATATTCAAAAATGACAAAGGGGTCAGTAGTGGCTAATCTAGGTTCATCATTGGTGTGTTGTATTTGTATACCACTAGTTGGGGCCACCTGTCATGACCACTCAGTGGCTCCCCCTGGGAAAAAAAGATTAAGGTGGGTTGGTCAGTACTGACCAACCTGACAATAATAACTGACCTAGATTGGTCGTATAGGGAGCCAAAAAATGACTAACTAGGTTAGTCACTAGTGACTGAGAGGTTGGGAGTATAGGGAGTCTAGGAATATCAGTGCAGTGAACTGACCCTGGAGATTCTATTAGAACTGTTGCTATTTCCTAGGACCCTGGTATTACCTATCGAAAGCAATTTGAAAAATTCCATGCCTAGCATTAAAACAACTGGCACAATATCTGACCTACTGCCCTAACTTATCTGTCAACCCCACTACCATGCATGCCTTTAATTTCAGATGCTCACTGGAATCTATTTATCTATAAGAATATATTTAGTGCTCAAGCCAGAACTGAACACTTGTGTTCTGTTCTGGCTTGTAATATGAATCAAATAATATAGATAGGCTGGTATTGGGTGTTAAGGAGATAGTGCTTTAATTTGCTCGCACTTTTGTTGTCATTACACGAGTTATTCACCTGTACTGCATCGGTTCAACAAGATGATAAGAGTAGTGTAAGGGAATGTGCCATCTTTAAAGCATTAACATGATCAGAAGCAATTAGGTTGTGTCACGAAGCTAACTTGTCTCATTACACCTAATATCAACCACACAGGGGAGGAAACAGAGAAGCTGCGTCTCGTTCTTTGGTTAATGAGATAATTATGGTGATGGAGAGGCAGTTTTGATTGTGGCCATGTCTGAGTGGTGAGAGGTATAATCGGTGTTCTCGCTGTCTGGATCGTCTGACAGAGCGATTGCCCATTATACCATGATTAGCCACTTTGTGCCTTAATGGTTTGTTTCCTCTTGCCGGATCACTTTTGGAAATAGTTAATCCTGTACTTTTCAGATCTTAATTTAAGTATGTATCAACGTTTTCCACAGAGCAGACGGGAGAGGTGCTGTGCACATTTCCCTTCGAGAATCCTCCCCCCTAACTGTCCTCCTGGCTACCCCCACCCCGACCTATATCATCCCCATACTCACCTCTCCCCTGCCTATCCATCTTTCTATCCAATCTCAGCTCAGCTCTACCTACCCAATCCCCTACCCAGCCCCCTGCAGATCTCTCCTCTGCCTATACCTTTATCTCCCATGCCAATATCCTCCCCATTATATATATATCTCCCCATACTTATTGACTCAGGTAGCTACTGCTACCTGAGTCTTATGCGACGGCTCTGTGAGACGCCCTATTGGGAAACACAATAAGAATTTCACCCCTTTTCTAAGGGTGAAAAGAACAAACTTTAATCAAATATTCAATATGATGCTTGAAGTACAACATTTTCCCTTCCCTAGGTTGTTGGAATAATCCATGTAATCCAATTCATTGTACCCAAAAAATTGGAATAAAAAATACCATCCCAAAAATTGCCATGTTTTTTTGAACTGTAGACAAACATGAATGTACTGATGTAGACACTATGTCCTCTTTTGCAGTAGTAGTAAATTCAATGTAAACACATCTGTGTCGCCCGCTGAAACGCTTTTTTAAAGACCAAAAACTCGATGAACCAGGGCGGGAAACGATCTGTGGACAAAAAGAGGACATGCAGTACATAAATTACTGCACTATTGGTATACTGAATCTGGGACCTGCTGGCGAGGCCGACAAAGGGCTCCCTTAATGAGCCCTTTTGAGCTCATAATCAATGTGTGCCATAATGACCTCACAGTTGGGGGGCTCGCCAGCAGGTCCCAGATTCAGGGTTGGGGGTTGGGACATGAGTTAGGGTAATACACATATTATACTCACACATATTACACTCACACCTATTACAATCACACCTATTACAATCATACATATTTGACTGGGGGGAGTTAATCATCTGTAGCACACGCCGCCGACCGACACAGCGAAACAGAAACGGAGATAGTGTCGCTGCTGACACGCTGATCGACTCGCTTTTTGATCGACACGTAAAACGGGGGTTATGCACCGCCGGGCACTGATGCCCACAGCCACCTGCTCGCTCTTGCTCGCCCACACTCAGCAGCTTGCCCACACCCGGCGGCTCGCCCATACCCGCCGGCTCGCCCACACCCGCTGGTTCGCCCACACCCACCTGCTCAGCTGAAATATGATAATATACTAGTGTGACACATGATTTGAGGGTAGCTTTGACCCAGGAATACATTCCTGCTCAGCTGAATTGACAAATAATTCATTGTTCCTGAAATAATTTTTATGGATTCAGTCCATCAGTTCAATCACTTTATCACCCTGACCCTGAGTGATTTGTGATGTTAATCACACGTTCAATCTTACACTCACTCTTCGGGGGGCACATTGGGGGGGGGGGGGGTCCGGGTAGGTTTATCCAATGGAAAAACAAATACCTGAGTCTTTTGTGATTAAGATCACACGCTAGATTTTTCTCCTGCCCATCTTCTCCACTAGCTATCCCCCTCTACTTGCTATCCCCCCTCCTGTTTCTATTTCCTCTCCTGCCTCCCCTTCCCTATCCATCCACCTCTTACATTCTCTACTTTTAAACATGACTTCTCTTCCCTCACCCACTGTCTGCTAAGCCATCGTTCTATGGAGGGCTATTTCACTGGGGATGTGAAAGATAGAGTTACTTGGTTTTAATAGTCTCCCATATATCATTACAGATAGTTAGATATCCCATTACCCTATCACTACAAGTCTTTGTATAATGGAACGATTTAAAGATTATATATATATATATATATATATATATATATATATATATATATATATATTCATTTATTTATTTATTTATAATAGGCTAACATTGATATCTTTCTTCCTTCCCATTCATTCTGTAGTCTATTGTCTACATATCGAGCTAAACCTCACACCTGACTTAATGGAATATAATTCCCAAAGCATGTGAGTATGGAAGTATAGAGTGCTTGTAGTGTCTGTAAAAGATGTTCACTGGCAAACGTTATATCAATTACAGCCTGGAGGAAACTGCCCAGCCACATGACTGCACATGGCCCCCAGGGTCCTGGCAAACCAGAAGTGGCTATTGTCACTGGAGCAGGGCTTCCGGTGCCCTCTCATGAAGTCAGTTAGCGGCCATTCTAGATTGTATTTGGTCACAAGGGGCTGGTTCTGACTTCCGGCAGCCATGCGCAGAGCTTTCTTTGGGGATATTAGGTATTGGGATAACAATTTCAATATCTCACAAGGGAGGTCATTTACTTAGACAGTTTTGGTGTGTGACAAACATGTTTACTGCTTTTGCACTGCATTTGTTTATCATTGCAATGTGATGCATGAATGCAGTATTGATGAGTTTCTCACACAAGAACAGCATTTATGTATCATGATAATAAATAGGCATACTACATAAAAGGGTAGTCCAGCGTAATATGAAGACAGAATGAAAATGATAAAGAAAAGGTATGCATTAAAGAAGTATAACGCCTCTGACACGACACATTAATTAACCTTTATGACCAAGAGAGTATGCTATTTAGAAGTCTAGGATACCATGGTCCAGTAATGGCTTCATTCTTAAGAAAATCCGCAGGATAGAAAAAGACCCTGCTTTCTGGCTCTCCATAGAGGTCTATAGTGAAATCATTTTGACTAAAACAAGAGTCTTGTACTCCGTAACTCTTCCTTTACCATACACGCATAAATGCGATTAAATCACCCATTTTGGCCGATTTTGAGCCCCCTGTCATCTTTCCGGCGGGAAAATTGCTGCAAAGCTTAGATTTTTAGGATTCTCACTATTTAGTGCATGGTCGCCAGGGATCCTGAACCATTAATTTTGTCTTTGGTTGCATTTTCCTTTATATGGTTGGCTTAGGGACAATCAACCCGATTTTTACCCATATTTAATCGATTGTTAAGGCAAAAGTCACTAAAAATGTAGGAGAATATGGTTTATTTTTTTGTGAGAACCTACTTTTAGAAAGTTTTTCACGATCAAAAAGATGGTACTAATATTTACCATTATCTTTGCTGTGACTTTGATGATAATATCCGTTGCCATAGCAACAGATATCCTGGAAATGAGAAAAGCAGATTTTGACTCAAGTCTAATAGGCCCTGTGGTCTTGACAGGTTGTAGAAGAGTGGACGCTTTGTGTTTCTATTTTAAAGACTTCCATATTCATGATGCAAGGTCTAAAAGTACCACATGAAGAAATTTCCCAAAGGAGCTTTTCGGTACCTTATTGGTAACTTGTGACAGATATCTAAACCCTTTAAAGCAAAATGCTAGCTCCTTCACAGAGACCACCTGGTGGCAAAAATCAAACCTGGTGCAAAGTCTTCTTTTAGCTAAATTCCTGTTCCTACATACACTATTTTCCCTAAATCAACTAATTATATTTGCCACTTGGACCTTATACTTATATGTATGACATGTTTTAGTTGCTGGGACACTCATAGGACCCTTATTTTTAAAAACTAATTAAATTCATAACTTTCTCATTCCCCCTAGTTTCTGTGCGTTTAAAATGTTCGTATAGTTATATGGAATGATAAATATAAATGATTCCGCAAAGACAGACATTCCCTTCATGGTGTCTCAAGGTGTTGTATGCATTCATGGTTGTGTTCATAAGTGGTCCATAAGTGGTCCCTAAATGGTTCATATATGCAGCACTGGCGAATCACTTGCCATGCAGCCACTGCAGTAGCTGCATGCTTTCCAACAACCAGAGAACAAATTCCATTAAAGCCTTATACTCATACTCTACTGTTTTTAATTATGGGTTAAAACACTTCTTCAAAGTAAATGGATATCATTGCCATGCACAGCAGCATTGCTTGTGATCTAAAAGACTCTTTATTTACTCAATATAGCCAAACCTATGTTTATGTATAGCTCAGCTTTCTGTTCCTATGACTCTGCTACGTTTTATGTGCTCAGGAGGGCGAGCCCCTGCCTTTGTAAACTACCCTTCCCCCACTCCATTCATAAGCTGACTGTAGTGACAGTCAAATCTTCACTTCCTCCGTCTTTTTATCTACTGATCTGTGGACTCAAACTGTCTCTATGTTGGGGCCGGTGGACAGGAAGGAAGTGATGGTGAGATGTGTGCCGTGTGTGTGTATTGACAGAGGTGAGTGGTGGGTTTAAGGGAGATATTTCCACCTACTCCCTCAGGTGGGTCAGTTTTCCCAAACTGACTGACTATGTTTGACCTTGATTGGGTTCAAGGTCATAATACAGAATCAAACATGGAAAAGGTGCTTTATTCTCAAATCACTCCCTTCCAGTATAGGTAGTTATACATATTTATATAAAGACAAGTCTATCCATCTACACCCAGAAAAGTAAAGGTGTCAAGGGAAACCTCAGGGAAATAGTTGGGGAGCCACTCTGGGATCCTTAGGAAAAGCTGACATGGACACTAATACTTGGTATGAGTAGTGGACTAGGGTAATTTGAGGGTGCTGATTCCATTTCTGCTGTGTGTTAAATGATATCTAGGTCGGAACAAGGTCAAAATCAAGGTCAAAGGTCACAATTTAAAGTGAGAACTTACAATACAACCATAATATTCATGGGTGCTATTCAACTTAGAGAATCATTCTCATGAATAAATCTTATTACTTGACTGACTATGTTTGACCTTGATTGGGTTCAAGGTCATAATACAGAATCAAACATGGAAAAGGTGCTTTATTCTCAAATCACTCCCTTCCAGTATAGGTAGTTATACATATTTATATAAAGACAAGTCTATCCATCTACACCCAGAAAAGTAAAGGTGTCAACTGTGTCTTCCACGTGGCTGTTGTGAAATAGATAATCAAACGGCTGATGACATTGCTTATATGAAGGGTCAACTTGAGTTGACTCTGTACTATGAATTTGGGGGGAGAAGGGGCTGTACACATTGGTGGGGTAAGTCAAAATCAATATAAAGACCTTTGAAAAGGGTATAATCTATCTGAGCTTAGCCTAACTCATTTTAATGTGTTAGCAATTCAAATATATTCAAGCAAAGACCTGCAAAACAGCTCATGTATCTCTATTATATCAAGGATGATTCCCTTGTGGTGAGGTGCTAAAGACATTCATGTATGATAAATAAATTGCGAGAGGGCTAATGGTTGGAATGCCTAGATTTGCTCAGGTACCACTCCTCTTTTAATGTTTTTTGTTCATTTTTTATTGGGAGTGGCGGTGGGGAGATGATCTCTTGAACACACCATTGTCTTACTCTCAAGACAGGCCAAGGTGTATGTGAATGCCCATTGATGTTCAAAGATTCTGACATTGCGCATACAGTGTAATATGGAGGCAATGGGGGGCGGGGGCATATATGAAGACTACATGCTGAAGGGAGGGGGGCATAGGGGGTAGTAAATAGAAACAGGGAGCCTTACAGAAGGGTTGAATCTGCCTGATTAGGTCTGATATTGATGTTTTATGGCAGTATAGAGACTTGACTGAATAGGAGAAAATTCCTTCAAAATATTGGATTTATCGGCATTTTACCATGAAGGACCCTCCTCCCAAGAAAGAGTAACACCCCTATAATCACAGCAATATGATTTTTACTACCAAAGACTATGATTAGGCCTTTGCCATGATTTTTTTGTAGTTGCAGACCTATTCTTTGTAGGTTTGTGACCTTCGACCTTGATTTTGACCTTGTTCCGACCTAGATACTGCTCTACACATGGCAAAATCGGATTCAGCACCCTCAAATTACCCTATACCAACCATCATACCAAGTATTGGTCTCCATGTCAGGTCAAAGTTAAATAATGACATTCCGCATGCTTGGATCCCCAACTAAAAGTTTTCATCAAGCTTCTGTTTCTTTAAAACATATTTAATACCAAAATTTGTATAATAATATCCCAGTGGGCACAGAACATTGAATCAACATTGATAAGTGGTTGTCAATGTTGATACAATGTTGATTTAACGTTGATTCAACGCTGAACTGGATTTTGTGCCCACTGGGATGTTACACATCACTGTGGTGTAAGGAGGAGGGGTCTTCACCTTGACAGAAATCAAGTATACTATGATTTATTCTGCAACCCATGGTTCGTCTCTACCCTGTGTCCCACACAACTCTTCCACCCTTGCCAAGGGACTGTAGGAGAAAGGATCTTGTTCTATTATTAATACCTTTTTATAGATAGGGGTATTGTAGGACAGTATCATTCTATATTTAGTCATGTATAGATATCATAAAGACTTGATTATAAGCCAGACAGAACCAAAGACAAACTCAAAGAGAAAGGCTGTTTTATTTCTAAAGAATATCTTGAAATACCCATTCTCATTAAGTTGCATAATTAATCCTCTTTTATAAAGCACTCATTAGGTTTCATCAAAGACTTGGACTTATGACATTAACTTTTTAATGGTCTGATGAGATCCCAAGGCTTCATGTGTTTGCCCACACAATTCTAGTGATACCTTATCTTTGAGAATACATCAAACCCATTTAGTCAGCATGATGCTTTAATGCACTGATTTCAAAGGCTTTTCAAAGGGAAACAGATAAGTGTGCTGGGTGGCAAGGTATGAATATGCAGAGGCATATCCCTTCATCATAGCTGCTGATAGCATCTAGGCACATAGGCTACAATCAACACAGCATCTGACATGAAGATTTTAGTGGGGAGGGGGGGGACTGGGAAGCACCAGTCTGCAATATAATGGATATGTTCTTTGACAGAATTGTTAATCGTGCTTTTGCATGTTTATATTACTGAAGTGAGAACATAACAGCATGTTACAAGCAAACCCTTATTGTGAAGGATAGATGAGGGTATGTTATTGATATTGCACATATTATCTGAATACCCATGATGTTATTTTGTAATTATAGTGTATTTAAGGTATAGGAGTTCAGAGATTTATCATCAGATTCCATAGAGGATTTTAATCTTTTTGTATGCTGATAAATCAAAAATGAAGTCCTTCTCTTGTTTTTTGTATGGGCAGCAAGTCAGTGTCTGATTTGGTAGAAGGTAGAAAGAAAGTCTACTTTCTTGCCTATTTCAACAGAAATCACTATCTTTGGACATGATACTGTCGATATTGACAGAAAATATTCACAATTGTCATGTAAGGTTTGACAGAAAACCATCACCTGCGACCAGAATTTGGACAATTTCAGAGAAGACCTGCTTATGCCATCTATGAATGTTTGCATATTTTACTGTAGGGCCCAGCAGGAATCCCAGTGATCCCCCCTCCGCATACCAGTAGACCTCATGGAGGGACGTTTCTGATTCCCAATCTATGAATAATGCCTTTGATAAATTAAAAAACTGAGAAAGAAAAGAAAATTTACATTATTTCAGATATCCACGTACTGGCATGGGACGTGCTACAATCATGCAGGCCTCCACCTGACAATGAATGGCATGGTACAAACAAAGGATGAATATGCAGATACATAGCCCATATCACTGCTGCTGAAACACATGGGGTATTAGGTGGGTGGTCTGGGAAACAGCAATCTGTCATATATCGAAAGTCATGTCTGATTAACTATCATCTTGTTCTGTAATATAATTGTTACCGGGTAGTCTACAGCATGTTACTGCCGTGGGAACATTACAGCATGTGACAAACACATGAATCTCTATTTGCCTTTTGTTAACCCTTTCAGGACAGTACAATGTTTCAAGGTTCATCTCCGAATCCTGGTCACTGTAACATCACGTTTGATGTTTTCTAATATATCTTCCCTTTGATGAGACTGAGACGGGACTTAGATATGAACCATCAACATTTGGAGTAAGATTGCACAAGAATGACATGTGTGTAAGTATGTCTTCCTGAAAGCTAAACAACATAGTAATAATGAGAAATTTAGGGATGTCATTGACATCCAATTTATGTCGATGACGATTATTGACATATAGTTCTCAATACATCAATGTATTGCAATATCATATTTAAGCTATAAAGTACATCTCGAACACTGTTTATTGCCCTAATAGGCTAAGAAAAATAACAAAACATAGGTTAATGGTAGCTGAACACCAGGCCCATCGTCTTCACAAAAAATATTCACATAATACTCATCAATATGAAACACAAAACTCCCAGCCCTAAATATTGCGAGGCAGGAATCTGACCGAAGGCTGGTCGAAAGGGTAAGTACCCATACCGTAAGCTCAATATTTAGACTTAGAACACTATGTCTATCCCCCCTCCCTTACTAAACATAGTGGAGAACAACCATTCTAAGGATGAACTAGATGCAAGCACATTCAGGTGCCATGATACAAGTGCATAAGGCTCAGTCTCAAGACTTTGTAACAATTGGATCGTCTTTGACCGGGTGATGCCTTTGACCGGGAGGCTAGAAAAGGTCTTTTTTTTATTTTTATTTTTTTCCCATGTCTCTACTATTTGTAAAAATATGTGGATGGTTATTGCATAGCACTTTGGACAGTGTAGCTCCTCAAATTCCACATAACATAGAAAGTGAAATATTTGCCCGGGCAGAGGAAAAAATATAACATTATGCTATAATGTATGTAAAAGGGGATACATATGAATAAAAAAAACTTTAAATCAATTTCATTTGATATAGTGTGAAAATATCCTTTGACTTTTTTCACCCATTTCTCACTATATAGGTCTAATTTATGCTATAATAATGTTTCCCGGTCAACGACGTCACCCGGTCAAAGACGATCCAATTGTTACAAAGTCGTGAGACTGAGCCATAACTTGTTTTCTCCACTGACAGAGAACAATTTCTCATGAAAAAAAGATTGATATAATTATATTGACATATCAAAATTGTCAATATAATATATTGCAATATTGACATGATAGCGATAATATGTCAATATAGCGATTGTCAATGACATCCCTAGAGAAATTATACAAGATACATTATATTATAAACCCCCTAAAGCAATTTCTCACAGTATGATGTAAAACTAATGTTCTCTCTCTGGAAGATTAACTCTCTGAGTATTCAGAGTATTAAATATCACCAACATACAAGGATTATATAATAGAAACATATTTGAAATACTCTGTTATTTCCTTCTTTGAGCGATGCTCCACTTTGACATGGCTTCCACACCATCAATAAACCCCGGAGGCACTGCAGGCAGACCAGGATACCCCAGCTGCCAGAGTTGATACTGTCAGACATTTTGGATGGGATTGTAATCTTATATTTTTATTTTTATGTTAGGTGGGAAAAATCTATATCACTCAAGTGTGTGGATGATGAGATGAAGATGTTGATAGCACCTCGGGCGATACCAAAGCAAATTTAATTTCAAGCAATAATGCAATCAATTCCTGTGGAGGTTTTTATTGATGTTATCTTATCATAAACCATTTATAAGTCTGTTAGAGGGTGTAATCTTACCACTAAAAAGTCTGATGGAACTTGTCAATGTATTAGATCTGCATTATAATTGAACAAAAGGAAACCCAATGCTTAGGAATTTGTTTATTTCGTCCAGGTCAGTAAAGGTACTCCTCTCAACCTCCATACACAGATAATACAAAAGTTTAAGAGGTTAGTCAGTTGTAACTATCCCAGATTCGTCATAGTCACATTAGTCAAAATGAAAAAAAAACTTATTTTCAAAAATAACTATTAAAGGCAAAACTAATGCCTTAGTCACAATGGCTAACCCTTAGATGCCTTGAAATAAAAGGACTAAGGTGAGACTAATCCTGTGCCGATCCTATAAGCCACCAGCGATCTGATTAGCCTGTAAGCCTGTAAGCCACACGAACAATCTGATTCGTGTACTAGCTGTGTCCTATAGATGAGGTTTAACGGTGGTCATTTTGACTAAAGCATTAGTTTTGCCTTGGTCAATTTCAAATAAAAGTTCGTCATTTTGACTAATGAAAGATGAATATCCCTATGATGACCCTGGGATAGCCACTACTGACTAACCGTTTAAACTTGTGGATTTTCAGTGTAACCGCCCACTGGAGTGAGAAGTACATAAGCTCAATATAATTTATGAGAGAGATTTGCGGTCCCTACCCCGGTAAATCTAGCCGGATACATGTTCCCCCAGGTGGAGCAGTGACTACTTGCCTAATGTTAATGCATGCATTAACACAGAGATGTAATTAATTGGCATACAAACAGGGGGAGGTCTGCAATGGGTACATGCCTCCCAGTTGAGATGCCCACATGACACCCTCACCGGATGACCCTTTTAAAGATGGCCATGATTAAAGATGTCTCCATGACAACCTCAAGTCCCACTGTACATGTTAGTTCAAAGGGTGAGGCTGCACAGCGTGACCTACTTTGGGGGTCACATGACCTTGAGGTCAGGATACTTCCTGTTGGTAAAACCGGAAATGGTTCTCCTGAGAAGTCCTCATTAAATGGGGAACATGATCTACTGAGTTACTGTGGTAATTAGTTTACATTAGCAAATATCACCTTGCCAATTAACACAGGGTTCACCTGTAACAGAAAGAGGCTGACAAAGGATGTTTGTCCTGTCTTATACGACCTTGCCTACTGTGCAACCTTAGCTTCCCATCAAAGTAGGCCCTATCCATTGTCTAGGAGCAGGTATAATTCAGTGTGACCTTGTACAGATCTCATGGATGTAGGTGTGATGCTGCAGCAAACAAACTATTTCAGGACCATAATTCAACAATGCACTCCACAAATGATCTCTATATACATTTCAGCAACAGCCATATAGGCTTGGCTACGTGTGGTTACATGGACACATCAGTACACAGTGATTTGGTAGATCCCTTATTTTTTTTTGTAAGTTAATTATTTGGGAAAAATGCCCATTTTACAGCTGTGAAGAGCAATATCAATTCATATTCATTTAACTTAATAGAGAGACGAGTCAGTGATTACAGTTGCCTTAGTCCTTCGTAATATATATATTCATGTCGATAGGAAGGCACTTTATTGAACCAATAAGTGACACAATAAGTAAAGAATGAACGAACACCCAAACAAGATAACATAATAATATTATAAAAAAAAAAAAAGACATATAATAGCCAATATAGGTGTGCTCCTGGTGAGTTCAAGCAGCGGTCTGTCCACTGCGAATAGCTGGAGCGCGGTGGTGGTTACAGTGGCTCCACCAGCGGGAGTTGGATGAACTAAAGTGCGTTCTTGAATATACCGCTATATCCACCCAGGTTGAATATATCCCCCATATTCATTTAACTTAATAGAGAGACGAGTCAGTGATTACATTTGCCTTAGTCCTTCGTAATATATATATTCATGTCGATAGGAAGGCCAAGACCAAACACACAACATTTGCCTTAGACTTGGAATACAGATAGTTTTTCAGCCACCACACTGTCCTTTGACCTCCTTGACTCATATGAGTCTGCTAGGTATAGCAACACCGCCCAACTTTTCCAGTCGCCGTATGACTTCACGTCGTGAAGGGGCAAGAATGATGCTAGGTATGAGGCTGAGCCTCTCCTGACGCTGTGTGAGGAATAATGACCCCTGAGGCCAACGGAATTGCACGCAGCTTTCAGTCTATTGTTATAACAGTTATATGAATATCCAAACAAAGGAGACTCCAGACTCCTTTTTGATGACGACAGATAAGTCCTGAGACTTCCCACTGGGCACAATACACTTGTAGATGACACTACCGGTATGCGGTTCACCCGCTCATGAAATTGAATTGTTTTTGAGCTTCTCATAACAATGTCCAACCCATCTTCTGTGAATACCACATCCTTCACTAGAAGTTGGTGAGGAGAAGTGGTTAGGTGGCTCACACGTAATAGGCACCTGAATGATAGAGACAGCGCACACCAAAATTTAAGGTCACTTTGTTCTTTGAGGTCCAGTTTCTTGTAGATGGCCACCATATCATCTGGTGTTAGTGGGAGAGCCGGATTAGAAGATGCACCCAATAGGCGCTTAGCACCGCGGATTGTTGACTGGATTAGGAAAGTTTCTGGGTCTGGGTGCACATATCCCAGGTATTTGTGTAGGGACCATACGCCAGACACATAGTTCACAATAGTGACGTAGGATACATCCTTGGTTAGAAATGTCACATACAGACATAGCACTTCCACTGTCACTGGTAGGGGTAGTAGGCCAAACTGGTGACAGAATCTGAAGAACCTTTTCCACTGGGACCTCTTAGTACGTATGGTGTTGTCCGACCAGCACAGAGCCCTCACACGAGACCACTCCTGCTTCAATGATTCGAGGCCTGCAACAGATACCAAAGTCTGCTATCATATCGTCACAAATAATCACACAGTCCAGGTTCTTTAATCTTGACAGAGAATCTGCCAGGATGTTGTCCTCTGATTTCACCCAGCTTGGTATCAAGTGAATATTGAAGAAGGCTGTCACCCAGAACAGCTCCCTGAGCCATGCCATTGTAGTAGGGTTTTTTCCCCTACCGGTACGCAAGGCGTGATAAACCTGCGTATTGTCTGTCACGACTTGTACTACACAATTGCGCCAAATATTACAACATCTATGTACGGCCACCACTACTGGCCATAGTTCACCAATATTTATATTGTCCACAAACACCTGATCCATGGGGGCGCTAGCATGGTGAGGGCACACTGTTTCCGTTATATTCCAGAACCCATAGAAGAAGTCCTCATCTGAATGTCCACCAAACCCACTGGTTGATGAGGCGTCTGTCACCAGAGTGGCTCTAGACACTGACTTGTCACACATTCTAGCACGGCCATTAAAAGTCACAAGGAATTCAGACCACCATTTGAAGACCAATCTAGCCATGTCTGATATAGCTATTCTCCTACACTTGGAGTCAACATTTTTCATCAGATTATATATCCGCCGAGAGAAAGTACGTCCGCCTTTTACTACCGTGGCACAATGTGCCAAAAGGCCTGCTGTTTGATCTAACAGTTTTCTAGAGCACCATCTTTTGTTTCTAATGTCTTTGACACATTCTAACACTCGGGACAATTTATCGTCACCAATAGATAGGGTAAGGTTGACCGAATCAATGATTATACCCAGATATTTTACACATTGACTGGGAAATATCACCTTTTTTTCTGCCACTCTGAAACCCAAAGAGTGCAATACCCCATGGAAGCACTCCTGGGATTTCTCACAACTGTCTACATCTGAGTCTATAACGATAAAGTCGTCTAGGTAATTTATGCAGCGACCCACACCGTCGTGATTCACACACTTTACACAAAAATCTGATATTTGAGTAAATATGTAAGGGGCCGACCTCAGCCCAAAACAGATGCACCAATCTTGAAACCAGCAATCACCCTCTCCCAGGTTCCATTTGAAACCTTGGAAATCTCTGTGAGCTGGTAACACATTTACAGTTCTATACGCGCTTGAAAAATCAGAGACTCCACAAAAATCAAACTGGTCCAATACATCAACAACGTCATCCAAACTTTTATAGCTGAATTTTTCACAAGAGTTTTCCATGTACAAATTTATATTTGCGCCATCTGGGGAGGAACAATCGGTGATGGGCCGAAGAGAGCCGTCCGGTTTCATAACCCCCCCTAGAGAATGTACACACCGTGGTTTGGTATTTACCATATGGACTTTGCCCTCAGATAATTCTTTGACTATTTTTTCAGTCATTTCCAAAGAGGCTGGACCTTTGGTAATAGTAGAATAGTTTTCACACATGTAGGCTGTATCACACCCTTTGTCTATGATACGGAAGCCTCTGCATACGCCAGTAATCACATACCAGTCACGCTCAGTTACCTCCTCAAAGGCACAAATATACCGGGCAAACTGGCATGGACGCAATTGAGTGATAGCGCCCTGCAGTATGTAAACACATTTACAATTCCCCTCAACACAACGGGAAAAACACGGAATGAAATTCCCCGGCACAACTTCAATCACACACAATGGGACATCACATTCATAGTATCGCGAGAATTCAGCACAGATACTCACATCTTTTGAAATTCCCACGAAATTAGGTAAATCGTCCCAATCCTGCGTGTTGGCAAGAATAACTTCGCATTCATAGTCGCCATACTGGTTCCGGTACAGACGAATTGCGTCTTGTCGCAATTCCACGCCTGATAATCCCGGTAACCCACAATTTGTTACACAGTCAGAATCAATATCTTGATCGAGATCAACATCTACATAAGCATCATCATACACACAATCAGAGAAAACACTGGAATTGCACATATCAGATTTTACGTCAATAGGTACCGAGTCCTGGGCGGCACGGCCTTGACCTTCGCAGTTAGAATTGACAACAACTTGTTGCTCGCACATACCATAATTAGTTTTTACAATGGGTCCCCGGATATCAACACAGCTGGACTTTACCACACTAACAGGTATTTTACGAGTTACATCATACACGGGGACGGTTGCCAGTCAGACAGCAGGTTGACCTGCGGTGTCGTGTTGTTTACACTTTAACAGCCCGTGGGCGGTCGATTCACAATAAGCACAAACATGACGAAAAGCACAACCATCACAACCTTTCCCGGTGCCGAAACTAAAACAACACCCTGCTTCCGCAGACACTTTCTTCCAACCAGTGAAACCTTGGCGTTTTTGTCTGGGGTTCCCCCCCCCCCCGATTTTTTTCCGGAGTGAGGAGTCTGTTTGTCACTGTGGCCGGTGGCCCCGAGCCGGGCTTGCTTGGTGCCACTGTAGCCGAGGTGAAGGTTATTCAGGTTGGTATCCACCGACCCAAAAAACTCGATGCCCTCTTTTTCTGCCCTTTCCCGTACTGCTGCATCATAGGTAACAAGGGCTCTAATGTCATAGATTCCCTGCTTTGACATACTGGTGATGTAAGACAGGTGCCGGCGTATGCACCTGGGGTCCTCTCCCCGATCAGCGTAACTATCCACAAGGGCATTGAGACAGAAAATCAAAGTCTCTATACAGTCAATAGGGGTAGTTTTTTTCCTCTCACTTTCCGTGAGAAATTTCATCAAATCAAACTTACTCCTTTTCCGTTCCACACGATGAAGAAACTCTGAGACGTGCACGCCGTCCTCGTCGTCCTCCCATAGGTCACCCAAATCGCCCATGCCCGGGTGGTGGTTGTCAGGGACGCCACCCTCTTTCCCGCCACTGTAGTAATGGCGGCGGTGTTCCGGCTTTGGCGTCGAGGTACGTTCCTTCTCCCTCTCCTTCCTCATTTCCCTGGCTTCATCAACTATTTCCTTCATGAAGTCCTGCATAGTGATGAGGGTAGTTTGTAGAGTCTTAGCCAGTTCCAGCATGAGTTCTGAATCCCGCCGAGGCTCAGACAAGCTGCTGTTCAGCTGTGAGATTTTCTGGTCTTTTTCCTGGAGCAACTTATCCTTCTCCTCCAGATCTTTGTTCAGCCTTTTAGTCTTTTCATTGCACACAGGACACTCCTTCCTATTACCATTATACGAGGTGTTACACACCTCACACAGCACCATAATGCCGTGTATCCAGATCAGCCAATATAGGTGTGCTCCTGGTGAGTTCAAGCAGCTGTGAAGAGCAATATCAATTCTGAATATACAGAGTGCCCCCTGGATTTCAATTACCCAGTCACAATGCTCCGAAGAATTATTCACTTTGCTCTATGAGCAGTAATGAATTAATGTCAACAGAACATGGCATTACATATGGAAAGACTACCATTAGATTGTTGCCACTTGGGGCCCTGTAGCATATTTAAAATCCACATGTTCACCAACTGCAGGAAATTAATGGAAAATGAAAGAGAATTTATGAGCAATAAAGTAAACATAAATAAAGGTCCCTTACCGGCACCAATGGTCCTGGCATGCCACTGTCTTTCTGCGGCCGACATCTTGGAATGTCCCATAATTCTTGGTGGGTGCTCCCACTTCCTGTGTGCCCTGTGGCTGTGTCACACCCTGCCGGGCATGCCCTTAGATATCCTTCCTGCTGGCCTACAAAATAATGCCACTTCCTGTCATTTCTCAGATGATTTAATTGATAATACTAATACGATATGGGAATTAAGCATCAGAGAATTTTATTTTGGGCAATTTATTTGAGTATCTGAGTAATTCTCAGTTACATTCTCCTAACTGGATTAAAATTAATGTTTGCTTCTGTTATCAACATATATCTTTTGAACCTGTATTTATACGATGGAATATCTTTTAAAATTGATTGTTCAACAGTAATTTGCTATTTGATTGTTCTACAAGGTATTTTTCTTTTCCAGCAATGCCAGAAATATGGATGCAGTAAGAGATACAAGCCCTCGAAAACTGCTTAGTTTGAGCAAATGAAAAACGACCTGGCCTTGTGGTCAGGCTGGTTGGGGTGGGGCTCTACGCGATGGGTTGTCCCTTACATGTTAATTTGTCATTTTGTTTAACATTATTGTCTGTTATCTTGTCAATTTAGGTATCATTTTATTTCTATTCATTCTATCCCTTTGAGGAGCCTTACATTTTACTGTTAAATGGTTGAAATATAAGGCATCTAAGCCTTAATTGATGTCATGTAAATGTGAATGTTGACAGTATAATGTTCTCTGTCAGAGCTCATAATGAGAAACACTCCTGCAACTAATTAGAGCTGGGAGACTTTCCCCTCAGCGCTGTAATTGGTTAGGGACCACATTAGGGATGTCATTGACAATCGCTATATTGACATCGCTATTATGTCAATATTGCTATATATTATATTGACAATTTTGTCAATATAATTATGTCAATATTTTTTTCATGAGAAATTGTTCTCTGCCAGTTGAGAAAACAAGTTATGCACTTGTATCATGGAACCTGAATGTGCTTGCATCCAGTGCATCCTTAGAAAGGTTGTTCTCCACCATGTTTAGTAAGGGAGGGGGGATAGACATAGTGCTCTAAGTCTTAATATTGAGTTTACAGTCTGGGTCCTTTTGACTGGCCTTAGGTCAGATTCCTACCTTGCAGTATTTAGGGCTGGGAGTTTTGTGTTTCATATTTATGAGTATCATGTGAATATTTTTGGTGAAGACTGGTGTTCAGCAACCATTAACCTTTGTTTTTGTTATTTTTCTCAGCTTATTAGGGCGATAAACAGTGTTCGAGATGTACTTTATAGTTTAAATATGGTATTGCAATACATTGATATATTGACAACTATATGTCAATAATCGTTATCGACATAAATTGGATGTCAATGACATCCCTAGACCACATAGTGTTGTGCTTTGTATTTAATTACTTTGTGTTCTAGTCCCCTCCATAGGGTCAATGTTGTACCTCTACCGGTAAACCTGTGTGCGTATGAGTCCCTGGGGCATGGCCTGGTTGGTCTGATTAAAGAAGGCAGCTGTAGGTCATGTCCCGCACACTGCTGCACCCAGACACCACGCTTGGGCCTGCAATAAAGATTGTGTTAAAACAAAAAGTATCATCTATCATATCTCACTCAATCCTGAAACGACCTGCTGCTTTTGGATTCATCCGTATAGATCTGTGCAGGGAACAAACCTGAATATTTACCATGATGCAGCATTAGAGTACCAGCGAAGTATTTAACTGAAAGTCATGCTACTAGAATAAACATTAAGAGCTTATGGTGGCTATTGAAATGAGCTCTGCAGAATTGGGAATACTCACAATAAATCAGACCAGTAAGACCTCCTAACCAGAATGTTAGGTTTATGGATCATCAATGATTTCCCAGCAGGCCAAGTGTATATTGATTATTATTTTAGAATGGATACACATTTAAATTAGCAAATACAGATACATATGCCTCCAAAAGTGTTTATTTCATATATCCTGTGAGATACAAGTGAATATTTGAAGTAGTAATGAAAGGAAATCTCCAATGGGAAAGGAAGTCACTGAAAAACTATAATACCATTGGAACAGTTTGGAAACACACAACATTGTTTCTAGAAGCTATATTTCTATGGGGAGGACCAGCCATGGGATAGGTTAAGGAGGCTCAGGGGGTTCCACTTCTATACCATCTTTCACAAACTATATTTCTATTGCAATAAAAGGTTCTGGACACTTCTTTTTATAATACTTATGTATATATAAGGTATTGCTCTCCCGGGGAAATCGCTGACGTACTGCACAACTCTTATGCCTGTAGATAATGCCATTTGTCTTTCATACACTGTCTCACTACATCCCCTGTTTCCCCAGGCACTACTTAGAATACAATGGTAGTCATATAACATACCGGTGCAGTGCTTTTCTGCTGTGGTACGTCTGCAATGTAGCTAACACTCCCCCACCCAGCCCAAAGATATAGTGTTCCCAACCACTTATCTTGCACTTATGCTGCAACTTGTCTTCAGAACTCTCTGTTAGGGTCTGTTTTAGCGTATTCTTATAGGAAAGTATATGCGCAATCCCATGGATGCACTCGAGCTTTGGGGTGAGCTGGAAGAAACAGGTGATTCCGGGTTCTTGAACATATTCAATGATCAACAAATCTTCGTTTGAATCATTTCCATAGACATGTAATAAACAGCAAGTCACACACCAATTTTTGGGAAGGTTGCTACAAATGCGCACTGTAAACAGTTGGTTGCCATTGTTGTAGGTGTACAGTAGATTCTACTGTAAGTGTACAGTTCATTGCAGGTAAACCGTACAACCTACTGTAGATCTACATTAGATTCTACTGTGTTCCTACACTAACTATTTACTGTGTGGGGATGAGGTAGGGGGGGGGGTTCGATAACATGTGATTGAGAGCGATTTTGGAGTATAGTGTGTTTGAAAATCATAAGTCTAAGCAATACACTGACAGCTGATGCAAGCCGAAACGTGCTCTCGTGCCCACAGCTAGGTAATATGGTGGAAAATAAGCACTGAAAACAGAATGGGACCCACAAATGACCTACACAAGGGGAGTAATTCCTAGACAACACTGTTGGAACTTTCCATATCATGATGTGCAATGTCTACCATATTAGCCATATTGCCTCGGACAGGACGTGTCAATCTCTGGTCATAGGCCATCCAAATAGATAAGGCTCTTGGTGCTTAAGTTTAACTGACAAATACGACCAGGTTTTACAAAAACTAGAACTTTGTTGGAGCAGGCAGGGTTTGCTTCTCCATAATTGGTTTGTAATTGTGTTTCAGAAGTCTGGTGCCTGAGCTGTGTGTCACTAACTATCATTCATAGTGTTATTAGAATGTGTTTCTTTTCTCCATTTCTTCCCCTATCTGCACTAGCTGGCTGCCGGCATGCTCACCTATTTTTCTCCCCTGTTACCGCCTTTTATGCACCCTGCTTATTTGTTATCATAATGCATTAATGCAGCAGGTAACTCACCAGTGTTGCTTTGAGGTTGATGCAATTAAATGACAAGCACTTTAAGGGCAGCATGATGTTAAAAAGTGGTGCTCATTTGTCATCATAACAGCATATTATGTCAATGGTACATCATCGCGTATTGATCTCATAGGATCGTGATGATGTACAGATCTAGTTTTCATGACTTACTCACCAGGGTTGTATATATGTGCATCATGACTGTTAAAGGACATAGTGCATTAACGCCAGTAAAGATTTAAAGATGAAAATGTGTAAGGTATGGATCTCCATGATCCTCTATATTGTCATTAGAGAGCAGCTCAAACAGAGTAGCTCATCCACAACTACTCACCCTAATAACATACTCAGAGGGGAGAGTGTACACAGGGGAGCCATCGCCATGCTAATCACTATAGACTCTGACAGGAGAGTGGACAGGTGGGAGGGGACTAGATCTTACTTTGGAACAACTCATGTTCAAAGGTTCAGTTAACTGAATAACTAGAAATACAAAGTTTAGTGGGTCATAACAGTGGTAACATATCAACCACAGAATACAGTTGCACCAGCAGATGATAGCTGGCCAGTCTTTGGTTTGCTCATTATCATGACTGGGGACCAGTAGGTCATCAGTTGGCAGCGGTGGTGTGTTACCGCAGGAGTCTAGTGTAGCGGAAGGTCAGAAGCCAACCCAGTCTGCCTACAACCGGATAGTGACACTGTGTCTGCAGTATGTTTGTCCATGTGCCATGTATGTTGAGTGTTTATCTGCAATACACATGCTGTTCTACCACCATGTGCATGGAGAAAAATGTGAGTCATTGTTGACTGGAGCTCAAAGGTGGTAGCTTTGGTGACACTGACTATTTTCTGTTTGTGGAACACTCACTGGTTAGGTATACTCACACAAATGTATTTCATGTCATAGGAATTTATTTATTGTTAGTGTCAATTAGATGTTCCTAAACTGTTTGATACCCCAGCAGCAACAAAAAGCATCCATAAAATATTCTACTGATTATATTTTAGCCATCTTGTTAATTTTAGCTATTGCACACATTATGTTTGCATCATTAATTACATTCCAGAAAATGAATGCTGTTGCTCCTTTTCTTTGTGGTGAGTACACAGCTTTGCGCCATTTGATAAACCAGCTTATCCCCTTACTAGCTAGCACATGCACACCTCTCCTTAAAATCTCTGCATGCAGCAAGAGCTAACTCAAACACATTATGGCAACAGGGTCATGGCAGACTGACACACAGACAGCCGTGACTGTCCTTTAGGGGTCAGCTCAAACAACAGAAGGTGGTGTTTGCACATGTCTAGATGCACATTTCCTGTCCACAATTACCTCCATGCAGGATCCAACCATCAGTTAAGCCTGCAGATGTGTAAACATTGGCTTTGGTAGCGTCACACAGTTGGTTGCTGAAGAACACAGGATTCAAAGTATCAGCACTAACAAATCAACTCTTAAACAAACCCTTATAGAATCACTGTTCCAGGAATTATTTACTGCATTTAGTTCACTGAGAGCACAGCATGGACTCCTGATAGAGCAAGGTATATTATACTGAAATCATAAATAGGGATTTATATCTCTTGAAGATCCTGGAGAACTAAGTCTAAACACCAGTAGCACTTAACTCTGATTCAACATCCACTGTGCACAATTTTATGATGTTATACAACTCTTGTAAGGATAATTAATGCTGATCGTGCAACTAGACTCACATCCATGTTGCACACTCATGTTGCACATTTCAGAACTCCACTTCAGAATTCATGGCAGTGAATCCTGATGTATAATTGGTCTGAAGTAGGCATTGTAAAATGGCTGAAATCATGTTCTGGTAATCTATGCCACAAATGTGTCAAGTGAAGGAATTTGTACATCGAATAATCCATGATCATTGGATTGGCTTAGCCCATGCCTGCCTGTTTATCTTTAGTTTAAAGTCCCAGGTGCACTAACTGGCACTGGGAGGTGCAACTGAGCCCCCTGTAGGATCATGGTCCGCAGGGCATCATTCATCGACTTCAACCCTAGTGGCTTCAAACGTAGAGCTTGCTATCTAGTTGCTGCTCCCTACAAATTGGCCAATGTAAACCAAGGGAGGCTTATCTTCATTTTCTCTGACTTACTTTCTTTCTTTCATTCTTTCTTTCTCTTTTTCCTCCCTCCTTTTCTGTTTTGAAACAACATTTGATATTGAGTAAACCTCTTACCTTCGAAGTTGTATTTAAACTGCAATCTTCCCCTACATATTCTTATAGGTTTAAGTATTACATTGCTTTAGTTAATTATTTGCTTTGTCTGAATGTGTGCAGTAGATTAGTAAACCCACACTGCAAGGCAAAAACAGCGAAAGCTCTGAGATGCCCTGATGGATCCTGGGCACCATTCATCATCTTCACCTAGAAGGTCTTTCTAAGCTCCCGTTCCCGGTCACCTGACCTAATGAGAGAGGGGTCCATAAGGTAACCCTGCCATCTTGGAACTGGGGCTACTGCTGGGGCGGGCTTGAGTCTCTGGTCAATCATAGAGATTTATACTGTGGAGATTTCCACAAAAAGAGATGAAGATAATCATGTGGAACACAACAGTGAAAACAATTATGAGGTCAGAGACATAATGCATTTCATTAGCATTAGGAATTGCTGGAATGGTGGGCAGCTGGATAAGATACATATATAATATGTTCGAGTCTGGCTAGTATGGCCGTACATTATGGGTGAAAAATAGCAGTGCAGAAGTAAATCTAAACAAAATGGTGCTGCTCCTCCTCAGTCTTTTAAATCACCCAGCAGCATCACCTAGTTATTTAAATAGACTCCCTTTTAGTCTATAGACACACTCTCCTACAGCCCCAAACCATCCATCATGCTTCTTGATCCTACTTAGTGTTTTTTTCTGTGACTTTAATCTCCTCCCTCTTTGCTAATCATCCATGCCTTTAAAATGCTTTTAAAATACCTCATGTCAGGAGGTCTGTGAATAGCTGCGCAGCATATTCCTCTCAGATCAAAAAGTCTTGTCCACCTGGGCCCTCTCGGCCTCCCTCATTCCAGACAATATACCGGAGTGATGGCTTAGCTTTATGCTTTTGTTGTTGCTTAGTCCTGCTCACATTAAACGATCAAACTTGGAAAACAATGCCATCCTTTACATCGTTTTTTCTGATCTATTGCAAAGGATATTGTGTGAGTGGCGCTGTAACAGTCTGGAGAGACGCCAGTCTCAGAAGATGTTCAGGTTGATAAATCAAGTACAATAAGCTAATATCTTAGCCTATTATTATAAGTGCAAGGTTGTTGTTTTTTGACACAGAATCATCAATATAATGTACATTCAGATTATTCATGTACATTCAGATTATTCTAAACATAGCTGAGATCAAAATATCTGGAGACAATTTGAACATATATAGAATGGTCATAAGGAATGGGTGGTTAAGTCTCAGTTGTTACAATGACACTTAATCTTCATAATATGTCAGCATAAATCAGAAGAACTGGTTTCTACATTCAACCATCAGGTAGCCCGTGTCTTAGTACAAGGTTGTACGGCTTATGTGGAACCCCAGTCACTGTTGGAGATTCCCTATTGAATCATCCTACTCCCCATTGGTCCAGGCTCCAATACAGCGACACTGAGAACTACAAAACACAGCATTATGTTATGCCCTTTGTGCTGGGCATTTTGGGTGCTGATGGTAAAGCTGATTGTAACAACTGAGACTCTACATTCCTTATAAAGTGTGCTGCAGGTTCATATGGTCATCTTTCAGAACACTTCTCGTCTAGAGATTAGGACAGGGCAAGGCGATAACAACACACGGAATCCCCTCTAATCCCCAACTGATTATCAGCTCATCAACTCCCTTTTTATCACAGCAGAGGTAAGGATACCGTTAGTATGTAGTACCTGGGGATTCGGTCTCTGTCCTGAGACTGTGCTTTGTATGATGGATCCCTGCATCCCCATACTCAAACATCTGTAATCTTGTCCATCGCATGGTTAGATTTGAATATCTCCTATGTGAATCTCCTACTTCTACTTGCCCTTCCCACCTACAATTTCTTGTAAAGATGCCATCTCTTCTGTTGGGAAGTCCTATCAATGTGATGGTTGCTGCACTAAAACTTTTCAGTTCCCCACTGGTGTCACCTGCCAAGAAAGGACCAGGACAGTAATAGGTGTCCTTCTGTACAATGATTTGTGACGACATATTACAAAGACAGATTGCCACTGTCAGAACTGCCAGCCTGGAAGTTTTAATGAGGGTTTGTGGCTCTCTAGAGGGTCGGGTAGGCTGTCAGAGTAACATTGTATATACTTCAAAGGGTTTTATGATACCTGAGCTAGTATTACTCATGGTATTCTGCTCTCACCATCCCTCATATGCATACAATAGTTCCACTGTACTGGAATCTGAGATAATACCGCTGTGTAGCTTGGGGCTGTATTACTGATTAAGTTCTGTCGTAGGCCATTTTGAAATGTCACAGATGCTTGGGTGCAGCACTGGTGAGTATGTCATCAGTCTTAACATAGAATTCCTAAGAAATCTAATGCATGAATGATTCTGTTTATAAGCAAAGCTATGTCCATTTTTTGAAGAACTCACGCATCCACATTTTCTTTCCTTATCTGCAGTCAAGGAATATTCTAACAACATATCCACACACAATATTTTCGTGGGATATCATTCTTATAATTTTATGATAAAAAGAAAACAGATTTCGTTTTGAAAAGGTGTCCAAGAGGCAGTCATCCTTTCTCACGACCTATGTTACCTATCAACACAGCAGAGTTCCACATACATCTCAATTCAAGCCGTGGTCTTCTCTCAATGCTCCTTGATAAAAAGACATAAGATGAGAGGATATACTGTGTGCCCTCAGAAGGTGAACTACACAAAGCTGCTGATGATACTTGGTCATAAGCTTTTTCATAGAAATACTTGCATAAACTTTCTATATATGTCCACAAGGGACTGGCAGTACAGTGCATACAGTAAGACTAGAGTCATGATTTATTCTAAGTGTTTTGGATACAAAGCTACAACAAGATGATTACAGACTACCGTAAACACTCTCTCATTAGCCGACTTCCCTTCTAATATTATGCAGACCTTTATCATTTTTCATCAGCCAACCTTTAAGGAATATGAACAGCTTTTACTATAAATACAGGGATAAAGGACAACTTCGCTTTATAATCCTAGCCTCCTCCGCCCCTCTAATCTTGAGAAGATGTTGTAGGTTCCACATTCCAAAAGGGTAGTCGGCTTATCAGAGTTGTACGGTGCCTGTACATAAAACATTGCTTCACAGTGCCCCCTGTGGCTATGAGTGTAGCTCAGAAGATCATTATTCAACCACCAGGGGGGCAAAAGTGATACTTTTCATAGCGTAAGTAAGTGTTACAAAAGAATTTCATTTTTTACTCTTTTATTTTTTTCCCTAAAACAATAGCATCCTACTTGAAAGGTGGTGTTGGAAAATAGACTAAATATTTGCTAGTATTATCGTAAACTGTTAGATATTAACCTATATTACTAAAAATCGTTAAGCATTAGCATAAATTCGCTATGAGTGTAAATATTGTTTTGTAATAGCCCCCAGGGAGGAACATGTGATGCACAGCCTATTGAGCACCACAGACATACTTCTGTGGTACAGCATTGTTCAATGAAACTGGACTTGTAGTATATGGCACTCACCTTCCATGCAACAGATCAACACGCCATACTTGACCTGAAGCCAATAGATGGGTTAATACAAATGATTCCCAGGGATGGCAACACGGGCATAATGTAAGGAGTGGCAATAGTAGAGAATGAGGAAAAACATGATTTTAGTATGGTCTTCATAATCCTATGCATAACTCCAAAATATGTCATGAATCATGGACACATTATTAATGTCATAATTATGGGGAGAACATTTAGTTCAGAATCTTCATCGAAACGACCATAGGGGCTAATGCTAGATCATGGCTCACACCTTCTACTTGTAGCAAATGCCTATCATCCATCACCTCAGAGACATGTGTATCAATCATCTGGGTGTGATAAATAACTGCATCCTATATACCCTGCTGGCTTCCTTTGGAGTCCTAATGCACTGACAAGTTTAGTCCAGTGAATGAACACTTCAGGGTCAACAAAATTGCTTCGTTAGCTTTTTCAATGGTTTTCACAGGTCTCTTTGATACAGTCATGCACATTTCAGAAAAAATAAGTTTACGGGAATCCTCCTTGGGGAAATGCCTGAAATCCAACATGGCCGCCTCTGTACTCCCTCTTAATGTTAAACAGCCATATTCTTGCTTCTTATTGAGATATTCACTATTATCATACACCAATTGACTGACCGCCCGTTAGGCCCGATTCTGACCGTTTCTGACCCCCCTGAATAACCTGAATTTTGACCCATTATTTTTTCAGCAGTGTGCTACATCCGTATACAAAGCAGGCCTACTATGTGGTTAGATTGAAAAATGTCTCCTACCCCCTCCTACATAGCCCCAAACTTTTTCCAGAAAAGAACACAGGCCCGATTCTGAAGGGATTTTCAGAATTCCTTGGGTCCAATTTAGGGGGGGTAGGTATGATTATAATTAACCTCAGGACCATGGGAAACTGTGTTGCTAGGCAGATAAATAATTAGAGCAGTAATTGCAATATTAGCAAAAAAACCACAATAGAACCTTTAAATTCCTTGAGTCCAATTTAGGTGGGGGGGTGTAGGCGGTGTTAAATTAGTATTCTAAGCCATATCTAGGTCACAAGAGATGAAATTCTGATATTTTGGTGGCCATCTTGGATTTTGGTGGCATCCTTAGATTGTTCACAACTTTTTTTTACATGCGCCATATCTGAAAAGCCCATGATCAGAGCTTTCCAGTGGTATATGGCTTACTTTAGTCTTTTTTGCTGCTGGGTGTCACCAGAAATAATGCTCCTAGCTCTTCAATGCTGCAGTACTATAAGGTATATAGTAAGAATTACATATTAGAACTTATGTTCATGATGTATTATATTATCATTAACCATGATAAACTAGCATATCTCACCTTCCTATTGAGCTGCAGGGTGGCTGTGCTTTACACTTGTGATCAGAGATACATCACCAGAAAGCCTTGTAAGTAGGACAGTGCATGAGGCTATTATTAGAATTGACCTAGTTTGGTATCTTAGAACAAATGCCAATATCTAAAAAGAAAGAAGGGGATTGAGGTGTGCCTACCAGAGGCATTCAGTGTGGTGCATAGTGTAACGGGAACGGGCCTGGGGCAAGGCGGGAAAACCGCCAGTCTCGCGAGCACGCGAGATCCCGCGAGGCAGCGTCCTAAACGAGGAGACAAACTGAACTAAAATACCTGGAAGCTGGACCCCAACTGTGGCACCTTCTTTTAGGCTGTGTTCAACTCCCCTATTTCACTACATCAACATATTTATAGCAAGGAATATCAGGTAGGGTGTGCTTGTCATTGTGATGTAATATTTGTGTACCTGTTTGTGGAAATAATATAGTATTTTGATCTGGAAGTCAGTCAGTTGTGAGTTGTCATTTCCTATCAGTGATGTGGACATTGGGCAAGGCCCACCCATATTTTTATAGCTCTAGACCCTCATTGTGATGTAATATTTGTGTACCTGTTTGTGGAAATAATATAGTATTTTGATCTGGAAGTCAGCCAGTTGTGAGTTGTCATTTCCTATCAGTGATGTGGACATTGGGCAAGGCCCACCCATATTTTTATAGCTCTAGACCCTCATTGTGATGTAATATTTGTGTACCTGTTTGTGGAAATAATATAGTATTTTGATCTGGAAGTCAGTCAGTTGTGAGTTGTCATTTCCTATCAGTGACGTGGACATTGGGCAAGGCCCACCCATATTTTTATAGCTGTAGACCCTCTCATTCCCTCCCTCTGGCCTCCTATCACAATAGTGCAGTGTATAGCATGCCTGTGAGGAGATACTATAGGTCCTAGAGTCACTTTAGGAATGGCCATTTTTAGGCGGGTTCCCCAAGGACGATTTTTGTGAACTTTTTTTTATGAGAAGTAGACATATCAGAGTGTCCATTACAACAACAAAATTGCATGTAGCAATTTTGTTGATCCTAGCTTATTTCTCTTCATTCACTGGGCTAAGTTCCCAACCGCTCAGGTTTAATGTGGGGTGCAGAGGATTGATAAGTGGATACAGCGACCTTCATACAAATGTGATTTGTGATTCTGTCCCATGAAATAACTATATGGCCCCAAATTACATTAGTGAACGCTGGTTTATAACCTATAGACAAATGGTTTATATTCCAGCTTGGTTGGGGCTTGAGATGAGTAAACAGTTAGGTAACACAATAACCTGCACTGCACAATTTTGCAGGTCTCATTGAATTCAAATTCAGCATATGTCTAATTTATTAGACATATGTTGAATTGACGATTTTAGGAACCAACAGCACCCCATATATAAGTGCAGAGTGTAACGGGTAAGGCCAATTGCGCTGGAGATTTGGCCAATCAGGAGAAAGGATACATTATTAGATTTATGTGACAGACTCTGTGATTGGTTATTCAGAAGCTGCTGCTTGTCTAATATTGCTTGTTTACCTGCAGAATTAAGGTCACAACCTCTGCCTTGCCCTTGACCCATCATACCATCAAATGTAATTAAGAAATTCATTATAGATGCCCTCCCTGCTGTATGTAATGCTGACTGGTAAACAGTGCTGGATGCAAAGAACCAGATGTATAACTATGGGATTGAGGCACCAAATAAGCTCTGATGTGGAAGGGATTGGAAGTAAAGGTGCCTTCTTATCTGCTTATAGCATCCTGCATCCCTCCTCATAAACCCTCACCATAGCTACATCAGTGTAGGCAGACTTTGGAAGAGGCTCCTACTACTATGCAGTCATCTGATTAGGATATCACGTCTCATTTATCTCTGTTGGTGATATCTGGGCTTAAGTAAATTAAGTTGGGTTTGTGGGAGATATTTATCACTGTACAAATTACCCGTCATAGATCTGGGTTTTATGACTTGCTTATCACTGCTCTTCCATCTGATCTCTAATATGCCTAGGCTATTTTGTCCCTGTACACAGATGAGCTAACAGCCCCGGCAGCGGCCCGTGATATCTAGTGGTTATCACAGGTTGGTCATAGGGATATTGGTCAGGCGTGGCCAAGTGCTATTCAAGAATGACTGAGGCAAAACAACATATGACTAATAGCTACTAATGCCTTACTCAAAAGGACTTAAAATAGGGGGATTTGGTCAATACTGACCAACCTGATAGTGTTAACTGGTTTGTCGTATAGGGATCCAAAACATGACTAACTAAGGTTAGGCTAGGTACTAATGACTCGTTTGTCGTACAGGGAGCCAAGGAATATTGGTGTATGTATCGTGTTTTTGGTTATTCATCAGTTTTAAACATTTCAAAATTATTTTCTCCTATGTATAAACTCCTTAGACGGGTACCATTATTGGGGATGTCATTCTTATGAATTATGTCATCTGACACATGCCATAAATAGTCAGCTTTCTATGGTTATTTCCTGTGGCCCTAAAACATCTTAAGCATGCATTTTAGTCATGATCTCGATTTAACTTGATGTTGACTTCAGGATATCTGTTATGTGTAGTATGATGAATCTCTATAGACCGTGAGCCCATTTGATCTTCTATAGTGGATCAGTACCAATCAAAGGTATTAAACCAGACAACTTTTTTTGGCTTGATATCTGTCTATAGATCCCAAATAACTTTGCTTGACATGTCAGTCACCCAGCTTAGCTTCAGAATCTTGTAAAATCTTTAGAAAAATGGAATATATTCACAATATGCCACCGCCACAACTGGCAGCACTGTAGTCCTATGTCTTAGCATAGGTCCCAGCTGATGAGCTGATGATTTGTCCACTAGGTGGTAGCACCTCTCAGGGATATGGCTATGCCAACTTCTTGGTTAGGCAATGAATGTGAACATACCAGGCCTTTTTACTAATATAATGGTAATAGATTGAACATTATTTATCACCATATTTCCAATGAAACCCACCAAGATCACTGGGTGCTATCTTGTGCTTGTTTTACCTGATCTCTGGGAGTAGCTGAAAGAGAGACTTAGTGACTCACACAGGAGAAAAAGCACACAAATGTTCTCAATGTTGTAAACAATTTACAATGGCAGGTAGCTTAACCCTTTAAGGACAGTATGTTTCTAAAAGATGGAATTGTTGTCATGATGCATGAATGCAGCCCTGAAGAGTAACTTGCCAGTGCTGCACTGATGCATCCTGTTGGCCCTTTGGGACTGTCCCAACCCTGTATTGTCGGGATGATGCTTGACTGCAGCACTGGCGAGTTACTTGCATGCATCATGGCAAGCAGGGCTATGATACACTAAGGCATCATATAGTCCTTAAAGCAACACATGATAACACACAGGAGAGAAACCCCATACATGTTCTCAATGTGGTAAAGCGTCTACATGGGCAAGTAGCTTAAAGAAACACAGGAGGTCATACACAGAAGGAAAAACTCACACATGTTATCAATGTTATAAACAAATACAATGGCAGGTAGCTTAAAGCAACAAACAATGACACAAACAGGAGAGAAACATCAGAAATGTTCTCAATGTGGTAAACAGTTTATAAAGGCAAGCCACCTAGAGACAACAATATGCCCCACAGAGGAGAAAAGCCTCACGTGTGTTCTCAATGCTCTCAACTCTTTATATCTAGCTTAAAGACATGCATGATAACCCACCCAGCCGAAAAACCTCACACAGGCTAATATGTCCATTGTGATCATGGGAGGCTCTTAACAAAGTTATTCTATACCCATTTGCTTTCATCAGGTGGGTCCCTAATTCACAATGGGGAGATTTTAGAATCATCACATTTAGGGTTATCATTTAGCATTTATATATAGGAAAACTATCATTGGAGGATATCAACATAAGAGACATGGACTTAGGTTCATTTATCTTGAATATTTTATTCTAATTTTGCTTATAAAGGATTAGATGAACAATATAGCATTACCTACACAGATATCAGCATATTTTTGTCATCACAGAAATAGCCTCAATCATATGATAAAAACACTATGGCAGCACTGAAAGGTGTTGTTTACTTTACATGACATACTAGGTAACTATTTTAATGTAACCATAAATAGGTAAGACTGCATATTATGTGTTTTTTTTCATTCGTAGCATAAACTTCATGAAATATTTCATTAAATTTTTTTTTTTTTAATAATTATTCTAAATATGCAAATGAAGAAATTACAATATAAAGATGTTAAGATGAAAAGCTATGCAAGAGCTTTGATTCGGTTCTATTTTTAGATTTTTATCTCAAATATTAACTTGTATACAGACTGATACCCTGCCTGCGGGAGAATATGAAAAAAGGGTGATGTCACCGTACATCTCATAGGATTCTGAAGCTAAGCTGGGCAACCCAGATGTCAAGCAAAGTGATTTGGGTACCTTAGACATATACAAATCCAAAAAACAAAGTCTGGTTTACTACACTTCATTGGTACCAAAAAAGTCCTCGGCTTAAGGTCTACTATACAACATCTGGGATGCACTGTTCCTTTGTCCTCAAGTTTTGATTTGCAACAGTGTCTCTTTAGGTAAATCCAAAATGAAGTGTTTCCTCTGAAGGACAGTTCTTCTAGCCGACATGAGTTATTTTAAGTGCCCTTAACCTGTTAAGAGGCCAAATTTAAATTTCAAATTTTAAATCTAGACAAAGCATGTGAAGCAGGAAAACGCTTTCAAAGCAGAGCCGTTCAGGCAGTAGCAAATAGAAAATAGTAGAACATTTCACCAAGAACTACTGAAATTGAATACGGGTTTTTGTTAACAATTAAGTTAATGAAAAAAAAATCGCTTAAAGTGTCATTATGTAAAGCTTCTTGGAGAGTAGGGTTTCACTCAAAATGCTGTTGGTTTTATCTGTCTGGTCCCTAGGGCTCATAACCAGGTAATGTGACAGGGTTAGGAAATAGGTGGTGGCCTGATAGCTTCTTAAATTCCTGATTCCATCTGAAAATCTGTTTTTTAACAATTTCGGTGGGGAGGAAAATACTTTGGCCAAGAAGTCACTTTGAACTACTGGGGACACAATGAAATGAATCAAAACTATTTGAAAATATGCATGGTAGTTCCTTCAGTATTAATGCATTTTCAGATTCCAATAGACAGTAATACATTGATAAAGTGCCCATTAGTTATTTGCGTGCAGAGCGTTGATGTACCTTGACAAAACAACAAAAATCGAATCCAGACAATGTACCATTCTGAAATGGTTATTCATTTAAATCTTCAAGAACACAAAATAAAATATAACAATAATCTTTCTACTTGGCAGGATAAGAAGGAGGTAGGTTGGTGCACACATTTTATCCCAATGGAAAGAAGTTCATCATCCTTGTCCCTGATGGCACCGCCAATGTTTAACATCCCTTTTGCACCAGAAAACAAGTTGAAATATGGAAAGCTGCTTTATTATTTTTGGTAATGATTTAACAGTCTTTAAGACTGAGGATAGCTCTAACTAACCCTTTAAGAGCCACATCATTTATTAGTTCAAGTTCAAAACTCGTTATTGAGTACAATCATTAACATGTTATGCAATCTCAATACTGGGCTGACCAACTGATGCATTAATGTGTAACAGGATAATAGTGTGTCATGATTATGGCATTAATTCATCTCACCATCCCTTTTGTGGGTGTATTGCTATAGATTCGTTTCTCACTAGTAAATTACTGGTAACAGTGCTGCATTCATGAATCGTGACAATGAATGATATTGTACCTTAAAGCACGATGCTGCTGTCCTTAAAGGCTGAAAGGTTGGTTGGGGTATGTACCAGCGACCTACTGCCTGTAGTTAGGTTGCTTGTACTGATGTGCCTGGTGACTAACACATTTACGTTGTCTTGATGGAGCACTGAGTCTGCCTCATCACCTGCTAATGCACCCATTACACACACTATACCATTTCGGTGAAATCAACATGGTTTACTTTAAAACGAAAAAATCACTCAAAATGGATCCTTTAGTATAACAGCCCACGGCAATCATTCAGGGGTTACCCTAGACAAGTGCAGAAAAAGCTAAGCTATTCAACAGTTGGCAGTGACTATTGACAGTTTGAACTGTCAATAAGAGAATATAATTCCCTTACTGACAGTTTGAACAGTCAATACTGAGAATATAATTCCCTTATCGACAGTTAATGACCCCTGGTATTGTTGAACATGACCATTTATCATTTTGGTGGATTTTGGGTAACTGCTGGGCGATGGAAATTGGTATTTCTAAGGCTGTGTGGACCTCGAGAGGTGGGCGATAAAAAGTTCTGTCCCCCAGCGATGAGGGTTGGGCTACAACGTCCACATAGAATAGTGCTGTGTGGACCCCTCTCTATTCGAACTACAATTGAGTTATGTACTTTTGTAATAATCATTATTTTATTACAGTCCCTGCATTTTGTACAAAATCTTACCCTTTTGCATTACATAGGCATGGAATAGTTCTCCTCCCCATTGTCCTAAGGTGTCACAGGAAAAAAATCTCTCCCACTGTGTTGTAGTTGTGTATAGTGCCAATGAAAAACAGTGCTACTGTGTATATAATCAAATTCCAAAGATGACTCTCTTGTGAACCTCCTGATGTCCTAAGATGCAATAGCCAGTTAACAATCAAACATCGGCCAGTCAAACATTGGGCAGTCACACACTAGGCCTGATAGTCAACAATCAAATATTGGGCTGTCACACACCAGGCAATCAGGTACAGGGCGGTCACACACCAGTGTGTAGTTAAGCATCAGGCCTGAACCTTAACAATTAAGGTGGGTCGCTACACTTGGGTCAAAGTCACTGAAAGTTAACAGAATCTCATCAATTTTTTTTACAGGCAGTCTAAATTATATAAAATCGGAAAATGCAAAGAAAAATAGGGGGATCCCGAACTACTTTTTGAAATATAGAATTTTGAAAAATTAAAGTATCTTAATTTTTTTCTGTAAATGAGAAAATATGTGAAAACTTCCATGATTTTTTTTCATATCAACCATTATGCGCAGAAATGCAAAACATCACATGTGAAACACCTATATGTTCCTCTTTACTGCAAAAATTATTTTACAAATTTTTGCCATGGCATTCTGGGTAAAAATATAAGGTTTTGAGAAAGAGTACAAAGAAATCGTCATTATTTGTAGCCTTAGTGGCTAAAAATAGTATTCAGTATTAACAGAATCTTTTTAAACTCTCTCAAAAAATAGTTCAGATCATTTGCTAACATATAAATGTAATTTTGATAGGGGTCCCGGGCATGTTTTTAGGGTTTTGAACCTTTGAAAATGAAAAATAATGCCAGAAGATGACTAATTTAAATATAAATGGCATTGCATGATGGGTAAAATGGCAAAAATCAATGTATAAAATTGTCATGATTTATACCCTTGAAGATTTTGAGCAATATCATAGCAATATCATATCTGCAATGTACTAGCTCATGTTTGAAAAAAAGAAATATTATCAGTTACCAATGTATCACAAAATGCACAATTTTGCTTGAAATGATCTAAATTCTTAACACAGTGTAGGGGATGTATATATGTATCAGGCTATGCAATATCAGCTCATTCTGATAGTTTTAAAAATTTGAAGAAATCAAAGGGTAGCGATCCACCTTAAGCATCCCAGTTGGCACATAAATAAGTTCAATGTTGAACAAACTGGTTGATGAACATTGATCAACCCGTTGTCAATTTGGTTCTTTATGAGTGAAGTTGGGTAGTTTATCAACATACCTTGTAGTCAGCAAGTCAACTGTGGGTAGTCAAACATCAGGCCTGGAAGTCAGCAATCAAATATTGGGTGGCTCTGTATTGATTGATTTTTGGAGGTTGATTGATAGTGCCCCATGTTAAGTATGCTGACAAGTTGAGATGATTCTTATCGACACAGCAGGTTTCCAGGCATAACTTATAGCGAATCAAGAACACTGAGAGATCTGGTATCTGTTCTGGGGTTAGCACCTTAGGTGTAGGGATACATTCCCAGGTGTGGTAATGTGATGGAGCAGCATCCAGCCCTCTGATAGGTTAATGCATATGAAGCTGTCACCCACTAATGGTAATGGATGGTGGCTGCATCCTATAGCCGTTTGTCTTTATACCGATATGTCTGCACAGACCTTGAACCTACACAGTTGTACAGAAACAAACAAACTTTGTCTATGAATGGGGCATGGGGAAATAACCAAGATTGCTTCAACTTTGCAGGTTTTACCATAAACTCAATAGTTAAAATATTATAAAGTGCAAGCTCATTATGAGGAAGGCCTTGGGGAAAATAAAAATATGGTCCTTATAAGCAAAGCTACCTACAACCTATACAAAATATAGAGATAATATAAATTTTTAGTATAGGTTTTCATATGCAATAAAGATTGGTATTAGATGTTAAATATTTAACTCTTCAACTCAAGGACAGTATATAATTATGTCTTCAATATGGTATGCTGTTTTGTTGCCATGATGCATGGAGGCAACACTGGCAAGGCGCCCAGCCGTACTGCATTGGTATAACTTGTGTAAAATCTTCCTTTACGTTACTGTGTTGTCCTTAAGGGCTACCAGGGCTAGAAGCAATTGGGTTCTATCATGAAGCTAACTTGTCTCCTTGCATCCAATATCCAGCACAGAAGAAAAAATAGAAAAGCTACATCTGGGGCCTTGGTTAATGAGATAATTAGGATGATGGAAAGGCAGTTTTGATTGTGGCAGTGTCTATGTGGTGAGTTACCCTATAATTGGTGTTCCAACTGTCTGGATTGCCTTATAAGGCGTATTACACATCACTGTGATTAACCACTTTCTGGCTTTATGGACCATGTCATCCTACAAGTTTGAACTTTTGAAATGGTTAGTCCTACTCTTCATACCTTAATTTGAAGGTATCAATCGTTTCTTTGGGGGAGCAAATCTTTCTACCAAGGGGGGGGGGTGATGGTGTCCATATCCCCCTTGACAATCCCTCCCCCTACCTGTCCCCTTGCATGTCCCCTGCCAATATCCCCTTACTCACCCCACCCCCTGATCACATCTTTCCCTGCCTGCTCATCCCTCCTTCTATTATATTCCCCTTCCTCATCTCTCCACCTGCATGTTGCTCCACTTACATATTCCTCTGCCCGTGTCGCACCCTGCCTATCCCTCTTCCTTCCTATCTCTCCTCCTATTCTGCATGTCTCTGCTCGTAGCTTTCCTCCCCTACTTATTCCCTCTTGCTGCCCATATCTTTCCCTGCCAACATTTACATTCCCCCCCGCCAAGCCTCCCCTTCCCTCCATATCTACTTTTATCTTATTGAGCTTACCCCTCCCCTTCCCTTTCCTACTATCTGCTACTACTAACCCCTTACCCAGGATATCTCTCTGTGCACACCTCTTCTGCATATTCCTCCCTCTTTGTAGAACCCCTATGCAACAGGGTCATATTCCATTATAAAGGCCGTAAAATAGTGTGGAGCGCTATTTCAGCGAGGATGTAAAATATGGTGTCAAATAAATAGGCTCCTATATTCATTATGAAACAGTGTTGAATATCCTAGTTCTATATTTCCATCAGTCATAAATGGGACATCTTTAACTACCCTTACCCACAGGGACTTCTGCAGTCTATACTTGTAAGGAGATGTCTATCTTCACACTAGATGCAAAAACACAGAATTCAATTCCATAACATTTATTCTCAAGTCACAAGAAATACAACATACATTCATGAAACACAGGAATATCATCTTTACACACTGTGTGTTGCACAACCTCAGGATAAGCTTTTAACTTCTACATTTACATCATGCGTTTTTAATCATAAACCTTTAGTAAACCTTGGTTTTACCTCACATAACAAGCACTATTAATTTAATGACTGTCTCACCCTTTTATTAATCCATTACAAACAAGATTCTAACTATGGATTGATGATTGGATTACATTCTATGCAAGACATTACACGCCTGTGTCATCACCAATTCTTAACATTTAGACACTATTTCTTGGATTATATTTCACTATGTCCCCTGGACAAGTGATTATACATGAATAACAGCTTTATGAGGTTTAAAGGTCAGAGGGGCCAGCTGTATCTACCCCTCTTGAGGTTTCATTTCATTCGTCCTCATTGCAGAGGAACTAACCATTGGTAAATTGATACATCAATACTTCTGTTGTATTAACCTTGTGTGACCAGCATGAATACACTGCAGCAAGATAGATCCTGGTGTTGTTTCTATACAGCAGGCATTCTTCCTTATCCAGTACTCCCAAAACATGTGGCATTCTATGCTGCGCATCGAGCCTTATCTATTACATCCTGCTCATCTAAAGTCAAAAGCTGCCAGATTACTTTTACCAAGACTTAATATGTCCTGTGCAGTTAATGTACACGGTATGACAGGGAGACAAGATACACGTTTGTCACTTCATATCATGGTTAGAGAATTAATCCATCACCAGGTCTAACTCACACACAGTGAGGTCCCCTTCCATTTACCAGAGGTATTGTATTATGTAGAGTGTGTGTGTGTGTGTGTGTGGGGGGGGGGGGGGGGCTCTAAAGGGGGGGGGGGGTGTAACTACTGCAAAATAAAGTAAAATTCTTATTTCAATACGTTGAGCACCGTAGAGAAATTAGACCAGTGCCCTACAGGATAATCAATATAGCAAAGTATTGTCTATTGTAGCACCCGCGGTTCTAAGAACACTTTCTTACTCAGTACAAATAGATAAGGCTGTATCTTACGAGATCGGGCCAATGTAAACTCTTTGACCAGGTGCCATCTTTGACCAGCTTGATAGGAAATGATTTATTAAGTGCAGATGAAATGGGCTATAAATTACTAATTTAAAGTGTTATAACATCCATTTGTATCTTCATCTGCCCTCGATAAACCTTTTTCTATCAAGCCAGTCAAAGATGGCACCCGGTCAAAGACGTTCACATTAGCCCGATCTTACGAGACACGGCCATAATACGTGGAGAGATAGTTAGAATGTCTACAGCTTTGGTTTGATATACCTGTTAAGAATGGCATGATGCGTAAAGGTTACAATGTTCATTTGTCATAATGGTACAGTAATACAGTGCCAGGGAATATCCCCACCATCTCATTGGTGCATCATGGCAACCCTTGGCAACCAAGAAAATGGTACATTAGAGCACTGTCATTAAAGGGTTAACTCTTCATATAACTGAGAAAGTGATGTAGTTTGCAGTCATCGGTACCATTGTGTATTACATTAATTCAGTTACACATATTCATAGAATGATGATTGTTAGAATATAGTACTTCAATAACCAATTGTTCGATCATACTGTGATTTCTTTGTATAGTGGTTTAACCACTACCGGACTACTGTACTGAGGGTTTTGGTGACAGTCAAAGCTGATCACGAGTCACAGATGAGTGTGGTCAGCCGTGACTAAGCCACTATCCACGGTACAAGGGTCTGGGAATTGTTCAACTAACTTATACCACACACTGTGGTTAGTGTTTTCTCACCTTTTGAAAGTCATATAGAGTTGGGCATATTTTTAATGTTCTCACAGTTAAGTGTGGTATGAACTCACATAAATTGACTAAATAATATTATGTTCATAGTCATGTACACATATAAACATGTAGATCTAGACACATCCACAAGTAAGCCTATAGACAGTTAGTCCAAAAGTTATGTGGATGACACACTTGGCTTATAGTGGTCATGGATATATATATATATATTTACACAAAACGGTTTTTAATGAACACAGCTATTATGTTAAATCACATTATACATGATAATACTGTACAAGGCTATCCTATATCACCATCTCTATGCTAGCTCCTACACAAGATGACCAAAACTCTTCTACCTCTACGTGAAATTACTCTCAGAGTTCTACCCACCCTAAATAGGGCACCGCACTAGACTAGGAACAGTCTGAATAGCCACTCAAAATAGATAACCTGTGTTAAATACATTCGGAATTTCTTTTGGGGCTCTAATTAATACCATATCTGTAATGGACATGAAGTTTTGAACATGTGTTTTTATGCCAGAGTAAACCATCACAATATCCTTGTTGTGAGACTTTCATAGTTTCTCCAGTTGAAATAAATCTGTAACTACTATTTCAGTTGTTTTTTTCAATGTTACTTTTACTATTATGGGTGGAGTAAAACCATTATCAAGGCTATGTGAGTAAAACCATTATCAAGGCTATGTCAATAGTGTAATAAACCTAAAGTATAGCTACTTTAGTTGTTTCAGTCAGCCTGGCATGGCTCCCTGCGTGGGGTGGGTCCCTACATCTCCCTGTCTCTGCGTGGCGTGAACGTGTGGGGACGGGCCCCTTTTTGCATCGTATCACACCAAGCGCTGTGCTGAGGCTACCACGTGTTTCTGGTAGCGCCCCTTTTAGGTCTCACTAAGCGGTTCTACAGTGGGAGGCAACTTGTGTGCCAAGATTCCACTTTTTATGTTCATCAGCACCAGATCATTTTACTAATTTCACATAACTTAGATAAGATAAAGGGAGTATACAGTATAACAGAACTGTTTTGTTCAGAAATAATAATACAAATAATGGTATTCTTGATTTAGAAAATAATAAAAAGACTTGATTAAACGTCTGAGGAAATCATAACTTCAAAATTTAATCTCTATGTCCATTTTACACTACTGTAACATGATTTGACACTTTATATCTAAGGCGGGAAACACAATTTCCTTTGTCATAAAAAATCCAAAAGATGTTCTGCAATAAAATGAAATATATCATTTTGAAATATAGATGTTGATCTGTCTTCGATTGAACCATGTGTGAGGTTTGGAGACGCCAACACGTCAAACGCTTGAGACTACCGAGGGCGCGTTAATCGGCCATTAATCACAACATTGTTTGTTTTCTAGTGAGGCACACAATCATCATCTTCTTACTCTATAATATGTAGTATATGTGATGCTGGAACATAGTGGGCCATGTTTTCGGCGCACTTGGCATTTATGTGTAGCCTCACAGTTTTACAGTCATTTATATCATCAATGATATTTTGTGATTATATATTCAAAGCATGTAATATGTAGCATGGCATACTTATAAGCAAGTATGTTGCCTAAATATATTCATATGTGTTCAATAATACTTTACCATTTTAATGATAAACATTCACATGAAATAACATGAAAGTATTCATTATTTGTGTGAATACGTAAAAATATGAAGCAGCATACCACTAGTACATTGAGACACTAATTACCCTACCATGAAATTGAAACCCCATGTTTCAAATGAAGACCATTCCTATAATTACGTTAAGATTTTATAAAACAGTCCTCTTTTGCCAACAGTCCTAACCCACTCAAAGCATATTTCCATTTTTGATAATACATGTGACTTTGACTTAAGATATTTACATAGTGTTCATGGCATGTCCAAATGTGTTATTTGTAATGTAGAACACACTTACTGTAAACATATTAATTTTCGCTCAGTACATATTTCCGCGTTTTTCGCGCACATGCTTAAGTGCGCGAAATTATGATGTGCGCGAAAATTATGCCAAGAAAATTAGCCTTCCAATGATGTGTAGCACTATATATTGTTATTTGTATTTATACTGCTAATGGGTGACTTAAAAAAAAGTGTGTCTTTTTTCTTCTTCTATGTATCGAATCCCTAGAAACCCATCCCTCCCTTGTGCATTACATTTACAGTTCGTATGATATATAGGGAGACACTCTTTGGTCTCTGATATCCTTAATAATTGTCCGATTTACAAACCGTAAAAATGGCATGTAGCTAAATATGTAATGCTTACAGGTGCGTGAAAATATCATTGCGCGAACATGTCTTTCTATGGTAGGTGCGCGAAAATTTAGCTGCGCGAAAATATATACGTTTACAGTATTCTCTGAATAAAGTGTTAAAGCATAGCACACCGTATTATTTTTACATGACAGATGTAATCCTGAAACTGACGTCTACCTTGGCTTTTAACGCAACAACAGAGTAAGATGCCCTGACACACATCTTTCATATTTATCAACCTATTTGATAATCTACCTTTAAATTGATGAGTTCTCGTATACGATTTATTTGGCTTCGATGAAATAGAGTTTCACAGAAACTAAGCTGTTGCTTCCCAATTGAATGGTGCAAACTATCTATAAAGATGAGTTTAAAACTTAAAACTACATAAAATTATGGGTGATATCCCACCTGCCTGAATATGATAACATCCTCAAAGTATTAGCAGTTGTATGTCTGTAGTTATAGTGACCCCATGTTGATCACAAGCCCAGTGCTGTGCATACATTCAGGATTGAGTTCACAGACTATACACCTTACTGCAAATTGCTTCTCTAAAATTAGATCAATTTCAACCTGAGGTGAAACAGTTAATAGAGGAAACAGCCCAGCCATGCGACTCTGCACATGACCCCTAGGGTCCTAGACAAACAGGAAGAGACCATTCTCAATGGAGCAGCACTTCCGATGTCTTCTCATTAAGTCAGCTGGTGGCCATTTTGGATGTTATTTGGTCACCTGGGGCTGGTTTTGACTTCCGGCAGCTATGCACAGAGGTTTCCTTGGGGGAAAATGATGCATCCTCAGAAAAGTGAGGGTCACTGTCGCCAAAAGCACTCTCATCTGAAAGCCAGGCAGTGCCTGACTTTCAGGTGAGAGTGGTTTTGGCGTGCTTTCTGAGCCAGTGTATTGAGATAACAATTTCAATATTTCACAAGGGAGGTCAGAGACTCATATAATCCTGGTGTCTGACCAACATCTCCATACTGCTTATGTTTAAACATACACAGCATTACTGCATCATTACTATTTAACTCCACAGTGTGGACATGATGCATAAATGCAGCCTTGATGAGCTTCTCATGTTGTAGATTCCTTTTGTGAAAACACAATGGATATGCAAAAAGGATGCATTAAGAAGTACAATGCCTCACCATGTGTGTTAACCTTTATAATTATGGTCAAGGTAGGATGCTATTAGTTGTCTAGGATATACAGTGGATTTCCCTTTATATAGAAGCAAGAGCAATCTGCAATGTTGTCAGGTTTTCACCATAAGACCATATAGCATACACTTTCGAAAGAAACTGAGAAAATAGGGGGGTCCTGGGCTATTTTCTGAGATATTTAAGCCTAAAAATAATGTCTCATGTGATGAATTATACAGTGTTTTGCCACAGATCTACATGAAATCGTATTAAAAAGTTGCTAAATTTCTATATAACTCTCTCAGAGCATAGGCTTTGATGTTTTCTATCTAGAGAATATATTTTCAACACATGGTCCCGCACATATTTCTAAGGTTTAGGCCCATCGAAATGAAAAAGTTGAAAAGAAATAGAAATAATTATATTGAGGGCTACCTATGTATGACTTCCAATGAGGACAACCACCACTGTCTGCATAGCACAGTGGTAGAATGGATGCCTTCAAAGATTGATGGTTCTCGCCCCGGTCAGGAAAAATCCATATACTATTTTATGACCATTTGATATTACTTAGGCTAATTTGAAACAAGGGTGCTCTGGTGTTCTATGGTCAAACTAGAGAATGTACCTGTGCAGAAAACGGCGCAGTAGACGAAAAGGGCATCATATTGACCCACCTTAAAGTGTTTTCTTTTAGGTAAATTGGTAGCATTCATTGTCACATATAGCAGCTACAGATCTAAAACACTCAGTCTCTCCATCTCTCTATTCACTCCTCTCATGTATATATAGCTCAGCTTCCTGTTGACTCTGCTACCTTCTGTCTACCCAGGAGGACAAGCCTCTCCCCTTAAACCATCTTACTTAATTCAGAAACTGACACCTACATCTCTGCTTCCCCCATCTCTTTTTAACTGCCGATCTGAAGACTCCAACTGTCTCTATGTTAGGGCTGTGGACAGGAAGGAAGTGATGGGGAGGTGTGTGTGGCGGAGGGAGAGAGGAGGGGTGCTTGAATGGAGTAGGAAGGGGCAGGTTTCCGCCAAAGCCCTCAGGTCGGTCAGTTTTCCAAAGACCTTTGTGATGTTTAGTGCCACAGGGCATTGCCCTTAGGGACAGTTGGGAGACAGCAAACGGAAATGGACTTGGTTCCCGCTTACTATCACCCCACCAAGATGTGCATCATGAATATGCTCAAGGTCATTTCAATACAACATACCACACGTATAATATATAATCATGGTCAGTACAATGGGAGTTGTCTCCACCTTGACATAAATCAAGCATACAGTGAAATGTCGTTATAAGGAGGACCGACATGAGGAAATGTCTTTTATAAGGACATTTTCATGGTCTTGATTTTCCATTATCCATATATTTCATATTGGTTCTAAGGAACTTTGCTTACAAGGAGCAAATCCGTTTGGTCCAAAAGTCCTCTGTATAACGATATTTTGGTATACCTTTTTATATATATTACAACCAATGCTCCGTCATCCCCCTGTTTTCAGCATTGCTTAGCGACACTTCCTAAGGGCCTGTTTGGATAGAGTATATCCTTTTCTATAATCAACACTTTTTCTTAGACGGAGACAGCATTCTAAATTTAGTAATATATATTATATAGCATAAGCACTATGTGTATTCTAAGTCAGACACATCCAAAGCCAAAGCAGCTGAGAAGAGGTGCTCTATTTAAAGATTACCTTGAAATACCTCTCATTAATCGTCATTAAAGCTGTCTGATCCTCTCTGATGAAGCAAGCATTAGACTTCATCAAATACTCAGATAATTATTGTTATTAGCTCCTTTTGAACCGGACGTAGACAAGTAAGACCCAGGTATCTCTAGTCATCAACATAAGCCATTGAACTTGATTCAGAGAAAATGGAATACCCCACAAATACAATTATGTTTCTCGCTGCAATTCCAGATGGCTACCTGAAGGGCACACCAGATTACCATTTTCTATGAGCATAACAGAGAAAGCACCAGTAAAATCTAATTATGAAGGCAGGACATACATGTTGGAGAGTCAGAGGAAAATACAATTATCATTAACTATCATGTTCTAGAAGGCTCAGAATGAAGAAACTTCTGTTGTAGACAGAATTCAATTAGACTGATCTCCTCACTGATCCACTCGCAATGATTCATTTTGAACCATGCATTCTATTGTTCATTTATATTACAATACTACTCTGCTCTAAATGATATTATGTTTTTGCTACTCTGAGTGGTAAATACTGTAGTGAGAGAATGGTAAGTTTGTATTAGCACCTTGGTCTGAATTTTGTCAATCTACTTTCAGTGCACTAAAACATTTTTTGGGAACGTTCACTAATGTCATCTACTGTGGTCGTAACTTATTTCACTGTGTATATATTTTTGCTATATTCACGGAAATTAAAGAGCAGCGAATTTATAATACCGCAAATACAGTATTACAAACACCCCTTCAGTTACCTTCCTGGTTGTCCGCGAATTCAAGTACCAGTGAAATTATTGCTTTTGCCCCCTCTGCGAAAATGTATACCAATGAAAATAAATACGTTCACAGTATTTTAAGACCTATTCAAGGCCTGAAACCCACCACCTGTTATCATCTTGGGCAAATACGTCTATAAAAGTGTATGGCTCCTATAACCCATCATCACTGAACACAAGGCCCCCGCCTATCCCCTAGCCAGTTCCGTGTAACGGTTCACTTTACAGGACCGTGCATGAAACCTTTTTTTTCAGCACCCAGAACCTGTGTTAAAACGGCACCTCATTTATTCGACTGGTGCATGGTTACCATCTTAGCTTACAGTTCTCGGCCCTCAGGGGGCGGTAGCTTCAATGATATTCACATCAAGTCTGGCCTTAGTCAGGCACCACTACACAGTAGCAATGTGTTAGTACCGCAGGGTGGACATGGCACACACTCCCTGCCTCTTGCTGTTCCTGAAATGGGTCTTTGGATTTTAGGCAGAAATTCCCTTGGCTCCTTTTAGAAATCCAATGAAATGTGGCACGTTTGTCACTACCGGTTTTGATTGATTAATCAAAATCCTCTCCAAATCCACTTCTAGGTTCAACGATAATTTGAACATGGGAATCATTCTTTAGCAATTTGATGATGATACCCAACACATTTCAATGTCTTTGAGTGCCAGAGTCCGCTATTCCTTGACACTGACATCGGTTTGGAGACCACTTCGGCTGCTTTAGTTGAGTACATTGTAGAGGAACACCAGCTTCAACAAGTACTTAGTGTTTTCTATCCCTGGAGTTGTTTTATGTTCCGGCTGTCACACATCACATGTGTCAAATAAACGAAATGAACACACTTGTTGTAGGGAAGCAGCCATTTCCTCCATCGTATATACTATTTGACTCGTAATAGTCTGTGACTTGCCAGTCAAGCATAGTGCACACTGGCCCGCACTGAAGGCCCAACCTTATACACCAGCCAATGGAGTAACTTCATTGTCAGACCCTCAGAGTGGAGAGCCGCCAACATCAGCTACTACACCGTATGTGTAAGGGCTGGCTGGTTTTACCTGGAGGCTATTAATGTCCACATAAGGATCAACTGTAGCCCCCAGAGGACGGGACAGCACAGGAGGGACGCTGCACCAGAATCCTGTAAAATACAGAACAAGATTAAGGTAATTTGTCGGCTGATGGTGTAAAATACATAACAAGATTAAGGTAATTTGTCGGCTGATGGTATAAAATAGACAACAAGATAAAGGTAATTTGTCAGCTGATTGTGTAGAATACATAACAAGATAGAGGTAAGTCAGCTGATTGTGTAGAATACATAACAAGATAGAGGTAATTTGTCAGCTGATTGTGTAGAATACATAACAAGATAAAGGTAATTTGTCAGCTAATGGTGTAAAATACATAACAAGATAGAGGTAAGTTGTCAGCTGATTGTGTAGAATACATAACAAGATAGAGGTAATTTGTCAGCTGATTGTGTAGAATACATAACAAGATAGAGGTAATTTGTCAGCTGATTGTGTAGAATACATAACAAGATAGAGGTAATTTGTCAGCTGATTGTGAAGAATACATAACAAGATAGACGTAATTTGTCAGCTGATTGTATAGAATACATAACAAGATTAAGGTAAGTCAGCTGATTGTGTAGAATACATAACAAGATTAAGGTAAGTTGTCAGCTGATTGTGTAGAATACATAACAAGATTAAGGTAGGTCAGCTGATGGTTTCAACCCTTTAAAGGCAGCATAGTGCTTCAATCCACCCTGCCCATTTGCAAGAAGAAATTCAAATTATTGCAAGAAGCAATTCAAATTATTTTTGGGCTGATTTCACAAGATTCTAGAGTGGCCCAAGGGATCAGTCAAGTGCATGCACCTTGATTGTAGTTGAGAAAGTGAAAGGGGCATCATTCCAACCTTAAATCATAATTTTACCATCAACATGTAAAATAAGTTCAAGGCTGCTCTTACCGCTCAGTAAACTATATCAATATATGAAATATGTATAAGATCAAGATGATCAAGATCAAGATCAAGGAGTATTAATTCAGCATTAATTCTATCTGATCTATACATATATACCACACAGATAGCACTATGTTTTGATAATATTATATTGGACAGACGATCACTGATAGTGTGCACAGCATCAGAACCTCATGTCAAACAAATTATGAATAAGGGCCTGCGTAATTTGACGTTGGCTCTGGTGTACACACCTTATCTAAGTGAGGGTGAATGCCATGGTTAATGAGGCTATGTCATCCACATTACACACATTGGCATATTCATATTTTGGATATAATATTATGTATAGGGGCCTAACGTATAAGAGTTATCAGAGATTTATCTTTAATGGAAGATTTTAATTGCTTAAAAATAGAAAACTTTAGATAACACAATTTCCATTTCAGGCCCGCTAAAGTGTTAAGTCTGACATGAAATGCCACTTAATGACTATCAGAGAAGTCTTTTGCAACTTATGAGCGACATTTAGTGCGCATTTTACTATAAGGCCCAGGGAAGATCCCAGTGATCATGCCCAGTGGACCTCCACAGGGGACATTTCTGATTCCCAAACTATGAATAATTACCCTGATCAATTGGAGCACTTAAAAAAGAAAATTACATTTACATTCATTTCAGATTTCCCCTTTTCTGGCATGTCCTATACTTCAGAGGTATTACATTCCATGCTCAAGCTGTCAATAATATGCACAGTAGCAGCTAGCTATGAATATGCGGAGACATAGCCCTTCATCATAGCTGCTGATCGTATCTAGTCACATAGGCTACAATCAACACATTATGGTTCCCGATGTCAATAGGATGTTGAGGGAAACACCAGTCTGCCGTAATTACAATGGAATTCATATAATGGAATGCATGTCTGATTCACCAACTGTTATCTGTGCATAATGTAATTTTTAATCATGCTTCTGCATGTCTACATCTTGTTTACGGCATGTTACAAACCTATGTGTGCATTTTGTTGAACCTATAAGGATGATAATACGCTACTGCAATACTACTAGTATTCTACTATATTGAATGGAGTCTGTTAGGCGTGTTCAAATTGGAAATGCATTTTACTTTAGTATGGCACTGTAAATCTTGCAAATACTATTACAATTTCATATAAAACAACATTTGGGCTTATTCTTATGAAGTTTCCATGGTTTTCTGAGATTTTATGTAGGATCCTGGACAACATGATGTCTCTAGGTGCATTTCCCATTACCGGTCACTGTCACAATACCTTTGATGTTTTCAACAATCTAGTTAGACTACCATTAGTTACTGTTCGTTCAGCAAATTGACAAGAAATAAGCGTTGGGACTTGGATAAAAAACACCAACTTTTGTTTTAGAGGAATAAGCCATTGTCTATGTATATGGCACTTGGTGGCAAAGAATGAACCATAATAAACACATTTCTCCATTTTGTATACAACGCTCCTTTATTCCTTACCTTTATAAACCTATTACCTCATCATAAATTGCCCTGTAAATCAATTTCTCAATATCCAAAGAAAATATAGAAAAATATTTATTTTGGAGCCTATTTTTTGGGAACATATTCATCTGCATGCTACCAAGTATGCCTCGTCTACAATATTGATATTTGAGGATGTCATAACAGAAATGAACATTTTTGGACTTATTTTTCGTGATTTCAATAATTTCAATGATTTCAATAATTTTCGTTATTTCTCTTTCTGTGCAACAGTCCCCTTCAACATGACTTCTGGAGCGTCGATAAACCCCTCCGGCAGCCTGGGGAGACCAGGGTACCTCTACAGCCTGGATTGGTATCAGACACCTCAGAGGGAATCATAATCTTATATTTTTATTTTTATATTATGTGATTTGCAAGACAAATCTATATCACTCTGGCATGTGGATGATAAGAGAAAGATGTTGATGGCACCTTGGGCGATAACACAGCACATTTTATTTTCTTTCTTTTTTAGGCAATAACGCAACTATTTCCCGTTGGAGTTTTTGTCGATGTCATCAATCTATCTCATGATAAAACACGAGGCTGTTGGAAGATGTAATTTCACCACTAAAAACAGCTGAAGGTCATTGGTTTTAATCGTAGAGGTCTTAAGCATTAAAGAAAGGTGTGTTTTACCTTACAGGAGGGGATGTCCTTGGCTATCCAGGGCTGTATGTTGACGTCACAGATGTCGGTGCCGTACATGAGGGAGAAGGTGGTCATCATACTGCAGAAGTACATGCCCCCACTCTCACAGTGCGTACGTGCATACTCCATACATGTCACATACTTAGAAAACGGCCTGAAATGTAGAGAAACATAGCTTAATCATGCCCCGACTCTCGCAATGTGCACGCGCATACTTGGTAGCTGTCAAAATACTTAGAAAACGGCCCACAATGTGACGAAACCTTAACCAGTCTCACACTGTGCACCTGCAATGTAGATGACCATAGTTTAGTAGCTCAAGTGGTATTAAGGAGGATCGCTACCTCTTGAATATGGACACACTGCGCAGGTCTCTGGCATGTAGCTTAACTGTATCAGAATGAGACCCCCCATTTTCTTTTTCATTTTCCGATTCTATATGATTTAGACTGCATTTAGAAAAAATAATAGAGAGATTCTGTTAACTTTGATCAAAGGGTAGCGATCAAAGGAACAATCTACAGATTTCAAGCAAAGCATTGTCTTTCAATAAGGTATGCCCTCTTTTACTCGCTATAGGGTTGCATATATGTACTATACCATCCCGCAGGGTTGTTACACCACTGCATGGTCAGCATGCTTTGGTGCAGCATAGCCCTTAACTTAAGGGATTATTGCAATACCTGTGTGAAACAGATCTATAGTAGAAGGACTGAAGGGTATAGAACAGCCAGTAATGTGAGAAGATCTGCATGCACATACTACATACATGACACATACACACAGAAAGGAGAAAAGATATAGTAGCTTTGCACATCAAAGAGACAATATGCCTCCAATGAATAAATAATGTAGAACCTGAGAAACGACTCATACATTAAAGAAGTCTGAAAAGACTCATACCCACTGATGTGACAAAATAAAGACCGAAACTAGTAAGGATTTTGCAAATATTCACAATTAGTCCTAAGGACAGGGATTACCATAGAAGGTCTGGACATCGTGGGACATTGATAAGTGGTGGTAAAGCCAATGCATTTCTGGCCGAATTCGTGCATTTTTAGACCTCAAATGACTTAAACAAGTCGTAGATTTCCAATTCCACCAATGATAAGGGTAGATTTCTACCACTTGCCAGTGATACTTATTTTCCTTAAATTTCGCTTTAAGGTTATATGGTTTCTGCTTATCTTGGTCTGCTTGGCCTCTTGGCATGCTTATCTTGTGACCAAGGTATACCTCTGACCTCCCCCTGTAGGGCCATCAAGATGCATGCATGTCATCATGCTGACCAAAATGGCATAGCGCATTAAAGCACTATTGGGCACTTAAAGACGGTGAAAAGGAGCTATAATTGGCATACATGCAGGAGGAGGTCTGTAATGGGTGCACGCCTCCCGGCTCACGTGACACATGCCTCCTGGGTCACATGACACCCTACATGCATGACCCTATTAAAGATGGCTGCCGTCTCCATGACAACCTCAAGTCTCTCTGGACATGTCAGGGTGGGTCTGTGCCATGTCAGGTCCTGGGGGTCACATGACCTCGAGGTCAGGCCACTTCCTGTAGGTAAAATCGGGGTCGGTTCTACTTAAAGATATCCATGAAGTAAATCTTTGTCATGGGTCAGAGTAGTCGGAAAGTAAATGTAGATTAAGTGTAGTATTTACACTATCACCGAGAACACTCGTTAACACAGAATCTCAATCAATTAATTAGTTTTGATCTTTAACTTTTACAGGGAAAAGGTGAAACAGGATGAGGGCGGGGGAAGAGCCCAAAATACTTGAAGTTTTCTGAGAATTCTCGAAAATGTATGTGAGCGAAAATGTCTACGTTTACAGTAGATTTATAAGCTACATTTATAAGCTAATCTCAGCTTCTCAATAATTGGATGACTCACCTGACAAAACATGTTTGTCTTACCTGGTACGACATTGCCATTGTCTAAGCTCAGCTACATATGGAAGCACCCATTATCTAGGAGCATGTATATTTGAAGGGCTTCAACGCAAAACGCAATAAAAGTCATTTCCGAAACGGCAAGCCCAAAATCTGACACATCTATAGATTGGAATTGGCTAGTTGGGATACTAGAACAGTCCTCCAAAAATACCCTTTACTCATACAAATCCCCAGCAGCATAATTTTTTTGTTACCGAAACCCAATAATTGCCCTCAAAATATATAAGCGAATACACAATAATCTTCAATTCTGGAATTTAATTATTGCATTTGCAAACAAACTATTTATTTGAATAGGAACTTCTATTCAGTAGAAATGCGTAGATCTCATGGATGTAGGGATAATGTTGCAGTGGACGACCCAACCAAATGTTCTTTTCACATTTCAAAAAACGTCCTTGAAGGATTTCCTTCAAGTGGTTACATGGACATGTAAATGAAATTTTCTTTTGTGTCAAATATTTGACGTAAAAGGTCATTTTACAGTTGTAAAGGGCAAATTCAATTTCAAATAACCAACGTGCCCCCTGTATTTTAACTCCCTAATCATTGCGCTGCTTGCGGCAGAGTTAAAATCCACATGCTCACCTATTAGAGAAAACCATAGGAAAGGTGAAAAAAGATATATGAGCAATAAGTGAGATAAACAAAGGTCACTTACCCACACCAGTGATCCCCGAATGCTGCGGTTTTTCTGCCGCCGCCATCTTGGACAGTCCCATAATCCTTTGTGGGTGCTTCCATTTCCTGTGTAGTGCGTGCCGGCGTCACATCCCGCCGGGTGCGTCCTGACTCTTTCCTCCCGGCCTGCAAAAATGCTACTTCCTGTCATTTTTCAGATAATTTAATTGATGTTTTAATTGATAAAACTAACAATGCATGCATTATTTCTTCAGGGAATTAAGGCTCAGAGAATTTTATTTTGGGCAGTTCATTTCATCATCTGAGTATTCCTCAGTTACATTCTATTAAATAAACCAAAATTAATGGTTGCTTCAGCCATCAACTTATTTTCTTAACCTGTAACTATGAAATCAAGAGCATATTTATTCACATTGATTATTCACTAATGCATGCAAAGTCATTAAGTCAATAAGTCATAGAAGATAACATTCTCAGCAGAAAACTAATGCTATCTGTAATCTTTCTCTCAAACAGAAATTGCACTGCTTTCTTTTCTAGCAATGTCGGGAATATAGATGCATGTTAAGAGAACATATTTTCTTCCTTGCCTGTTTTCCTTTTGATTACTGTATGTCATCTTCTCAATTTATGTATCTTCTTGCTCGTATTTATCATGCTCCTATGATTACTCTCTGAGGAGGCGTTATGAATGTCAGATAAATGTGAATGTAATGCCTCAGAGAAAAGATCATAAAGATCATAATATTTTCTGTCAGAGCTCTTAATGAGACACGCTTGTGCAACTAATTAAAAAAAGCTTCTTCCCTTAGCTAGAACCATGTAGTGCAGTAATGCGACATCATATAGTCCCTATGTATTACTTTCTTGTCACTCCTAGCCAAGAGGCTCTGACATTTTATGTTTACCCAGCAAAAATGGCACAGCAACAACGTTTGTTAACCGATTTTGCACACCTAATTTCAGACATGCAAATAGTTATGAAAAAACTAAAACGGATATTGCTCCGCATAATTGAGACTATCCTTTATATCTTTTTCCAAATTCTCTGTTTAACTCTGAAGATCCGTCTAAACCTTTGACGATACTAATTCACTAGGAACTGTTGTCACAGTGTAGGTCAAAGAGCAGAATTATTGCTTGGTCCACTTTTCAGTGAAGAGGACTGATAGTCATTAGTTTCAATTCACTCCTGAATCTGTGACCCGTCGATGACCCCATAATCGACTTTCGCAAGAATGTCATATCCCTCTGAAGAGATGGGAAAAGTGGCAAAGCAGGTCAGAGAGCATATCTCCTAGACTTCTTCTAAGCCTGAAAAATGTATCACGCTAATTGAATAAAACAGAATCTGATGTCGCTACTTTTGTAAGAAACTCTTCTGTCAGAAGCCAAATGGGTCCTCCTAGTTAGGGCTCTGAAAAGAAACCAGTTGGTACCACTTTGGCGTACACCTACCTGTGCAGGCCGCGTTCTTGTCCCCACGGTACGGTCAGGGTGGCGTACACCTACCTGTACAGGCTGCGTTCTAGTCCCCCCAGCACGGTCAGGGTGGCGTACACCTACCTGTACAGGCCGCGTTCTAGTCCCCCCGGCACGGTCAGGGTGGCGTACACCTACCTGTACAGGCCGCGTTCTAGTCCCCCCGGTACGGTCAGGGTGGCGTACACCTACCTGTACAGGCCGCGTTCTAGTCCCCCCGGTACGGTCAGGGTGGCGTACACCTACCTGTACAGGCCGCGTTCTAGTCCCCCCGGTACGGTCAGGGTGGCGTACACCTACCTGTACAGGCCGCGTTCTAGTCCCCCCAGTACGGTCAGGGTGGCGTACACCTACCTGTACAGGCCGCGTTCTAGTCCCCCCGGTACGGTCAGGGTGGCGTACACCTACCTGTACAGGCCGCGTTCTAGTCCCCCCGGTACGGTCAGGGTGGCGTACACCTACCTGTACAGGCCGCGTTCTAGTCCCCCCGGTACGGTCAGGGTGGCATACACCTACCTTTTGGAGGATGCGTTCGAGTCCCTGGGGCATGGTCTGGTTGGTCTGCTTGAAGAAGGCGGTGAGGCAGCTGTAGGTCTTAACCCGTGCATTGGTGCACCCAGACACCACGCTCAGGCCTGCAATATAGACAGAAATAATGGGTATTTAACACGTGCACTTAATCTGTATAGATCTATATTCATTGTATTTCATATCACACTTACTCCTGAAACATCTGTCCCTTAAGAGCAGTATAGTACATTAAAGTACTTTCACATTTCACATGATGCATGAATGCAGCATTAAGGAGCATTGCAACATTGCAATATTGCAGCTTGCAGCACCAACAAGAAAGGACTGGCTACTCAAAAAGACCTACAAAGCTTGTAGTTGTGACTTTTAAAAGAAGTATGCATGATTGGAGAACTAAAAAAGGGTCGATCATCTAACAAGGCATCTAACAAGTGTCAGATTCAAGGGTTATTGGACACACATGTGTAGAGTTGCCAGCACTGTACAGGGATCATTGTTCTGGAATATATCTATTCAAAAGGCAGAGTTAAGTTTCAAATAGCCTCATTAGCAGGGACGTCAATGCAGAAGGAATACATCCCCCCAGGAGTTTATTCATATATCCTGTGAGATATGCAGTCATTTTTGATGGAAGGAAATACTAAAGGTAATACAGTAACTGAAGAACTGTAATGCCATTGGGGAAAAATAGATGTACAGAATACTTAACAATTTATTACTACAGCATGGAAAAGTACTCGACATGATACATATTTGTTCTATAAAATACCAGGGGACATAGCTAACATACTGCACAACTCTTCCGATTTATCCTCTCCCAATTCGCGAAACACTACTTAGGCTTCAGTGGTAGTCATATAAGATACTGCTGTTGTACAGGCAAGCAAAAATGGGTATCCCCGCATAATAAGCACCAATTTTAGCCACCAGGGGGCTCCACCATGCCCTAAAATGAAAGAAACAGGCTAATATTTCCTTTTTGGTACCTTTTTCTGGAGAATTCAGTAGTTTTGTACAAACTATTCAATTTTTGGTGAAAAGCTTCCTTATTTGGAATGCAAAAAGAACATTTTAGAGCCTAATTTGGTGTTTTTGTTGATATGTGTTGCCATGGAAACATGATTTTCATTCCAAATGAAGAATATAAAGAACCCCATTGATAGAATGATTCACGATGATCACTATGGTCAAAACTGAATAAAATTATTATTTCTAGATCAAAATATATGGCTTATAGAATGAAAATGACTGTATGGTCATTTTCTAATTATTCTAATTATGCTAAACTATGAGACTTCGAGATAATTCAGGTTTTGGATAGGGCAATGCCCACCAATATTCAAATAGCCATTTCTTAAAAACTAGAAATGATATGTTTTTGTGTAATATATCACTGGAAAGCTTATGATATCAATTTCAAAGTTGACATTTTCGTTGGATATCCCTTTTCCCTTTCCTGTACACAATTATTATATTGAAAGTCGCATATGTGTAAATATTTCCCCAAATACAGCATAACGAGCATTTCCGGGGCCTAAAATCGCCCATTTTAATGCCCCCCTTATTATTCCCATTAAGTTCTATACAATGTACCAAAAATATTTTGTGTACAGTAACCCCGGTATACATGGCAATGTGGGACATCGCAAAATTTGCCCCTGTGGAGCACTGGTGAGAATTGGCCAAATGCTTTGAAATTGATACTCATTTGTCATTATAATGCACCAATGTAGCAACAGTAAGTAGCTTACTGGGTCTACCTTGATGTATCATGCCAGATCATAATATACTAATCCTATAGTGTTGTTATGAAGTACGAATGCAGCATTGGTGAGTTGCTCACCAGGCCTGTAATTATGTGTCATGACTACTAAAGGGTAGATCACTATGCTGTTCTTGAAGGGTTAAAGATGACAATAGGTGATGTATGGAGCTTGACGTCACTCTATACTGACTATAGAGAGCAGCTCAAACAGAGCAGCTCTCCCACAACTACTCACCCTGATGAGACACTCAGGGGGGAGAGGGCACACAGAGGAACATGTCCATGCTAATCACTATAGACTCTGCTAGGAGAGTGGACAGAGGGATTCTATGCTATAGTTCTTGGAGCAACTCAAGGTCAAAGGCTCAGGTAACTGAATAACGCAAAATACAAAGTCTAATGGGTCATAACAGTGTAGTAATATATCAGCCACAGATAACTGGTATACCAGTAGATGATAAGTTGTCAGTGCTGCATAGATCATTATCTTCACTGCAGATGAGTAATTCCAATGTTAATGTAATATCATCAAAGGAGCCCAGAGTGTGAGCAGGTCAGAAGCCGACTGAATGTGCTTACAAATGGGTAGTGACAATCTATAAAGTGTACTGTGTCCTCAATCTGTCTCTCCATGTATTATATGTGAATGTAAAGAGTTTAACTATAATGCTGTGACGCCCAATACATTGAGAGAAAGATAACAGTCAGTGTTGCCTGGAGCTCGAAATGAGTAGCTTTGGTGACACTGACTGTTTTCTGTGTGTGAAGATGTCCACGTGTACAATCAGGAGAGTAAGGTTGGAGAGAGACGTGGTGTTTTGCAGAACAAAAAGAGATACTGTTAATAGCCTTTAGACATGATGATCTCCTTTTACTGAGTGTTCAATGTGTTTTCCCCAGCAAAGTGTTTTTCCCAGCCCCAGACGCTTTAACTGTCGCTAGGTGGTGCCACCTGAGACCTCTGTAGGATCCTCGTCCCATGGGACTCATTCATCAATCTCAGCCTTAAAGGGAATTGCTGGTTCCTAAACAGAAGCCACCTGGCGGCAAAAATCGAAACTCATGAAAAGTATTCTTTCAGCTGTATTCATATTTTTACATGGACCACTTTCCCTAAATCAACTATTTGTATTTGCTACTTTGACAGTATACCTCCATTGTTCACATTTATTCACTGCTAGGACACCCATAGGATCCTATAGTTAAGACAAAAGAAATATTTTTTTTCAAAATTCATGCCTTTCTCATTTTATCCGTGACCCCATGTCTTATTGGTCCTAAAAAATTTGTATAGACAGATAGATGTCCATTATACATTCCTAAGCTTTGGTTGCAATATTAATAGAAGAAGGGGATCGTTCATGGTGTTTGGTGGGTTCGGGAGGGGTTGTAAAAAATGTCAACCGTCCTTAGGGAGTGGTCATTTTAACAACAGGGGGTGTTGGTGGATTCGGGCAAAACCAAAAACATGTGAACCCCTTGAAGGGGGGACCAAAAAGTATTGGAGCCCTTTTTAGCAAAATAAACCTACAACTATAGCACAAAGGGGTCAGCCACACCCAATTTCAAAAACATTGAGACCTGCTCTTTTCTATTTCGTTTGGCCGAACCTTGAATGTGTTCTTGTGGGGCATGCTTTCTTATTGCTGAAGTAAGAAATAGTCCTTAGAATTGATTACAAATGATTTTGCTGGATAGATACTTAGGGATCTTTCTTTCTTTCTTTCTTTCTTTCTTGCTTTCTTTCTTTCTTTCCTTCTTTCTTTCATTTTTCTTTCTTTCTTTCTTTCCTGCCGGTCTAAGTAGCTGATTGCTCTGCCTGAATGTGTACAGTAGATCAGCAAGGAGTCTCCTAGGTACATCGACCAAGGCAGAGGACTTTTCACCATCAGTTAAATACCGAGCCTATGGCAGTGTATCAACCCTGTATATGGAGGATAGTACTGACAAAGGGGCTAGCAGATTATTTAAAGCACTAGGCATTCCTTAATCGGTTAATGCACAGATATGGTAATCTGTTTGGATACGAGGAAACAGAAGGCCACGAGCTAGGGCTTCCCTACTTCTGGTGAGCAATAAGCAGGGACAAGCAATCTCCGGTCCACAGACATTTCGCTCAAGGCACTCACATAGATCTCTGTGCCAAACTGCATCTGCCAATTTCCCATTTCATACCTTTGTTCAAGCATGTCCCTAACCAATTAAAACATGTTTAATTACCATTCAGATTACAATGCTTCAGCTCCTGTTTTCTAATTAGTTCAAAGTTATGGGTGTGTTTCGAATAGAACCCAAATCTATAATTTATCTGGAGCAACTCCTTTAGAATTAAAGTTTTCAATATAAAAGAAAAGATTCTGGATTTCCATAGCTAGATTTATGCTAATGAAATACAAAAATATGTGTGACCTCGCAAAGGTTTCCATTGATATATGGCATATATTATCAGGTGCTCCACAACACAAATGTCGTTTATAGACCAGTGGATACGTATTTTGCTCAAAGCTGGGTCTCTACATCTTCCCACAGCTCAGACTAGACCACTCCTTCTTTAGGGCACCTGACCAGAAACTGGAGAATTCCTGTTCATGAGACCTTTACAGTTAAACTTCTGTTGTTTAATAAGGCAATCGCTAAGACTATGGTCAACAAACCCTGTGGATGGGTGATTTTGTTCATTATGCTACATAGAAACATAGAGGAATAATGAATATTTCAATGTGACCTAGAGGGGTGTAGAATGCTTCCATAGGGAAACTCCAACAGTGTTGCTTGGGTTCTATCAGCCCTGTTCTAAGACACAGGCTACCAGTCTTTTCTGATTTATAACAAATTGATGATGAAGATTGAGTGTCATTGTCACAACTGACACTCTAAAAGTTTAAGTGGGAGTTTCTGAATTTCTACAGAAGTAATTGGGTGGACTGTCACAGCACCGCTTTTGGTGATGTATGTAATTTTCAATAAGAAAAGAAACAGGGTTTTATGGTTTCATTATCCCACTGTAATTAGCAGTCTACCCGAACACCATACTCTGCAATGATGGCGTTTGAGATATTGCCTCTGACTGTGGGAATTCACTAAATATTTAAAAGCAGCTGATTGAATAGCGGAATGAAGCTTTGATGTTCTGCCTATGAAAGCAGTACAATCCTCATATCCAATTTGTCACATCACTCAACACAATTTTCTAAAAAGTTCACGTGTAGCTTATGGCATTTCTGTATCCGGGCATGCCTATATCACATTACATTGCTCCTGAATATTTTCCCTTTATCCTTTATATTATCCTGAACCTTCAATGGGAACAGTTTGTGTCATGCTCTAGCTGAATTAAGGGATAGAGATAAAGCACACAATTATAAGCAATCTGTAACAACTCAGGGGACTACAGTGACCAATCCCTCTAGATGGCTGATGCATCATTGCATACAGAAAAGGCATTTACATTAAACAAAGGTATTCACAAAAAACTTGTTCAAACGTCCAAGTACCCAGATGACAGATTCATTGTCATCATGGGTAGAGTAAATTGATGCTGGTCATAAACATACATTCCCATGGAGAGTGCAAGTCAGTGTAAATGAAGGTTATTTGTCACTCAGCCATTTTGTAACAAAAAGAAAGCTTTAGAAAATGGGGCTCAATGGTTTAATCCAGATACTGAAAATGCTGACTAATTACAAAATTAAACATCCCTGAGATGAAGTCTTTCAATGACAATGCTTCCTAATTGCCTGAGAAACCTGAACATTGGTTGATAATTCACAGCATGCAGGATGGAGGGCGATGCATTTTGCATTTAATTGGGAGTCTAATTTCACACTCAGTGGCACTGCTGCAGAAAAAGGTTCTTACCTAAGCCCAAGGATACACCTTCAGAAAAGTGAGCATCACTGTCGCCAAAAGCATCCTCACCTGAAAGTCAGGCACTGCCCGGCTTTCAGGTGAGAGTGCTTTCGGCGACAATAACGCTCACTTTTCTGGGGGTGCAGCCAGTCTGCTTTTCAAATTTTGTTAAGGAAAGTGACCTTTTCCACCATGTTAATCTGACGCAAGCTTTCCCAGAAACTACAATTATTTTGCATTTGCAGGGTATTGTGTGGGGGCAGACCACTAATTGCAGTGGGATAATGGGACGTCTGTTCCATAACTGCATAAAACCCTGTGTTTGTACCTTTTGAATAGAGCTCTGTGAGCCTCCAGAAAGAATCGGGCTCGCACATATGTAGACCTCTTTTTAATGACATACATAAATAAATCTGATTTATCTATGATAACTGATCCTTCACCTTCCAATCATATATAACATCAGTAGAGTGGTTAGGAACAATTATACTAAATATCTTATCCTCACTAGACATCTAGACCCATAGGAAGGTTAATTTGCAAAATTGAAGGCGCATTCCCATATAACAGGGCCATAGGGGGGCTGTGTTAGTGTACTGAAGACATCAACGCTGATTGGAGAGAGTATTGACTAGATCTATGTGCATTGTTTCTGACAGAGAATTATGTGCAGAGACACATCCAACGAAAGGTTACTTAGCATTAGCCAGAAATTTCCCACAAAACGTTCTGCATGTAATTACATTGTAATCTTTCGACTACTTGCCCATCGATTCTAGAGATTGGGACATAGAATGGCAATTACAACACACACCCTTATTATTGATATCGGGCTAATCATACCCCCCTTTTATCACTCACTACCAAAGGTAGAATTAGTGCTAGTACCTGGGGTTTCAATCACCTCCGACAAAGCACTGTGCTTCGAATGGCAAATCTTTGCATCTCTACTCCAACATCCCTCTTCACATCTACAATCTTGTTAATTGCATGGTAAGATCAAAATTCTTCCATTATAAATAATACTTCTATTCACCATCCCCCCTACAACTGCTGATAAGGACATGGTGTCCTTAGTTAGAAAGTCTACTGGTTGCAGTAGACTTTGTAACATAGGCTGTAAAGGTCCATGCTAGAGTTCCCTGCACGGCTATGGGATTCCTTCTGTACAGTGATTTATGTGAATATGTCACAAGGACAAATTGTCACTGTCACAACTGCCAGCCTGGGAGTTGTAATGAGGGTTTGTTGCTCTCTGGAGGGTTGGGTGGAGTTGTCAGGGCAGCATTCATACAGATTTCAAAGCGTTTCTTGATACCTGAGCTAGCTACTATTACTCATTGTCTCCTGCAAGTCTTCAAAGTCATTGATAGTCTTTTGCCCCCAGGCCTCCCCGACACACAGACAGATTTCCATTATAGATTCACGGTGATGAGAGATATCACTCTATCGCTCAGGGATGTATTACTGATGATTAGCGTAGGCCAATTTGTATCATCATTGATGCATGACTAGAGCACTGATGAGATGAGTAAAATACCTAATGAACTAATAATGAAATTCCCTAGATGCTTTGATAAATACCACATCCTGGGCATATCCAGATTGCACATGACATTTATAGACATGTGAAAAACGGTGAGATATATAATATTATATCTATCCAGTGTTAGCTGTGAGGGAGGACTACAGAGATATGGGACCACTGATGTGTTTTCTTTACATCATGTGTTACAAAGTTTTACTTATTTATTTGATGGCAATAATGGTTAACAAAGAAGCAAACACTAACTTGGAAGGATAGCAAATTTGATACACCTGTTACTTTTGCACCTAAATATTACTCTTGTTATTGTTGCATTTTAGTCAACTCAGTCTGAAAGGCCTCCCCTCTACAGGGACCATCCCTTTATCAGTTTATTGCGACCACCAATTTATAGTCCCAAACATACCAGAATAATATAGAAATAGACCCCCTCTGGTCTAATATGACCACCCCACTAAAGCGATCATCTTTTCCTGGTCCCAAGGGTGTCACTGTATATGCGACTAAAATCGTTAGACAATGACTTGCTCTTCTTCACAAGGTTAATCATGTTGATCTCATATGGAATGTAGTCCACTTTCAAACATTCACTATAGACCACTATATCGGATCTCAAACTCAGTCCTATAAATGAACACTGGTACCATATTCACAGAATGTGCAGAAGCCACATGATGTATCCACATATCCTGTGTCATGGGGCTGTTACGAGCCCAATAGCAATATGATATGTAACCCTTTAAGGACACCTCAAGGCTTCGTGTGTATTTGTTGATACTCCAACTCAGTGCTAGCGGGTGCTATCGGATACATCAAGCTGACCCTGCAGTAGTCCATCAGACCCATAGCATTGGTATAATGCATGAATACAGCACTGGTGGGTAACTACCGTTATGTGCACTGCAATAATCATGCTGACATGAGGACATTTGGGCATCAAAACAATCTACTTTCCTTAAATGACTAATGAACCTGGTATCAGATTTCGCATATTATGTACAAGTGCAAGCAATGCCAGTGCCATATGTAACCTTACTATGTAAGAAGCCATTAGTGACACAATGTGACTGTAAACTAATTATACCAATTATAGTATGTGTCAGGTAAGAAGCCATTAGAAATCAAACCCAGCATACATACATCATTGGAAAAGACCATACAAGTGATGATATGTGACCAGGCCAGGGAAAAGACCCATCCGGGGAGGAATTAGTATTTAAAGTTGGTGTCATACCCTTTAAAATGAGATATCATGAGTTGAAAAATTCCTGGTAGTTTTGTGGGAAACGATTTTCAAAGATTGGTATAATATCAATAACTGAAAATGGTAGATAAGCTCTAAAAGCATCACATCTCATAATATGAAAAATCAGATTTATTGATAAATAACCAAATAAAATGGTATTTTTGAGTCTAAATTTGGTTCTAGTAGGAATCTTTACAGTATGTTTTCAGTTTTGAGTAACTGATGTTTCCATGGCAACCAAAAAATGTCTTATATGCTAATTTTCCATAGAAAACGTTCTTTTTGCATTCCAAATATGGAATGTTTGCAGTAAAGATAGAACAATTATAACAAGTCTATTAAATTCTACACAGAAAATTAGCCTAGAGCATTTTTACTTGAATAATGTACTCTCTAGCCCTTCTGGTGCCCCCTGGTGGCCAAATCCAGTACTAAAAATCCCCCGCGGATGGGTCTTTTTGCTTGTTGGGTCACATATGATGTCCTGGAATCTTAGAATAAAGCGATGATGATGCATATCAATTGTAGCTTACACATGATTATTAGTCAAATTTCTGTGTGATTGTAGTCATAATTGAGAACAATTCTTATGATACTAGAATATTTAATGATTTTCAAGTGATATCAATCTCATCAGATCTCATGTAATCCATACAGAAGCCAAAAGGGCTAAGTAACCTTTGGTATGATACAGACTGCGGGAATACCTTATTGGAATGACGAGGGCAAAGTGAAGAAGAAGTTGCTTTGCTCACTTCAGTATTTTTTTTCCATGTTCTGCTTGTATAAGGAAGTATTCTGCGAACCCAAAGCTCAGATCAAAGTTGAATAATTGAGAAATTAAAAAAGATGAGAAGTAAAATGATAGCTCATAATGTGATGAGAATAAACACCAACCATTGAAAACTAACACTACAGTATATTTCATTTGGAGGCCAAAATATAGAGGATCATATCATCCCAAAACCGCAGAACCAACCTTTTCATGTTTCTTTTAGGAAGGATTATTCATGGATTACTCTTTTGATGTCCAAAGCTGCACAAATGTGAGAAAAAAAGGTATGTATCCATATCATCTGTCCCTGCCTACAGTCAAGACATGTTCCTACAACATATCCATAAAAGGAGATTCTTATTACTTAAAAATAACAATCTCTCCTCTATAAGAATGCCATCAGAGGCAGTTCCCTGAGAGCCTTTACATTTACACAACCTGTAGCTCCTTTCATCTCAGCCGAGACCCTCATATCTCAGAGTTCAAGCCTTAACCTATAAATTCGCATTACTTTTGAATAAAAAGGCACAATATCATAGGTGATGTATGACAGTGTGCTTGATGTGAATCTACGAACATATGCTAGCAGTAGAAAGAATATGGTTCTCTACTATTTCATAGGAATCATACTTCCCTACAACCCTAGTTTACTATTTCAGGGGTCTCAAATATAGCACTGCACTATTTTGGAGGTCTCATTTTGGTGCAGGTCTCACATTAGTCCTAGGGTAACTGGTCAGGAGAACTCCACGTAAACAAGCAATCACAGAACCATAACTACAACCAAAGTATAATTTATCTACACGCCATATCAAGTTACAACCATGTTCATCAATCTTTCCAGGAGATATTATATTTGTGTGACAGACTCTGTGATTGGTTGTTCAGAAGCTGCTGCTTCCCTTGTATGGCTTGTTTACCTGCAGAATTGTTATTGACCTCTGCCTTGCCATTGACCCATCGTACCATCAAATAAACTCACCATTCACATTAGATGCCCTTGCTGCTGTCATGTAAGGGGCTGGTCATCTTTTTAAAAGATAATTAGTTCATACTGGCCGTGGCCGACCCCTTTTCGCCTGGTAACTCACATGATTTTTCCCCCCAAAGGTGTGAAAGTATGATCACTCCCTAAGACTGACTGGTACCCACCATACCCACATGGACTGAGGTATCATTAGGTTTTAAGGTGGAAGGGGTTGGAGGTAAAGAAGCCTTCTTATACTATCCTACATCCCTCCTCATAAACCAGTATCATACCTATATTAATGCAGGAATAATGTAAGGGAGGCTGCAACTATATAATTATATGCAGCCACCTGATTAAGTTGCAGAGTCTCATTTATCATTGTTTGTAATAATTGGGCTAGGGTAAAACATTATCGGATTGTGAAAGATATTCTTTTTTATATATCTGAGTTCATGAGTTAAAGAAACCAACTGAGGGATTATACTAAATGTGTCCCTGCACTTGGAGAAGGTACCTCCCCTGCCTGACATGAGCCGGGCAACAGGTACACCTCACTTACGTCCTATTCTGGTTCCTTTGTCCTGGGTAATGGGACTGCTATCTAGATGTGTGTCCCGCTAGCCCCTGGGCTCAATCTGAATCAAAATGAATCTGTACAAGTTTAGCTTGCTATAAGTAGTCTAATAATGAGTCTGGCATGAAGCCATGTCCTGTTTAGTCTGATTTTGCATTCATTTTGCAACCCCTTCAAATGCAAGTTGAATTTAACAAATAGCCCTAATGGAGCCCCGTGTCAAGTTTCTGCAAAACAAATTGTATTAACATTACTGTTATGCTGGCTCTCTTTCCATGTATCCAAAACTACTGCCCTTGTAGAGACTATCTTTGACTCTAGTGAAAGGGAGCATCATCTGAGAGAGAGAGTCAGGCAATGTGTACTCAGGAAGAGAGTCCTTGCCTGATCTAACCATAGTTGCTTTTCCTTCTTTATAATATTATTAAAAATAAAGTCATTGTATTGAAGTGCCTTTGTATACTATAGTGGATGTGCAGATCTTCCCGGACCTCTGAGTGACCGCAGCCACTGGATTCGCTGGTCCATGTGGCTGAGCTTGTCTACATGATCATACATGATTACCGTGTCCTGCCTCCCTTCCTGCCCGTGACCACCAACCCTATTGTGTCATTATCTGCCCCCCCCCCCCCCCAATCTGACAGCCCCTATCGTCATGTAACAATAGCAGGTAGGTGTCATGTTTTTTTGAGGAGCTTGGTTGTAAAGGGGACTATTTGTTATAGGGACACATGACAACTGCGTAAGCACCCACTACCGACCTAAACCATGACAGCTTTATGACCATTGTCGCTCTTTCATCAAAATACATGTCATTCTCCGAGCAATCAACTAGAATAAGATATCTAGTTCTTTATTACAGATTTTACAATACATTCAACTCTTTCAACATTCCTATTTCTTTAGCCCTTAAAATTTGGGCTTCAAGAACTGATGCACTTATAAAAAAGCAGTGTCAACCTGACTAAGTTTCCCAAATAACAATGACTTTTTTTGCAGGATCCAGTAATACTCATTGTCAAGCAAAGTTCCAAAATATGTGGACACTCTAAGAGCGGGTTACCTAATGAATGTCACCTGTTTTTATCAAAAAGTTGCAAATGTGTTTCAATAGCTCAAAGGTGTCCGCCACAATTAATTTAAATCCGTCTGCATGGGAAACAGGGAAAACATGGACCCCTTTGATGCGGAACTAAAAAATCTGCAATGCAAAGGTTGGAGGGAGTACCATGAAAAGCAGACAACAAAGCTATACAAACCTAACAGTGGTCATGAAAACATCATCATGCCACTTAAGCGTTGTCACTACATTCCCTTATCCCCATACATGTCCTGTCCTAGCTCATGTCGTCTCCCCACAATAATAGACTGATTGATAGAATGGCAATAAATAATTCAAGGATGGAGCAGTGGAACTTGGCTTTGGTAATCAAACAAAGGCCACTGTTTCCAGAAACAGGCACAGACCAATTACCTGCATTCAGCTACAGTGGTAAATGATGCTGCATGGCAGGCGATGCACCCGACATAGGAAAACTCCATTTTAAATTTTGGTTAACTCCATTCAAAGTAGAAAGGAAGGAAAGAGGCTTCACTGCACTTTATTTCTGAAATAACTCAGTATTCAAATCAAGATAAATCATTTAAATCGATTCAATCAATAGTTATTCAGCAGCAATCTGAGTGCCCAGTAGCAGGTTGCCAGATTGACATGATGGTTTATTTGTTTCAGACCAATTCCATACTATTACATGAAATGGCCTACTTGAAATGATGTAGAATCTTATATATCAAATTTCTTGTTGACATTGATAGCCAATAGGATTGTTCTTTATTTTGTCCAGCTACATGAAAATATGGGGTAATGTAACGGCCTGTATGTATTCAATCCACCAATCCTCTCAATACTACCATTACTGTGCTGTTACTAGAATGGTGTGCAATATAAAGGCAACGCTTTACAGCTATAAAGCTTGCCAGAAATTATGCCTTTCTAACATAGAGTCCGAGTGGGGCCATGGCCTACACAGTGCAGAATATACAACCATTAGCGGTAAAAGTTAGCCATACTGAACCTCTTGTTTCGGCCATAGCAACGGACACTCATTCTATGGTTTATTCAGTCTATTCTCTTTATAGAGCATGGGAACATTCCATTTTAGTGGAATGTGTTTGGCCTTTGTCTGCATTGGACAGCCCTGGGATGCTTATGCCAGTGCTGCATCCTATTATCATGACAATAAAAAGACTGACATATAACCCTTGACCTCTACTGCCCTCTGCCCTTTTGTCACCAATGCAGTGCCAGTGAGTTAATGTTTGTGAGGGCTCAAACGTCAAAACTCTGATACACTGCCACACTAAGGTTACAATATACACAAAATTCCATTTTATTTCCAAAAATTCCACTTTACAGAACTATGAGGTCCACATGCGATGTTTCATATTTGTGTGGTTAATCGTAAAAAGTGTAATATTTCGGAAGAAATTATAAAACTTTTGATTGAGGTGTAGCAACCAACTTTAATTTTCAAAAGCCTGCATGATTTGATATTGTGGGTGGTTCTTGGGATGATATGCCTAGTCATCCAGTATTTATCTAGGTCCATTCTGGGGTCAGGACCCATACCATATACCTCCCACATGTCATGCCGCTGGGTCATCCCTATAGAAAGGCTCACAATAAACCTATAATGGCCTCAGCTCAGGTTTGGCCTGTTAGTCTTTTACATTGGAGAGGCATGTTGTATGACCGCCCTAGTTTGCTGATAATGTCTGTGTCACCTTATGGGCTTTTCATCTCAAGTACACTGACAATTTATAGGTTGAAAGGGTTAGTCAGTACTGACTATCCTAGGTTCGTCATAGGTGTGTTAGTCACAATGAAAAAGTTATATTCAAAAACGACTGAGGGGTCAGTCAGTAGTGGCTAACCTAGGTTCATCATTGGTGTCTTGTATTTGTATACCCCTAGTTGGTGCCACATGTGATGACCACTCAGTGGCTCCCCCTAGAAATTAAAAGACTAAGGTGGGTTGGTCAGTACTGACCAACCTGACAATATCAACTTACCTAGGTTGGTCGTATAGGGAGTCAAAAAATGACTAACTAGGTTAGGTACTAGTGACTTAGTGATTGGTCATATAGGGAGTCTAGGGATATCAGTGTAGACTACTAGGTGCATAATAATGAAACACTTCTGAGCTTCCCTCATAAACATAAGAAAGTGTGAAGCTGTGTATTATGGACATGTGCGATGAAACCTTTCTGATGAGCCTACTTTTCTTTCGTATTTAAGGCCTATATCAACAGATAACATCTTCTGAAGGTGGGGTGGGACGGCGGGGGTAGGATTATAGTGAACCAGCCCCTTCGGGGGCCGGGATTGTGTAATGTACGCCTACTCAGGGCCTACCTCAGTCAGTCAGATCCGTAGCTGCAGGCCTACCCACATGCCTAGCCCTCCCCCCCCCCCCCGGTGAGTCCTCGTACTTGACACGGCAAAGTAGGCCCCGGGAGTAGGCCCTACTCTCGGCAGCCCATGCAGTGCTAAGTTACGCGTTTCTTAGCTACGCCGTTTCTTAGCTACACTGTTTCTTAGCTACGCGTTTCTTAGCTACCGGCGTCATGTGACCTTGACCTTTGACCTAGATAGTGTCTCTGCATTGTAGCTACGGAGGAGTGTCGATAGAGAAGTTTAGGTTTGAATTTCTCAATAATTTGATTGATTTATAATGTTATTCTCAAAGGGGAAGGTTATAAGAGCATTTACTGTGGAATTTCGCTTCAATTGCTCAGCAGTCTCTGATAGAAAGTTTGTTGTAGGGACATTTCCTCACAGAAAAAAATGGTGGATTTTTATGAAATTCTCCTTCTCCTGTTGCTATATTCAATGTGCGAGAGTATTTGTATTATTTATGTTGCTTTTCTCTAAGATAGGATGGAATTCTGAAAACTGTTGTCATTGGGAGAAAGAATATCGCATGTAAAGGACTTATAATATTAATTAAACTTAAATGAGAAGAAAAATCGAGTTAGCTTTGAAAAAAATACATACTTTAATATAGCCTCTTTTGGTTTATCTGTCCCCAGCAAGCACTCAGGCCTAATTGAATGGGATGATTCGCTGGTCCCAACTAATGCCGTTTTATATATAGGGGAATAACACAGCAGCCCGCTGGGATACACTCACATCTTCACAACCCATTTTTTTCCATGTTAGTGTCCATAATGCATTTAAACTTCACCATTGTCATGAGACTTCCGCTGAAGAATTGTACAGTTATTCAGATGCAGGAGACAATGAGTAACAGTAGCTCAGATATCATAACACCCTTTGGATTCTGTATACAATGCTGCTACAATGACGGTTCACCCTGCTCTCTAGAGAGCCACAAACCCTCATTAAAACTTTCAGGCTGACAGTTGCGACAATCCGTCTTTGTAACATGTCAAAGTAAATCATTGTGCAAAAGGAACCCATAGCCATACAGGAAACAGTGTGGAAATGAAATTTACAACCTGTGTCATAAGGTCTAAGGCAACCATTGTCACTTTGATAGGACTTTCCACGAGTATCCTTTTCAGAAATCTTAGGGGGACTGAGAAAAAGGAAAAAGAAGTAATATTCATGGAGGATATATTTAAACCTTTGCCTGCAATAAAAAAGATTGCAAAGATCTCTAATACAAAGCACATAATATATACAGTGATCTGTGGTAGTGGAAACCCACATACCAGCGTAATCACACTTCTGCTGGGTGATAAACAGGTTGAGGACATGCCCATGATTCTAGTATGCCCTAAAGGAGCTGCACTTGTACTCATCAACTAGGGAGTACCAGTATAATGGCCTCCCCACCAGCATCAGTGCAACTGGTTATTTACATAAAATAACACTCAAAGTCACAATGTACCATATATCAAGTTTGGTACCATTGGAAAGAGGACATCTCAATCTATACACTGGCCGATTTACAAAATACAATCATTTACATATCATTCAAATATCATCCATTAAACATGACACAGGCATAAAATAATCTTACATGGACCCAGTATAATCCATTTCCGAATTTTGTGTTAGATTTGCTGATAAATATGAATACACAGGTCAATAGAATAGATACTTATCTATCCCTCTACGTTTTGGTTTTATTTCCTAATTAAATGGTAAGGTCATAAATAGATAAAATCTTGAGAAAAAGTCTTCTCCCCCATCCATGCCCTCAGTGTTGGTATAGCTAAGCCCCATTGTTCTATGAGTACTGCAGACCCACCCATGGGAGTCAGCAGTCTAGTGCAGCTGGCTGTTCTAATGGTCTAATGGTCACACCATATGTACCATTTAAATGGTATGCCCTATAACCATGCACAGTACCAGAATACTGGTATGGTCTAGTTAAAAGGACTGTACCCTAGTAGTAGGGCGTACTAACTATTCCTTCCCGTCCCCTACCTGATAAAAGGGAAGTTGATTAGCTGTACATCAGTGGGTGATAATAGGGGACTCTGTGTGTTGTAATTACCAATGACCTAGTCAAAAATCCGTGGTAAAGTTTTTGTAGCACTAATACTAGTGCTGCAGCAAGTAGCTCGTAATGTTGGTTCAGGACCCGTAGTTGTCTCGCAGGTCTGGGTAGTCCACAGAAATGCGATAATTATATTCTTAAAAAGTTCCTAACCACTCAATTCTTGTAATGTATTTAATTGGACAGAGAACAGTATACCAGAATCAGTTCTCAATTCTTTTATTTGCATTTTCCTGGACCATCAGGCCGAGGTCATTGAAAGATGCCTGATAATACCTGAATGTATCATCTCAAATGCCATCATCAAAATACTGTGTAGGGGCATATCACTAATGACTGGGATGATGGCACCTCTGGTATACACCACCAAACAGGTGGCTCTGATAACCCATATAATCTGGCCGATCCGGCAGAAAGTCAGACACGCTCATTAACCCTTTAAGGGCCGCTGCTGCCTCTGGGCAGCATCTAAAATACCCTTGAAAAACCGCTGCTGCCCTAGGGCAGCAAAAGTGCTATCCTAGAGCAGCAATACCACTAAATTACAGCTCCTGCTATGGAACAAAGAATAAGAATTTTTGAATCAATCCAAAGATATTTGACATGAGCACCACGTCTCCTTGTCAGAAAGGTGTAGATCATGTCTCAAATACAACTTATTTCACTCCTTAGCCATTATCCCAGGGAGTACTAACTTGCAAAGTTCCATACTCCCATGGCATAGGGCCGGTGGTTAAGTCCCAAATGACATTTTTCAAGGCCAGCAGGGAAAGGGTTAAGGGCAGGGTGTCAATTGTGACAGTGACACCTGTACCATCATAAACCAGAGGAGGCTATTTCCCTATTAAAGCACCCCTCCCCTTGCAGCTACCTAGCAGTAATGAGGTGGGGCATTCATCTAAGCCACCATTTGTCATTCCCTTTCATACTGATCCATCAATTAACCCACATTACTAAAAATATCAATTAAAATGTTTTAGATTTGTGCATCTTGGAATGCAATCTAGTAAAGGCGTTTTCAGTTACAACACAAGTTCTTAAGATGGACCTGAAGAGAGGGTTGTCAAAGAAATATTAACTGCACAATGTAAACATAGGTTGATGGTGATTTTTCCCTTGCCATGTTTTTTCCTTAACACTGCATCCACCAATCTATCTAATAGAACAACATTAGCATCACTACTTCATCAGTCTGCATTTCTAATGGAAATAAAGGAAAGATCTTCAAAAAGGAAAATTCTTCTGATGCAGACCCCTCCAACCTTTGTATAATTTAACTATACACAATACACATCCCTTTGTGTGACCACCTATCAAGTGTTAACAAGCGGGGGGGGGGGGGGGTCTACGTTTGGCAGCCTATACCAATGTCCTCATGAAGGTCTTCAGGCAATTATCAAGTTTAATTGAGTTTAATTTGCGCCCAATTTGTAGCAGAAGACTCTCTTGCTGGCAGCATCTGGGTAAACTATCATGATTATCTCGCCAGGGAAATGTGAAGTAGATATAATACATATGTTTGTAGTGTAAACCAGATGTCAGGGAAACCATGGAAGCATGGAATAATTAGGAGGATCTTGATGCGAAATAAGAAGATGTAGCTTCCCCTTTACTCCTACTCCCCAGTTGGGCCCTGGGCTGTTAGGCTAGACTCTTGGATCTCCAAGCAATGCTATCATTCTGAGAGCACGCCGCAACCTTTAGCCTAGAAAGTCTCTTCAGTGAGTTATGAAATGGCAGCTCTAGGGTAGATTCACCACTTTCGGACGCTAGTTGGCAGTGCAAATGTGACCCCTTTTCTCTGAGCTAAGGCTCTGTTAGTATTTGACACAGAATTAGTCTGAAGTTATCTATGAAAAGAGGGGTATCACACATTATGTCCCACCAATAATCCATACATTATGTGAGGTATTAAATTATATTTTCCTCATCAAAGTTAGGAAATTAAGTGCCCCAATTCCACCTGATGTCGGACACCTTGGATTTCCTTTTTTTTTTACTAGTGATATTAACTGATTAGTCTTATTAGTATAACAGACATGACATTACTCATCCAGGCTATTGATGGTATTAATGATAATAAATATATCTGCACCAGAAATACATATCTAACCCCTTTGAACCTGCCCATATAGAAAATCTATACATTCTTCCCTTATGCTGACCTAAATTGATATATTCTAGCATATGACATTTGATAGAGTATTTTGATTAATATGGACTTAATAATATTTAATGGAAGAGTGATAGCATTGCTTACTCTATGTTTGAGACAAAAATAAAGAAGCAGAGCACAGTGCTGTCCGGCTCTTGGAGCAATTACATGATATTTTTGAAATATCTAAAAACATTATTTTCTGGTAATAACTATGTACTTATTTTTTCTAATTTACTTTGAAATACATAAACCCTATTGCCCATGTCCAGAAATATTGTCTGGGTATAGATAGAACAGCAGTATTCTGCATGGAACTAACCTGTCCGACTTGAGGTGCAATATAATGAGCCACACTCTATAACAGCTCCTCACCCTGAAACAGGCCTACCTCAGGGCATCGTTAGATACTGATAAGACATGTTTGCATGTCCATCCTTTATTTTATTGGTGATAAAAAGACTTCATGTTTGCAATGGTCGTCACAAACTGGGCAAATAATTTAGATTATGTTACTCTTTTTAGTGCTAAAAGTGTCCGACTTAAGGTGTGTCTCCGTCATTGGGTGAATCTACCCTATATCAGTGGGTGATATTACAGAGACAGTAATTGGACTCTGCTCTTACTCCCAGTCCTACACACAGCCCCTTTAAGAGCCGCATATTGGTTTAATGTGCAAAGCCCTTTGTTGTCATGATGCATCAATGCTACCCTGATAAGTCTACTCACAAGAATTACACCAATGCTTTATGCCGAGCCTTTGGCAATGTATCAACCCTTCATGATTGGCATGATACATGACTGCAGCCCTGGCAAGAAGACTCGCAAGGGATGTGTGAATGCAACATCATGACAAAGGGCCTAGCAGTTTAATGCTTCCCTTGAAGTGTCAACGATGACCTGTGAGAAGACAGAGAAACATAAGGCACCAGTGCTGACAAACTTCAGATAAATTGGGAGAGAAAATCGGTGGTAGGCAGACATTTAGCTCCAGGCAATCACATAGATTTCCCTGCCAACCTGCCTCTGCACATTCCAATCGCCCAGCTAACCCATTACCCATTAAGAACTCTTTTTTGCGCAAGGAGACTGGCAGTGTGTGGCGAGGCAGTAGTGATTTCATCCCTTTTCCACGAAGATACGAGGTATGGTTTCTATCAGGGAAGAAGCTAATTATCAGAGACCAGGAAGTGGTATTAGATACATGTTACTTCCACTGCAATCTGTAGAAACCTTTTGAGTTCCCTGCATGTATCATTCTCATTGGTCTAGTCCAGTTGCACTTTGTTGTATGCATCATATAATAGCAATGTGCTCAAAGAGCTCAATTACATGGCGAATCCTCGAGAAGATCATTCACATTGTGCTCTAGCCATTGCAGCAGCAAGCAAACAGTGAAGGCCAAAAAGGGCCCAGTTTGTCAAAAACTATCGCTGCAAGGTTGACATCCTGTGCCCCTATTTACAGACCTCATGACCTGGAGGTCTTGAAAATCGTGGATGATGAGGAAACAAGGAACAGATAAAAGTTGCGGAAGGACACATTAAGTAGGATTCTTAATGCATGATAGATGGGTTGGGGCTGGGAAAGAATGTGATGGGGAGGCCATTGAAATAACAAGGTAATGCTGCTTGGTGATGTATGGGACTGCCGTGTCCACAATCTCTACCACGGGAATCCCCAGAGCTACAGCATTAATCTTAACTCTGGGATAGTCCCCCTCTGCTTTGAGCATCCGAATAATATTATATTATAATGAATCTACATGTCAATGAACGATTTAAATGGTAACATGATCTTTATTTTGCAAGATATAGAATATAGAACTCATTAATACAAGTCAAACTCAGTTTGAGCCCCTACAACCTCCCTTAGTCCTAGAGGCACAAACTGGAGGCTTCCCTCCTTAGGGCAGGTGAACGGAAACTAAATTAATCCTGTTAAAGACAACCTTTACAGGTGAACACAATGAATGGGACCCATGGTCCATCAGGGCATTTAAAGCTCTTATTGTTTTTGCCTTGCAGTGTGAATGGGTTTACCCCCTGCTGTTCTACTGCACACACTCGGACAAGGCAGTCAGTTGCCTTAACCATCAATGAAAGCAAAACAAAACAATTAGGGGGTTAGGGGCAGTAACCTAAATATAGGGGAATTTTATCAATGAAACATCAATAAAGCACATAGTCATATCCCGAAGCTGGTGTTACAGTACATGTCAATAATATGTGACGATAATAGAAAATATAGGTCTTATTTTGATTATGAATAAAACCTACTATCCAAGTCAGTGTGACATATTCTTATGGACAAGGCCAATTGTTGTGAAGAGCGTCTCTTGTTTAACATTAAACAATTAATGTAGTGCAGCATGAGGTGGCATGTTCCATGTGTGAACACCCTGTTGAAGCCTTTAAAACAGGAGTTAATGAATGAGACCCTCAGGACCAAAATTTAACAGAGATTTCAGGTGGTGCCACCCAGCTACAGCTACTACACCTGGGGCAGCATTTCTTCAGACTAAAATAAACAATAATGATTCTGCTTTCCGTTTTTTAGATCGCCAGTAGGCTGATGAATAGTGATTGAATACCATTAAGGTAGTGTAGGCTAATGTAAGGGTTGAGCCAAGTCAATGATTGAGCATTGGTCATTCAACATCCAGATTTTTACACATGACATATTTTATGAATATTTTGACATTGCCTACTTGAGACCAGGTCAATTAATCAGGATTCACTGAAACATATTCTGAAGTAGGATTCAGATTGTGAAAGATATTCTTTTTTATATATCTGGGTTCATGACTTAAAGACACCAACTGAGGAAGTATACTAAATGTGTCCCTGCACTTATAGAAGGTACCTTCACTGCTCTACATGAGCTGGGCAACAGGTACACCTCACTTAACTCCTATTTTGGTTCCTTTGTCCTGGGTAATGGGACTGCTATCTAGATGTGTGTCCCGCCAGCCCCTGGGCTCAGTCTGAATCAAAATGAATCTGTACAAGTTTAGCTTGCTATAAGTAGTCTAATAATGAGTCTGGCATGAAGCCATGTTCTGTTTAGTCAAATTTAGCATTCATTTTGCAACTCCTTCAAATGCAAACTATAGAGAAACCATCAAAACTGTTAGATAGAGGTGATCTTATAATCAAACTGTAAGTTGAATTTAACAAATAGCCCTAATGCACTGCCATGTCAAGTTTCTGCAAAACAAATTAACATTACTGTTATGCTGGCTCTCTTTCCATGTATCCAAAACTACTGCCCTTGTAGAGACTTTGCCTCTAGTGAAAGGGAGCATCATCTGAGGGAGAGTCAGGCAATGTGTACTCAGGAAGAGAGTCCTTGCCTGATCTAACCATAGTTGCCTTTCTTTCTTTATAATATTAATCAAAAGAAAGTCATTGTATTGAAGTATTGTATACTATAGTGGATGTGCAGATCTTCCCGGACCTCTGAGTGACTGTAGCCACTGGATTCGGTGGTCCATGTGGCTGAGCTTGTCTACATGATCATACATGATTACCGTGTCCTGCCTCCCTTCCTGCCAGTGACCACCAACCCTATTGTGTCATTGTCTGCGCCCCCAGTCTGACAGCCCCTACCGTCATGTAACAATAGCGGGTAGGTGTGTGGTCATGTTTTATTGAGGAGCTTGGTTGTAAAGGGGACTATTTGTTATAGGGACACATGAAAACTGCATAAGCACCCACTACCGACCTAAACCATGACAGCTTTATGACCATTGTCGCTCTTTCATCAAAATACATGTCATTCGCCGAGCAATCAACTAGAATAAGATATCTAGTTCTTTATTACAGATTTTACAATACATTCAACTCTTTCAACATTCCTATTTCTTTAGCCCTTAAAATTTGGGTTTCAAGGACTAATGCACTTATCAAAAAGCAGTGTCAACCTGACTACGGTTCCCAAATAACAATGTCTGACTTTGCAGGATCCAGCAATACTCATTGTCAAGCGAATTTCCAAAATATGTGGACACTTTAAGAGCGGGTTACCTAATGAATGTCACCCGTTTTTATCAAAAGTTGCAAAAGTGTTTCAATAGCTCAAAGGTGTCCGCCACAATTAATTTTAATGTGTCTGCATGGGAAGCAGGGAAAACATGGACGTGTTTTATGTTGGACGAAAAAACCATCAAAGCTGCAGTGCAAAGGTTGGAGGGAGTACCCTGAAAAGCAGATAGCAAAGCTTTACAAACCTAACAGTGGTCATGAAAACATTATCATGCCACTTAGTCTTTGCCACTACATTCCTTTATCCCAATACATGTCCGTTCCTGGTTCATGAAGTCTCCCCACATTAATAGACCAATTCATAAAATGGCAATAAATAATTCCAGGATGGAGCAGGGGAACTTGGCTTTGGTAATCAAACAAAGGCCACTGTTTCCAGAAACAGGCACAGGCCAATTACCTGCAATCAGCTACAGTGGTAAATGATGCTGCATGGCAGGCGATGCACCTGATATAGGAAAACTCCATTTTAAATTTTGGTTAACTCTATTCAAAGTAGATAGAAAGGAAAGAGGCTTCACTGCACTTTATTTCTGAAATAATTCAGTATTCAAATCAAGATAAATCATTTAAATCAATTCAATCAATAGTTATTAAGCAGCATTCTGAGTGTCCAGAAGCAGGTTGACAGATAGGCATGATGGTTTATATGTTTCAGACCAATTCCATACTATTACATGAAATGGCCTACTGGAAATGATGTAGAATCTTATATATCAAATTTCTTGTTGACATTGATAGCCAATAGGATTGTTCTTTATCTCTTCCAGCTACATGAAAATATGGGGTAATGTAACGGCCTGCATGTATTCAATCTACCAATCCCCTCAATACTACCATTACTGTGCTGTTACTAGAATGGTGTGCAATATAAAGGCAACACTTTACAGCTATAAACCTAGCCAGAAATCATGCCTTTCTAACATAGAGTCCCAGTGGGGCCATAGCCTACACAGTGCAGAATATACAACCATTAGCGGTAAAAGTTAGCCATACTGAACCTCTTGTTTCGGCCATAGCAAACGACACCCATTCTGTGGTTTGTTCAGCATATTCTCTTTATAGAGCATGAGAACATTCTATTTTACTGGAATGTGTTTTGGCCTTTGTCTGCATTGGACAGCCCTGTGATGCTTATGCCAGTGTTGCATCCTATTATCATGACAGTAAAAAGACTGACATATAATCCTTGACCTCTAATGCCCTCTGCCCCTTTGTCACCAATACAGTGCCAGTGAGTTAATGTTTGTGAGAGCTCAAAGGTCAAAACTTTGATCACTGTCACACTAAGGTTACATTATATAGAAAATTATATTTTATTTCCCAAAACTCCATTTTACAGAACTATGAAGTCCGCATGCAATGTTTCATTTTTGTGTGGTTAATCGTAAAGCATGCAATATTTAGGAAGAAATTACAAAACTTTTGATTGAGGAGTAGTGACTAGTTTACTGATGATGATATCACCTGTGTCACCTTATAGGCTTTTCATCTCATGTGACTAATAGGTGCATAATAATGTAAGACTTCTGAGCTTCCCTCATCAACATAAGAAAGTGTGAAGCTGTGTATTATAGACATGTGGGATGACAACTTTCTGATAAGCCTACTTTACTTTCGTATTTAACACTGTTTAAGGCCTATAACAACAGATTTATCTTCTGAAGGTGGGATGGGGCAGCGGGAGTAGGATTATAGTGAATAACACAGCAGCCCACTGGGACACACTCACATCTTCACAACCCATTTTTTTCCATGTTAGTGTCCATAATGCATAAACTTCACTATTGTCCTGAGATTTCCACTGAATAATTGTACAGTTATTCAGATGCAGGAGACAATGAGTAACAGTAGCTCAGATATCATAACATCCTTTGTATTCTATAAACAATGCTGCTTTGACAGTTCACCCTGCTTTCTAGAGAGCCACAAACCCTCATTAAAACTTTCAGGCTGACAGTTGCAACAATCCGTCTTTGTAACATGTCAAAGTAATTCATTGTGCAGAAGGAACCCATAGCCCTGCAGGAAACAGTGTGGAAATGAAATTTACGACCTGTGTCATACGGTCTAGGGCAGCCATTGTCACTTTGATAGGACTTTCCACGAGTATCCTTTTCAGAAATCTTAGGGCGACTGAGAAAAAGAAAAAAAAAGTAATATCCATGGAGGATATATTTAAACCTTACCCTTCAATAAAGAAGAGTGCAAAGATCTCTAATACAAAGCGCATAATATGTACAGTGATCTGTGGTAGTGGAAACCCACATACCAGCGTAACCACACTTCTGCTGGGTGATAAAAGGGAAGTTGATTAGCTGTACATCAGTGGGTGATAATATGGGAATCTGTGTGTTGTTATTACCTATGATCTGGTTAAAAATCCAAAAAAAGTTTTTGTCACACTAATACTGGTGCTGCAGCAAATAGCTCGTAATGTTCGTTTTGGACCAGTAGATGTCTGCAGAATAACCTTGCTCGCAGGTCTGGGTAGTCTACAGAAATGTGATAATTATATTCTTAAAAAGTACCTAACCACTCTATTCTTGTAATGTATAACTATACATATAATTGGACAGAGAGCAGTATACCAGAATCAGTTCTCAATTCTTTTAATTGCATCTTCCTGGACCATCAGGCCTAGGTCATTGAAAGATTCCTGATAATACATGGATGTATCGTCTCAAATGCCATCATCAAAATAATGTGTAGGGGCATATCACTAATGACTGGGATAATGGCACCTCTGGTATACACCACCAAACAGACGGCTCTGATAACTCAGATAATCTGGCCCATCCGGCAGAAAGTCAGACACTGTCATTAAGGGCAGGGTGTCAATTGTGACAGTGACACCTATACCACGTCATCATAAACCAGAGGAGACTATTTCACTATTGAGGCACCCTCTCCCCTTGCAGCTACCTAGCAGTAATGAGGTGGGGCATTCATCTAAGCCACCATCTGTCATCCCCTTTCAAACTGATTCATCAATTAACCCACATTACTAATAATATCAATTAAATGTTTTAGATTTGTGCATCTTGGAATGGAATCTAGTAGGCCTTAAAGAAGTTTTCAGTTACAAAACAAGTTCTTAAGATGAACCTGAAGAGAGGGTTGTCAAAGAAATATTAACCGCACAATGTAAACATAGGTTGATGGAGATTTTTCCCTTGCCATGTTTTATCCTTAACACTGCATTCACCAATCTATCTTATAGAACAACATTAGCATCACTACTTCATCAGTCTGCATTTTTAATGGAAATAAAGGAAAGATCTTCAAAAAGAAAATTCTTCTGATGCACACCCCTCCAACCTTTGTATAATTTTACTATACACAATACACATCCCTTTGTGTGACCACCTATCAAGTGTTAACAAGCGGGGAGGGGGGTCTACGTGTGGCAGCCTATACCAATGTCCTCATGAAGGTCTTCAGGCAATTATCAAGTTTAATTGAGTTTAATTTGCGCCCAATTTGTAGCAGAAGTCTCTCTTGCTGGCAGCATCTGGGTAAACTATCATGATTATCTCGCCAGGGAAATGTGAAGTAGATATACTACAGATGTTTGTAGTGTAAACCAGATGTCAGGGAAACCGTGGAAGCATGGAATAATTAGGAGGATCTTGATGCGAAATAAGAAGATGTAGCTTCCCATTTTCTCCTACTCCCCTGTTGGGCCCTGGGCTGTTAGGCTAGACTCTCGAATCTCCAAGCAATGCTATCATTCTGAGAGCACGCCGCAACCTTTAGCCTAGAAAGTCTCTTCAGTGAGTTATGAAATGGCAGCTCTAGGGTAGATTCACCACTTTCGGATGCTAGTTGGCAGTGCAAATGTGACCCCTTTTCTCTGAGCTAAGGCTCTGTTAGTATTTGACACAGAATTAGTCTGAAGGTATCTATGAAAAGAGGGGTATTCACACATTATGTCCCACCAATAATCCATACATTATGTGAGGTATTAAATTATATATTCCTCATCACAGTTAGGACATTAAATGTCCCAATTCCACCTGATGTCGGACACCTTGGATTTCCTTTTTTCTTTACTAGTAATATTTGCTGATTTGCCTTGTTAGTATAACAGACATGACATTACTCATCCAGGCTATAGATGGTATTAATGATAATAAACATATCTGTACCAGAAATATATATCTAACCCCATTGAACCTGGCCATATAGAAAGTCTATACAGTCATTCTTCCCTTATGCTGACCTAAATTGATATATTCTAGCATATGACATTTGATATAGTATTTTGATAAATATGGACTTAATAATATTTGATGGAAGAGTGATATTATTGCTAACTCTATGTTTGAGACAAAGATAAAGAAGCAGAGCACAGTGCTGTCCGGCTGATTGCCCATGTCCAGAAATATTGTCTGGGTATAGATAGAACAGCAGTATTCTGCATGACACTACCCTGTCCGCCTTGAGGTGCAATATAATGAGCCACACTCTATAACACCTCCTCACCCTGAAACAGGCCTACTTCAGGGCATCCTTAGATACAGATAAGACATATATGAATGCCCATCCTTTATCTTATTGGTAAAAAAACACACTTCATGTTTGCAAGGGTCGTCACAAACTGGGCAAATGATTTAGATTATGTTACTCTTTTTTGTGCTAAAAGTGTCCGACTTAAGGTGTGTGTCCGTCTTTGGGTGAATCTACCCTATATCAGTGGATGATATTAGGGAGACAGTAATTGGATTCTGCTCTTACTCCCACTCCTACACACAGCCCCTTTAAGAGCTGCATATTGGTTTAATGTGCAAAGCCCTTTGTTGTCATGATGTATGAATGCTGCCCTGATAAGTCTACTCACAAGAATTACATGAATGCTTTATGCTGAGCCTTTGGGAGTGTCTCAACCCTTCATGATTGCATGGCATGATTCATGACTGCAGCCCTGGCAAGAAGACCCACAAGGGATGTGTGAATGCAACATCATGACAAAGGGCCTAGCAGTTTAGAGAAAAACGCTGCCATTGAAGTGTCAACGGTGACCTGTGAGAAGACAGAGAAACACAAGGCAAAAGTGCTGACAAACTTCAGCAGTGAGATAAGTTGGGAGAGAAAATTGGTGGTAGGCAGACATTTAGCTCCAGGCACTCACATAGATCTCCGTGCCAACCTGCCTCTGCACATTCCAATCGCCCAGCTAACCCATTACCCATTACATATTTATTTTACATAAGGAGACTGGCAGTGTGTGGGGAGGCAGTAGTGATTTCATCCCCTTTTCCATGAAGATACGAGGTATGGTTTCTATCAGGGAAGAAGCTAATTATCAGAGACCAGGAAGTGATATTAGATACATGTTACTTCCACTGCAATCTATAGAAACCTTTTGAGTTCCCTGCATGTACACAGAGAGAAGTAAAGGCATCGCCATGACTCTTTTACAATAGTCAACTCTAGATGACTCTGGTACTCTGTTGATAGTGCTCCAAACCAGCCTGACAACGAGTGTGTCATATTGCTTGCAGGACACAAATTTTGCCCAAAAAGCACAATATTTCATTTTTTACCTCTCCTCTCTACAGCTTGAAGTTCATAATATCATGTATATATGTATTTATTCATGTGATGTGATGTATTTAAGTATAACCCCATAAGATAACATCATTTTATGGCAGAAAATATCATAAAACATCTCCAGTCACTTTCTTGTTATATTGATGGCAGGACATGAATTAGGAATCTGTGTGAAGGCAGGACATAAATTAAGAATTAAACATCAATACACCGAGAACCACTTAAACCCACACCCTACCCAAGATATTGCATTTAGGCTACTAATTCTTTTTTTATTCGATGCAGCAAAATATGCTCTTTCATTCAATGTATGACTAAACCCCATAGATTTGGTTAATATTTTTTTATTACTGCTTTAATGGTTGAATATTGACAGCAGGACAAAACTTCCCCATTGGTTTTTTGGACCTGGCACAGTCAAAAATTGGCCAAAAAGTATGATTTTAGGCTTAAATTAAGCATAAAACAGTTGCTTAATATGAAAAAATAAAAAGAATTATATGCCTATGGTAGCTTTAAGAAAATTGACCAAATACAGTAAAAATAGCCTGTCCAGGGCTAAAAAATGGTCATTTTTGACCCCTTGGGTGGGTCTGGGAGCCTAAAAAAAAAAAAATTGGTGAAAAAAAAATTGTCCTTTTTTAGATCTCATTGAGTTTTATCTGATAAAGAAAAAAAGAATTGTCCACCCCTACTCTGAAAAAAATGGCAGACCAGAACATAGCCAGTTTTGGCCATGCACAGTTTTCATGAGAAAGGGCCGGTAGCAGAGTCATGATGACTCTCATGGAGGAGTCATAGCTACTCCCGTCATACCCCTTGCTCCTTGTACAAATTGACTCTCCCTCTTGACTTTATCAGTTCAGAGTCAAGTGCATAGCAGAGTCATTTGCAGTTCGACCCTTCATAAAGAGTCAAATAAAAAATGTGTTGACTCTTATAGTAGTTGCATAGCAAACCACCTGGTGGGGCAACCAACATTAATTTGGTACCAGTGGCAACCACAAGGCAGAGCCACTATCTATACTTTATATAATTGTTACATGCCACACAGTTATAGTTCTTTATAGATAGGTCCATTATGTCTAAATAGTGTGGTGAAGGGATGTCAATGGATACGCTTTACCTGAAACATATGTGATGACAAAACATACAATACATTCCAAGAACATCAACAGTATAGAGCTTAGTCGCCATATTTGTGGGTATGGGAAATAAACATAAGGCTGGGCTCTAACTGTATGAGATATAGTGTGGCAGTGTTTACTACTTCATATAGATCTGATATTGGCATCTAATATCTGTATGGCCAATGGTCTGTAGAATGTAGTATGAGTCAGATATAACTTAGCCCTTTCACACAGGGGGAAGTGGTGGACATTACAACATGTCTTGTTATTGACCTGTCTTGGGCAATAACCTCACATACTCACTTCTCACACAGGCCTCACCTGGCCTGCCCACTAATTATATAAGCCTGTTGCCCCCACTCTACCCTGCCATAAATACACAATCCACCTGACCTACATGCACTCATGTATTCGATTTTGACTTCCCCTCTTTTGATGGGTCAACTGTGGTTGACTCTTTAGGAATAGAGAGTCAAACTCATTCGACTCTCCTCCACAGGTGTCGTGTGGGAGACAAACTGTGACTCTGGCTGTCAGAGTCGTGGCGACTCCTTTACTTTTCTGTGAGTATCATTCTCATTGGTCTAGTCCAGTTGCTCTTTTCTAATGTTGTATGTATCATATTATAGCAATGAGCAAGAGCTCAATTATAATGGCGAATCCTTGAGAAGATCATTCACATTGTGCGCTAGCCATTGCAGCAGAAAGCAAACAGTGAAGGCCAAAAATGGTGCAGTTTGTCAAAAACTATCGCTGCAAGGTTGACATCCTGTGCCCCTATTTACAGACCTCATGACCTGGAGGTCTTAAAATTCGTGGATGATAAGGAAACAGGAAACAGACAAAAGTTGCGGAAGGACACATTAAGTAGGATTCTTAATGCATGATAGATGGGATGGGGCTGGGAAAGAATGTGATGGGGAGGCCATTGAAATAACAAGGTAATGCTGCTTGGTGTCCGCAAATTATACCTCGGGAATAAACTGAGCCACAGCATTAATCTTAACTCTGGGATAGTCCCCCCTCTGCTTTGACCATCGGAATGATATTATATCATAATGAATCTACATGTAAATGAACGGGTTAAATGGTAACATGATCTTTATTCTACAAAATATAGAATATAGCACTCATTGATACAAGTCAAACTCAGGTTGAGCCCCTACAACTTCCCTTAGTCCTAGAGGCACCAACTGGAGGCTCCCTTCCTTAGGGCAGGTGAACGGAAACTAAATAAATCCTGCTTAAGACAACCTTTACAGGTAAACACAATGAATGGTGCCCATGGTCCATCAGGGCATTGCAAAATTCTTGTTGTTTCTGCCTTGCAGTGTGAATGGGTCTACCCCCTGCTGTTCTACTGCACACACTCAGACAAGGCAGCCAGTTGCCTTAACCACCATTGTAATCAAAACTAAATAATTAGGGGGTCAGGGGAAGTAACCTAAATATAGGGGAATTTTATCAATGAATCAGCAATGAAGCAAATAGTCATATCCCGAAGTTGTTGATACAGTACATGTCAATATGTGACCATGACAGAGAACATAGGTCTTATTTTAATTAAAACCTACTATCCAAATCAGTGTCACATATTTTAAATCGACAAGGCCACTTGTCAAGAAGAGCGTCTCTTGTTTAACACTAAACAATTAATGTAGTGCAGCGTGAGGTGGCATGTTCCATGTGTGAACAGCCTGTTGAAGCCTTTAAAACAGGAGTTGATGAAGGAGACCCCGAGGACTAGGGTTTAACAGAGATCCCCCAGCTACAGATAGTACACCTGGGGCAGCATCCCTTTAGACTAAAAATAAACAATAATGATTTGTCCTCCTCTTCAGATCCCCAGTAGGCAGATGAACAATGATTGAATACCATTAAGGTAGTGAAGGCTAATGTGAGGGTTGGGCCAAGTTAATGATGGAGCATTGGTTATTCAACATCCAGATTTCTACACATGACATATTTTATTTTGGCATTGCCTACTTAAGTCCAGGTCAATTAATCAGGATTCACTGCAATAAATTCTGAAGTAGGAAATCTGTATTTTTGTACTGACATTGGTGTAGAAATAAATGCATGACCTTCCTTGATTATCCCAACAAGACTTTAGTGTTATACCCAAAAGACTAAACAAGACAACTAGACATGGAGCCTCACTTGGTGTCCTGTGTGTCAAGTGGTACAGCCTGTGTATTGTAAATAAACACTTAACCCTTTAAGGCCGACCAAAATAATTATTTGCTGGTGATAGGGGTGAGACATTTTCACAGGAACTCTCTCAGGCCCGAGCCTTTGCTGATTCTCATAGAGTTATGTCGACTATAGTCGATGCTCGGCCAGCCATGGCATCAACTATAGTCGATGCTTGGCCAGCCATGGCATCGACTATAGTCGACACTCGGCCTCAAAGGGTTAACATGTACAGGCATCATATGGACAGGAGCTCATTAACAGAGGGATAGGAAAGGGCAGCATGTGTCAAACCCAATGCACCCAGACTGTCACTATCTGTTTGTGGCCCACTGACACTCGTACTGACGTGCTGGTACTCTTCCCTCCCACTGTAACACCCCGCTCTGGGTGAACTGCTGACTTGCTGGTTCACTGGTCTCTTTGGTTGTACATTTGACACTGGTTATACACTGGTCTCCAGCGATGATAATACTCAACGCATCACTGTCCATTAATCATCTGCTGGTACAACAGAGTTCTGTGGTTCATATGTACCATACTTATGACCCACTAGATTTTATATTTCTGGTTATTCAGTTACCTGAGCCTTTGACCATAAGTCGCTCCACAGAACCAGCGTATAGAGTCCTTCCCAATATGTCCTCTCTCCTGGCAGAGTCTATAGTGATTATCATGGACATGTCACCCTATGTGCACTCCTCTCCCCTCCCCCCTTAGCATGTCATTAGGATGAGTAGTTGTGACTGAGCTGGTCTGTTTGAACTGCTCTCTTATATGGGTATACAGAGCTCCATACATCACCTACTGTTATTTTGAATCCTTTAAGGATAGCATAGTAATGTTATGCCCTGAAGCCATCATGATCAATTAATGCTCTAGTTAGACATCATGATGACCCCGATGGGATTGATATACTAGTATAATTATGACGACAACATTTAATGAACATGAACTTTGGAGCTTCAGGCCTTCCTTAAAGCATGGATGAAATAATGCCTCAAGGGTCAAGACTGGCATATATTTTTAGTGAGTGCATCAACCCCCTTGCGAAACTAGCAAGTTTTTTGCTGGTCATGCATTAGTGCATCATGATGTATATATGTGTATAGTGCATTGAAGGAGCACTGGCAAGAAAAGGTCTGACAAGCAGCCAGTCAAGCTGATAGGGGAAAGAATGGCAGCATGCTGGAACAAGCACAAAAACGCAATGACTTGATGGCTGGTAGTTAATGACACAAAGCTGGAGACAAAGTCCGGGGAAAGATGACTCAATTACAAAACAGTGACAGCAAAGTCATCGTGCTGTTGTTTATAGCATGACTACAGGGCACCTTCCTCACACATCAATGCAGCAGGCGGTCTAGGAACCACACTTCTGAGACACAATTAAAAAACCAATTAAGGAGGAGAAAAACCTCCAGCCATTGCTAAACTTTGCAGAATATAGTGCAGTTGTGGACACTTGGTTCTGATAGGGTGTGGACATACTTTATTTTGTAGACACTTTGTGATTAGAGGTGCTCGATATATTGTGTGCGCATTGTAGCATATAGACGAAATGGGCCACAACAAGGTTGTCACAGACTATGCACACTGAACCTACAACACAATGATAGTTGAAATTGATGCTGACAACAAAGGACTGCTGGAGGAGTGATGCCTCTACCCCAGATTGGAACCATGCACAGAGGCTTTCTGATCACTCCTCTGTCAGAGAATAGGATTACAGTGTGATCTCTAGTACCAACATAGGTACACTGGCGGCTTTTTGTTGGCCAATCTACCTGCAATAATGCAATAATGCATTGATAAGCTTTTTTACCGGTGAGGGTCATAATGCGAAGTCCATAACAATATAGTTTACATATATGTGCTTCTGCTACACCAACAAGACGCTATCTTCCAGCACAAAAAGGGAGGAATCGCTGCGAAACAAGATTGTACATGTATTAGATGTCTCTACACAGTATATGGCTACAGCATTAAACCTAACTGCAGTAGTATTTATATATATCCTTGTAAATGTAGGATGTGATCCTTCTCTGAGGTCATTGTGTTGTTAAAGTAATCAACTACACTATGTCTCAATAACTATTTCAACTTGAAATGAAAGTGTAATGTTTAGCCAATACATGACAGAGACATAATTGTTAGTTCTAAATTAAAGATATGATATTGAGCAATCCTTATTAGATGAAGTATCCAGATGGCTTCATTGCAGACTCATTCTTTGTTTGACTTACTGAACTTGTTAAGATTTATCCCTGTAGGGCGGTGTGTGTAAGGATTGATGGGAGAACCATAACACGAGACACCAAAAGAAGCGGAATAACCAGGTTTAGTGATCAGGACGAGACAAAGACACTACTCAGACCCACAGTAGTAGATTTCTATAACATGACTGCAGCCCTGGTGAGTATAAATCACATTCATACATCATACCAGCGAGATAGATACCCCATGAGCATACTGACCCCCACAGGGTTGATACAGTTCCGAAAGATAGGCATGATGCCTGAATGTTGGGCTGGCAAGTCAGCTTACCATGCGTTCTATAGAGACAAAACGGCATATCACCTTCAGCCCAAATGCAGCCCTTAAAGGGTTAAAATTTACGATAATGTTGTTTTACAGTTGACTGAGCAGAGTGTTTTAGCCAAGGTGTAAGGCTTCTTACTTTAACTTGTATATATAGTGCAGTGAGGTAGACTGGGCTCATCTCTACCTTACTAAATGATGTATCTCTGACAGCCTTTTAGCTGCTGGACACCACCTGATGGGTGACCTATGGGTCCCGTGTTAGTTCTCCTCCACACCTACCAGCTTGTGGGGTTGTCATGGTTTCCCTCGGTCACCTCACCAGACAATCTTCATATAAATTGTCTGTTGGCGCAGACTAGATGCGCTTCGGTAGGACTAGAGGTATATGATAATGCGCTGGATGCTACTGTAGGTGAGTGCAGGCTCATTTCCTATACATTAATTGACTTATTTGTATTAAATAACACAGACTTATCATCATGAATGAGTCATAAATGCTAGGAACAAGCAACTTATACAGCATCACATGTAGTTGATGTAATGTCTAGTACTTAAATGCCCTTAGAGAAGACCAACTCCTGCTTTTAAACGTATTCCTCAAACCACCACACCGAAGTTTTATATATGAACAGATATGAGCCAGCCGTCACTGAGATATGGCTGTGTTTACGGTGATATCTTTCACAAACCACACATGTTATAGCTGACCGAAATGATACTAAATCATAGTGGTATCCTAACCAACATGGTACAGGGGCACAGATGAGCATATTACTGACTAACTAAGGTTCATTACGAGGTGTCAAGGGTTTATGAGCAGGGTATCCTTACCGCCAACCCTAAAGATCATACTTCATTCGTACTAGTCATCTCAATGAAGTCAGTCCTGAAGTGAGACAGCCTTTCCCCAGCTGCTCATAGATCTACAGGGAATGTACTATGTAAATGATGTCATTAGATAATATCTTAGAGTCAATGTTATCTGATGGGTACCAGTGAAAAGAGTGGTGCTAGTACGGACTATACTAGTTTAGCAGAGAGACATGAATAATGAGTTTGTTGACTCCAAGATGGTGCTGGTACTGAATAGACCTAACATGACAAGAGTGTATAATGGTCTACAGTATGACACCAGTACATTTTGGACCTTATACAACAGCAACTTGCACGTGAACGGAGAGTTTTCTTCTAAATCCAATGTAGTGGTGGCTCAAAGGTCACTTCAGAGGATATGAGTTTTACCAGTTTTGTGGTTAAACGAGCCATAATATTAATAGGGAAGCCTTGGCCTCTGAGTAACCAATCACTGAGTATAACCAATCACCATGACTGCGGAGAGATCCTGAATCTTCTTCTGCGCCTTTGCAATGGTAAAGGTGAGAGCTTGAGGACCTGTTAATGTAACAGGCGCTTCCTATCCCACGTTTCCTAAGTTAATCATCAGTCATCTACTAAGACCCCTAGATGGAGACTAAAAAGTTGGGAAGTGGCAGATACATTATGACATCAAAGGTCATCTAACAGGATACAGTAATATATCATTGTGAGAAGGTTTTACTAAAGTCTCTGATGTGATGGATGATGTCCTACCCCACGCAATAGCTGCATCAAAGACATGGACCCTTTTGATGGAACTCACTTTAGGTGAGATTAAAGTGGGAAGTGGAAGCGCTATACCTTTTTGAATATCGGATAACGAACTAAGTAGCAGAATATTGATAACACTATAGGCCGGACTCCATTAGAGCAACACTGAGAGCTGCGAGATGTGGTGATCTTGTGGTGATGTAGTGAGCCAGAAACTTGGCGACATTCAGGGTGACAATCCCGTGAAATGAAGCGAACCATACCAAGACAAAAGACAGTTTCCTTAGCTCACCTGATCATCAGCCATTTACCTGTACCATCATGCAGTAATACATCATTGTGAGATGTGTTTTTACAAATATCTCTGTTGTGATTGAGGATGTCTTACCCCATGCATTAGCTGCATCCAAGGTAAGCTTTTGATCAAACTCATCTCAGATGTGATCATTTAAGGGAAAAGTGGAGTCCAGCATTTCTAAATATCTGCTTTAACTAACTTAGTTCCAAAATGTTGATAACAATACTGGCCACCTGATATAGCAATTTGATAAACATGGTCACGTCCCACTGTCCTATAAACCTACTTCTAACAGTTTTGCTTGATGTGTGTCAGGTTCCTGGAGGGCCTGCGTAGGAACACACCTGCCACGTGTTCCCAGGTATAACCCTTTCAAGACATTATGATGTCACGAAGCTTCATGTCAATTGTTGTCAGGATTTAATCAGAGTCCCTATATTGGTGAATCATGATGACGAAAGGCTACAGTGCATAAAGCTCAACGTGCCTTAAAACACATTACCCTTAATTGGACCGTATGTAAAGCCATTATGGCCTTTATTGTCATCATATTTGGGAGCAGAACTGGCTTAAACATTCTGGGGCTGTCGGGTGCAGACAAAAGGCATAACACATTCAAGTACAGAAAGATAATAGTGCGAAATGATTTAGGACCAATTAACATTCCAACAATGATACATGTTAAATTATAACATGTATACATGTATACCTATTGTTTTGATCCAATTACGTGAGACACAAAAACCAAGAGCAGGTTTGACAACTCGTTTTAACATATTGCTATTTTTACCCAACCTTGGTGACAAGCAAGACCATGCATGATGTGCAGTCAGGATTAAAGCTCTGAATAAATCCTCTAGAGCTTGTAGGCTTAAGGAACCTTTCACGGTGCCTTAACAAACATATCCCATGAATCTTAAATCTGCATCTCCTTCATCGTCTGAATATGTCACACACATAACATCTGCATCTAAACACCAGTTTATTCTATTTTTTGTAATGGTATTTTGAGTCTCCATAACATAACTCTCCAAACAGATGGTGCATAATCATTTGTTCCTAAAATTCTATAAAAGTGATGTGTAATCTTGGGGTTTTGGTCATGCAAAAACTGATATATGTAACATTTAAAGCATTGCATTGCAAAGCAAAGCATTGCAAAATGGTTAGAATCAGTGATCTTGTCAATGTAAATAAGAGGCAATAACACTATCGATTTCTGTTTTTTTATTTGTGAGACGGCCACTTCCCTAGTATAGTATCCTGGAGACAATTTGACTGGCAGTATAATTAAACAGGTTATGCATAAGCAAGTTGCATAAGTTTATCTACACCCTGTATCAAGCTACAACCAAGGTCATCAATCTGTATTTGGGGCACAGACTCTGTGATTGGTTATTCAGATGCTGCTGCTTCTCTAATATTGCTTGTTTTCCTGCAGAATTAAGGTCACAAACTCTACCTTGCCCTTGACCCACCAAGCCATAAACTATAGTTAAGAAACTCACCAGCTCTAACTATGGGATTGAGGTATCAAATAAGCTCTGATGTGGAGGGGACTGGAGGTAAAGGTGCCCTTCTTATAGCATCCTGCACCCCTCCTCATAAACCCTCACCATAACTACATTAGTGTAGGCAGACCACCAGAGAGGCTCCTACTATGTGTAGCTAGTTGATTAGGAAGCCAGATCTAATTTATCACTGTTGGTGATATTTGGGCTCAGGTAAATCATGTTGGGGTTGTGAGGAATAATTTATAACAAATTACAAGTCATGATATAATATCTGGGTTTATAACTTGAAGAGGCCCCATGAGGAATATTGCATTAGTGCCTGCAATTAGCGAAGCAAACGCCACTGCCCTTCAGGAGCCGGGCAACAGGTTCACCTCGTCCTTCTCCCTTACTCACCTTGTATCCTGGGTAATGGGGCTGCCTACCATCCCTTAAAGGCCCAGCGCCCCTATATATAGAGCTGAGTACCTGTCCCGACTGCACTCTGACTGTTACAGGACGTGCAGTAAGATCTGCGGGTTTAACTGCTTAAAGGCCCAATTCTATCTACCCGTCCAGTACCAATCAGAGTGCAGCGAGTGACTTTCTTGACCCTTGTAGAGGAGCTGAGGGTTCAAATGGACGCCACCTAAATGAATATAAATCTGTACAAGTTCAGCTTCCTGCTATCAGAAGTCTAATGAGAAGTATGTCGTGCAGCAATGTAGAAATTCTCTTCAGACTTTTGCAGTATCCATCAGATTTGAATGATAAAAATACACAATAGATATTTTTGTGTAAATAGATGCGATTAGCTGAAGGTTGGATTACACCAATAATAGTTTTAGGCTTATTGGATGCCTCTAGGAACCTTCTACAAAACAAAGGATATCAAACGATAAGAAAATATCGTTGTTGTGCTGACTCTCTTTCCATATCGCCAAAAACTACTGATTTTGCAGAGTGTAGTTTTGGCTTAAATTGGAGGAAGGGCGCATTGTCGTAGGGAGAGTTGCTGTTAGCAGGTTGGAGAGAAATGTGCTCGGGGGACAGAGTGGGGAAAAGTGAAAAACACAATAGACCATCATATCAATAGGATCCATCACAAACAGGTCTACTGTTAATTAGTCACCATTATAATAGCAATGATTGCCTATCCATATTTCAAGCATGTATTTTAAGAGAAAGCGCTTGCATTAAGGTCTCTATGTATATTCAAATATAAATTCAGGTTGAGGTGAGGATATCACTGGATCCCCCAATCTACTGGTGGTGGAAGTCCATTATCCGCATTACTGCTTCCAAGATACCCATAAACCTAAGACATAATACTGACTGTTAATAAGGGGTTAAGGTAAATAACGGCGGGACCACGATTGCAATGTACTTCATCAATTCATAGTGTTGTCAGGTGTTTTGCCATATGCACCCTTCCCATGGTCTTGATTTCTTTGGAAGCCATTTCTATCCAACAATAATATCATATCTACTGCAGGTGACAGGGTGTCTCATGTCTCATACAGATACCACCAACCAACCTAATGAGTACATATCTCAGCCGGAAATGAACTGTCTACAGAATTATATGAAATGTTGAGGTTGTAGTTTCCCCCGCGAATAGCTGTTTGGACCTAATACAATATAGTGTTGCAGTTATGGCAAATCCCTGATGTGAATGCTTCAGAGATGGTGAAGAATAATGATTTTGCTGCTCAGTCCTTTGATTAAAGTTCATGGGGCCTCATGCGTTGGTTGATTATTCTAGAAACCCCAAAACGAAGATGAATAATTAAACATTTAAATTAGCTGAGGAGCATAGATTAATGAAACCTTCATCATGATGTCGAGCAAGGGTTATACATAGAGCCACATGGCAGGTGTGATTCCAGCTATGATTATGTTTATAAGAGTTCCGCTTGAGAGTTTGTAGGGTGGTAATTCAGAAGCTGAGGCTTCCCTATGAATATTATGGCTTGTTTAGCTACAAAATAGGTTATGCATGAAGCTCGTGACCATGGTAATGACTTTGGGCCACCAACAACTCATGCTACAATTGTGTAGGGTCTAGTTAATATGGGTGTAATCTGCGATGTCACAATTATTCTCGGGTACATGCCAATCAGTAATAGCCCTCTGTTCACTGGTATCCATCAGTTATTATTAATTGGACAAATAATTCAATGTATATCCATGTTTATACCACGATTCTGGCGTTTCCCGTGCCGAGAGTGGATATTTGCTGTGTGGTTATTACAGGATATACGCACGCTCAGAATTGATTTTTTACACCAAGACGTCTCTATATTTTTTAACAAGGTAATGAAAGATAGGCTTAGCCATTTTGGCTTCGAATTTAGTGTGACTTGTACAGGATGCGAACCCAGGCCGCTGAAGCCAAACGCGAGTGCCTAACCGCCAGCTCCATGAGGGCTGGACCATATGTGAAGATGAAACCTTAGCTTTCTTTACCTTGTCGCTGATCGTCCGGTCAATGCGTCTTGAATAACATGAAAATATAGCCAATTGAGACCATGACAGGGTTAATCCTTCAGTCCTAGACATCTTTAGAGCTCCTCGTTGATGATCCCGTGCAGTATTAGCCTTTCAATTGCGTAAAATCCTCATATTTCGACATTTTGCGATCGATACCATCCCGGTTAGACTTGTAAACAGCGGGACACGTCCGATCACGTGACCGACTAAAGCAACCAACACAGGGAATTCGAGAGACCAATGGACTAGAAATGACGATCAGCTGATCGAAGCCACCGCGGTAAGTAGGTCAATCTGACGCATTGGTTACTCGACTTGGTGTGTTGGTTTTACATGCCTTCCAGCTGTGTACAAGTCTAACCAGGCTGGTATCGATCGCAAAATGTCAAAATATGAGGATTTTACGCAATTAAAAGGCTATTTCTGCACAGGAACATCAAGAAGGATATCTATACATGTACTGGATTGAAGGAATAAGCCTGACATGCTCTAATTTTGCCACATTTGGATGTTATTCACTACGTATTTGGTACCGCTGGGAGAAACATGTCGCTCGGCGAGTCTGCCAGTCGATCCGTGAGACAAAATGGGTAATTGAAAAAGGTAGGCCTTATACGATATGATATTCATATATTTGAAGAACTAGTGGTATAAACGCATTAATGGCTCATTGGGAAAGCACTTGTGAGGTATATCTGGCTAATAATGAACTCGGCTTCACCTCGTTCATTATTGCAAGATATACCTCACGCGTGCTTTCCCAATCATACATTATTGCATCAATATTCCCTGTAGTAGGCTCCATGGCCCCAAGATAGTAGGGACATGGAATGGATACAAAAACCCACTCACCTGTATTATCGTTCTTATTGGCAATAAGATGTTCACTGAACTGGAACATCCTCTACCCCCAACAAAAAGCGTTCATCATAATGCTAATAAATACTCACCGTCATCCTGTAATTTGAGCTATTTCAACTTACTGTACTGTAAATAGTTTACAAACTATGAAGTCTGCCCTATACAGCATTCAAGAAAATAAATAGGGCTGCTCCTTTTCATTATAGAGGGATCACTGCTTTGTGCCATCTGATTTACTAGATTTTCCCTGTACAAACTAGCACACACTGCTCCCCCAGACTCTCTGTATGCAGCACAACTAACTCAAACACTGTATGACAACACAGACATGTAAGATTGACACACAGCCATCCTGGTGTGACCTTCAAAGGTCAGCGCCCACAATTCCTGCAACAGGAAGTGGTGTTTGCACATGTCAAGCTGCACATTTCCTGTCCCCAATAGCCTCCCCCGCAGCAACCAGCCATTGGTCTTCCCTGTGTCAATGTAGACAATGGTTCTGTTGGGGCTTCTATTCTGTCAGAAACACAGTTTGTCATTATGTTGTGTATTAGAAACACAGGATTTAAGGTGCTAATAGCAACAAATCAACTAACAAGCCCTTCTTTGAATCACGATTCTAGGAATTATATACTGCATTTATTTCTCCAATAGCACAGTATGAACTGCTAATAGTAGGATCTCCTACTGAACTCATAGAGATGAATTTTTATATCTTGAAGATCTTGAAAAGCCATGTCTAAACACCTTTATTTTCTCAGTGAAATCTTTTACATTAATGAATTTGACTGCTTTTTCATGCGATTACTTTGGGACTTCAGTCTTGGTGTTTCATAGGAGGTGAAGGCAATGCCCGATGACATACATGTGTGTAGCTGGCAACTGTCAGGTTTTCAAATAAACCTGCACACGTTGCCTCAAAATGACAAAATCCCCATATATAAAACATAATCTAGGACGCCAAAGATACCAGAAATGTCTGTAGTTAGGGCCCAGAGCCTATGTTTGTCGCTGACAGTTCTAAGTTCTCAAACAATTTTGGGAATTATATTTTCTGATGTTATGGAACTTTTGTAAGGATAATTAAGAATGGTCATGCATCCACTTTCACCCAGTTGCATCAAATGACATCCATTTGTAGTGAATCCTTATCCTGTCTGAAGTACACAATCTCATGTGGCTGAAATTGTTTTCAGGTTATCAATTATGTGCCACCAAAATGAACGTAGAAATATGTCAAGTGGAGAATTTAGAAAAAAGAATTGATTAATGAGCCATTGAGTTGATGCAACCCTAACATTGATTCCCTTCACATTCAATCAGTGTTCATTCATCATTCATCTGCCTGTTCGCAGTCTAAAGGTGCTAGAGAAAATCATTACCCATTTATCTTCTGTTAAAAGGGCTGCAGTCCCAAGTACACTAACTGTCGCTAGGTGACGCCACCTGAGTCCTCTCCAGGGCTGGTCCCGAGGGTGTCATTCATCAGTCTCAGCCTCAAACTTGGCTCCAAACTTCTCACCTAGTTGTGCACCCCATTAATTATTGACAATTACCTAAAGAAATAACCATGGGTTCTTGCTATTCAGGTTTATTCTTTTCTGATTCGGAACACACATATACACTGAACCTAGCACCTTTAATGCCATATATTCAAATGGAAGCCTGCGTCACAGGCATTTATTTTTAAATCATACAATGACGAACTATGTTGGTAGAGGGAACTGACTGAATGTGTGCAGTAGATCAGCAGGGAGTCCTTAAGTAGATCCATTCTCACCATTTCTGGTCCCTCTCGCTCAGGAGAGAGGGATCAAGTTGTTATCACTGCCATCCTAGATCTGGTACAACTAGAACCGAGGGAGGTTGCAGATACACAGGACCGAGCCAGCTAAATACCAGCTGAAGTCTCTGGCCAATGATGAGTATACATGTTGTAGAGCTCTCCTCAGAAAGAGGCGGATAAATGCGTGCTACATATCAAAAGAAACCATTCTAGATCACAAACAGAGTTATAGATATTTCATTAGCATTAATAATTCACTCACTGTGAGTGTGAGAAGCCAGCTAAGATTGCAGTGCATTATGAGCACACTTCTGTAGAGAACAGAATTGTGTCGCTGTTTAACATCACCCAGCAGTATCACCTGGTAATCTGAATGACATCCTCTCCAATGTAAAGAGACACACTCTTATATAGCTTCAACCCATCCACCATGTCTCTTCTAAGAATCCTACTTAACTCTTTAGGGCCGACCAGAAAAAATATTTTCTGCTGTTGAGGCCGGGGCTTTTTTACAGGAACTTTCCCTGGGCCGAGCCTTTGCTGAATCCCATAGAGTTAAGATGAGTATAGTCGATGCTCGGCCCCCCATGGCATCGACTATAGTCTATGCTCGGCCCCCCATGGCATCAACTATAGTCTATGCTCGGCCCCCCATGGCATCAACTATAGTTCGGCCCTGCGAATTTAATACGTTGCCTATTTGCTAATCATCGGTGCACTACAAGGTCTGTAAAAAACTTCGGAGAATGTTAACACAGTGCCGGGTTGACGTGATGCACCAAAAGTTGAATGCTGGTAGGCAGGCACAAGATCAATCCATTCAACCATATGTGAGTTTTTTTCTGTCTCTGTGAACATATCATGAAAATGATATTATATCCATCTTTAATATGTTGTGGTATAATAAAATGTTCTCTTTGGCTGTCATGAATGGTAGCATTATTCATCCAACAAACAAAAATCTCAAACAGACAGTGACTCTTATGGCACTACAAACATGTGTATCTGGTGTCCTGGATCCATCCCTGTCAAACCCTGTCCCCCCCCCCCCACCATACACACATTATGGCCAAATAATATCTGCATATCCAGATTGAGAAATACTAATTTGATCATTCTTACAATCACTAATTCCTATTCCTATTATCATAGCTCTTGTTATACAGTACCGTGTGCAAATCTGTGACGTCCGCATGATGTCACTTTTCAATACCACCATATTAGACTCAGCCGACCCATATTAGCTTAGTGTATCGTGACTTAATTTAAACATGAAACTTGAGACATCATGCTGTCCCTTGATTAGTATAATTATGCAACTAAAACTGGGGCGGTGATTACTATATTTGCGTCATAGATTCATATCAAGCAGCTTGCCCATATGCAGTCCATGGTATTTGTCCTTTTCAGGAGCCATTTCTGTCATGGTATCTTCATATCCACCACAGGCTACAGGAAGTCCAATTTCACCAGATGTGTTGGTGAGTAGTGCAGCTGTGAGTGTGTCCCAGCCCCCTGCTGTGCAGCAGCATGTGGAACCCATACAGACTCCAGCAACCAACCCAATGAGATGTATATTCCAGCCGGAAATTAAACTCCAACTGAAATATATGAAATGTTGAGATTGTAGTTTGTCCCACCAATAGCTGCGCAGACATGGCACTATGTTAGGTTACACTCATGGTAATGCATAATGGTAGTGGCTGGGGGAAGGGGAAGGGGAAGTCATAATATGACTGTGGACTTCAGTCTTTTTATTGATATCCATGCTCACTGCTCGCTCGCATAGGGGGTAGTATTCTGGAGAACTCAAAAAGGCAGATGAAAGTCGAGTAATTTGTAATCAAAATTAGCTGTGAAGTAACATACCAAAACTATTTAGCACTTTTCTGAAAATAAGATACTCAACACTGAAACTACCCCTGGTAGTCCTGGTGCATATCAATAGCAGGCCTTATAATCTTCATGACATCATAATCCTTTTATCCATTCTTCTTTACAGGGACGGTAAACCAAACTCTACAATATAGATGATAGATGTTTTCATTTCAGGTATGGATACAACCTCTTTTTGGGGTGCAGGGGTGAGAAACTAAGTTTGCCCTGTATGGTACTAAACAACGGGTAGCTGGTCAAGGTGCTATTGCTCTGGCAATTGATGGGCAGGCTGTTCTCCAGACACACCAATATTGGTACCCGGGTGTTGAGCTAGACAGTGACTTGAATTTCAGGACTAGTCTGACACCGGACGCCGCCCTAGACACCCTTACTATCATGGTTATGCCCATTGCAGACTATGGTCAGCTGTTGTATGGCATGGGCAATAAAGCCGGTCTGGATAAAATACAGAGCACCATAGATAGGACGACAAAGGTCTGTTACTACCTGGACAACAACCATGACATAGAGGTCCTCAGAACCAGAGCAGGTATTACCTCACTTGAGGATGGAAGGGACAAAGCTCTCAGCATAGCTGCCTTCCTTTACATGCAAAATCCAGACTCCCATGATGTTAGGCAAATCCATACCAGAAGGCATGATGCAGTTCTAGCAAAGGTTTGTTGGTACAAATCCACAACTGCCCAACACAGTGTAACCTACAGGCTAGCACATAAATGGAACTCACTGACAGTCTTACAGAGAGACTTTAATAATGAGATGACATTGGTCTGTACTATGTATGATAGTTGAGTGCTCCTGGCCCAAGCAGATTTGCTGGTAATCCTCTATCCCAATTCCTGATCTCTAACGATCATAAGATATCAATGACCATGAAAATGTCATATTTACTAACACTAATTAGTATGATAGACATGACGTAACACACCTCTACATGTTAACCGCCGCCGAATTATGTTATATGTTCATACTACCATCATCTGAAAGATGCTCTTTGAGTAGTATTACATACAGGAAGTCGAGAAAGGAATATCCATGCTTGCTGTAATAGACAAAATACAGGGATTCATCTGTTGCAGTTTAAATATGGAAATTTGAATTGAATTGAAATTGAATTGAATTCAGTGGTTTCAAAATATTGCACTATTTCGTAGGTCTCATTTCAGTTCAATTCAATTCAATTTGACAGGTTTCTTATTTTGCGTACTCAAGAAATATAAAAGTATGTATACAATAAAAAGTTTCCATTGAAATACAGAAAAGGTTGGTACGATGATTAGGATGTCCCCTCCGATTTAATGGTGATATTTGGGCTGACATAAAGGATATTAGGTTTTAAAAAGATATTTATGACCGTGCAAATTATGCGTCATATATTCGGGTTGATGACATGTCTACATTACAGCTCCCTGCCCGTGACTACCAACCCTATAGTGTAATTATCTGCGCCCCCCAGTCTGACAGCCCTTATCATGTAACAATAGCAGGTAGGTGTGTGGTCATGTTATATTCATGGGCTTGGACGTAAATGAAAATATTTGCATGAGCACCCACTACTGACATAAACCATGACAGCTTCATGATCATCGTGCCTCTTCCATCAAAATACAAAATAATATAATGTCATTGTTTAAGTAATAAGCTAGATAAATAATCAATCTTTGATTATATAACTTACTATAAATGCACAGAGTAAGGCCAGGCTGGAGCCTGTAGGGAGAATTTGTATTGCTTAACGCCCTTTAATAGACAATCTCAGACTCTATTTCTCTGATTCTGGCAACATGCGTGACACTATAAAAGGCTCAACTTGAGGGATTTCACGTTGATGAATATACCTGAAAAGGGGAGACAAGGGCCATATAGGACACTATTCCAACATTAATATAAATGCTGTTCCCCCTCTTGATGATGGGACAAGAAAATTGCAGCCCTGTTTAGCGCATTCCAATAGCTAAAAGGGGTCTACTTATGTCAACTTGAATTTGTCTGAGGACCAAAATAATGTAGGTGTGCTTACAAAAAAACACCCCCCCTGCAGTGCACAGACAGGAGGGGGCACCCTGTAAAGCAGACATCTAAGCTATACAAACCAAACAGGAGTCATGGAAATATCATCATGCCACATTGTCTTTACCTCTACATCCATGCAGTTTCACTATGTCAATGAACTCATTCATAGAATGACCAGAATGACTTCCTGGATGGAGCAGCGGAACTTGGCTGTCGGCGATGAAACACTGTTTCCAGGAACGGGCACAGATGAATCACCTGTATTGAGAATTAGAGGTTAAACCGTGTTGCACTGCTTGCGGTCATAGCCCTTTGTATGAGCCACATGATAGTCTGTAGGGGGAGGTCCCACAGTCTATATTCCCCCAGTCTATCACACCATAGTCTATCTGAGGTGTTTGTGAATGCAGCTCTAGCTGTTGATACAGGTCAGCACCATGTGGCCTGTGACAGAGTGCACAGGCTGATACTAAATCAAAGCTACCATGAGAAAGCATACAGACTTGGATTGAGTGTATGCCTATAGTAGGGTGGCCGGAGGCTCTAGCTGGTCACTCAATCTGATCCTATGTTAAGTGGCTCTTTTATGATGGCCTCTCATTTTGGCTAAGGAGCAGATAGAGACCTCTAGTAACTTGGTATCAAGAGATCTTGAATGGATGCATCATACATGAGTTGGAATAAGCATAATAAATTGTATTACATAATGTAATTTTAGTGCAATCTTGACAGGCCTTCAGATTTTGAGTCTGTCCGTCCAATAACTGGGTGATCTCTTGAACCTGTCCTCTGGGAGAATTGACACTGGTTGTTGGAAAATCCATGTATCAACGAGATTCTTTTTTTGGTTGAAGCATCTTGAATGCAAGTATCTCCTTAGGGGTCCTACAGCTACTTGAGAGATCTATATCCTTTTGAGATAATCCCCCTTAAAATGTGTATTTTCAGATATGGTGACAAGCAGACAAATAAACAGAAACAATGTTTCATATGTTTCCGACTGGTACAACAGTGAGGCCATTATTAAATGAATTAGCCTGCAGGAAATGATATAGAGTCACAACTATCAAACTTCATGCTGACATTGACTGTTCTTTATCGGCCTTCTACATGAAAAGATGGTGCTAGGTAAGGGTCTTTTAGTATTCAATGCACCACTCACCTAATTACTATCATTACTATGCTGTTACCCCAATGTTGTGCAATACAGAGGCAACACAATACAGCTATAAACCCAGTAGCAAATCAGGCTTTTCTGATATAGAGTCCTATTTTGCCCATACTCCACATAGTGCCAAATATACAACCAGTGGTAATAAAAGTTACTGATACTGAAACTCCCGTTTAGGCCATAACAAGTAACAGCTCATTGTTTTCTTTTTCAGCATATTGTTGGTTTTCATATTTCATGAGGAGGAAATTCCTTTTGTTCAGGATAAAGTCAATCTGGGAAATCTTAGGTTCTACAACTGAACAGGATAATGACCTATGCCATGATAGCCAAACCCAAATATGGCTTAGTCTGATGAAAAGGTTTCAAAAAGCATTTACAAAAGAAATTGATCGTTTTTCAGGTGCTAAAAAGTAAATTGCTCTCAATGTCAAACTGATGCACGCCCATGTTAAGTGACACATTGGAGACCACTCTAAAAGCTGTAGTGTGAGAGAAATCCAAATTGCACAACCTGGTCTTGTGCACCAACAAGGATTACAAAAATATTGAAAATTAATGGGTAAGGACCTTTTGTGCCCTTGTTTTTTCTTTTCGGTCTACGTCAAGGTGTTGAGATCGATCGGTATTAAAACACATAGTAAATTAAGAAGCACCATTGTTTGAATTTTAATGGATGTCCTGAGTCATTTCACACTATCATGCATTTTTACCCCAATGTGTTATGCCCTTTGTCAGCATTTGACAGCCCTGGCATGTTTATGCAGGGGAATAATTCCTACCTAACCTTGCAAATCATGAGGCAGGACACATTCTATTCAGGAGATGAGCGCTAAATATTATGCCTTGATCACAGACAGAACCGGTATGTATTTGAAGGTCATGACATCTGCAGGTCATGACTCCCATTGGGTTATGATTTACAATTAATAGTATCATTTGGGCTTATAACACATGCGGACAGCAGGGATACGTTTGAAAGTGGGCATTAAAGGGCATTAAACTGGGCATTGGATCAGTTACATATAATATGGGCTATAACTTTGCTCCTTCATTGCTATACTCATATACTCAATATGATGTAATAAGTCTGTGTTATTTCACACAAATAAGTTGATTGATAGATAGATAAGAAATTAGCCCGCACTCACTGTATCCTTTATGGCATGTTCCTGTATTAATCGGTTAGTCCTGAGCAAGCTGGTCTACTCTGCTCCAACACACACCTTTTATGAAGATTGTCTAGCAAGGTGACCATAGCAGTCCTGCAAATTGGCAGGTTTGAAGAGAGCTAACAGATGACCCACCGATAACCTATAAGGCAGTGTCCAGAAGCTAAAAGCCTGTCAGGGATACATCATTTAGTTAGGCAGAGATGTGTCCAATCTACCTTCCTGCACTAAAAAAGAATAAGTGAACATAAAAAAGCCTTTTCCCTAGGATAAAATCCTATGGTCAGTCAAACAACATTATCCAAACCCTTTAATGGTAACATACAGCCTAAATGGGTGAGTCTGCTTGGTAGCGCTGCTTTTACAAAAAAAACCACCTTAGTATCCTCCGGGAGTGTATCAACCTCTTATGTTTACAAGTATAATATATCAATAGTGTAGCTGTTGGATATTCTAAGATAGGCATCGGCTATGAAAAACTCCAGATTCGAAAATAGGTTGTTCAGAAATTACTCTTTATTCATTCTGACATACGGCACGTAATCATACAGACGGATAGTGATATTCAAATATGCTTACAAACAACAGGTGTCATATGCACATACAGGAGGGATACGCTCACGGTCTAATATACAATTCCCGAAGGTCCAATGCTCTCTCCGATCTTGGTCAACTCCATATGGACCGGACTCCTCAAAGGGAGGCGGGCCCGGAGTTATCTACCAATGCGTCTATCTCCTCGTGTCCCCCCAGAGGGTGGAACAGAGAGAGAGAGACGCAGGGTCACCAAGTTAGGAGCAGCAGCAGGACTAGGCCAAAAAGGGTACAACAGAGTTCTAGGAATCTCTGTTGCGGAACAGTCGAGCTGGCTGATGTGCACAGCAAGACTGGGTCCCCGAGTAGCAGAACTCCCGGGCTTATATACTGAGCCTTATGTAACTCCACTCCATTACTTGTTAACACTTGAGTTCCCGAGGAACTCCGGGTAACCTGAAACCGCTTCATCCGGACCGACACGGTACCCGGGTTATGTCGGGTGCCACGTGGCGGTCTCGGCTCGGTGCGTATTACCAGGTTGCACTCCACCAATCCTCAGGTGCTAGATTATGTAACCACATACCAGGCACTGGACAGGAGTGCGGCCCGGATACGCCATAACAAACACACCTAAAATAACTCAACCCGGTTCTATAGAAATAGTACAGCGGCGTCCCACTACACTAGTCTATCTCTTCCACAACACTATACCTGGGTATTCTGTTTCTGATGTTTTGCAACCATAACGCCCACCATCTCACAGAGATTCATACCAGGCCAATTTATAAATCCAAACAAGTTCAACTTAGTTTACTAACAAATAATTCTTTAGTGATGCCATTTGGATACTTCATCCATTATGTTCACAATACAGACAATATAAATTTTGGGATGGTGGACTTTATGATGGTATAATATGGAAAAACTGTATTCTCCTGGACACTTTGAGATGGAATAGGCACAGCAATTCTTCTACAATCACTTTATGCAGGGTGCTTAAATGTCATATGCCCTTTTTGTCATAATAGCTGCTTTCATGGTCATGGTTCATGGGTCATGATTTTGCAGAGTTACTGACCCTGTTCTGATTTGTTGACAGCAAAAGCACCTGGTGGCACTCAATAGTTAAATAGCCAATGACAGAAATACGTATTAACAGCAATATGTACAGTACTCTGATAAGAGCTTGTATGACTCTTTCTCAAATATCTAATTCATCACTCCCCTGGTGGCCTGTGCTTGGTCTGTCCTTGCACTCAGTGCTGTGCTGGCATGTACCTGTCAGTTGTGAGGGATTCATGAATAGTCGATACTGGCGTTGGAAACCCGGGTAGTTAACCTTTTAGGGCCGAGCATCAACTATAGTTGATCCCATGGCTGGTCAAGCATCAACTATAGTTCATCCCATGGCTGGCTGAGCATTGACTATAGTCGTCATAACTCTATGGGATTTAGCAAAGGCTCGGCCCAGGGAAAGTTCCTGTAAAAATGTCCTGGCCCCATCACCAGAAAAGTGTTTTTCTGTTCGGCCCTAAAGGGTTAATTAGTGTAGGCGGTGAGTAGGTGGGACATCAGGCAGTGCTTTTGTTATTGTGTTGTGATGGCTTGTGTGACTAGGAGGCTACTCTTATTTGATTGGTTCTGACAGTGTCATTTGACCAATCCAAGAGAAGAGGTGTCAGGGTAGGTGTTGACAAGTCAGTAAGGTGTCCGTCCAATTAGGGGAGCTCAGTGTTTCTATTGGTGTGCTTGTTAGTATTAATTGGCATGAATTGGACATACTTTATGACTCATGAGCTGTTAGAAGGTGAGAAAGCATCCTTATCTATATTTGGCATAAACTCCCCACTTAAGTTGTTTCGGCTATTTCTGGCCCTTTTCAGGCTTATACCCCTACAAAATAACCATTTTTGCACCAATTTATTCAAATTTTGGGTATATGTAAAAAATCATCCTAATCATTCGGGAAATCTCTATTTTCTGTGTATTGGCCAAATATTTTACGTTTTCTGGCCCTCCAAAGGCTTAAAAACCCCTAAAAACTTCGAAAACGCTAAAAATGACATGTTTTACATGCCTCCCATGTGTACTGAGGCAGTAACAGCTTATTCCTAATATCATTTTCTATAAGGTCTATGGTATAGTCAATTGATTTACGAGGATTTCTTTATATTTCTTTATATTTTTTTCTCCACAGTCATTTAAGTGTGTTTTGTCAGCAAAATATTCAAATGTCATTTCAGGTTGTTACCTCTATATAGTAAATAAAGAAGATCCACACAGTCTCTATTGTATCCCAGATTGTGAGGTAACTCTTGTGTCTTCTGCTGGAAAAAAGACATTTTGAAAAATATCCAATAATCTCGCCTCCAGGAGCATATGTCTATTGGGATACATATTTTCCGTCACGGATTCACCCGGAATATTTGTCACGGAGTCACCAGCCACCCTGATGAAAATTTAAACCTTCATAGAATTGTTAATACCTGATATATTTAAGTTATCTCTGGTTTTGCTGTGTCTTACCCACTCCCTCTAATGTTCTAATGCAAATATCCACCATTTTTATGCTCCTTTATACAAGAAATTATTTCCGTGACGTAAAATAGGTTAATAGGGGTACTTTAGGCCTATACTGTGCAAATTTGGTCTAATCAGATATCATGATGCTTCATATTTCTTAAAGTAGACATGATCAGCACACTGTAGAGTGAATTTAATGAATAATAGGACCATTTTGAGGAAACTAGGGTAAAGTAGAGAGTATGTAGTTGAAATGTTCATATTTCTGATAAATGTTCAAAATTCATCTCAAATGTATCTCAAAAGTTATTACTCAGAGGATATCCATTCTTGGTATGCTTCAAGATATATGTTGGCCCAGCTTGTAAACAAAATTATTAGTTGCTCTAATGTATTTGAGGCATAATTTACATAAACATGTATTTTTCGTCACGGAGTCACCCAAATCGCGGACGATGTACTTCGCGAGGCGATAAAAACTGAACCGCTAGGGTTACAGACGTATCACAAAGTGTTCTGAGGAGCCAAAATACATACCTTCCAATATGATAAACTTGTTTAAACATATTAAGAACTTTCTGATTTGTCCTTCCTCTATCCTAAAACAACATAAGTCAGGGGTTTGAGCCATATATGCACTGTACGACATCCAAACTGACCAAAATAAAGCACCAGGAGTTGCATCTTCCAAGCTTGGAGGCTGTTAGTATACAATTTTTCTGGTAAACATTTTCCAATAAGCAAAGTGTGATGTTCAATGTCATGGTATAATGTTGGGAAATACAGTGCGGTTTTAAGTGCTACTTATCAGGTCCGGGAAATGAAGGGAAACCCTCCTCAGAGCCATTATTTACACCAGTGTTAATTTTCACAACGCAGGTAGGTGTGAAAACACTGCAGGGCTAGAATTAGCAACGGCTTTGCTTGCAGCATAAACACAGCAGGGCTAAAATTAGCAACGGTTTTCTTATAACCCATTTGCTGAATTTTCTATCAATTTGCTGTTAAATGTTTATATCCCATAAGATAGATTAGTGTATGCTCTTGAATCATACATGGGGAATAGTGAATCATACAGGTGATTGCCATGAAATCACATATAAATAAGCTTTTTCTATAGACTTTCCCTCTGTGCTCCTCCATTTCACCCAGTAGGCAGTGAGCCCTGCAGTGTTTTCACACCTACCTGCGATGTGAAAATTAACACTGGTGTAAATAACGGCTCTGGGGAGGGTTTCCCGGCCTTTCCCGGACCTGCTTATCGAATGACATTCATAAGAAAGTGTCAAGGGAGATTTGCAAGTGACATATAGATGTATACTAACAGTGCTATGCATTAATGTAGCATCGGTGACATCACGCACTGCATTGGATAAGAATGTTGTAACACATTTTAGCACCCATCTGTTTCTCTATCAGGTACACTCTAAGTATGGTGGCATTTTCTTTTAACACAATGGCTAGTGCGGAACGTTGCTTCTCCAACTTACTTCATTATGTACTTATTCAAGATAATATATTGGGCATTGTATGACTAACCTATTACTTATCTCAAAACTGTTTTGTTCCCAGGCCCATCTCCTGTATAGAGCTGCGGCCGACCCCCCAAAAGGGCGTTATTAAGGGAGTTACCCCCAACCCCCGTTCAACAAGCCGATTCTGACATATATTGAAGCATTTTTCATGGGCTTTCAGAATATGGATGTTGCACCCGCCGGAAGTGGTGCGAACACCGCCATTTTGGACGGTTTCCATGGCAACCATGATATTTTTCTGAGATTAAAAAAATTAACTCTTTTCTCCATATTTTTCGAACCGCTAATGCTATAGTGGTGAAATTTTGCAATGAGATAGGTATCTGGGCCTACTATCCTGAACATCAATATTCATGAGCTTGGCCAAGGTCAAGGTCACCAAATTTGACCTTGAACATGTAAAAAATCACCAAAATACTGATATGTCTATGTTTCAACTCTTGTCAACATTCAGAAAATGGCAATTCTCACCATCTTAGGCTTTATATAGTGGAAGGACATCCTTGCTGTACTAGATAGTTGATAAAAATGGGATATAGATAAACTGTTGCCATGGTAACAGTCAAGGTCATTGCAATCATGATAATTTGTTGAGATTTAAAAAAATAAACTCTTTTCTCCATATTTTTCCAACCGCTAGAGCTACAGTGCTGAAATCTTGCAATGAGACAGGTATATGGGCCTACTATCCCGAAAATCAATGTTCATGACCTTGGCCAAGGTCAAGGTCACCTGATTTGACCTTGAACATGGAAAAAATCACCAAAATACTGATATTTCTATGTTTCAACTCTTGTCACATTCAGAAAATGGCAATACTCACCATCTTAGGCTTCCTATAGTGGAAGGACATTCCTTGCTGTACTAGATAGTTGATAAAAATGGGATATAGATAAACTGTTGCCATGGTAACAGTCAAGGTCATTGCAATCATGATTTTTTCTGAGATTTAAAAAAATAAACTCTTTTCTCCATATTTTTCAAACCGCTAGAGCTACAGTTATGAAATTTTGCAATGAGACAGATGTATGGGCCAACTATCGATGGTTTTAATATTCATGACCTTGGCCAAGGTCAAGGTCACCTGATTTGACCTTGAACATGGAAAAAATCACCAAAATACTGATATTTCTATGTTTCAACTCTTGTCACATTCAGAAAATGGCAATACTCACCATCTTAGGCTTCCTATAGTGGAAGGACATTCCTTGCTGTACTAGATAGTTGATAAAAATAGGATATAGGTAAACTGTTGCCATGGTAACAGTCAAGGTCATTGCAATCATGATTTTTTCTGAGATTTAAAAAAATAAACTCTTTTCTCCATATTTTTCAAACCGCTAGAGCTACAGTTATGAAATTTTGCAATGAGACAGATGTATGGGCCAACTATCGATGGTTTTAATATTCATGACCTTGGCCAAGGTCAAGGTCACCTGATTTGACCTTGAACATGGAAAAAATCACCAAAATACTGATATTTCTATGTTTTAACACTTGTCAACATTGAGGAAATGACAATTCTCAGAATCTTAGGCTTCATACAGTGGATGGACATACTTCTTTTTGCTAAATAGATGAAATGTTACCATGGTTATTGCCAAGGTCATCCATGGTAGCAATCAAGGTCATGTCAACCATGAAATATTCCCTCCTGCTGTGGCCACCATCCTTTGTTTTAGGGTTTTTACCCCTCCTGCTGTGGCCCCCATACTTGGCTCCCAACCCTCCTCCCAGGGCTCCTGTCCCTCCTATTGGTGCCCCATCCCTCCTTCCAGGGTCCCCATACCTTCTTCCTAGGCCACCTTCCCGCCCCCCCCCCCCCCCCCAGGCCCCCATCCCTTCTTCCAATGTTCCCACAGCTTTCTGGGCTCATATCCCTCCTCCAAGGGATCCCATCTCTCCTCCCCGGAGTCATATCCTCCTACAGTCGTCCCCATCCCTCCTCCCAGGACCCCCATTGCTCCTTTGGGGCTCCCATCTTCTCCCTTGGCCCTCATCCATCCTCCTGGCACCCTCATCCCTCCTCCCAAAGCTCCCACAGCTCCTCCCTGGGCTCTAATCCCTCCTCCCTTAGCCCCTATCCCTCCTAAGGCCCCATCCTTCCATCCAGGGATTCAAGTGCTCCCACAGCTCCATCTGGGACTCCCATCCCTCCTCCCAGGGCTCTCAGTGGATCCCATCCTTCCTTCAGGGCTCCCATCCTTCCTTTCCATTCTTGTGGGAACAGAACATTGAATCAACATTGATTCATGGTTGTCAATGTTGATTCAACATTGTTTCAACATTGAACTGATTTCTGTGCCCACTGGGTTCAGGGCTCCCATCCCTCCTACCAGGGCCCTCATCCCTCCAACAGGGTCCCCTTCCCTCCTCCCAGACCCCTGTCCTACCTCCTGGGGCCCTCATCCCACCTCCCGGGGCTCCCATCCCTCCCCCTGGGACTTCCATCCTTCCTCCCAAGGCTCGATCCCTTCAACCAGGGTCCCCTTTCCCCCTCCCAGGGCCCCTATCCCTCCTCCCAGGACCCCCATCCCACCTCTTGGGGCCCCCCATCCCTCCTCCCAGGGCTCCCAGGGTGCCCATCCCTCTTCCACAACTCTCATTTTAGGGTGACGTTGTATTATGTGGTGTAGTCTCTGCTTCCAAAAATCCATTTGTACATTCTTATCAGCCCTAGTTATTACCCCTATTGAGGAGGGATGGGAGTCCCGGATGGACCTGTGGGAGCACTTGAAGCCACAGGAAGGAGAGATGGGGGCCTGGGATGAGGAATGTGATCCCTGGAAGGAGGGATGAGGAATGTGAGCCCTGGAAGGAGGGATGGGGCCTCGGGAGGATTGATGGGAGCCCCAGGAGGAGGGATAGGGGCCAAGGGAGGATGGCATGATGATGGCATGATAATGCCATGCCGACTCCATGCTGACTCCATGCTGACCCCATGCCAATGCTATGCGAATGGAATGCAGACCTATGCCAACTCTATGCCGATGCTATGCTATGCCGAAGTAGTTTCTTTTCCCAAACTTTTAATAAGAGTTTGTTTTGGGTGTTTCTATGCAATTATATTTTGCTCTCTTTTTTTTGCTTTTGGTTAACACATGCCGACGGCATGCTGATGGCATGATGATGGACATGCCAAGTGTCGGTATGGCATTGGCATGGCATAGCATTCCGTCAGTTTTACTTTGTACAGCATGTACCAACATACAGCGTGTACTAGAGTACAGTATATACTGACATACTGCATACTATCATCTATACTTTATACACCATATCTAACAATACTTTTTTAAATCCTCCATCAGCATGGCATGGGCATGGCATGGGCATGGCGTGGGCATGGTGTGGACAGGGCATTGGCAGGGCAGTGACATGGCATTAGCATGCCATCAGCATAGCATCAGATTGGGTCGGCATGGATTCATCATGCCATCAGCATGCCATCAGCATGCCATCAAGATGGAGGATGGATGGGAGCCAAGGAAGGAGATGGGAGCCCAGAAGGAGAGATGCAGGTCCTGGGAGGAGGGATGGGATCCCCCGGAGGAGGGATATGAGCCCAGAGAGGAGCTGTGAGGGCATTGGGAGGAGGGATGGGGGCCCGGATAGGGGGGAATGGAGGCCTAGGAAGGAGGTATGGGAGCCCAGGAGAAAGGATGGGGGCTCTGAGAGAAGGGAAAGGAGCCCTGGGAGTAGGGTTGGGAGCCAAGGGAGGAGGCATGGGGGCCACAGCAGGAGGGGTAGAAACCGTAAAACAAGGGATGGTGGCCACAGCAGGAGGTAATATATCATGGTCGGCATGACTGTTACCATGGATGACCTTGACTGTAACCATGGTAACAGTTCTATTTCCCATTTTATTCAACTATCTAGCATGAAATGGATGTCCATCCACTATATTTACATATATATAGCCTAAGATTGTAAGAATTGCCATTTCCTCAATGTTGGCAAGGGTTGAAACATAGAATAATTGTGTTTTTGGTGATTTTTTTCATGTTCAAGGTCAACTCTGGTGACCTTGACCTTGGGCAAGGTCATGAATATCAAAACCATGGATAGTTGGCCTATATATCTGTTTCATGACAAAATTTCATAACTGTAGCTAGAGCGGTTAGGAAAATATAGAGGGAAATGTGATTGTTTTTTATTCTCGGAAAAATATCATGGTGGCGATGACCTTGACTGTTACCATGGCAACAGTTTATCTATATTCCATTTTTATCAACTATCTAGTACAGCAAGGAATGTCCTTCCACTATATGAAGCCTAAGATGGTGAGTATTGCCATTTTCTGAATGTGACAAGAGTTGAAACATAGAAATATCAGTATTTTGGTGATTTTTTCCATGTTCAAGGTCAAATCAGGTGACCTTGACCTTGGCCAAGGTCATGAATATTGATTTTCGGGATAGAAGGCCCATATACCTGTCTCATTGCAAAATTTCAGCACTGTAGCTCTAGGGGTTTGAAAAATATGGAGAAAAGTGTTTATTTTTTAAAATCTCAGCAAATTATCATGATTGCAATGACCTTGACTGTTACCATGGCAACAGTTTATCTATATCCCATTTTTATCAGCTATCTAGTACAGCAAGGATGTCCTTCCACTATATGAAGCCTAAGATGGTGAGAATCGCCATTTTCTGAATGTTGACAAGAGTTGAAACATAGACATATCAGTATTTTGGTGATCTTTTACAAGTTCAAGGTCAAATTTGGTGACCTTGACCTTGGCCAAGGTCATGAATATTGATGTTCAGGATAGTAGGCCCAGATACCTATCTCATTGCAAAATTTCACCACTGTAGCTCTAGCGGTTCAAAAAATATGGAGAAAAGAGTTAATTTTTTTTAATCTCAGAAAAATATCATGGTTGCCATGGAAACCGTCCAAAATGGCGGTGTTCGCACCACTTCCGGCGGGTGCAACATCCATATTCTGAAAGCCCATGAAAAAAACTTCAATATATGTCAGAATCAGCTTGTTGAACGGGGGTTGGGGGTAGATTTCCAATCTGGGGTCTTGGCCGCTACTCTAGTAGTGTATGGCGATGGCCACAAATAGGGTGGTATATGGGTAGTGGTGCACTTGGTAATTAACTCCCTGGTAACAGTATTAACTCAGAGGTAGTACTCCCATGTGTCTGTAGAGAGGGTACTCACACGTTTGCACTCAGTCTCCTCATTACAAATCAATCCACTGCTGCCCTAACACCACCCACCAGAGGATCTCTAATATAAGGAGATCATTAGAATACAAAAAGGTATCCCTTGTCAAATGGCTATTTGATTTTCTGCGACAGGATGTGCAACTTCAACAATGTTAAATAGTGGGCAATACACCCTCGATAAAAATCCCATGGAGAAAACTCATGTGATATCCAATATAAGATGCAAATTCAATAGGCAATACGTGTAAAATAGAATAATGCTCCATGACACCATATTTCAACATCAGCCCTGCACTACCCTTTTATTACGACAGTGTTTTAACAATCTGGTGCATTTCTTACAGCTATAAAGTTGGCAGGGGACAAAGGCCGTCTGACAAGGAGTCCCTGCGGGGCCATATAGCCACAAGTATACAACCACCAGGGCTACAACTCACCCACACTAAACCTCCTCTACAGCACACACAAAGGCATACAGAGTGTTGAGGAATGTTGGATTGTGAAAGCCCTGCTATACCGCAAACCCACCCATAACCCAGTAAACAAAAAATGTCAACAGCATTATATAACGTTTCTCTATGGCTCCTTATTGTAGCATAAAAAACGTTAAAGACATTATCTTTACATGAAGTAATGCTTTTTTATTAGCTGCGAAGCTGACCCCTCTTTCTTTTGATTCAAAAATCTAGCCAAAATGGTAAAAGCGATGTAAATTTGAATGGTCTATGAGGGTTTCCTTCTCTTCTCTTCATTAAAAGACCAGAATAATGGCGGGATGACGCTACTATTGCTTCTAGTATTATTCCTTAAAGAGTTCATTGAGAGTCAGTTCCCACTTTCTCCTAAAGTTCTGTATACTGCTTATCTTGAATCAGCGTCCACTCTCCATTTAATACTAAGCCAGACATATGGGAGGAATATCTTTTTCACAGACACTTCATGGTAGTTCTATAGAAACAAACAATACCTTGACACAAAGCATGGCAATTACACTCACCAGGGCTACCTTCATCTGGAACAACACAGACATGGTGCATTAAAGCACTATTTCACCATGTAAGGACTAAGCAGTGGTTGGAACCCATACTACCGTCTCACAAACATACACTATGTATATAATCTATCTGCTTTGTGGAGCTTCCCCTGAGCTGCTCCGACCTCCCAGTAAGTAGTGCCCTCTGCACAGTACCAGCTCTGAGCTGATTGTGTAGCAGAACTCCTACCTACTAATGTACTCAGATACTCCAACATCCTACTTCTTTTCTGATATTTAGGCAGTATTCAGGGCACTAACTATACCAATCCCCGACTGTGGGGCTTCAGGAAGGGATTATTCTTTGCAAACATATTGGATATAAGAAATCATAGAAATGAGTGTGTTCGATGGTTAAGTCTTTGAAATCAATTGGGATTTTACATCTATCTTATCTACCGATAAGTGTGAATGCAATGGGCTGATGTGTGAAAGGAAGATCCACACTGGTAGATTGGGCATGGTTTAGCTAGGGAGGAAATGGTCAACAGAGTAAGAGATATAGATGCAAGCTCTCTTACAGTTTATTGACCTGCTGAAAAATATATGGTGTAAATGACTTAACTTACCAACTGTGAAAATGATACGCCAATTCTGTAGAGACAGCCCTTACCTAAAAAAAAAGAAAAATGTCATTAAGGATCAAATTGAATAGTACATACAAGGCAAATCATTTAATTTTTCTATCAACAAGTATGCACTATTCTATGGTTTGTCGGCACACAAATTGAGGCCACTTCTGGTAGTGAACTCTTCAATTTTGCTGAATTCAGAAAATAGTGATTGGGCTGAGTCCACCATGTAATGTATTCATACATTTATTAGGCCAAATACAAATTCTAATCTCAAATGTGACTCAAATTTCCAAATAGAGACTACGGGTTTAGGGTGGTGACACTTAAACAGTGGATAGAGCCCACACTACCAAATGAAACACCTGTAGATAAGCATTGTGGAGCTTCTCCTGAGCTGCTCCCACCTCTTAGCAATCATGTCTCCTGCCCAGAATACACCCTGAGCTGATAGGCTAGAGAAACACGTACCTTGCAATGTACACTGAAAATCCATAGGTTAAAAGGGTTAGTCAGTACAGACTAACCTAGGTTGGTCATATGAGTGTTAATCACAATGGCAAAGTTATATTAAAAAATGACCGAGGGGTTAGTCAGTTGTGGCTAACCTAGGTTCATCATTGGTGTGTTGTTTTTGTATACCGCTAGAGGGTGCCACCTGTGATGACCACTCAGTGGCTCCCCCTGGAAATAAAAAGACTAAGGTGGGTTGGTCAGTAGTGACCAACCTGACAATAATAACTAATCTATGTTGGGCGTATAGGGATCCAAAAAATGACTAACTAGGTTAGGCACTAGTGACTAAGAGGTTGGGCGTATAGGGATCCTAGGAATATCAGTGTAGTAGGATACTGGAGAGGCTATTTAACTACATTGTACTACTGTGATATACTAGGAATACCAGATCTGCATCCCTGATTAGTTAAGAGCACCATTCTGACCACTACTATTTTGTCACTGGTACAGCTCACGATGGGTCTTTCAGAAGATAAAAAGATTCAGAGCAAAACTGCCTTTATGTAGCTTGTAGACCGTATCTGCCTAAAGCACAGCTGAGGCTATGAATCAGAAAGCTGCTGGACTAGAAAGATATAGTTAAAGGCTAGTGCCTGTCGTCTCTGGTATAGGGACAGGGCACATAGTGTGATCACATTAAAGACATAGAGCTGCTCACCTGACTGCTAATAAACAGCCCAACGAAAAACTAATGAATTTAATCCACAACAATTATTAAGTTTACCTTTCCAATTTATTTCCCAACTCCTCTGTCCCATCTCTAGATCAAAGTGCTTTCATCAAATTTTTTACACAAGGTTAACATAGATTTAGCAATAAATGCATGCTGCAGACCTATAGAATGACTATTATTCCATGTAAAATAGTCCATGAGCATTAAATTACATTGATGTATGTCGAAAGATGCATCTGGTCTAGAAAAAGTAATTCGCAGGTTTGTTCTACAGATTTTCTGATCGGGCTATTCTTAGAAGGACATAGACTACTGTTTCCTTCTAACAATGCAGTAAGATATGATAGGCCTTTGCTACTTACTCAATAAATACAATGCACTTTTGCAGTTAACTGGGGTGATTATTTCCAGCAATCAAGTCTGGTAAATATCCTGAGTGTCAATCTAGTGGAAAGTGAGCACACGCGCTGCCGGCTTGTACTTTTCATTGCTATTAAATTAGTATGATGTAATAAAAGATTGATAGGCACTCGATTTGTATGTATCTAAATTGCTGGGACTGTAGTGCCAAGGTAAGGCTGTAAATCGGGATTCATAATGGCCGTATTAGCTGCATTCTGATAAGATAAGTTATATGACATGGACGGAATAGTGCACTTTAGAAGCGTTGTACAGCATGTATGGTGGAGTTATGATGTATCACTTTTTAGGTTTGTAGTAAATGTGCGTCTCCTCATCAACTGTCTTCCAGATGATGATGTTTGCATTCTCATCCTCTAATTGCATCATATCCTTTTTGTCATAACTCAGTGGGCATGGAACATTGAATCAACTTTATTAGATGGCTGTTAAGGTTTATTCAGTGTATACGTAACCATACCCACTAGGTACAAATATCCATTACAATTCATTTCCATCCTAATTGGCAGATATTACTAATGATGCCCTATTGATGCCATCTACCTCCTGTTACTTCGTCTGTGAATCCATTAAAATTGAGGCTGTACTGGTCTCTACGGTTAACTATAGTTTCTCCTTTACTTCATTGTAGTTTAATGTTAGAAACTGTCTACAGTAAGATGATAAGGATGGCCCCTTTAGATTAATTTGATGTATTTATATTTAGCTGTTGCTAATGCACATGCATGACTGAAACGAGCAATGGGGATATTGATATGATGCTGAAATGAGTTTACAATGCACTACATATCACAAAACCATGCTTTGGTCTAAGCATTTTGTCATTGTGTCACAGGAGAGGTGGGACACAGCTGTGCTCATAGTAACCCACACCTTTATCTGCCAAAGTCATAGAGTTATCGCGGAGGGTATAGCCCTGGTATTTATAAACAATTTGTTGAGCCTTTCAAAGTCTCTTACTTACTTTGACAACTGCATGGATACAACTAGCACTGGGCACCACCATTGTTGAATTAAAATTGTCTGTATATTAACCAAGTCCACTGCCACATTCGAGAGCTGAGGAGGCTGCAGTTCTCACTGGAATTTGGTAGCAATTCATAGGTGTTGCTATAATCAAACTAGTAGTTTTTAAAATAGGAATTGATAAACAAATGAATCCTTGAATACTGTGACTCTTGTATACGGACCTTGATTGTGCCTATGACTAAGTCTGTGTCACAGACCTACCAATACATTAGTTTTGTATTTGTGGCATGTATCATGTAGGGTGTTCAGACTATTTTTATTGACCGCAGAACAGTTGCAATTTTCATAGGGAATAGATAGGCAGAATCTAAACTAAGAGAATGCTGAAAGAATTGTAGCTCTAGCACCAGTAGAACCATTTAAAACTGAATTTTCCTTGAAGAAAGTAAGCGGTTTTGAGAGGACAGAAGGGCACTCTCTTAGCATGCAGTGGATTGGGTCAGAAATAGCCCTCCCCAGCCAGAGTGTAGCTGGTGGTGATCCAGGTGCAGTGGAGGGTGACTTACATAGGGAATGTACTACTACTCAGAAAGGATAGCTCCACATATCTGTGTATTATGCTGACTTATTTTCTTCGGTTCATTTTGGTTTTCGGACAGTAAATACTAGACACATATGGCATTTAAATGTGTTGTCACACACTTTTATCCTTTTAAAATTTAAAGGTGATTCAATGCATTTTAGAAATGATTTCACTGTAGCTCTGATTCTAAGAGTCTGAAAAATTTGTGTGACATAATTAAATGTAGGCCTATATCTTGGCTTTCCGATGAATTCATTTCCAAATTTATCAGAGAGGATTTCCCTAGCATACTCCTACAGAGTGTTTCTGGAGAGCTATCAATTTTCAGTGCCAAAAGTGGGTACTCCACAGGCAGCACACACTTCTCAGTTCCCATTCACTCATTCAAATAAAACCACTATTCAACATGCACAAATCATTACAGAAACTTCATGTTGTGTAGACTGGAACCATAGCCTTCCAAGGGTGTGAAGATACTTATGGTTATTAGGGTCAAAGTAGCCATAAAGAGGACATGAGTGTACATAAAGGGGAGGTGAGGGGAAAATGGCCGGTTGTCCGCTCTGTGGCAGGCCACACTGAATGGCCTATATCATGTTGTCTGCCAAAAAGGGCACTTGACCTTAACCTGTCTGAGGTATCTCCTACTGATTGTGTCCAGTTTTCCTCTGTTATTGAAGCCACTTTCCGGTTCTCTGTGCACAGAGAATGATACTTCAGTAAATTGCCAAAAAATGTGCTGAATAATGGTAATTTGTCACAAGGCAAGCTATTCTCACAGAACTGTGCTGTTAAAGCTAACAGTGTCTTTGCTACTAGGACCTGCATGCAAGCTACTGTTACACACACTAAGGGTTCAGTGGTTGTCTTCAATTACAGTAATCCCAGGAGGTATACAGCAGCTTTTCAATTATGGCAACTCTTACCCTGATTGGCTGAGGACCTGCCCACTTCTCCTGAGTTGTGATTGTTAAAAATGTAACAGTACCTTGTCAGGTTGACAGTAAAAACCTTTAAACAAGGGTCAATTTAGATGGCAATTACCTGTTGTATAACGACTGGAATTCTGTTTAATGTCATGTGCATTTTTACAGAATAGAACATGTGACTCCTTGCTATATGATGAAGGAACCCTGTTGTTAACTGCCCTGAATTGGTGTTGGTAAGTCACTGTATCCTGTCAATGCACTTAACCCTTTATTCATTGTCAGATCATAATGCATTATGAATGCAGCACTAGGCAGCAATGTTTTATGTTTTCATTAATGAATCATGCACGTCCCCTCCACCCGGAGTTCATCAGTGTTGACTCCCAAGGGATTTGCACAATTCTCCATTATGCAGCACAATGTGTTACTGACATAATATTTTTATCTTTAAGCCATGAGACAGCCAACGTTCACCCATGTTTGACCTTGATGAAAATCATCTTGACCTTGGCCAAGGCCAGGTTCCTCACGTATGTTAATGTCAGCTCCATGAAGATCAATCTAGATACAAAAACCCTGAATATTGTCCTTTGTATTAGCCAAGCACTGGCACTCTTATTTAATCCAGTGTAATTGTTTATGTTTGTTCGTGCTCAATCACTGGTTGTGGCCATGGCAACATAAATTCCCAACCAATTTTGTCTCTAAGCTATGTTAGCTATCATACATATATGCATCAAAAGTCATATCCGAGATCCTGAGAGTGAAATGTATCTAATTTGATCCTGATATTTGACCTCGGTGAACATGGCAACATTGCTATATCTCACAAATATTCCATTAATATTTTCCCTGAGCACATTTGAATTTATTTTGATCCAGGTACCATAAAACTGTGTAAAAAGTGGCCACAATTATATTGTCTTTACCAGTACTTTAGCAAGCACTTAACTATTTCTATTGTGTTTGGACACATCAAACCATTATTTTTACAGTAGTACAATATTGGGGAAAAGAGCAGATATCTTAAAGTTTAAGTTAAACAAGTTTTATTGCTTCACAATGTAAAGACTACCATCTTCAGAAACTGGGGTATGGTCAGTTCATGTAGAAGTTTCAACATTTGCGATGATGTTTGCAAGATCATAATTTCAGGGGAATCAAAATAAAAATACTTCGCTGGCCAACCTGTATACATATATAGTCTTCAGTTAACCTGATTTAGAGTTGATTATATGGCTCAGAAATGGATGGCAATGTTTGCTAACTCTGCCTTGTCTTCACTATTTAACACTGCACAGCCACTGCTGATCCAATAAGTAAATAGATTGTCCTGGTGATAAATCACAATTGTAAAGATGCTGACAATATTATCTCCATCATTCACATATGCAATGAGAAATTATTCTCCATAAGTGGCCAATACGGTGTTCATGAAATGGCATTCTCATTTTTCTTCATCTTTGATCTGCAACACCATCATTGCTGTATTATAAAGGGGACACCTCTTAATGGCCTTCACTCTTTGAAAATTGTGTGAAAAGAAGGGCGATATCCAAGAACTCCTAGAATTGTGTCAAAATGGGTTAGGCTATTAGACATAAAAGGATGTTTGAAGGCTGCATTGTGTATACATTTTCCCACAGTCCATTTACTTCAACTGTGTCCAAGCCTAGAACTACCTTGTGGGAGGAACCACGAAAAAGGCAATAATATTCTACTTCTGCTCAATTAAACATCTCATACTTCTGTGGTGCACATACAACAAAATTAAAGTGAACTTGTGTCCTAATAATCAGATATACATTGTCATCACATGCAACTGGTTAATCTGCTTTCAATTTGAGAAATGTACTTGTGCAAATATCCTCCATGCCACAACTTGTTGTCAAAAAGGGATCACTCCATAAATTGAGCTGTGTAGCAGGTTGGACAGATCCCTCTGTAAAGAAGACAATGAAACTGTACGAACCTGACAGAGGCCATAGAAATATCATCATGCCACATAGTCTTTGCCACTACATTCCTTTATTCTCCATACTTGCCCTTTCATCACAATGAAGAATTATTAATAGAATGACAATAGATCTGTAATTCCGGGAAAGAGCTGTGGAAATTGGCGGTCGGTTATCAAATACTGTTTTCAGAAACAGGCAGAGACAAATTACCTGCATTTAGCGATGGAGGCAATGCACCCTACATAGTAAAAGATTCTGCTGGAAAGCTTCAAAATAGACTGAGGGGAAAGGAATTTCATTGCAATTCATGATAATTGGTAATGGTTCAGTATTCAAAACAGGAAAAGTAAATTTTATAAAAAGTAAATTGTATAAATAGTAATCCAGCATGGTTCTGACTGCTGATAAGCCGACTGACAGACAAAACCAATGTTTCATTTGTTTTGGACCATTACAATGGTACAATCAGGACATTGATTCTGGGCCTCAATTCATAAGTTTATACTACTCTCTTACTTTTTCCGTCACAGTCGTAAGTAAAACTACAACTTTTAGAAAAAACGATTGCAGACCCATTTCACAATAGATAGTTGTATTTAGGTGAACTATGGGTAGAAGTAAATGGAAGTACGATTGGGAACATATTCAGTCGTACAGCATGATAGAGATTGTATATCCCCCTGTCGTATAAAGTGAGAAATATAAATTTATTTGAATATTTATTTGAATATTGGGGTGTTTCCCGGAGATATGACGTCATATTAGGTGAGAGGTCAGGGGTTCCCACCAAGTTGTACAACTAATAATGGAATTATGGGATGTTTTTTTGCATAATTAAAGCTGGTCAACCGGAACAGGAAAAAAATGATACTAGATGGCAGGTCAGAAAGGTGTTTTTTTTATGGCAGGTTATAATACTGCAGGAAAATGTGTCATGGCACCTTTTGTGCGATTTCTCATAATGACCACGGTTTTATTTCTATAATATTCACTATATAAAACATACATTTCGGTACTATTATGTCCTTATATAGTGCATTACATTTTTCTCTTTCTTTTCTACTGTGTTTCCAATCTCTAGAGATTGAAATAGAGAAATATACATCGGCTGAGATGAGTTTTGACCCTGTCTCAGCCGTACATTGTGCAATGAAAAAAAAACCTACATACGACCACCCTTTACCCATATATTGTATGACTTCCTGACACATAATATCCATTCGATAGCTTTGTGAAATGCATCAGAAATCATATTACGACTGGGAAAGGAACATATCATTAGCTTGCACCTATGGAACAGTACTGAACATGTTAATTTGTACGAGAAACGGATTTGCTCATTCGTTACATATCTGACCAGTGGTACATTGTTATGAATCGAGCCCCAGGCCTCTAACTGAAAAGGTGGCTTAAGGTACCATTTACTATCAAATGTACGACTCACCTACATACTATCATTACCGTACTATACTGTGTTGTGCAATAATGAGGCACCACTTTACAGCTATGCACCCTGCAGGGAATGAGACCCTTCTAAGTCCCAGTGGTGCCATACTCAATACAATGCCAAATATACAACCAGTGGTGGTAAAATTTACTGATACTGAAACTCCTGTTTAGGCCATAACAAGCAACAGCTCATTGTTTTGCTATTCAGCCTTTTGTTGGTTTTCATAAATCATGACGAGGTAACATTACGTTCTACAACTGTACAGGATAATGACCTATGCCAATTACAGAAGGTGAAAATGACCAGAACCAAATATGGTTTAGTGTGATGGAAAAGTTTCAAAAAGCATTTACAAAAGAAATCGATTGTATTATAGGTGTGAAAAAAGTTACTTGCTCTCACTGCCAATCCGATACATGCCTGTGTTAGCTGACACATGTGAGGGCACTCTAAACACAGCAAATCCTAATGCAAATACTTATCTTTGTGATGCTAGACTTGGATAGACTGTATTTTTTGTGGACACTTTGTGATTGTACAATGCGGACAAACTGTATTTGCCTGGACACTTTGTGATTGAAGACTACTTATATTATCACAGAGGCAAAGTCAGGATTGAAATGAGATTGATATAAAACATGTTTGTGAGTACACTGAGTCTATTCGTGGATTGCGGATACAGAAGTGCTGAATGTCCACATTGCAGATTCACCAAAATACATTATTGGAAACCCCAAGTGTATCACCTGACATCCTGAGAACCCTCTTACCAGAACCTATGAACCAAGGCATACCAGGACCCCATAGGGCCGAGAGATATTAAACCCACTCTAGGTATTTCCCTGTACAGATAGTCACGATACCCCATAATGGGCAGGAATTACATCAGTTGTTATTTTGAGTGACATTATAGAACTATCCATTTCAATATTTGGATGAACTTTAAGACTGAAACAGGTCTCTCATAGAACCAGGAGGTGATAGGTCATAATGAAAACTCGGGTACAGCAATCAATATCTAAATTGACCAAAACATTACACCAGATGCAGCATTCTTCAAGCCTGGAGGCTGTTAGTAAACAATTTTAATGGTAAACATTTTCCAATTAGCAAAGTGTTAAGTACAACGTCATTGTATCATGGGGGGAACTGATTTGGGTTATCAAGTGCTACGTGTTAGAGGACATCAAGATGTGTCAAGGGAGACCTGCAAGTGACATATAGGTGTAGACAAACAGTGGTGTGTACTAATGTTGCATCAAATGACGACGTCATTGTTGTTCCACCTTTTAGTAGCACACAATTTCATAATATTTTTCTCTATCAACTGAACTATATAAAGAAACCATCATGGAAGACGGTTGGTATTTTCCTGTGGCAAGTGCCGAATGGTGCCTAGCCTAAATCCTTTAAACTGTATTGTTCCCAGGCCAATCTTCTCTAGCGTATGAAGTTGAAAATAATGAAATAGTAAAAACAGTGTAGTATATGGGTTGTAGTGCACTTGTTAATCAAAGCCCATGTGGCAGTATTAAAGAAGGTACTCTCATGTGTCCGCAGGTAGAGTGCTCACACTTTTACACTAGATGATTTCTTATGTAAGGAGCTCATTAAAAAGCAAAACTACCCTTGTCAAATGTCATCCTTATCTTGTGATCATGAATCCTTGTCATCTCTTGATTGGCTCTGTATAGGAAACTGTTCATGTCCTGTCATACACCTTTGGAGGGTCGTGGCTATAAAATCAGATCAGTCTCTACCCCTCGCCCTCCCCAATCCCATAGTCCCAGTGCTCATCCCCTCCATGTCTGAATGTGTATTGACTGACAATGTCTGTCATCATACAACATCAGCAGGTGCATGTTTTATTTAGGATGTGTTGTTTGCCCACATTGCCTTACTTTATGTACAATACCCAATGGAAACCACTATTTTCTGTGATGACAATGGCATTGTGATCAATCAATATGTCAGATTATCAACAATGGGATGTGAAACAGCAATAATGTTAAATGGCAGGCAATGCACTCTTGATAGAAAAGCCATGGGGAAAATGCATGTGATATCCAATATAAAATGCATAGTGAATAGCCAATGCGTGTAAAATAGAATAATGCTCCATGACAACCTATTCAAACATCAGGCCTGCACTGCCCTTCATATTTTATCAAAACAGTGCTTTGCTGATCTGGTGCATTTCTTACAGCTATAAAGTTGGCAGGGGAGAAAGGCCGTCTGACAAGGAGTCCCTGCGGGGCCATATAGCCACAAGTATACACCCACCAGGGCTACAACTCACCCACACTAAACCTCCTCTGCAGCACACACTAAGGCATACAGAGTGTTGAGGAATGTTGGATCGTGAAAGCCCTGCTATACAGCAACCCAACCTATTTGTAAGCTGACGGCCTTTCTTTTGGATAAAAATCTTGCTAAAATGTTAAAGTGATTTTTATGTAGGGTTTTAACTCTACTCTATACTAAAGTGACCAGAATGATGATGGGATGATACTTTTATCACTTCTAGTCCTATCCCTTCCAAAGCGCATAGAGTGAGTTCCTACTTTCTCTTGAAGTTCTATATACAGCCAATGCCAGTGTACTACTGAGCCCAGCATGTGCTAGTTATGGTGGAAGGAATATAATTTTCCATAACTTCCATGAGATGCAGTGAAATGATTTGATTCATCAAGATGTTAGTTCTATAGAAACAAACTATACCTTGAAGTAAAGCATGGCAGAGTGTCTCAATCTGCTTTGCCCCTTGCTCAGTTGATGTCATGATGTTAGATTGCTGCTGTATATTCGTGAGTGTTTTAACCATTTACAGCTGGCATGAAGCATTAATGTAGCCCTTATAGACGCACCAGGGCTACAATCATGTGAAACGACACACAGGCCTGGTGCATTAAAGCACTATATCACAGTTTAAAGGCAAAGCAGTGGATGGAACCCATGCTATCTTCTTACAAACATCCACATATAATCTACCTGCCTTGTGGAGCTTCCCCTGAGCTGCTCCGACCTCCCAGTAAGTAGTGCCCTCTGCACAACACCAGCTCTGAGCTGATTGTGTAGCAGAACTCCTACCTACTAATGTACTCAGATCCTCCAACATCTCTGATAATTAGGTAGAACTACTCATGCCAATGTATTTTGTTGCAGGTACCAATTTTACACTGTGGGGTGTCAGGAAGGGATTATTCCTCACAAACCAATATGGGGGATTAGAACTGGCTAATGGTGATTACTTGAAGTAAGCATTGCTTTAGAATATCATCTTAAAAGTCAACCAGGATCTTCACTAAGATTATTCTTGAGTTGCTACCAACGTCAGCTAATATTATAATCTATAATTTATCATCTTTTAAATTAATGTCTAATTATTAAATTCATTATCACTTGCTTCTTGGCAGATTTGGCCCAGCACTCCTTCGGTAATAATGTGAGTATTGAGACGTATATATAAATATGTATATATGTATGATATCTGACCCGGATAACAATAATATATTAGAAAGCGGCGGCAAATGATGGTTCAATATATACACACCAGGGGGCGCCCCAAGCTGGCCCCACTCCCCTTCCTCCCAATGCGCAGTCAGTCTATAGTGCCCAGCCGGTGGATACGGTTCATTTTTTCTCATTCATTTATCAATCTTTCTGTACGGCAATATATTAAATTGTCTAATAAACTGGTAGGCCTTTCTCAAGTTCACTCATAATCCTATCCTACACCTACTTCCCTAATGCAATTTGTAGCAGCAAGAGTCATAATTAATCTTTTACTACTCTCTATGGTCTGCAAAACTGCGTCTGATGAGCTCATATTCCTGGCCTTAGTGATAGAGAATGGTAATGGCCACAATATAGATACTGCCATTCTAAGGCGTATTATTTTATCATATATCTTTATTATATTTACTTTTAACTGTCTGAAGATTTACACTATGTGAATGAAATGAACTGATGTGTGAGATGAAGAGGTACACTGGAAGATAAGGAATGGTCTGGGGCTAGGAAGAAGATGATCAACAGAGTAAGAAATATAAATGTTTACAAGCTCCCTAGCAGTTTAAATACTTGCTGAGAAATGTATGGTCTAAATGGCTTAACTTACCAAGTCCGAATGTAGCAGAGACAACCCTTACCTGAAAAAAGAAGACAGTGTCATTGAGGATCAAACTGAATACAACACACAAGGTCAAATAATCAACTGGTCCATCAATATGTATGGACAACTATAATATGCTCCAAAACCAGGTCAAACGGGTGTGAATTTTGAATGTCAATCTAATTTCCAAATAGAGCCCATGTGGGTTGAGGGTGGTGACACTAAGTCTTAAGTAGGGGATGGAACCCACACTACTCCGTGACCCACCTGCGGATAAGCATCGTGGGGCTTCTCCTAAGCTGCTCCCACCTACTAGCAATCAATGTCTGCTACCTATAATACCCCCTGAGCTAATGTGCTCGGGAGACACCATTCCATCAGTGTAGTGTGATACTAAACATTATTATTATATTACTACTCTGCAATACTAGCAGTACCAGATCTGCATCTCTAACTAGTTTAATACACCAGTCTGACCACTGCTATTTAACGTCTCATGCAAGTTTCAATTTGACCTTTGGAATCTATTTCTTGAGCAAAACTGCCTTGTCACAGCGTATAGACTGTATATAAAGCAAAGCCGAGGCTATAAATCACAAAGTCACTGGAGTACAAAGATATTGTTAAAGCCTAGAGCCCCTGTGTTTCTGAGAATAGGACAGAGCACACAGTGTGATGACGTTGGTGATATAGAGCTTCTCACAATACTGCTAATTTACAACTCTACACAAAAAACTTATTTCAGTATGGTAAGAGCGAACATAGGATGTAGATGCTCCCACTTACTTCAGTACTTAATACATCAGAATTAATGAGATTCTCAATTGTCCTCTCCTCCAACTCCTGTCCTCTAGACTGTGACATTTGTGTTTTGATCCTCTTTATGGCATCTTTTGGCATCAGTGGCAAATGGTTGTCAATGTTGATTCAATGTAATTGTTGGTTCAATGTTTGACTGCATTTCATACCCACTGCGTAAAATATCCAATGCAATTCATTTTCATCCTAATTGGCGGATTTTAATTACTAATGATGCCATATCAATGCCATCTACCTCATGCTACTTCGTCTGTGAATGCATTATAATTGAGACTGTACTGGTCTCTACTATTAACTAAAGTTTCTCTATTACTGCATTGTAGCTTAATGGTAGACAATGTCTACAGTGAGAAGACAAGGGTCCCCATTTTAGGGGTATACTTAATTCTACATATTTATTTTAGCTGTTTCTAAAGGGCAATGGGCAATGGGCAATGGGATATCAATATAATGCATGGGTACAACGAGCACTGGGCCACACTGATCTTGAATTAACATTATTGATCACCATTCCAGATCAAGTACACTGCCATGTTGACGAGTAGAGAAGGCTGTAATTCTATCATGAATTTGGTACCAATCCTACAAAATTCATAAGTGTTGCTATAGGCTGTGTCTCACGACCTTGGGCCAATGTTTTTGTCTCTGACTGGGTGCCGTGTCTGACCGGGTGCCGTCTCTGACCGGGTGCCGTCTCTGACCGGCTTGGCTTGATAAGGTCAAAATACCAATAGCAGGAGGCTTATTGTAATTATAATTATAATTATATAACAACCCCAATAACGTTTTTACAAATCCTTATATACATGAGTATAATTCTTTTTAAAACACCTTTTTTCTGACACCTGGTCAGAGACGGCACCTGGTCAGAGACGGCACCCGGTCAGAGACGGCACCCGATCAGAGACAAAAACATTGGCTCAAGGTCGTGAGACACAGCCTATAGTCAAACAGTAGTATAACAATGCAGACTTAACAATACAGTAGCTTTGTAGTTATGGCACGTATCATATTGTCTTTGGAATGGTACCTGGCTACTTGACCTTAACCTGTTTGAAGTGTCTCCTACTGATTGAATCCAATGTCCCTCTGCCAGTGAACCCACTGTACAGATCTCTGCACACAAAGAATGCCACTTTAGTGAATTGCCCAACAGACATTCTGACTAATGGTAATAATATCGAGGTAAGCTATTCTAAAAGAACTGTGATGTTGGAACTAACAGTTGCTTTGCTACATGGACCTGCATGCAAGATACTGTTACACTTAGGGTTTAGTGGTTGTCTTCACTTACAGTATACCCAGGAGGTATATAGCTACTTTTTTTATTTGAGCAACTCTTACCCCAATTGGCTGAGCACCTGCCCATTTCTCCTGACTTGTGATTGTTCTAAATGTAACAATTCTCTGTGACACTAAATACCCTTAAATTAGGGTCAATTCTGATGGTAGTTACTTGTTGTAATTAAGCTTGAATTCCGTTCAAATTAGTGTAATTTTTCAGAGATCATGTGACCCTTTGCTACATAATGAAGGAAACCTGATTTTTACTTCCCCAAATAGTTGTTAGTAAGTTGCTTTATACCGTCAATGTACTTAACCCTTTATTCATTATCAGATCATAATGCATCATGAATGCGGCATTAGTGAGCAATGGTTAATGCTTTCATTCATGAATCATGCACGCCCCTTCCCCCAGAGTTTATCGGTGTTGACTCCCATGGGGTTTTCACAATTCACCATACAGTACAAGGCTTTACAGACATAATATCTTTATCTTCAAGCCATAGGACAGCGGCAACTGGGGTGTGGTCAGTTCATGTACAAGTTTCGATGTTTGAGATGACTTCATGATTTCAGAAAAATGTAAATAATAATACTTCGGTGGCCAACCTCTATATATAGTCTTCAGTTAACCAGATTTAGTGTCAATTATATAGCTTAAAATGGATGGCAAAGTTTGTTACTTTAGCTTGTCTTCACCAATAAACACTGCACAGACACTGCTAACTCAAAAGGTGAAAAGATTGTCCTGGTGATAAAGCACAATTGTAAAGATGCTGACAATATTATCTCCATCATTCACACATGCGATGAGAAGTTGTTCTCCTTCACTGGCCAATACACAGGTTATGAGTTGGCATTCTCATTTTTCTTTATCTTTGATTGGCAACACCATCATGGTTGTATTATAAAGGGCACATCTCTGAATGGGCAAATCTCTAAGTGGTCTTCACTCTTTGAAAATTGTGTGAAAAAAGGGTGATGGCCAAGAACTCCTAGAATATTTCAAAATGGTTTGGAAATAAAAGGATGTTTGAATTGCTGCATTGCATACACATCTTCCCACTGACCAGTTACTTCAACTCTATGCAAGACTAAAACTCTCCTGTGAGAGGAACCAATATTATAAGGCAATTATATTCTATTTTTTCTTCTTAAAATATATTTCAAAACATTCTGCTATGGCTATTAAGTTAGACGCAAGAATCCTCAATTTATAACGCAATATCAAGGCTCAATCACATAGTGTTTTACTTTCATCTTGTTTTTAATTTATCAAGGCTACATTGAATATAAAATAGTCAATTTGGATCAGAGAAAAGACAGAACCCTTTGCATAACATTCTCATATACAAAATATTTCCCTAATTGGAGAAATCAATAGGTGCATGCTGAATATCTCACCAGTCTCCTTAATGCACAGGATGCCTAAACCCCAGACAGGTTGCATTCTTCCCACTATCAGCAGCAGGACAGGTGTGAATTACACAGCTGTGACTGTAAGAATGCAGGGGAAAATCCCTCTCCATTTGGCATGTGCTATAATCATCCCGACACCCTAAAACATCAAAACAATGGCTCACTGCTTATGGCAGGATAAAATCTTGCACTAAGACAGCTGGGGTGTAAAGTACAACAAAATGACAAATCTAAGAAAAGTATTATACTCCCGTCTCGATAGATCTGAGAGAGGCAGGTTTGTCTTCATCATTTGGAAATACATCTAATCACCTTATCAATGATATCTGCTTTCTTTATCCCGGTGAGACATTATTTTCTTGTTGTAAACCATATTTCTACTACAGAGAGGCCAAAACAGCCAGGTATCTCTCCACTGCAGACTCAGAGCCTGTCACAGCACTTTCGGCACATGCTTGGAAACACCCAAATCATGCACAACTGAGCAGTCAGATTGGACTAGGTTGGAATGACAGATTCAATATTCTGCAACCTTAGTAGGTTTACCATGACCTTTCCTGAGCAATTCTACAGCGGTTTTCTGTTCCTTGCATATGGCTGCATATTAACATTCAGGAAAGTAATACACAGTTTTAGTATGGTGTCTTTTTGCTCAAACAATAACCGTAATTACTGCATTTGAAATAATTCTAATGAATTTCAGTTTTCAAAATGTATCTCCTGTTGCTCAACTCAAATTACCAATGAAGAGTTTGTTGGTAAATAAGTAGTCCAATCAGCTAAGTACTAGCAACAAATGAAGTGGATGGCTCGAAGCTGATATCCTTTGACCCTTCAAAGTTATGAAATAGTTCATTGTTACCACCAAGGCTGATAAATAAGCATATGAAGTATTACTGTATGGCCATTACATGCTGCCATCTATTCTGCAACAGAGGTTGGTTTCTCACAACCTACCAGGGTCTCAAGGTGTCTGTAAGAAGAGTGATGCCCTTTGGGGTTTGAGGCTAAGTGAACTGGTCTGAGGTTAATGAGGGTCAGGTCACTAACAGACACAGGGTTACAGCAGCTCGGGTTCAGATAACGCAGCACCTGGGGTTCACATGAAACATCCGGCTGGGTTGTTGATGGCAGCTTCATGAGACTCATGTTCCCTCTCCCCTGTCTTTCATAACAAGCTGTGATCGCAATCCTCTCTTTTTTATGGATATCAGCTAGGCAAAAATTAGTTTTAGCCCTAATTCTACCCATAAAATACTCAGTCGTATTGAAGATCACTTGGGCTATACACAGAAACTAACACCTACAATTACATTTCATTTCCTCACTATATTGCTCCACCCTTCCATCTTCACCATAACAAGTATGAGTGAAAAGTCCTTTCCGATAAGTTCACAGCCAATCACAGGAACAGTATTGTAATGGTGTAAGTGGCATACACCAATACAATCCGTTTTATACTAAATTTGCAGCTTCTCCTTCCTCAATCATCTAGGTTTCCCAGTGTAAATCCTATAATTATGTAAGAGCACAACCAAAATATTAACAATGGATCAGGGTTCAGACCCGAGGATGATGCTCAGGTGTTTAGGCGGAGAGATATACAGGAAATAAATAGGGCACAGCACATTGACGCAACTGTATTCATAGATATTCCCCAACTTGTATGTCGGGAGTTTCTTTGCCACTGATGGTTTGGCCTCAGCCGCTCTGGCTCTCAGCAGGAGGTTAACAACATTACCTCTGTCCCATCTGTACCCACAATCCACCTTCACTCCTCCTGCTGTCCTATATACATATAGTTTGTCTACATTCTTTTTCCAACACAAATTTCTTCATATGATTATATTACTTGGTGGTAATTCACTACGTTGTAACAACAGGTTTTGCGCTCTCCATTAGTTTTTTGAGAAATCAACCCATGTTTTGAGTCTTAGCGTTAGCCATTTTTGGTGAATGGTAGGGGAGAGGACATGATTTTTGTCAACTTAACTCAATTATCAGGTGTTTCCTTTGATACCTTAACGATGAAATCAAAGTAAAACACGAAGTTATCATCTTTTCAAACTCTCTTGACAACACACATTACATAGAAGTAATCAGAAGAGTTGAGGAAGAGACTTATAACTACTCACATGAGAAATAGACAAAAGCTGCCGAGTTGACAGGAAGTGCTGTATCAAAGGATGATGATGTTCCTATGTTCCTATGATAGGGACTGTTTGAGTCGGTTGTCGAAATCATGTGAACAATGAGAAGGTGCATTGGATGCATTGATGAGTTCTCTGCTACAAGAAGAATGTCAAGATGGTAATTTGGTTTGATCAGTCTATATATAGATGCATTAAACTTATCGATATCCATGTTGAATAACATAACTGTCTGAGTTTCTGATTTTAAGGCATTCCTTTCTTGAGCGGCATGTGTACTTGGCAGAATGTCCACCAGCATTCTCACCTGTTTGTTTCTATTAAGGTGGATTCACCACTCTGGTTAGATTTGCGTACGTGACCTCTTTTCTCTGGGCTACATTGATGTTAACATTCCACACATAACTGTCCTTAAGTACATCTGGAGAGAGGTTTTTTGAAAATCATACCAATAATAGGTGCATTTTGTGGGGCATGGAATGAACTATTCCTCATCAAAGTTAAGGAATCAAATGTCATAATTTCAAGTTTTTACTAGTAGTGAAGACCGATCTGTCTTATTGGGATATCACGCATGATATCATTTACCCAGAATGTGGATATCATTAAAGGTATTGTACATTAGAAATATGTGTTAACCGTATTGAACATGTCCCATACAGAAACTCTATACACTCTTCCTTTATACTGACATATATTTACATAATTATTCTGGCCAATGGCATTTGATATTTTGAGTAAAGACCAAGAAAACAGGGCACAGTGTTGTCCGGTTCCTGGTGGAACTTCTTTGAAATGTCTTGAAAATTAATAGTCTTTCCTGGTATCTAATATGTACTCACTTGCTATAATCTACATTGACATACATTGGTATCTTGTCTGGGTATAGATAAAGCAGCTGCAGTTTTAGGTAAGACAGCACCCTGTCCGACATGAGGCATCATGTAATATATCATTTGTTGCATCAGCTCCTCACCATGAAACAGGCCTACCTCATGGCTTGACCAGCCACAGATGATGCAGAGTAGCATGTATGTACATACTTGTCCCTTTGTTGGTAAGAAGAACACTTCATTTATTTACTGTGATACAAACAGGGTATAGGATTTACAATACATTTTGCTTTTTAAAGCTAGGTGTCCCACTCAAGGTGTGTGCCCGTCTTAAACTGGGAAATAATCCCTGCACTAGGTCTCACACACACTGGATCTTTTTTTGTTAGTTTCATCTGCTTAGTTTTATTTTATAATTAAATATGCCCTAACATTCCTGCTTAACCCCTAGGTGAGTAAAGATAAGAAATATTTTGAGAAGCATCAAATAATTGAGCGAAATTCTTTTTTTCAAAAGTATTTCTATTAACAGCTCGGACCGAAGACGTACCAATTAAAAAAAAACTAATAGGTACCACAAATTCAAGGAACAGAATTATTATCAGGGCTACCTAATCCTGCTTACTCATAAAGAAATAAACATGGAAAAAGAGAAGCATCAAACAGATAATTAGTCTTCAAAGGTCTCCAGGTAAAAAGCTGATTGGACCAAAGAAGCACGGATTAGGAAATTCAAGGGGAAAACTTGATGAGATTAAGGAAAGTCCCTTCCCCCAGAGGACTATATTGGAAAACATCTCTTGATCGTATTCCGCTATTCTGAAACACCCTACAGTACCCATTTCTCACATAAAACAGAAAATATACTATGCATACTTAGAAATAGGAACCCATCCTACCTTCCCACTAACAAATACACATCGGACACATAATCTATTTGATTGTGTATCAAAGTACCCTTGCACTAAATTACTTCTATACCCAAATATCCTATTCAACAACTACTCTTTTCTAATAGTATCCATTCTAGATAGGGGTTATACTTATACTCATGCAATACTGTTAGTACCAATCCAACACTGTGGGGTTTCAGCCAGGATTGCAAAATGCTATTTGGAGATATTAGTGGTACCCATACTGCTTCCACAACTTAATAAGGGTACCAATCTCAACAAGTGCTAGGATTTTACTGCTGTTCCAGGTCAAATACTGTTGGACCAAGGGAAAAAAACAGGTTGTAAATCACTACAGGGTCTGAGACTTTGTTATTCCTTAGATAGATATTCGTTCAGATGATTCATAGAGTAACTGGCGGTTTCATAATTACAGTAAAGTATGATAAGACACACTTCTGTCTGTGGATGATTAAATACACCTCCACAGTTCACTGTGATAAGCATTTCTAGCAATTAATGCTGGAAATAGTCTTAATCTTGTTGAAGGGCTGGATATGACATGAAGCTTCTTTTTTAACAATGTCTTTGGGCATGTCTGACAAATCTGATTACTCATACTGCTAGGAATTTACAGCAATTATTGGATATAGACCTGACGACTCTGACAGCTTATCAAATTAAATTTGTGTAATGATAACTTCATTAAATTGATGTGTCTATTTGGTACTCTATATCCAACTTGCAATATTGTTTAAAAGGGTATATAAGTAACCTAACCAACTGCCTAACCACATGCCAATTCTGTAGAGAGATAGCGTAGAATTCTGTTAACTAACATAAGAACTCTGAATTTCTTTTCCTCAGCTACTGTATAGTATCAGCACTTGAGATCAGACAACTGGGAACAATGACAAACGATTTGTGTTTGAACTTTGTTATATTGCTTGGAACTAACTTGCAATCCAGGCTTATTTGCTACATGGCTGAACAGGAGGAGCTTTCTCTTCTAGATATTTAATACCCATCATGAAAGCAGTGTGCATTGATGGCAGAAATTTCTACACTTTTTAATCTCAACATGTTTGTTTAGACCTACTTTGTTATTTTCTGCATGCAAAGCTTAAGTTTGCTATTAATGCCATATCACTATCTGAGTGTTATTAGCTGTCTCAAATGTCAGGTCAAATGTTAATCCTAATCCTACTTCCAGCTTCTAAAAATCCATGTCTCTTCCACAGCACACAACCTGACCCGATAGGGTTGCAGAATCCTCCCCTTTCTACACCAGTCACTAGTGAAGGCACTAATCCTGCCACTGCCATTTTGTCTGTGATATCAGTCACTATAGACCTCCAGGGAAGTCATTTTCCAAGTGGATTCAGAGCAGAAATTTTTCATACAGCTTATGAACCATCGAATATCATCGATGAGAGAACCCTCTGTTTAGTTATTGATCAAATTATGTTTAATGTACCGGTATTGCCTAGTTGCAGAGGGCCTCCTTATATATAGTGTTCATGGAAGCATGTTCTACCTACATTGTTCTGTATTTATATAAGCACACAACAAGTATTACGGATTCAGCCAGGATTACAGACCTATAGACTGCTATAGAGTAACAAAGTGTATCATGCAATCTATTCTTAAGACCATTAGATGACTGTTGAAATACCGAAAGCATCTGGCCGAGAGAAAAGTAATTAGGGAATTTGCTATTGTAATCGTCCTAAATCGAATTTACATCCTTCTCTGCTCAATGATATCCTTTACCATTTAAATCGTATTGAATGTCTCTGGATGATCATCCTTCTAGCTCATCCTTACACACATTCTGACAAATGCTATATTGCTGCCTTTCCCTCTCATTCTATGCGCAGCGTCTGCCCGTTAAAATTGAGTTTTTATTGTCCTCCGCAATCTCCGCAATCTACCAGAGTACACATGTTATTTCAGCGTTATGCTTCATTAGCAGATAATGCCAATCGTTAAAAAGATAAGGATGGTTAAGCCCAAGTTGCTTAATCCTAGTTTATCCTTTTACACTGAAAGGGTAAGCTGATCCGCGGACTCTTCTAAGTGACAAAGAAACAGGTTTTCTAGCTTGGGTTGTCAGAGAGAAGACTCACTTGGCACGTGCACATTGGTATGACACACACGTATTTGTAAGCATTCTATTACTGAAGGATAGAAATACGCTCAATAAAGACTTAGGTACAAGGAGACATGGCAGGGACTCCACTAACATACAAACTTCTATATTTATATAGTTTAGCTAATACAAACCTCGGAAGTAGAGACAGACATGGTCATTAATAATTCCTATAGCTCAGAATCCAGTGAGGTGCAGCTGCTGTGTAGTAGAAGTTATAAATATGCAGATTAACCCTACAGGGGCGGCATAGTGTGAAAAGCTGCTATGCTCTATGTCATCATGATGCAGGGATTCAGCCTAGGTGAGTAGGCTCACCTAACTGTTGATACATTTTCAAAGGGTCAGCATGATACATGTATGAACGCAGGCTTAGTGAATTCACTCGCAAGGGCTACATTCATGCATCATGCTGACCACAAGTATAAAATACATTTAAAGCAGTATGTGGCCATTCAAGGGTCGTCTTGAGTTTTGAATTTGACGAACCTAGACTTGTTTCTTAGAGTGGGCCACTGCCTGGGATAACATTGTCAGTCAGATTGACCTGATGTTATCTTCTGGGATGGTAACCTGGTAGGTCCTCATATAGACAACCCATAACTCATTTATTTAATCATGTCACTAGGAACACACTTAAGTCTTTTTGTAAGAGGACAATTTGACAACTTTAGATCCATTGATTTTATCAGTGTATTAATAAGCTGACCGCAATTTCAATCTGATGCTGACATTTAAATTCATAATGCATTTTCTCAGAGATTGTATACTATATTTAACCAATGAGGCTATACAACAAGTTCATTGCTGCATTTTTTCTGGAATATTATAAATGTCTATATGAATTGCTCTGTAAGGAAACATTAAAACAATATGTTTTGAATAAAGGTAAAATAAATATAATATTTAAATAAAGGGACAATGATTATATTATTTTGCTTGTTGTATCAAAACTTAACCACCCTTCAATCAATGCAGCATTGGTGAGCAATGTCTCATGCTGCAATCATGCATCAGGCATCCCTCCAGGCTTTATCATGTTTGACCCTTTATTAAGGGGTTGGCATAATGTCCCATGCAGTACCAGGTTACAGCTACAAATCGAACATTTCTTTCACATCATGAGAACCTTTAATAGGATCTGTCCGTGCTTGGCTGGCAGTGTGAGAGGGCCGTTTTCCATATTCTTTATCACACTGTGATAAATTGCCCCAAGCCTACTCTGCTAACCAATCTCCGTAGCAGACTGCCACAAATCGTTCACTATGCGCTGACTCTTTCAACAGAGCTCTGGGAATTTATGGCAATTATTCTCGCAGCCTGCTCTGGAGATGTAACATGATAATACAAGACATTCTTTGTGAAAATGTATGGTTTATCCAGCAGATAATAGACATTATGGGCATATTTTCCTTAAGGTGTGAATGAAACTGTTGGGTTAGCTGACGCTTCTCTAACTGGTTCGTAGATTTTGCTTCATCTCTACTCTGGGCTGAAGCAGTCAGAAATTGACTACTTTTGTCTTATATAGGGTAATCAGAGGGCAAATTCCATCTGCAAGAATGAAAGTATAATGAAATGTAATTGTGGTAGCAGGCATTCTTCTCTTTTCCATATGATACCAGAGACGCTCTGACCTCTCTACCTTAGACGTTTTAGACATCAAAAGAATTGCCTCTTATCCTTGAGCGACAACGTAGCTTCCCTGCCTTACGTAGGATAAAACATTACATTAGCTTGGCTAAGAAAACTTCCTAGAGGTCAATAAAGTTGTAAAGTGAGTCCCCAGATTTATATAGTGGTCAGTAATTAATTGAAGAGATGCATGGTCAGAGGGGTCAGGGCCAGCTCAGGGTATCCTAGGATAATCTAGGGGAGTTAAGTATATGATATAGCTGTGGTAGTAGTAATGAGGCTTAAGCCATGGGCATAATGCATACCAGCATCAAGATTAGATGCTGTCCTAAACCCATTGTGGGCGAATGTCTACTATTTACTACATTCACCCCTCAATGGGTTAACGTCTTAGACTCGTACCTAAATGCATGCCGACTGTAATGAAAGTTCCTTGTTATTCACAGTCCAACACTACGGCAGATTCTTATCTACCAACCTGATAATCATCTTAACCCTTTAAGGCCGACCAAAAATTTCTTTTTCTGGTGATGGGGGCAAGACATTTTCATAGGAACTACCCCTACGGCCGAGCCTTTGCTGATTCCCATAGAGTTATGTCAACTATAGTCGATGCTCGGCCAGCCATGGTGTCGACTATAGTTGATGCTCTGCCAGCCATGGCGTCGACTATAGTCGATGCTCGGCCCTAAAGGGTTAAGGATAGGGAACACCCTTCTCTTTACAGGCAAAAAACACAACTTTCATCATTTATACTTTGATGAGTTTATGATCCAAAGAAAAATAACATTAAGAAAACGTTTTTGCTCCATTTGCATTCCATCCCTAGCAACGGTCATTCTAAACATAGAAATGTGAAAGGGACATGGTGTACGGTCATTACGGTAAGTAATAAGTGATGCTAAGATGAGAACTCATCAAATCATAGATGATTAAAGTTGTGTTTTTAGTCTGTAAAGGGAGGTTATTTCCTATCCTTTATAATATATTACCAGAGAAGTTTGCTACTCTTTAAAACAGTTTGTAACCTTAATGGACTTAGGTTTATGAAAACAAATCAAGATTGTACTGTGACATAATCTCTCTAGAATCATTTGAATATAGATTTGAATAAGATACCTTATTCCTAATATGATGGCTTACATTGATTGATAAACAATGTTGATATCGAATGGAGCTGTTGATATTGAATGGAACTATGATCTATTTTGGATTTCTACATTTTCCTGCCATCCCATGTTTGGAAAGTCAGTTCTCTGGAGTCCATTAGACTGTCGTAACAATCAAATCGTCATATTTCACATTACAATAATGTGAGGGAAATGCACAGATACCTATGCTGGCCAACAACTACTATGGTCATACTTTATTTCGCTGGGTATATATTTTCGCTATATTCACGGAAATGGATTAAATACCCGCGAATTAGCCTTTTTTGCCACCTCAGCGAAAATTTACACCCGTGAAAATAAGTACTTTCACAGTAGTTGGTCTGAGTTAACTTGATTTATAGTTCATAGCATGACTCAATATGGATGGCGGAGTTATTACTTCCTCCTTGCCTTTACCAATAAACACTGCACAGTCACTTCTGATCCAACAAGTAAAAAGATTGTGCTGGTGATAAATCACAATTGTAAAGATGCTGATAATAACATCCCCATCATTCTTAATGACTCTTGAAATGACTCACATTCGTCTTCCCCTTTAAAGTGTCTTTTCCTATTAATCTCATCATATTCCGTGTTGTGCACACATTATAATCCTGAACTCGATCCACCCTTCTCCCTCAGGTGGATTTGTGCAGGAGTAAATTAAACTTACCAAATTCGAGTGATGATTTGGAGTAGATCTATTTTAAAAGAAACACTTTTACAGATGGAAACATCCATCCGGCTTGGATTAATATGTGAGTAAGGCATCTGCAATAGTCCCGCATATCAAATGTGGTGGAGGAGAGACTGGAGCTTAGCAGCGATTAACCCCATCTGAGATAGGAAGCAACCTAGCCAGAAATATGAACTCAGTCTGGTCATATCAAGGTGAACAAACAAACAGTGTATTTAGTTTTAAAGCCTGTAATGTAGACGAGATAATCCCACTAATTAAAAAAATAAAAAAAGACAAATCCTCAGGTGCAGAACATATTTCGACAAAAGCCCTTAAAGATGCTATGCTAGCTGTCCCATTCTTAGTAACTCACATACTAAACCTAGTGATAAAATCGTGCAAATTTCCAAATACCTGGAAAAAGGCCCTTGTGTCTCCTCTTCCAAAAGGACGTGATGCCTCTAACATCAACAACTTCCGCCCTATATCTATTTTACCTCTTCCATCTAAGATTACAGAAAAGATTATGCACAAACAAATACTAACATATTTAAATGAGGAAAACCTACTAAACGAGAATCAGGATAGATTTAGACCAAATAGAAGTACACTAAGTAGTTTAACCAAATTTACTGACAACATATACCGTGGACTAAATTTAGAACAATGCACAACTGCCATATTTTTAGACTTCAAAAAAGCATTCGATACTTTAGACCACAAAATTCTCTCTAATAAAGCTAAAAAAATAGGATTTGATCAAAGTGCAGTAGCACTGGTCTCTGACTATTTAATGAATAGGAAAAAAGCAACCAAAGCAAATGGTATAATCTCCAAAGAAAAATCACTAACCTGTGGCGTACCCCAAGGATCTGTATTAGGACCCCTACTATTTCTCTTATATATAAATAGTTGCTGTGGGCTTTGAATTATATTAGACAAATATAAACGAGTTACCATAGTTACTACCGGTAACTAGAAAAATGTCATACACGTACGTTAACTCGACGGATATATTAATCAGCCTAAAAAGGATTCTTGTTTCTACCCAAGCGGAGGTATATAGATTACAACAATTTAATAATCTGTTGATATTGTAATAACAATATATTATATATTAATAATTCATTCTGAGTAATAGTAACAATATATTATATATTAATATAATTATTCTGAGTATATAATTACTATGAGTATATACATGTGAACAAATTGAGAAGTCAGTGGGTTTGGTGTCAAGTATCAGATATTACCCGGCCAATATAGCCTATTTTATTACGCAATAACGATACCATTGGGTAAAAAATTCCCACAAAAACCTATTTTTATATAATAATAGCGTTTTACAACAGCACCTGTATTCTAATCTTAAGATTAAAAATAAAATTTAAAATTAGTGAACAGGTGTGAACGGTCTGGAGATTCAAAGGCCACTGGCCATGAAACCATGAAACTGCCCATTTATAGTATAGGCCCAACAAGAAGAAGTAACCATGGCCCCCGAGCTGCAGCCAATCAGACGCATTGTTATTGAGCCACTCACAGCCAATCAGGAAGCTGCTCATAAAACAGGTCAGTCTGGGGCGCCCTCTGGTGAGCTGCTCAGGAACCACGGCCACGCCCACTCGCTTATTTATACTTGGATTCAACCGCGTTGATCCATCCTATAAATAGTTGCTGTGGGCTTTGAATTATATTAGACAAATATAAACGAGTTACCATAGTTACTACCGGTAACTAGAAAAATGTCATACACGTACGTTAACTCGACGGATATATTAATCAGCCTAAAAAGGATTCTTGTTTCTACCCAAGCGGAGGTATATAGATTACAACAATTTAATAATCTGTTGATATTGTAATAACAATATATTATATATTAATAATTCATTCTGAGTAATAGTAACAATATATTATATATTAATATAATTATTCTGAGTATATAATTACTATGAGTATATACATGTGAACAAATTGAGAAGTCAGTGGGTTTGGTGTCAAGTATCAGATATTACCAGGCCAAAAACACACCAACCACAATGTAATGAAATTACATTAAAGACGAGTAATATTTCACAGGAAGATAATCAATTAACAACAAATCCTTCCTAGTATTATGCAAGTAATTATAAACAGCACTCGATTTCCAGTTACCCACAGTCATAATGGAAGTAACTGGGACACCTAAAGATTTCAACAATGAAGCACCCCCATGTCTTAGCGAATGGGTGCTAATCCTGTCTACCGGTAACCCAATTTTCTTAGATAAACCTTTAAGTCTAGAGTTGAAGGCATTATATTCCAAATGTAATAATTTAGAATTCTTGTGTGACCTTTTTGTGGCCTTTAACAAAAGAGACTTTACACACAAAGGGGAACCCGGAATGTGATGCAAGTAAATTTTGAAAGGTTTCTTGCCAAATTGGTCAGTCTTAGACGACCTAATTGTCACTGACACATGACTTGAAGACACAGATATGTCCCCACATGTCAACAAATGTCTTGAACTCGTCACATGACATTTGCGCAGAAGGCCCCTGAAGCACAGCAACACTGCAAGCCAGAATGACCTATCATCAGGATTATGCAGATTTAATAATTTAAAAATAGCCAACAACTCAATGACTGAAAGGGGATATCTGGAAGGGTTACTTAAGGACATAAAAGTCCTTTCAATACCATTTAATAACTGTTTTACCAAAAAACATACAGAGAAATCCTGATAACCCAAGAGTTTACATTGGTACCAAACAGCAGACAAATAATTCCTTACAGACACAGGTTTAACCCTGGACGATAAATATGTAGCATATAGTCTAGCTTGTTTTGAAGAGCATGGGAACTCTATAAAATTAAAAAGGGTACAGAATTTCTTATACCTTCTCAATTGAGCTGCTCTCGTCAACTTAGTTGAATCAGATAAGCTAGCTTCCAATAGGGTCTGCTGCTGGTCCATCAATTTGGTTAAAAGGTTTCCTGCAAATACACACAGCACATGTTATTCAAAGCCAAAGTATCATTACACAACGACATATAACCCTTATAAGGGAGTCTGGATAACTGGTCAGCTAATATATTATCTTCAGATTTAATATAAGTAGCGAAAATGTCTATATTATATATGAAACATAGCCAGAATATCTCTCTGAGCCATTCCATACTGAGATGATTCTTGCTCCTACCAGAATTAAGGTTAGCTAGGACCTGCATGTTGTCGGTAATGAAATGTATTTTAGAGTTTGCATATTTTTCGCCCCAGCGCTTCAAACCAAGCACTACTGGCCACAACTCATACACATTTATATTGCCCTCATGAACGTCAAGTCTGTCTAACAAAGGTGGAAGAACTCTATGATTGCACCCAGTAGCAGGGAAAAATTCTTTCTCCCAAATACCATATATGAAGTCTGTACCCGACCAGGCCCCGAAACCTTTAGTTGAAGCATCAGAAACAATTGGACACTCTGTCATATCTTTCGGAATTAAAGAATTACAATTAAAATACCTGCAGAAGCGTTTCCACCACTGTAAGTCTTTCCTAGTCTCTTCACATAAATAAATAGAACCTTTATCTTTTGCTCTGGCACACAGGTCAAAAAGGCGCCTACTAAAAGTTCTTCCACCCCTCACTACAGATGAGCAGAAACTCATAAGTCCACCAATGCTTTGCAATTGTTTTTTGGTGGCATGAGTCTTACCTTGACATTCATCCAGAGCTAAGTTCAATTTGAGGAGCTTCTCCTCAGGCAGGGTTAGAACCATATTAATTGAATCAATAGATATACCCAGGAACACAGTGGTAGTACAAGGTAAGGTTACTTTATTAAAAGCAACATTAAAGCCTAAAAACTCCATAACTTCAATCATAATGTCTCTTTGACGAAGGCACTCTTCTTTAGTATCTGAAATTATTAGGAAATCTTCAAGATAATTTACCACCTTGCCGACACCATAGCTTTTAGCGACCAAGACTAAAAAATCCGACAGTTGGTTAAAAATGTATGGAGCACACCTTAACCCGAATGAAAGACGATTATTTTCATAATTTTTATAACCTCTACCACTGTTCCATTTGAATCCCTGATAGGTACAATGAGGGGCAAAAACATTTACTGTTCTATATGCTGATTTTAAATCAATTAAGCACATATAATCCCCTTCATCTAGTAATTCTACAGCTGTAGTTACAGACTTATAAGAAAAAGGCTTATAAGTTTGGTGCATAAAATTATTAATAGCCAAACCTACCGGCATGCTACAGTCAGTTATAGGCCTCAATTTCCCATTAGACTTTTCAACTCCCCCTAATGCATGAATACATGTGGGACGGTATTGAACTTGAGTTACTAACCCTGCCTGGGTCTCAGCCTCTACTAAGTCACACATCTCAAGATAAAAATCGTTCTCAAGAATAGACTTATAATTTCTGCAATTATAACTAGTTTCACAATTATCATCAATAATTTTGAAACCATTAACTACACCTTCCCAAATAAATTGGGCCCCCTCAGGGTCATGGGCTAAAACATTTGTTGGGCCCGACAAAAAAATGTGCAAACCGACAGGGCATCAAACTAGTACTCCTACCACCAATCAAGTGAGTACAGTTACATTTCCCCTCCAAGCATTTATCATACACATCTACAATAGGAGTCCCTGAGGACCCTTCAACTTGAAAAATCAATTTAGAATTCCCAGATTGATCGCCAAAAGTCTCAGAAAAATTACAGTCTGAGGAAAATCCAGGTAAATTACCTGGAGAATTTTGAAAGTCAAAATTTACAGATAAATTATTAGCTGTGGTATCTTGAGTCAAAAAACACTTATACGCAGAAAAACTCTCAGGTGACAAGCGACCTAAAAATTTTTCATTCTCAAGAAAATCATTTTTTGAACTATCTTGTGCCAAAAATTCTTGAAACTCAAAATTATCAATTTTTGAGTCGACTTTGGAGAAAGCTATATCTAGGTCACCCCTGGCGATCTTAACAGAGGGCAAACTAATTAGATCTCCGGTACCATCCTACTTAGGATTACTGGGCATTTTCCCCTCTTGTTTACAGTCAAAACATCCATGTGCAGATGACCTGCAAAACATGCAAGTGTGTTTGTATCTGCAGTTTTGGGAAGCACAACCACTTGCTTTGTTGAAAGCAAAGCAAGACCTGACACTATCTTGTTTACCATAACTTTTTGGTTTGGATTTGGCCGAAACTGCTGAAACTGTGTTGTCATAGCTAAAGAATGCTAGCATATCAGAATTTTCCACATTTTTGAAAGCCCCGAGCCCTTTTACATTTGCTCGGTCGCGGATAGCCCTATCATAATCAATCAAAGCCCTAACCAAATAAATCTTGGTCGCTGCCTTTACACACAACATCTCCATGTGGTCCAAAATGGGCTGTGCGTCCTCGCCCAGGTGGATCACTTTGTTTACTGTTCTGATATTTACTAGCATTAGCTTATCAAATGAATCACACTTCTCCTTATGAGACAGAAAATTGGTTTGTGAGTAAGGCTTACTTCTTTTTGGACTTGGAGACCTAGAGTAGTCTGACATGGATGACACAGATGATGAAGACGGCGACCTCGCTGCTTTCTTGGGACGACTTGTCGGCCTTGCTTGAGAATTGGGTCGCTGTGTCCTAGAAACCGAGCGAGTTGACCTAGATCTCCTTGGTTTCCTCCGTGGCGCCGACTGGCGTCTTCTACTGGAACCTCCTGAGTCGGCTAACCTCTGGAGGGTCGCCTCCATGCGACCCAGACGAGCATCTTGAGAATCCAATCTATCCTCCAACGTCTGGTCAACAGATACTACTGGGGCAATCACCGTAGCATGTGATTCAATGGGCTGCTGCCCACCGACTGCCCCATTTTCACTGCTCGAAGTAGTTGTAGTGGTCACCTCAGCTTGAGGCGTATCTTGAGGCGTAGCCGTAGGTGAGCTACTCCTCCTGTTCCTTCTTCCCCGAACCATGTTGAATTTAAATTAATTAAATTCAAATTTAACTGCCAAAATTTAAAATTAGTGAACAGGTGTGAACGGTCTGGAGATTCAAAGGCCACTGGCCATGAAACCATGAAACTGCCCATTTATAGTATAGGCCCAACAAGAAGAAGTAACCATGGCCCCCGAGCTGCAGCCAATCAGACGCATTGTTATTGAGCCACTCACAGCCAATCAGGAAGCTGCTCATAAAACAGGTCAGTCTGGGGCGCCCTCTGGTGAGCTGCTCAGGAACCACGGCCACGCCCACTCGCTTATTTATACTTGGATTCAACCGCGTTGATCCATCCTATTAATGATATGAATCTTTCACTAGATTATCTAAATTGTCAACATTATGCTGACGATACTGTTATATATGTTAGTCATCCTCCAGCTGACCCTACTATAGAAAGGAAAATTAATTCAGACCTGGAAAAAATTGCCAAATGGTGCCTAGACAACAAACTTTCATTAAATACCAAGAAAACCAAAGCCATAAATTTTTCAACCAAAACTCTAGACAACACATGGATAAAACCGGTTCTTCAAATTAACAATGATATAGTAGAATTTGCCCCTACATACAAATACCTTGGAATGACGCTAGATAATAAGCTTAATTACAAGCGACATATAGACATTCTTGAAAAAAATGTAGACTATAAGACATACTTGTTTAGGCATGCAAGAAAGCACATGACAGAAAGCAGCAGTAGACGTCCTTAAAACCATGATTCTTCCTATAACCGACTATGGGGACCTCTGCTACATGACTGCCAACAAAACTCATCTGGTAAAATTGCAAAATGCTATAAACAAAGCCTTAAGAACTGCATTATGTCATAGGGGTACTATAAATACAGAAAAGTTGCTGAAAGTAGCCGAGCTCACATATATGAGTGATAGGAGAGAACAACACTCATCCCATAAATCATTCATTCAGTCACTTAATATTAACCTAATTGACAGGAGACCCAAAAGAACGAGGGCTCATGATGAGAGATTACTCAAGGTCACCAGGCCATTAAATCCTGTTTACAGGAAAAGCTTAGAGTACAGAACCTCTACACGTTGGAACTCATTTGATATAGAAATAAGGGCAATCCATGAAGAAAGTCAATTCAAGCAATGGAATGATGATATATATAAAGAAAAAATCAAGGCCTTTCCAGATATCCCGGGGGCTGAGCGTTGATCTCCTTTTTCCTGCCCCCCCTGGGCCCCCCCCCCTCATTCGCACACCCCCCCCCCTACTCACCCTACCAGGAATAGTAGAAGTCAAAACAACATCTAAGTATGCCCTTGCATATAAATGCCCGTTTATGGGGGTGTGTATCTTATGCTACACACCACCATATACAGGGTAAATTAAAACATATTCAGCTATATGTAACTGAATATGAAATTGTAATGTAAAATTCATTTATTAACTTTCCTTCTTACTCTACCCATTGCTATTACCTAGCATGGGTTCTATCTCTTTACCTTTCCTTCCTCTTTTTCCTAAGAGGAGATATTATGATAAATGTAAAAATGATATTATTAACCAGATTGTACACTAACCTATTCATGATCACATGATCATTAGCTATAGTAATAAATTGCTAACGTTTTTATTATAAACGGATAGGTAAGATCCATATATAATAGGAACACGCTCCTAAATGAGTGCTTTCCTATTAAAGCTTATCATAAGCCAGGACTTAATTGTCCTGTATTACTTCCGCTCATCGGAACAGAAGCTGGTATTTGTATAATACGGTCTATAAATGGTAAATAAATGAAATACAAACAAACAAACAACCACCTTCAGCATATCACTGAACAGTTTTTTTGTGGTCAGTGTTTTAGATATGGTTTGTCATGCCGAATGTAGATCAACGTTACAACCAAGAGTGTAAGTTCAAAGTTCTGAGATTGGAGCATATGAAATCAATAGATTATCGATTATCTTATAATCCAGATATGGTTGGCCATGCGTGTTCAGATTAGTATTTGTATAAAGGAGGAAGGGGAGCACCTTTTATGTCCATCAGACATACTCTCAATGTCACGATAGGAGTTATCCACCAATATTAGTGGGTAGAGCTTATAAAGCCCAGTAACTGTCTGCCCTCTTTGGTTGGCAGTTTAGAAATGGCATTCTGCACATTTAGTTCACAGCTAGAAAGCCAAAAGGTGTACATAAAGCATGCATCCATTACAGCTGTCAATCTGTAGATGATACTATCTATGACTATACTAATACAGAAGCTTGATTCTTCCATCACAGTTTATTTGCTTTGCTCCTCACTTGAACCTTTTGTCACAGTCTCTCTACCTTTCTCCCTCCCATGTCACTCTGACAGCCCTTTCTCTTTCTCTCCTCTTGTACTATCTCTCTTTCATTGTCTCATCCTTATCTATATCCAGAGATTCACTCCTGTCTCTACACAAGGGCCCTTTACTACGTGTAACCTGTATCATCTGGTGTAGCAGAGGTGACTTTCAAGCAAAGCTATGGTATATTTACCCCGATGCCTCTAAGCATCTTCGTCAAAAGGATAATAAATAATACAAGGTAAGTGCAAAACAGTACCCTTATTGGCACTGCACTTTTACTCAACTGTGAAAGCATTCTTCACTTGTCAGTATGCGAAGCCTGTGTGATTTGGAATACAATGAAATGTGTTTAAAGTAGAATAAGCAGCTTCATCTGAATATATTTCAATATATCTAACCAAGCCAAGCCACAACAGTGTATGAATCTTATTTCCTTATATTTTGATTATTTCACCTGTCTCAATCAAGCGCAAAATGTTGCTACCCTAGACCAGTCTGATTTTTCACACCATCACCTGGTGAGTGTGAACTATGTGCACTGCTGCCAAAGTCTAATATGTAGCCAAATTGCTGGCCTAAGACTAGCTATACTGCTCTGAGTGTTTTTCCATGGTTAATGGGTGTATTCTTATATTTACATGAGGCAAGTATTGCAATCCATTTATATATGTTAAGCCCCAATGCAAAGAATGATTCACCTCTAATTGCTGAGGGGAACATTTTGAAGACAAATGTAAAGACAATTTGTCTAGGAGAGGCTGATTTTTTAAAATTTGCTTACTTTCAAGTTATGATGTCATAATCATTACAGCTTAGCAGAAGGAAACGCTAGGTGGGAACAGACTCAAACCTCGAAAAACATGCTAGGATTTAGTCTCCGTCTCTCCCTGTCTTTGCCTGTGTAGGTCTGTGTCTGTCTCGATTTCAAGGAGATTGTGGCTGGCACATAATACGCAAGTTTCTGGAAGCCATAGCAGGCAGTTATCTCTCTATTGCAGCCTTGGACTTGATATCACTCTCACAGCATGCTTGTCACCAAACCGGAAATAGTCATACTCAATGGAGCAGTCATATTGGACTCCGTTGGAGTGACAGATTCAATATTTTGAAACCTAAGTAGGTTAGTGACATTCCCCGAGTCATATCTGTACAGCTTCTGAAGGCTTAAGAGGGTTACTCAGGGTATGTGCGTGTGTATAATTATAATACCCTTTGGGCGGGAAATTCACCATTGTTCTAGTTCATAGATGACCTTTGCAAATTCCCGGGAAAATTTGTCTCAGTCAATTATTAATTTACAGGCCAACATGGGCTAGATACTAATCCATGTCAAATGTTTAAGATTCATTCATAAACGGTGTTGACAGATCAATCAAAATCCACTATCGTATTCAATTATAGTATGATTATGGCAGGAGTGTTAGACACAATCTGGAAATAACTATCTCAACCAGCAACCCTTCTTTTTTTGCTGTCAATCTCTGAATACTCTCAAATTGAGAGATTTCGTTGTCTATAAGAGTATAGATGTCTCTCCTGCCTGAAACCTCATGCCGCTTTATCTCCTTCATAGCTGTTTTTCAGAAGGCATACGATGTCCAGATAAGATAATCTATGAACTGTATTATAAAAGGTGATCAGGTGAGTAACCAAGCTCTAAGGGATGAGTCAGTGTACGTCTGTCGACAACAGGAAACAATGCAATTCACAGAATGCTGTGATGATTGCCGTATCTGTCTCCAAGCTGCACTGCTCTGCACACCTTCCCCTTATCCACTTTCATATCTAAAGATCTCAGGTGGATGCATTTGTGTCTTTGTGCAATAATGGCAAATGAATTAAAAAAACTATTTAGACAAAATAGTCTCAGCCAGCATGGTGAGAGATTGTGTCAGTAGAGTGTTGGTAGAGTAGAGATCTCCCATCTGCCTGAAACAGATTATACATTAGAAATAATAAGCACAAGCACTGCAGAATGTGCACAGTTTGGTTTAAATGTTAATCCAGAGATAGAAAACAAATCTGAGTAAGAACTATTTGGTAGCAGAGTGTGGGAAGAAGCGCAGCCAGGTTACGGACGGTGGGTGATAATTAAGGAAGATGAGCCATAATGGGCTCGTCCAACAACTGGAGCTCTACACCAACAGACACTGAGATGGAGGGTGCACCATGCACCACCTGGTGTCCACAGCATAAAACAGCACTCTCATCATGCCACTTTGTCTCCTTTCTGGTGGGTTTACAGAGGGCATACTATTTCTAGACTTAGTGCATGTTTGGAAACAGAGTAATTTGCTCTAAGGGTTGTCTGTTTCCTTTAAAGAAATGCAATGACCCCCCCCCCCCCCCCCCACCGCCTCCACTCAAACTAGGATTGATCCAGAGACTCCACACACTCCACAAACACTGAATGACTTACCTTTTATAACTGAAGTCATGTTGGAAACCTCTAGCTCGCACTATATTGGTAAGGTGTTCTCAATAAGTTTAATGAGTCCTAAAAACTAATCATTAGGCCCCATCAGAGGCGATAAATTAATTCATGTAATGTTTTACAAAAGGCCATCAACAACAGCAATTAATCCAATTTCCAAAATGCTTAGTCTTATTGTCCTCATACAACACTTGGGCTGTAGAAAAAAGGGGAAAAAAACAGGTATATATGTATACAAAGCAATCAAAGTAATTAGTAGTGGTATAAGCCAGTAGAACATCAGCCAGAGACCTGTATTATATCGGCTGACAGTCACAGCTGAGTATACTCGTCTGCGACTTGTGACCAGCCTTGACTTTCAGCCAAAATAATAGATACAAAGAACTGGTATAATTACTACATACCTACAGTTAAACTTTGCACTAGTTCCCAAGGGGCGATCCATTTAGTATGTCACGCCCGGAGGGGTGGGGGTGTCTTTTTTTCTGTGACGAAGTGTGACAAGGGGGTTGGGGGGGTGTATAGGATTGTGTGACTTCACACTTTCAGATTTTTTAAAAACCATATATTAAAAGACATGCATTGCCACTAAGCAGCATCATAATCTCATGTGTGCTACTTGAAACAGTATGTGGGTACCACAGGTCTTCCAACATCAGAGGAAAGGATAGCAGTGCCTGGGGGTTGTATATTTTGAATAGATGGGTGTGTGGCTGGCAAGGTTACATTTTGAGCAAGATCCCACTTAGGGCCTACCAAGGGTCTGCTTTTCATCAGAATCCCCTCACCAAGTATCACTTTTTACCAGAATCTCCATCACCAAGGGTCTGCTTTTGACCAGAATCCCTTGTGATGGCATGAAGGCACGGCATGGTACGTCATTGCTGGCCGGGTGCCCGCGAAACAGCACACACCCCCTCCCACTCACTTCACCCTCCACCAATCAGGAATCAGCACTGCCCTGCTCATACCTGTGCACACCTGTATCACCCACCTGCGTCATTCAAATTTCCCGCAGCTCATCGACAGGTTGTGTTCCCACCCGCCCACTCCTACAATATTCATTTCATGTTATATTCAATTCACTGTATTTTACCACAATGTGTTTACAAATCACTGTTTACAAACTGTTTTAATAATCACATTACAGCGTTATATTATTCATTATACTCATAATAATAATACATCAATGTTCTTGTTTATAATACAACCGTCATTATCAACAATTCACATTTTATCAATGTATCTGTTTTAACATGGTAATTAAATATTACTATTTAATCCACTCCTGCCTCCCTCCTCAATTCACATTATCATATAGCTGTAGCGAGGCACACGTGACCAGTAATGCATCAAGTATTACTTTTCACCAGAATCCCCTCAGCAAGTATTATTTTTCACCAGAACCCCCCTCAGCAAGGGTTAATTTTCACCAAAACCTCCCTCACCAAGGGTTACTTTTCGGAGATTTCAACAAAACCTGTAAAAACAAAGGTCACTTTGGAGTTCTCACCAAAATAACTTATAATCAAGGTCACTTTTGACTAAAATGCCTTTTACCAAGGCTCACTCCTCAGAGAATCTGCTTAAACCTAGACACTGCACTAGGGGTCACTTTTCTTCCTCACCAAGGAAAACGGTAGCTGGAGAGCCAGCCGCACACCCATGTTGAAATAAAATTGAGGCCCCTTCCTCAGGTGGCAGTTCTAGCACACCTTATATCCCTGTGAAAATAGACAAGAAACCATGGATAGAGGCCACAAAAATCTAGGGTGCAACCGATACTTGTGTGATTTTGTTAATGCCTCTTTGAACAGTTGTAATCTGAAAGGGTTATAGTTGATAAAATCCATTATTTTCCTGTCTAGGAGGACTTAAAGATTTAACTGACATCTGATGTCATACCTTCGACACTTTAGTACCATACCAATCTAATCTTGTATTAAACCTGGGTTACAATTCATATTCAATATAATGATAGGCCTTATTACACATGCTTATCACAATATGTGTATGGTCTTTTACATGATTCGGTACTAAGGGGGGGGGGTGTCAGCAGATTTGTGACATACTTTTCTGAGGGGTGTTTCGGAAAGTGTGACAAAGTGTGACATGGCATCGCGGTGGGGGGTCTGCAAAATGGCCAAAAAGATCGTGATATACTTAATGGATCACCCTCAATCATTTAGAGCCTAGATCATTCAATATGTATGTTTTCTGGCTGCCACTATAAGGCAGTTAAAAGAAGGGGAGTAAAACCAACGAGACATGTCCTGTTACCAGGACATGTGTTGTGAGAAGAGAGAGAGAGAGAGTCCTGTAATGAGACTGTAATGAGATTAAATGGATCATTGATAATTGTTTTAAATTAGGTTGAATGAAACAATCTTAATCAGCAGAAATAATACAAGTGTTAATGGAAAAAATTAAATGGTGAAAAGCCGCTTGGTGAACAACACTGTCATTTTCAAATCGAATTTGATTTGGATTAATCACCTTGCATTACAGACGGTTTCAAACCAGCATGGCCATATTTGTCCGTCCCCTTCTGTGCAGCTGTGCCTTTGGGTGTACCCATTCACTTGCAGTCTCTGTCATGCCTGTGCACTGTGTTTAATGCTAGTCTTCTCATCTACTCCTTTTCATAGACGTTTGATTACTGCTAATTGGTCCACTTTCATACAGTGATATAATCAGGTATCAAAAGCTTTTGTCATATAATACGTTACATGATATGCGAAAAAGGCCCTCATGTACCTTACTATCACCCTGGGTCAGAATCTATGATTATTATGTTCACATATATATGGATTTGGAGTGTTGGTCCCACTACAATCCCACTTGGCCGCCAGGATCGCGCAGGGATGGTGGGGGAATCCAACATGAATATACTAATTTATCTAACTACCATTATAGACGTTGATATCACATATCAATGCTTAAATACTAACACTAAAGTCGGTGCGAATCGTTCACTAAATAACAAATAAGTATGGACATAGAGGAAACATACTGATTAAAGCTCAGCGATTGTCTAGCACAGAATACAACTTTATTTCATGATCACGTTACCCTCAGGAACTTTAACATGGCAAATGGTTAACGCCATTTGTTCAGCTAGGTACTTATAGGATAAATATGTTAACAATTAAAGGCCCTGTTACACTGGCGGCATCCGCCGCACTGAATCTGCCGCAGAACGTCCTATGCGGCAGATGCAGCTAGTGTAAAAGGGGGAAAAATTGCTGCAACTTGCCGCAAGTACTTGCTGCAGCAAAAGCTACCAGTGTTAGCTTTCCTGCGGCAAGCTGTTGCGGCAGATGCGGCGCAGCAAGTGCCCCTAGTGTAACAGGCCCTTATGGCAACACATCCATAGCTTCAGACTTTGTGGAATATTTCTTAGTGGGGAAGTTACATTAAAACAAATGAAGCTGATAAAGTAAAAATCGAGATCTAATGAATCAACTTCAACTTAACACAAGAGTGTTTTTCTTTACATCTATTGAGATTCTTTTTGTATGTTTAACTGTGGGTTGTAGTTCAGTGATTAGATCATCACACAGTTTAGGATTAGGTGTATTTAAATAACAAGTATGGTGCCAAATAGAAGAAAGATAGGTGGAGAGAACCAAAGTCCAAATCTGTAAATTGATTTCATTAACCTATAATAACAACAGCAGCTTTTAACTGATATGAATATAAAAATATGTACATTCACATAAATGGTATTTTGCTCAGCTATTGCATAATATAGAAAATATCCATAATCACTATTTTTGTATGACCAATATGTAGTGCCATCTATTTTGCAGCCGAGAGTTGTTTGTCACAACCTACTAGATACTCCAGGTGCCCGCAAGGTGCCTGTAAGAAGAGTGATGCCCATTGGGGTTTGAGGCTAAGTGAACTGGTCTGAGGTTAATGAGGGTCAGGTCACTAACAGACACAGGGTTACAGCAGCTCAGGTTCAGATAAAGCAGCACCTGGGGTTCACATGAAACATCCGGCTGGGTTGTCGATGGCAGCTTCATGAGACTTATGTTTTCTCCCCCCTGTCTTTCATAACAGGCTGTAATCACAATCCTCTGTTTTTTATGGATACCAGCTAGGCAAAAATTAGTTTTAGCCCCAATTCTACCCATAAAATACTCAGTTGTATTAGCATCACCACAGAGAAATTAAAATATAATTTTATCATGATAATTTTTTGCCATCCAGATGACAAAACAGTGTTTATTTTGTATGTATTATGTCTAGATCCGCCACAATTCACGATTATACATTGAGAAAAGGGTGATCAATTGGAGGAAATTTCCATAGTCAAGCACCGCCTACATTGACACCCTAGCTATACAATAGGTGTCAACACACTCAGCTTTCACAGCTTGTCCTCAGGGCTTGTCTACGGGGCTTGCCCACGGGGGTGTGGGCAGTGGCTCCGACTTTACCCAGAGTGGTTTCCGGGGGTACACTCACACTAGCAAAGCAGTCTCACAAGGTGATGACAAACCTCCCTTCAAAATAGTTAATTTTCTAGATATCGACCTCATGTCTTAGAATCATGTCCATAGATATCTTGTGTATTTGCAGGAAAAAATATACAACTATTTGTTGATTCCCCAAACATTTAAAGATGATTTAATGAACCCCCACCTCCGTTTTTACGCACTCCTTCCGTAGCCACGGCTCCTGGCAAACCCCCAATACACATCATGAAAGAGAGTATTATCATTAAAATCCGCGGGCCTTAACAACAAATTATATTGACCATGTACCGTATCGTCGCGATAAAGCGCCGGTTTTGAAAGAGCGCCGGTCTTGTTTAACCCCTTCCACGCGGTAAGCCAATATATTGCACAAAATTGCATTGAGTTACAAGAAACCCAGTGGTGAAGGGGTTAAGCGCCGGGGGTACAGGGGCCCTGAAATGTTCCTTAAGCACTATAATAGGATCTCGTATAAGCGCCTGTTTTGTGTATAGAGGGTCCGCCAAATTGAAGAGCGCCCCGGCGCTAAATCGCGACGGTACGGTATGTATCATTAGAAAGCTATGTTTCACCTCTATACTTTATACCTACTAGAAAATGGGCGCAGGATAAATATTTCAAACAATACATGCATTTCTAAGAAAGTTAACTTCTTAGGTTAGGATCTCTGGTTAGCAGCATGGGATCTCAAACTAACACCCACCAAAATGTAGCTTAATTTATTCTCTGATAGAATATGTGATTCCCACGAATGTACGACTTTAGGTAGTCCCCTCAGCTATAAAATTGAAAAGGGAGAATCATAGGGATAGGGGAAAACACGGCCAATGCATGTGCGAGTAAACGGTAGGCACAGCCATCCAACTGATGCGGGTGGGTGATTGGTGAGGCTAGTCGTATTGAAGATCACTTGGGCTATACAAAAAACTAACACCTACAAATACATTTCTATTCCTCACTATATTGCTACACCCTTCCATCTTCACCATCACAAGCATGAGTGAAAATGTCTTTTCCGATAACATAAGCTCTGCATGTAGGCTATAGCCAATCACAGGAACAGTATTATAATGCCCATAATATCCATTTTACACTAAATTTGTACCTTCTCCTTCCTCAATCATCACGAGTTGCCAGAAGCCATCAACGTCTATGATGTATCAAAGGATAATGATGTTCCTATGTTCCTATGATAGGGACAGTTTCTCCTTTTGAGTCGGTTGTCGAAATCATGTGAATGATGAGAAGGTACATTGGATGCATTGATCAGTTCTCTGCAACAAAAAGAATCGACTTATCGATATCCATCTTGAATGAAATAACTGTCTGAGTTTATTATTTGAAGGCATTCCTTTCTCGAGCGGCATGTACACTTGGCACAATGCCCATCAGCATTCTGACCTGTTTGTATCTATTAAGGTGGATTCACCACTCTGGTTACATTTGCATACGTGACCTCTATCTCTGGGCTACATTGATGTTAACATTCCACACAGAACTGTCCTTAAGAACATATGGAGAGAGGTTTTTGGGACATCATACCGAACCAATAATAGGTGCATTTTGTGGGGCATGGAATGAACTATTCCTCATCAAAGTTAAGGAATCAAATGTCTTAATTTCTAGATTTTACTAGTAGTGAAGACCTAGCTGTCTTATTTGGATATCACGGATGATATCATTTACCCAGAATATGGATATCATTAAAGGTATTGCACATATCTACATATATGTTAACCTTATTAAACATGTCCCATACAGAAACTCTATACACTCTTCCTTTATACTGACATATATTCACATATTCAGGTTAATGGCGTTTGATATTTTGAGTAAAAACCAAGAAAACAGGGCCCAGTGTTGTCCGGTTCCTGGTGGAACTTCTATATATCTTTGAATTGTCTTAAAATAGTCTTTCCTGGTATATAATATGTACTCACTTGCTATAATCTACATTGACATACATTGGTATCTTGCCTGGGTATAGATAAAGCAGCTGCAGTTTTAGGCAAGACAGCACCCTGTCCGACATGAGGCATCATGTAATATCATTTGCTGCATCAGCTCCTCACCATGAAACAGGCCTACTTCATGGCTTGACCAGCCACAGATGATGCAGAGTAGCATGTATGTACATACTTGTCCCTTTGCTGGTAAGAAGAACACTTCATTTCTTTACTGTGATACAAACAGGGTATATTGTTTACAATACATTTTGCTTTTTAAAGCTAGGTGTCCCACTCAAGGTGTGTGCCCGTCTTAAACTGGGAAATAATCCCTGCACTAAAGAGTCTGACACACACTGGATCTTTTTTTTGTTAGTTTAATCTGCTTAGTTCTATTTTATAATTAAATATGACCTAACATTCGTGCTTAACTCCTAGGTGAGTAGACATAAGAAATATTTTGAGAAGCATCAAATATTTGAGAAAATTCTTTTTTTCAAAAGTATTTCTATTAACAGCTTGGACCAAAGACGTACCAATTAAAAAATGCTAATAGGTACCACTAATTCAAGGAACAGAATTATTATCAGGGCTACCTAATCCTGCTTACTCATGAAGAAATAAACATGGAAAAAGAGTTTAAGAAGCATCAAACAGATAAGATAGTCTTCAAAGGTCTCCGGGTAAAAAGCTGATTGGACCAAAGAAGCACGGATTAGGAAATTCAAGGGGAAAACTTGATGAGATTAAGGAAAGTCCCTCCCCCCAGAGGACTATATTGGAAAACATCTCTGCCCGATCACAAAAACCCTAATCATCATCTTTGTTCCAGGATCTGTGACTGGTTTTATGATCACATAGTTATGTATTAATTTTACAGAGCAATGTAAATGTATCCAACATGAGCTGCATTTGCTGCATATACTGTATTAGTTTCATTTACTGCCTACACTCCAGTAGGGGTTTTCAGAACCAAATGAAAGATACAATCAATCGTAGCTAGATACGGCCAATGAGATACGGATGGTCGTAATAGAATGAAGCAAAGTGTTTCAAAATGTATAGATTACGATTAATTGTATCTCACCATTGGTCTTATGAGCAAGATACAAATGCACCTTGTGAAACAGCTAGATACAATCGATCTTACCTTTATATAGGTAGATACGAATGACCCCTTTCTAATTATGAGTATTGTTAGGGTGGTGGGGTAGATATGATTGGTCACAAATAGTATTCCTGAAGAAATCCACCCACAGCTAAAAAAATAGTTATTGCTGGCAGAAGGAGTTTGAAATTAAATAGAAACGTTCTATGCTTCATATTGGATATATATGTGTACATATTTTTACGTTTTTCTTATGGCAAAATATTAAGGGGCATGGTAAATGCTCCCCGCTAATTCATGTTATTAAACACATAAATATCAATCGCAATTCAATTGTAAAATTTAAACATCAATCGTTTCTAATAGTGCCCTAACTTACGACCAAAGGCCCTATTTCCGACCAATACAAGATACGCATGCAGCTAGGGGACAGTTAAGACCAAGGAGATCTTGTGAAATGCTTTTATTACATTTGATTGTATTTCGCTATTCTGAAACACCCTACAGTACCCATTTCTCACACAAAACAGAAAATATACTATGCACACTTAGAAATAGGAACCCATCCTACCTTCCCACTAACATATACACATCGGACACATAATCTATTTGATTGTGTATTAGAGCACCCTTGCACTAAATTACTTCTATACCCAAATATCCTATTCAACAACTACTCTTTTCTAATAGTATCCATTCTAGATAGGGGTTATACTTATACTCATGCAATACTGTTAGTACCAATCCAACACTGTGGGGTTTCAGCCAGGATTGCAAAATGCTATTTGGAGATATTAGTGGTACCCATACTGCTTCCACAACTTAATAAGGGTACCGATCTCAACAAGTGCTGCGATTTTACTGCTGTTCCAGGTCAAATACTGTTGGACCAAGGGAAAAAACAGGTTGTAAATCACTACAGGGTCTGAGACTTTGTTATTCCTTAGATAGATATTCGTTCAGATGATTCATAGAGTGACTGGCAGTTTCATAATTACAGTAGAGTATGATAAGACACACTTCTGTCTGTAGATGATTAAATATACCTCCACAGTTCACTGTGATAAGCATTTCTAGCAATTAATGCTGGAAATAGTCTTAATCTTGTTGAAGGGCTGCATATTACATGAAGGTTTGTTTTTAGCAATGTCTTGGGGCATGTCTGACACATCTGATTAGTCATACTGCTAGGAATTTACAGCAATTATTGGATATAGACCTGACGACTCTGACAGCTTATCAAATTAAATCTGTGTAATGATGGCAGCAATTTCTACAAATTTTAATCTCAACATGTTTGTTTAGACCTACTTTGTTATTTTCTGCATGCAAAGCTTAAGTTTGCTATTAATGCCATATCACTATCTGAGTGTTATTAGCTGTCTCAAATGTCAGGTCAAATGTTAATCCTAATCCTTCTCCCAGCTCCTAAAAATCCATGTCTCTTCCACAGCACACAACCTGACCCGATAGGGTTGCAGAATCCTCAACTTTCTACACCAGTCACTAGTAAATGCACTAATCCTGCCACTGCCATTTTGTCTGTGATATCAGTCACTATAGACCTCCAGGGAAGTCATTTTCCAAGTGTATTCAGAGCAGAAAATGTTCATACAGCTTATGAACCATCAAATATCATCGATGAGAGAAATACTTGTCTATAGTCATTGCCTTGGGTATCAGATATAGGAGCAGGACAACTATTTTGATGGATTTGGCTTCATAGAGCTGCAGACATAGCGACTAATAAACAACTTGGAGCAACATCCTTCATTATTCTTTGATCAATAAGCTGTTCTGATAATGTCATTCCGCGGACAAGTTTCTCAATTACCCTTTTCACTAACTCCTTTACCCCTCTGTTTAGTTATTGATCAAATTATGTTTAATGTACCGGTATTGCCTAGTTGCAGAGGGCCTCCTTATATATAGTGCTCATGGAAGAATGTTCTACCTACAATGTTCTGTATTTATATAAGCGCACAACAAGGATTACATATTCAGCCAGGATTACAGACCTACAGACTGCTATAGAGTAACAAAGTGTATCATGCATTCTGGTCTTAAGACCATTAGATGACTGTTGAAATACCGAAAGCATCTGGCCGAGAGAAAAGTAATTAGGGAATTTGCTATTGTAATCGTCTTCTGAACATACATCCTTCTCTGCTCAATGATATCCTTTACCATTTAAATCGTATCGAATGTCTCTGGATGATCATCCTTCTAGCTCATCCTTAAACGCATTCTGACAAATGCTATATTGCTGCCTTTCCCTCTCATTCTATGCGCAGTGTCTGCCCGTTAAAATTGAGTTTTTATTGTCCTCCGCAATCTCCGCAATCTACCAGTGTGCCCCTAATGGGATGTTATTGCTGCGTTATGCTTCATTAGCAGATAATGCCAATCTTAAAAAAGATAAGGACGGTTAAGCCCAAGCTGCTTAATCCTAGTTAATCCTTTTACACTGAAAGGGTAAGCTGATCCGCGGACTCTTCTAAGTGATGAAGAAACAGGTCTTCTGGCTTACCTTGTCAGATAGAAGTCCTGCTTGGCACGTACACATCGGTATGACACACACATATTTGTAAGCAGTCTATTACTGAAGGATAGAAATACGCTCAATAAAGACTTAGATACGAGGAGACATGGCAGGGACTCCACTTACATACAAACTTCTATATTTGTATAATTTAGCTATAACAAACCTCAGAGGTAGAGACAGACATGCATTCTAAGAACAGTGTGTTACGTTTACACACTTATCAACACGCTTTTCTGCAGCCACTTTTAACACACATTTTGGTGTAACACACTCCCCACTGCACACTCCTTGCCAAAAGTGTGTTGATCTCAAAGGTGTGTTGCAAATATGTGTGTCTAACTCCGTATGCATATTCCCACAACACACTGTTCTAAGAGTGTGGTCATTAATTATTCCTAGGCTCAGAACCCATTGAGGTGCACCTGCTGTAGTAGAAATTATAAATATGCAGATTTACCCTGCAAGGGCTGCATAGTGTGAAAAGCTGCTATGCTATGTCATCATGATGCAGGAATTCAGCCTAGGTAGTAGGCTCAAGTAACTGTTGATACATTTTCAAAGGGTCAGCATTATCAGTCAGATGAACCTGATGTGATCTTGTGGGATGGTAACCTGGTAGGTCCTCAGATAGACAACCTTTAACTCATTTGTTTAATGATGTCACTAGGAACACCCTTAAAGTCTTCTTCATGAGAGGACAATTTGACAACTTTAGATCCTTTGATTTTATCAGTGTATTAATAAGCTGATGATGCACATTCTTGACCGCAATTTCAATCTGATGCTGACATTTAAATTCATGATGTATTTTCTCAGAGATTGTATACTATATTCAACCAATGAGGCTATACAACAATAAATGTTCATTGCTTCATTTTTTTCTGGAATATTATAAATGTCTATATGAATTGCTGTGAAAGGAAACATTAAAACAATATGTTTTGAATAAAGGTAGAATAAATACAATATTTGAATAAAGGGACAATGAATAAAATATTTTGCTTGTTGTATCAAAACTTAACCACCCTTGAGCAATGCAGCATTGGTGAGCAAAGTGTCACCCTGCAATCATGCATCAGGCATCCTTCAAGGCTTTATCAGGGTTGACTCCTAATTAAGGGGTTGGCATAATGTTCCAGGTTACATCTACAAATCGAACGTTTCTTTCACATCATGAGAACCTTTAATAGGATCACACAGTCCCTGTTAGGCTGGCAGTATATGAGAGGGTCGTTTTCCATATTCTTTATCACACTGTGATAAATTGCCCCAAACCTACTCTGCTAACCAATCTCCGTAGCAGACAGCCACAAATCGTTCACTATGCGCTGACTCTTTCAACCGAGCTCTGAGAATTTATGGGAATTATTGTCGCAGCCTGCTCTGGAGATATAACATGATAATACAAAACATTCTTTGTGAAAATGTATGGTTTATCCACCAGATAATAGACATTATGGGCATATTTTCCTTAAGGTGTGAATGAAACTGTTGAGTAAGCTGACGCTTTTCTAACTGGTTCGTAGATTTTGCTTCATCTCTACTCTGGGCTGAAGCAGTCAGAAATTGAGAATGAGATTAGTAACTACTTTTGTCTTATATAGGGTAATCAGAGGGCAAATTCCATCTGTAAGAATGGAAGTATAATGAAATGTAATTGTGGTGGCAGGCAATCTTCCCTTTTCCATATGACACCAGAGACGCTCTGACCTCTCTACCTTAGACGTTCTAGACATCAAAATAATTGCCTCTTACCCTTGAGCGACAACGTAGCTTCCCTGCCTTACATAGGATAAAACAATGCATTAGCCTGGCTAGGAAAACTTCTTAGAGGTCAATAAAGTTGTAAAGTGAGTCCCCATATTTATATAGTGGTCAGTAATTAATTGAAGAGATGCATGGTCAGAGGGGTCAGGGCCAGCTCAGGGTATCCTAGGATAATCTAGGGGAGTTAAGTATATGATATAGCTGTGGTAGTAGTAATGAAGCTTAAGACATAGGCATAATGCATACCAGCATCAAGATGAGAAATGAAACATGAACCTTGAGGATCATGCTGTCCTAAACCAATTGAGGGTGAATGTCTACTGTTTACTACATCCACTCCTCAATGGGTTAAAGTCTTAAACACGTACCTAAATGCATGCAGACAGTAATGAAAGTTCCTTGTTATTCACAGTCCAACACTACGGCAGATTCTCATCTACCAACCTGATAATCATCTTAAGGATAGGGAACACCCTTCTCTGAAATTATAGATGATTAATGTTGGGTTTTTAGTCTGTAAAGAGGAGGGTATTCCCTATCCTTAATGATATACCATCAGAGAGGTCTGCTGCTCTTTAAAACAGTTTGTACCCTTAATGGACTTAGATTTATGAAAACAAATCAAGATTGTACTGTGACCTAATCTCATTAGAATCATTTGAATATAGATTTCAATAAAACACCTTATTCCTAATATGATGGTTTACATTGATTAAACAAGAAATAATGATATTGAATGGAGCTGTTGATATTGAATGGAGCTATGCTCTACTTTGAATTTCTACATGTTCCTTCCATCCCATGTTTGTTAAGTCAGTTCTCTACAGTCTATTGGACTGTCGTAACAATCAAATCGTCATATTTCACATTGCAATAATGGGAGGGAAATGCGCAGATACCTATGCTGGCCAACAACTAGTTGGTCTGAGTTAACTTGATTTATAGTTCATAACATGACTCAATATGGATAGCGGAGTTATTACTTCCTCCTTGCCTTTACCAATAAACACTGCACAGTCACTTCTGATCCAATAAGTAAAACGATTGTGCTGGTGATAAATCACAATTGTAAAGATGCTGACAAAAATATCCCCATCATTCATAATGAAAAGTTATACTCTTGAAATGACTCAGATTCCTTGATGAAATATGTTGTGTTGATAATCTTGACCATTGGTTGGCGGAAAAGGGAATATCGCACAGAGTGCAGTAGAATCATTTGAAAAGTGTTCAGCTGTTGGAAAAAGATGGATATGGCTGTTTGAATGCTGCATTTTACACTTTTGCACAAGAAAAACTGCATTTAACCCCCCACTCTGTTTATAATTTTTTTTTCAACTCAGTTTTCTTCCTTTTTTAAAGTGTCTTTTCCTATTAATCTCATCATATTCCGTGTTGTGCACACATAATAATCCTGAACTCGATCCACCCTTCTCTTTCAGGTGGATTTGCGCAGGAGTAAATTAAACCAACCAAATTCGAGTGATGATATATATTTAAGAAACACTTTTACAGATAGAGACACCCATCCGGCATGGATTAATATGTGTGTAGGATTGGCAGCGCTTCCACAGCCCAAGGTATCTGCAATAGTCTGGCATATCAAATGTGGTGGAGGAGAGACTGGTGCTTAGCAGTGATTAACCAACTTCAGCATATCACAGAACAGCTTTTTGTGGTCAGCGTTTTAGATATGGTTTGTCATGCTGTATGTAGATCAACATTACAACCGAGATTGTAATTTCAAAGTTCTGAGATTGGAGATTGGATTCTAGATATGGTTGGCCATGCGTGTTTAGATTAGTGTTTGTATAAAGGAGGAAGGGGAGCACACTATATGTCCATCAGACTTACTTTCAGTGTCATGGTGGGATCTATCCACCAATATTAGTGGGTAGAGCTTATAAAACCCAGTAACTGTCTGCCCTCTTTGGTTGGCAGTTTAGAAATGGTATTCTGCACATTTAGTTTACAGCTAGAAACCCGTAAGGTGCATGCAGCCATTTCAGCTGTCAAGCTGTAGATGATACTTTCTATGACTATACTAATATAGACGCTATACACTGAAATATGGGATATGTTTGAGAAGTTTACTAGCTTGATTCTTCCATCACTCTTTATTTGCTTGGCTCCTCACTTGAACCTTTTGTCCCATCTTCGTCAAAAGGATAATAAATAATACTAGGTAAACGCAATGCAGTATCCCTATTGGCACTGTACTTTTACTAAAATCTGAGAGCATTCTTCACTTGTCAGTATGCGAACCCTGTGTGATTTGAAATGCAATGAATTATGTTTAAAGCAGAATAAGCAGCTTCATCTGAATATATTTTAATATATCTAACCAAGCCAAACCGCAACAGTGTATAAGTCTTATTTCCTTATATTTTGATTATCTCACCTGTCTCAATCAAGCGCAAAATGTTGCTACTCTAGACCAGTCTGATTTTTCACATCACCCGGTGAGTGTGAACTATGTACACTGCTGCCAAAGTCTAATATGTAGCCAAATTGCTGCCCTAAGAATAACTAGACTACTCTGAGAGTTTTTCCATGGTTAACTGGTGTATTTTTATATTTACATGAGGCAAGTATTGCAATCCATTTCATATGTTAGGCCCCAAAGAATGATTCACCTCTAATTGCCAAGGGGAACATTTTGAAGACAAATGTTTAGACAATTTGTCTAGGAGAGGCCGATTTGTTTTAAATGTGCTTACTTTCTAAGTTATGACGTCTCCTATCTGTCATAATCATTTTAGCAGAAGTAAACGTTAGGTGGGAACAAACTCAAACCTCGAAAAACATGCTAGGAAAAATAGTCTTTGTCTATCCCTGTCTTTGCCTGTGTAGGTCTGTGTCTGTCTCGATTTCAAGGAGATTGTGGCTGGCACATAATACATACGTATCTCCAGTGGAAGCCATAGCAGGCAGTTAAGTCTCTACTGCAGCCTTGGACTTGATCACAGCATGCTTGTCACCCAACCAGAAATAGTCATATAATGAGTTTGAGTTTGAAAAGTTTTATTTGGCTAAAGTTTCTCATAGTAAGTTTCACAAACAGTGCCAAAAGATAACAAAATATATACGAATATCCACACCAAGTAAAGAGAATCACATCTCAATACACAGAAAAAACAAGATAAATAAACAAGTAGGTAGCGATCAGAGCAATCGATCTGGTGGAGGACTCACAGTGTTCCAGGCATAGGCACATATCATCCATCAATTTTTAGCAACATCTATAAGGACACTTTGGTTTTCAACTAGGAATTTACAGGGGTGTATTAAAACAGTCATCTGTTATAGTTCTGGCTATTTTGAAGCAGCATTATATCACATAAACATGCAGTATCATCTATGTCTTGATTTCTGTCATAAATATTTTGTATGACACGAGACCTTGTGTGGTCTGATCAAGTTTGTCCCATTCGAGTGAGCCACAGTACAGCGGACTATCCCTATACTGCTGACCCACTGGTCGTTGCAGCTTAATTTTCCTCATCACATTACTGTGGAGAGCGCGCACTGGCCTTACCAAGTTGTCCTGAGATCTACTATGTTTGTATACTAGGCCCAGGAGATTCTCACGCCTCCTAGTGCATAACCATTTACATTTACACTCAATGGAGCAGTCAGATTGGACTGGGTTGAAGTGACAGATTCAATATTTTGAAACCTAAGTAGGTTAGTGACATTCCCCGAGCCATTTCTGTACAGCTTTTGATGACTTAAGAGGGTTACTCAGGGTATGTACATGTGTATGATCATAATACCCTGTATCTGCAGGGAGGATACAACTTCAGTATGGCATATTTTGCTAAAAAAATAACACATTTTACTGTTCTTTAAAACACATATCAAGTGTATTTTAGTTGCCCAAATGTATCACATCACTTAAAATACCAAAATCGACCTTCAGTTTACTCAGCTCGGAACCAGGCACAAGAGTGCTTTGCACCGTTGTTCTAGTTCATAGATGACCTTTGCAAATTCCCGGGAAAATTTGTCTCAGTCAATTATTAATTTACAGGCCAACATGGGCTAGATACTGATCCATGTGAAATGTTTAAGATTCATTCATAAACGGTGTTGACAGTTCAATCAAAATCCACTATCGTATTCAATTATAGTATGATTATGGCAAGTGTGTTAGACACAATCTAGAAATAACTATTTTAACCAGCAACCCTTTTTTTTGCTGTTAATCTCTGAATACTCTCAAATTGAGAGATTTCGTTGTCTATAAGAGTATAGATGTCTCTCCTGCCTGAAACCTCATGCCACTTTATCTCCTTCATAGTTTTTTCAGAAGGCATACAATGTCTAGATAAGATATTCTATGAACTGTATTATAACAGGTGATCGAGTGAGTAACCAATCTCTAAGGGATGGGTCAGTGCACGTCTGTCGACAACAGGAAATAATGCAATTCACAGAATGCTGTGCTGATTGCCGTATCCGTCTCCAAGCTGCACTGCTCTGCACACCTTCACCTAATCTACTTTCCTATCTAAAGATCTCAGGTGGATGTCTTTGTGTCTTTGTGCAATAATGGCAAATGTGTTAAAAAACAATTTAGACATAATAGTTGCAGTCAGCATCTTGAGAGATTGTGTCAGTAGAGTGTGGGTAGAGTAGAGATCTCCCTTCTGCCTGAAACAGATCATACATTAGAAATATTAAGCACTAGCACTGCAGAAGTCAGATTACTTATAAAGTTCAGACATCATGCAAATCTTAATATTTGGAAAAGACAACAGCTGTTGAATACATATAAATGTGAACAGGTTGGTTTAAATGTTAATCTAGAGATAGAAAACAACTCTGAGTAAGCAGGCTTGGTCCACGGCTATGTTACAAAGTCGTCTTGGGAAGATGACGCGTCGCGGTATAGCAATATGCAGGGGAGGGGTCATGGGGGGGGGCAGCTTTTACGGCATCTCTGCGTACCTGTGGACCCCCCCCCCCCTCCCCATCACTCTAGTGGGCTAGCGGCCCTGCCTCTTCGCGGTAGCTACCATGGTACAAAAGAAAGGAGTAGAGGGGGGCAGGGTCCCTTGGTAGAAATACATGTTTAACTTCATTTTTCTTCCTAATGCAACATAACAGCGATGTGATGCATCCACAGGCATTTAGAAAAGACACCCACCTATTAGATTATAACAGTAGTTTATTCCACTAATTTTCGAGAAACTTCACAAATTCATTTTAATTTAGGATGCAAATACATTGACTCATGCATCACAGTATAACACGACGCTGTGACAAAGTGTCTGTGAGTGTATACTAAAAAGCACTACGGTTCTGTATCCCACACCAACAAGGTAGTACTGGTTAGCTGTCACCTGGTAAGAACTATCTGGTAGCAGAGCATGGGACGAAGCGCAGCCAGATTAGGGACGGTGGGTGATAATTAAGGAAGATGAGCCATAATGGGCTCGTCCAACAACTGGAGCTCCAGACCAACGGACTCTGACATGGAGGGTGCACTCTGCACCACCTGGTGTTGACAGAATGAAACAACACTCTCCTCATGCCACTTTATCTCCTTTCTGGTGGGTTTACAGAGGGCTTACTATTTCTAGACTTAGTGCATGTTTGGAAACAGAGTAATTTGGTCTGAGGGTTGTCAGTTTCCTTTATAGAAATGCAATGCCCCCCCCCCCCCCGCGACTCCACTCGACCTAGGATTGATCCAGAGACTCCACACACTCCACACACATTGTATGGCCTACCTTTTTCAACTGAAGTCACGTTGGAAACCTCTAGCTCGCACTATATTGGTAAGGTGTTCTCAATAAGTTTAATGAGCCCTAAAACGAATCATTAGGCCCCATCAGAGGTGATAAGATGATTCATGTAATGTTTTACAATAGGTCATCATAAAGCCTGAGCGACTTACATGGAGTGGGTCAGTGCATGTCCGTCAACAACAGCAATTAATCCAATTCCCAAAATCCTGTGCTGATTGTCAATCTGTACGTGAGCTGCACTGCTTCACCTTAGTCTTATTGTCCTTATACAACACTTGGGCGGTAGAATAAAGGGGGGAAAACAGGTATATTATATGTATACAAAGCAATAAAAGTAATTAATAGTGGTATATAAGCCAGTTGAACATCACCCGGATTTATTAACCAACGAGACATGTCCTGTTACCAGGACATGTGTTATTCTTTCTGTGCCGAGAAGAGAGAGAGAGAGTCCAGTAATGAGACTGTAATGAGATTAAATGGATCATTGATAATTGTTTTAAATTAAGTTGAATAAAACAATCCTAATCAGCAGAAATAATACAAGTGTTAATGGAAGAAATTAAATGGTGAAAAGCCGCTTGGTGAACAACACTGTCATTTTCAAATCGAATTTGATTTGGATTAATCACCTTGCATTAAAGATGGTTTCCAACCAGCATGGTCATATTTGTCCGTCCCATGCTGTGCTGCTGTGTCTTTGGCTGATGTTTGGGTGTGTACCCATTTACTTGCAGTCTCTGCCATGCCTGTGAACTGTGTTTAATACTAGTCTTCTTATCTACTCCTTTTCATAGACGTTTGATAACTGTTAATTGGTCCACTTTTAGACAGTGATATAATCAGGTATCAAAAGCTTTTTGTCATATAATGTGTTACATGATCTGCGAAAAACGCTGTCAGTGCATGTAAGTTACTATTACCCTGGGCCAAAATCTATGATTATTATGTTCACATATATGGATTTGGAGTGTTGGTCCCCCTACAATCCCACTTGGCCGCCAGGATCTCGCAGGGATGGTGGGGGAATCCAACATGAATATACTTATTTATCTACCTACCATTATAGACGTCGATATCACATGGCAATGCTTAAATACTCACACTAAAGTCGGTGCAAATCGTTCACTAAATCGGCTGCCATTCTGCCTTTGTGACGTTACGTCCATGACGTCGCCATGACCAACACCATGACCAACACCATGACCAACCTGACCAACACCATGAACGTTGGTCCATTGCTTTCAATGGGAAATACACGGCTGACCATGATAGAACAGACGTCCATTGCTATTTAGATGAAATTGATCACAGAGAATGATATAGTCACCATAATGCACTCGCCCCCTTCTAAGATATGATAATTGCTTCCATAAATCTATTCTAGGAGGAACTACCATCCTTGGTTATGATGCAGTCCGGGAACACAGTCAGTGTGATCTATGAAGACAGTGTCCACAGGGAGCCTTAAGATAAGCCCAGCTCATCAATATTCATGAGTTATTATTTGATGCAGGGAACCATGCTAAGTTACTTTATGGTGACCAGTAAATCATTGACTAACTACAGCAACCAAACTGGTTCTTAGGTTGGTTTGCTGTATTCGCTCCATAGCAGGTGAGTATGAATATACTAAATTCCATTTGACTAAATTCACTACTTGGGGCAGTTTTCAGCCCAGCGAAAATAAAATATTGTAGTGAAAAAATATTCCTCTTAACAAGAGTCGGTATATAAAACACTGATAAGAAACAAAATATAACAAATCAGGACTTCCATTGTACTAGCCCTTTGTAGGTGTACCGCGATTGTCTTTGGACAGAAGTTACTGGAGTTTGATTCAATAGCTAAGATGAGACCCCCATCTGATTGATTGCTATGAAATGGATGGCAACGTTTGTTACTACCTTTTTGTCTTCACCATAAACACTGCACTGTCGTTGTTCATTCAATCAGTATATTGTCCTGATGATTAATTACAATTGTAAATATTCTGTCTACATCAATCACACAGGCATTGAGAAATTATACCCCTGGTGTTGACAATCATTTTCTTCTTGAAATTTGGTCTCTTCATCTTGAATCTTCATGACCACATTAATTGGATAGTTATAACAAGGGGGTATTCATGCAGAATATGCGAGATACAGGGACTGTGTAGCAAGATATGTCACTGAACTGTTAACCTCTCCATGTGAATACTGATATATTTAGGCTTTTGTATAATACAACTGTGTTTGTGCCTACTCCTCTCCCCTTGGATGGTAACAGAAAACAACAAATAAGTCTGGACAAAGACGAAACATACTGATTAAAGCTCAGCGATTGTTTGGCACTTAATTTCATGATCACGTGACCCTCAGGAACCTTAAAATGGTGAATGGTAAACGCCAGTTGTTCAGCTAGGTACTTATAGGATAAATATGTTAACAATTAAGGCAATACATCCATAGCTACAGACTTGGTGGAATATTTCTTAGTGGGGAAGTTACATTAAAACAAATGAAGCTGATAAAGAAAAAATCCAGATCTAATGAATCAACTTCAACGTAACACAATAGTGTTTTTCTTTACTTTTATTGAGATTTTTTTGTATCTTTAACTGTGGGTTGTAGTACAGTGATTAGATCATCACACAGTTTAGGTTTAGGTGTATTTAAATAACAATTATGGGACCAAATAGAAGAAAGATAGGTGGACAGAACCAAAGTCCAAATCTGTAAATTGATTTCATTAACCTATAATAACAACAGCAGCTTTTAACTGATATGAATATAAAAATATGAACATTCTCATGAATGGTATTTTGCTCAGCTATTGCATAATATAGAAAATATCCATAATCAATATTTTTGTATGGCCAATATGTAGTCCCATCTATTTTGCAGCAGACAGTCGTTTGTCACAACTTACTAGATACTCCAGGTGCCCACAAGGTGCCTGTAAGAAGAGTGATGCCCATTGGGGTTTGAGGCTAAGTGAACTGGTCTGAGGTTAATGAGGGTCAGGTCACTAACAGACACAGGGTTACAGCAGCTCGGATTCAGATAAAGCAGCACGTGGGGTTCACATGAAACATCCGGCTGGGTTGTTGATGGTGGCTTTATGAGACACATGTTTCCTCTCCCCATCTCTCATAACAGGCTGTAACAATATTTATTGTTATAGTAAACTTCGGCCTCATCCTGTTACATCTAAATGTAAACCCTATATGGACTCTAGATGGAGAGCGGTGCAATGAAATATCTCCAGCAGCCCTCTGTCCTTATGGCTTATGAAAGACCGGCAAGGATTTAAAAATCCAGAAATGACAAGGCCTTGGAATCTGAAACTAAAGCTCCTCCTGATCTCCCCCAGTGACTGATTAAGGGAACAACACTCAGTAAGGTGACATAATTATTTTTGGTACTGCCAATGCAAACTAAACCTCAAACTAAGAGGTAATGTGACTTCAGGTCGAACAGGAGCTTAGAGATAGCGGAAGTGAGATTTTGTGCGGAGTGAATGACAATTACACCAAAATATTAATTCTGACAAAAGGGGGCTCAATATTTACCCCTGCCCAGTCAAGGGTTCTAAATTCATATCCCCCGAATCTACCACCCAACCCACCTGTTTAGCACTCATTTAGGCCATGTAAAACCACTGACTTTGAGGCTTTAATGGCTGAACAGTTATTGTGCTATGACCTCTGTGCTTATGATGTCAACCAAACAAAGCTACATTCTTACATCATGCTCACTTCTAAAGTGTATTAATCTCATACCGTCTGCAGCATGAATGAATTAAAGCAATATGTTACGCTTAAAGGGTTTATAAACCAGAACTGCTGAAGCCAAATTCTCGCCACTCTAAGTCTGAATAGTATGTACTATACAATAACTGTTAATGAACAAGTTGTTTATTGTTGGGGTAGAGATACAAAACCCGAAAGAAAACCACTGCGTGGCTGGTGCAGGCTATGGGAATGGGATACAGCCAGGTCAGGGACGGTGGGTGATAATGAAGGAAGATAAGCCATAATGGGCACGTCCACCCACCACAGCCTCTTCACCAACTGACACTGACATGGAGGGTGCACCATGCACCACCTGGTGTTGACAGCATGAAACAACACTCTCCTCATGCCACTTTATGTCATGGTAATTGATCCTTTTTTTAACCAGACAGTTTTCTATGCGCTTCTGTTTTTTGACCAACCAGATGTACGATTTAATTTGGTATCCAATAAGTATGCGGGAGTACAGATTCCTAACCATGCTCTGTTCCTTTCTCCATTACCAGATTCTTGAGGCATTCTTTTTCATTTAAATCTGCATAGTTTCTTACAGATGATGCATAATGCTTGCTGCTTAGATTACAGCTGGGCAGACAAAGGAGATGTCTTAAGAATTATTTATAAGCGCACACAGAGAAAGACATAGTTTTCAAAAGTTCTCTGTAAAAGATATCAATCGTAAGAAGCACCTCAAGTTCAATTACTTGGGGATGGAGTTATGCTGGTTATTTAAGGAGAAAAGTTCAAACTGTTATTAATAACTAGATCGTCAGTGTCATTCATGATTTTTTGATGCCGTTTGATTTCTACTTTTCACCAAGGTCAGTAGACTTAAAAATTGTTTTGAGCAGCATCGAACAACAGACTGAAAAATCGTGTCTCAGTAAAAGCTTGATTGAAGGAAAGAAGTACTGATTGGAAGTATCTCATATAAAATTAGCCCAATTGTCCTGATTTCTTGTGGATTATGAAAGTTCCAATAATATATACTCCCGCACTTTTTTGATTTCAAGATCTAACAAACCATTGTAAAATAGTCAACCTAATGTGTTATACAATTTTAGCTATTGTTCCGCCTGGTTAAGAGTCCTTATCTTTTGTCCTCATAGCTAGCAAGCTGCATGATGAGTGTTCCGTTCTATAGTAACCCGTGGTACCAGAAGGGCAGGGACAGGGTGTTTATATGAAATGAGATCTAAACAATGGAATTGAAAATATAATAAGGTATGATGTCATAGTAATAAAAATGAAGAGTACGGCTGAGGGAGTGGAAGCGTTGGATATTTCAGAAGCCTTCCTGTTTTTAATATGCCTCACATAATAAATGTTTCATGAATGCCATAGCTACCATCCTAGCAGAAAGGACACATCCTACGTCCTCATCTATAGAGCTCATTGTGTACCAGAACAGTTCAACACCAATCCAAGATAATTTACACTGATATCATGTTATGGTTACTCTGTTCCAGCATTACTAACACTTTCCTTACCTGCCAAGATTTTAGAAAGAATCATTCACAATCAAAACACAACTTATTGAAACAGTAGCATTGTTCTGACGTAACACCAATCCGGCTTCCGGCAAAATCACTCTACAATTCAAGCAAACTGACTTGGTGGATGATATCTATAAGGCCAAAAAAAAGAGAAGGTGTGTTTCAGGTTACATGGTCTGAAAATCTAGGGTAGGTAGGTCGGATTTTTATTTTTATTTTTATTTATTTTTTACTTTAGCCTGAAAAGTACCCAGAAATCGACTCACAAACTACAATGCTGACTCGCCGACGACTGCCTCGACTCGTGAACTATCAGATCGACCCTTAAATAGCCCCAAAATGACCCAAAATATAAATGTTTTTTCAAAATTGCATAAACATTTCTAGGGTCGGCCCTGTTTTGCTAGGTAGGGTCGGGTAACCTGAAACAAACCTTTTTTTTAATTTGGCCTAAGGCTTTATACAACCCAAGGCATTCACAATCAATGTGATAACTTGAGGTCGCCCCATCTGTCGACCTAAGGTTGTCAATTTTGGTATTGTCCAACACAGATGATCCTGAAATCTACCTCGTGGAAAGGCATCCATTTTCCAGAAACAGCGTTGGTGTACTTTTCTAAAATGACCAAGGGTACATACTTCAAAGGAAAGCCCTATATTTTTTTACCTTTCCAAGCTTATCCTTAAACTTCTTCTCACAGATTATTTACGCCTCCCACTCCCATTGAGTCTTTTATAATTAAAGTGTTCAAGGGAACTACAGCCTACCTAACTATGTTTAATGAGCTTTTATTCTTGGCCTTAATGAAAGAGAATGATGATTGTAAGATGATGAGAAGATAGGCATGTTCAAGGCAATCTGCTTTTAGCGGTCTGATAAATGCATGTAAATAACTGCAATGGGATGATTACGTAAATAGAATAAGGCATAACTTAGGGCTGGGAGGAGATGGAAGTGTCCGGTCAACCCAGTAGGGTATGTGATGGAAAACCTCCGCGGTGCTGTAGTATTTGCAGTAAAACCTCCGAGGCGTTAGCCGAGGAGGTTTTACTGCAAATACTACAGCTCCAAGGAGGTTTTCTAGCTTATACTCCATCCATGGTAGTGTATGTACATGAAAATACTGATATAACCATAAATATAAACATTTTATGAGTGAAAGTCCCAGGTGTTTCGTGTGGGATATGCACCTTGTAGTAGGGCCTAGTTCTACTTCACATGCTAGAGTGTACACGCAGGGTCAGGGTGGGCTCCTATGTCATGGCTGATTGACCTTTTAACTAGACCATATTGGGGTGAATGAAACCGAACAAAAGATAATTCTGAAGAGGCTTCTGGAGGTATACATGGCTCTGTGGCCTAATGAATAAGGCGTTGGACTTTTGATGCATAGGTGGGCTGTTCGAATCCCACTCAAGTCATAGGTTTTATTCCTGCTCTTTGATTTTAATTCCTTTTTTTAAGAATCAGTAGTATCATGTTTTATAATGCTACAATTAAAAATTGATTGAATAATTGCTAATCACACAAAACCAGACGAGTTGACTTGATTTTTGATTTTTATTGGGGTAGAAGTAACATCGAGATCTGGTGGATTAAAAATTGAATATACTTCATAAGTGAGATTCAAACCGGCTACATACATAGAACACATATATCACGTGATATGGCTGTAATTGTCAATACAGTAAGTGTTCTAGCATGCTACACATAGGTCTGCCCCTGTGGCCGACCTGTTAGTGTGTAGGAATTTAGATTGGAATCTTTAAAAATCTAGGTTCGAGTCCCATCAAAAGCAGGCTTTTAAGTCGAGGAGCACCTACAAAACCTCCTCAGGAGATTATGTAGCAAAACCTCCGGACAGCACTCACAAAACCTCCGGACAGCACTCACAAAATCTCCGCTCAGGATGGCAGAAATGAAATATGGAAATAAACCTACGGTAAGGACAATGGGGCCAACACCTGAGCGGAGTATAAGTAGATTAGCCCATTAGCTAGAGATGAAATGCTATAATGTCAATCACTTAACTTACCAACTGCTCGAATCACATCACAATTCTGTAGAGACAACCCTTACCTGAAAGGAGACGAATGTATCGTTAAGGATACAATTCACATGAGAAAAAAATCTTGAAATCAATTCACTAGTCTATAGTACATGCTACAGCAATCAGGCTACTATTGGGAACGACTCTTGTGTGAACTTTGTTATTTTGCAGAGTTTGGACAAGAAGGGAGGGAAGGAAGCGTTCAAGGCAAGGTTATTTACCATCAGAACGATCAGAAGGAGTCTTGACAGTAAACTGGCAATTTGTACAAAGTACAAAATATTTGTTCAGACCCTTCTTAAAATATGATGCATGCTAAGCTAAAATCTGATATGGGCTGCATAGCGCTCTGTAAGGTTAACATATCTCAAATGTCAGGTCAAATGTGGATCCTGAGCTACTCAAACCCCTCCAGCAATCAGTGTCTCCTATACAGCATACAACCTGAGCTGATGGGGAAGCAGCACCCTCACTTACTGACATAGTGTGATACTCTACACGCTACTCGATTAGTAGTCTGAGATACTGGTCACTAGCTGTACCCATGCCCCTTCTGCAAATGGGTCCTACCACTACCATCTTGTCGCTAATATCAATTACTGTAGGCACTTGGGGCGGTCATTGGCCCAGTGGATTCATAGTAAAATAGCCTTTATACAGCTTACAGACCACATGTATGCTTTAAGCATATCTAAAAGAATGAATCACAAAGTTGCTGTACTAGAAAGATAATATTGTCTAAAACCATTGGCCGGTGTCTCTGATACAGGAGCAGAGCACATGGTGTGATGGGTTTTCATTCATAGAGCTGCTCACATTGAAGACATTAGAGCCTCCAAATGTTCTTTTCCTCCAACTGCATTACCCAACAGTTAACAGATAATCATTGATCAGAGCACAATACACCATCAGCATATTCTTTCCATATGATGCTGAATTATGATGCATTTCATATAACGAAGCAATGCAAAGCAGTTACTAAATTCATCTAATATGATTGGGTAAATAAAACTTTAAAATGTCATGTAAATGGACCAACCTGATCCATGCTATTTGGCCACTGTCTCATAAGATGTGTTCTTAAATCAAAATGTGACTCATTCCCCAAAATAAGTGCATGTTTCATTGGAAAGGTTAAAAGATTCATGTACTGACACCAACGTCCAATGTCTAATAGTAATGTTTGTAAAACTTCACTGAATTACAATGACGACAATGTATGGTTGTATGTTTGTACGTTTGTATCATTATTTTCGGAGAGCGCAATCTATGAGTGTCTGTGCCCATTCATGCACCTATCTTTAGATGTCAGCAAATGACATCTATTACTATCTAAATGCCTTCGTCCTTGAGCTATCCAATCTGATCTACTACACAAGAGGGTAGAACAAGGTTGTCATGTCTGTCAATAAAACCATGTCTACCAATACAAAGTCCTGGGACTGCTACAACCTGTGTTATTTATGAATAATGCATCAACTCCCTGTCTATGATCTTTTATTTATTATCACACCTATACAGATTGCTGCCAATACTGGGCCAGACCAATCTGGGATATATACATTGTCTAACATCTACAGGACCACAAAGTGCTTTACCTTATTGTGACATTCCCCTTGTGGGTATTGCACATGGATGAAGCGCTGGTTACTCACAAAGGCTGCACTCATGTTTCATGCCAAATCTCCTGGAGTGTGTCAAGGGGTCTGCATGATGCCTTAATGCAGTAAGATCAAGATACCCGCTGTATATAGGAGTAGTATAGTATGTATCGGAACGGGACTATGCTTAAGTACTGTTTATTACTCAATCGATGTGCAGCCAATCAGAGGCCTCCATTTGGTCACGTGACCCGTTGCCATGGTAACGTGACCTACTTAGGACTCTCAGCCAATCAGAAGCCAGCATTCTGGGTGACCTACTGACCTACTTAGAAGCTCTCAGCCAATCAGAGGCCGGCATTCTGGTAACCATGGTAACGTGACCTACTTACGTCACGTGACCTTCTTAGGCTCAGCCAATCAGAAGCCGGCATTCTGGTAACTATGGTAACGTGACCTACTTAGGGTTTTGTTTGTAAACAACACCACGTGGCTCTCTTGTTTGTAAACAACACCACGTGACACGTGACTGTTTGTAAACAAACAAAGTTATATAACTTATATATAGAAATAAAAACACAACAAGATAATTTCTCTTTTTTTTTCATTTTATTCTTATTTTCATTTCAATCAAAAACACACAAGTTTATGCTTTTTAACTAGACTAGTTGACCCTGCCAGCCTGGTCAAGTGAAATTAGTAAGGAGACCGCACATTAACGCGCTCCACAGTCTTTAGACAGTTAAGACTATAGTACCGTAGATTCTACTGTGTACTCACACTAACTATTTACAGTGCTACATATTCATACCCGAGTTCTAAGTGTTTTTTTAGAAAAAAGCGATCTACTCACCCAGTTTTTTTAGACAAACTCCTATTAGCAGGTAACCCCTGTATAAACCATACTGCAAAGATCTGCTACTTCGAGCGTCTGCCTCGTGACTGATAGTGTACAACAAGACGAAGTGGGCAGAGGTGAAGTACTGTTCCAAGAAAAATTGAGGCTCTTTATATAGCTGAGAGAGCGGCTAATCCGGATGTTCTAAGCTTGTTTTCACCTAGAGCCCCACCCTCTTCCAGAGAGGAATCAAATCGCTTTTCACCTGGACCCTTCCACCCCTAATCCATCAGCATGAAAAGAGAGACGGGACTATGGTTAACTACTGTTTATTACTCAATCGACATGCAGCCAATCAGAGGCCTCCATTTGGTCACGTGACCGGAAGTGACCTACTTAGGGGATTAGTGGTGACGTCACGTGACCTAGTTAGCCAATCAGAGGCCGCCATTTGGTCACGTGACCGGAAGTGATGTCATATGACCTACTTATGGACCGGAAGTGACGTCATATGACCTACTTAGGGGACCGGAAGTGACGTCATATGACCTAATTTAGGATCACGTGACCGGAACTGACCTGATGAGTCACGTGACCGGAAGTGACGTCACATGACCTAATGGCCAACCGGAAGTGAGTGACCTCATTGAGGATCACGTGACCGGAAGTGACCTGATTGATCACGTGACCGGAAGAAGAAGAAGAACAAGAAGAAGAAGAAGTGACGTCACGCGACTTAATGAAGAGATGAGCATCTTTAAGGGGTCACGCGCTTTAAAATGTGATATATATTTTTTTTTTTTTGGAGGAGGAGGAGGAGGAGGAGGAGGAGGAGGATAAGGAGAGGAGGAGGAGGAGGAGGAGGAGGAGAAGGAGAGGAGGAGGAGAAGGAGGAGGAGGCGAGTCTCTTATTTTTTTCGGTAAACCAATAAAAAACACCACGATATAAGTTTTTTTTTTTCATTTTTATTGTTTTACGAGCGACTGGAAGTGACTTATTGAACTAGGTAGAAGCGTTCTTTAGAGTGTATAAGGGGGGAGGGGAGGGCAGGGGAGGGGAGGGGGGGAGGGGGGCCCCTTTAAGATGCATGGGGAGGGGGGCGCTTTTAGGATGCATGGGGCGGGTGGGGGGGAGGGGGGTAGGGGGGAGGGGGGCACTCTAGGGGGGTGGGGGGGGCACTCTAAGGGGCGTTTGTCTCTTTTAAGAAAAAAAGAAAAGAAAAGATTTTAATCGAGAGACACGCTTCTTCCTCTCGAGAGGAAGAAGCGTGTCTCTTCATTTTTTTTTTGTTTAGGAAGTGAGGGTCTTTAGGATCACGTGACTGGAAGCGACTTGATGAAGCATGTGACTAGAAGTGACGACGTCACATGCTTTAATGAGGCGATCAGCTGTGACTGGCGGCGGCCGCGGTGGCGGCGGCGGTAGTGCTGGTGGTGGTGGTAGTAGACGTTACTGTGGTCAGAGGTGATATGGTTTTTTTCCAACAGAAATCAGAGCTTTTATACAGAGGGAGTTTAATCCTATTTCCAACAGCACCCCAGCTGTCTAGCAGCCGCTGCGCTCCTTAAGAGCTTCTTAAGAGCTTAGATGACGAGGGGTATGTCATCGCCATCTGTGGAGGCCAGCTGAAAATGGTGTTTTTTCCTTATCCATAGCCTTACCTCCTACCCCCTACCTGAGGACGACTCTCTCCCCCTTTGGCATTCATTGTAACAAACGTCAGAGGTCAGGTGAAAATCGGATTTTCATGCACAGCCTTAGTCAGCTGTCACCCCTATTGAACTAGCCGGCCGCCGCCGGCCGGTCTACTCACCACGGCAGGAGGCGGTGATTTTTTTTGTTTTACACTTAAGTCGCTCACCACATGCACACGACTCTACTCACAGACAGACAGACCCGTCTTACGGGGTCCTGCTTCACACCACACGCCTCCTGTAGTTTTTTGTATACACACTCTAAGCTCATGACTGCTTAATCCTTTATACAGCTAATGCGCGTTGAATTAGCACAGTCGGTACACCGCCCGCTCATGGCAGTCGATCTCTCAAAAAAGGGGGGAAAGAGATCCAGCTGAAAACGTCATGACTTATGTCGTTTGTTTCTCTTTGTGAATGTCCGCCGGTCAGCCGGCGGCAGCAACTGCTTAATCCTTTATACAGCTAACGCACGTTGAATTGCTGAACAAGGCAGTAAGTAGCTTAGCTCATGTCAGTCGATCTCTCAAAGGGGAGGGGGAAAGGGATCCAGCTGAAAACGTCATGCCTTATGTCTTTTTGTTTCTCTTTGTGAATGGCCGCCGGTCAGCCGGCGGCAGCTGAACAGAGCCGTAAGTAGCTTAGCTCTAGAAGCGAGAAGGAGTATATAAGGGGGCTGGAAACACCCATTCACTCACTCGGTCTTTTGCTGCTCTCTACAGTCACCACCATGAGCAAAACACAACAACTAGTGTCGTCCAAGGATCTAATCGAGTTCAAGAACAAGAAGAGTACGCAGAACGGTGATCGTTTAGCGTCAGCGTCTCCTCTTGCTACTGAAATTGAGACTACCGCCGCAACCGCTTGGTCTTATCACCCTCCCGCTGTAGCGAGCGCACGCAGCAGTAGTAGTGGTAGTAGTAGTCGTCGTGGTAGCGACGTTGTTACACTCGCGACGGTTGTTGCTGCTAAGCACGCTGCTGCTGCTACTGCTGCGCCTGCTGCGGCTGCTGGTGATCCTCGTGCTGCTAGTGCTGCTGCTGCTGCTGCTGCTGCTGCTGCTGCTGCTGCGCCTGCTACTGCTGCGCCTGCTACTGCTGCGCCTGCTACTGCTGCGCCTGCTGAGGCTGCTGCGCCTGCTGCTGCTGTGCCTGCTAGCGCTGCGCCTGCTGCTGCTGCTGCTGCTGCTACACCTCTTGCTGCGACTGCCGCTACTAGTACTGACACGCAGCACGTTGCACAGAACCTCTCCACCGCTACATCAACCGACGCCATCAACGCCGCTCGCGCTGAGACTTACAGCTATTCGGACACTCAGCCCCAGCAGCGCGTAGTAGACATACATGCCCTAAAGCAACAGGGTGAGACAGAGAACGACGCTGACGACGAGGCGTACGAGGAACCCGAAGGGCTACGGGCGCACAGTCCGTTTTTCGACCTCATTTCCACTGGTAGCGCGTCCGGTCCGTGGCGACTGCCCTCACCACCACCTTACGAAGTCGTGTGGTTGCCCTGTTCCGACAACGAGTCGTCGGATACCAGCGCAGACGCTGCTCCTGTTATTGGTTCTGCTGCAGTAGTACCTGTATCATCATACTTCAAAGCAGAGCCGTTAGGATACTTGTCAGACGCTATGCTACTGAAAATAAGTAGTAAGTTGCCGACATCAGATTACATACGGTTAGGTTCATACCTTGAACTGAACTTGAAGGATATGGGATATCTCAGTTGTGAGACAAGTGTCATAACTCAAGCTAGAGAAATGTTCACTACTTGGTACCAGAAAAGTTGTACTACTAGGTGGAAGGACTTAGCCGCCGCCTTGGAAGAATCTTACCGTATGGACCTCATCAAATTCTCACGTGAGTACATGGACAAGCATGACATGTGGGATGGCTTAGAGAGTGGAGACATGGAGTGGAAAGTGCAGAAATATTTCTCTCTTTTAGCTGAGCTCTGCCCTAGAGACTGGAAGACCATAGGGATCTACTTAGGGTTGACTTCTCATGAAGTAGCTTTCATCTCTCAACCTGTGCCTTCTGACAGGACTGTGAAGAACCCTGTCTATGAAGTGCTGAGAGCTTGGAAGTACAACGAGACGTCTGAGCCTATGGCTCTGATGAAAGTGTTGCAAGACGACATGGGTCGCAGCGACGTCGCAATGCATGTTCAAGGGTTGTATGCAGCTGTACCCAAAGACATAAAAGTGAGCTGTGACACTCCAGTGTTGACCACTCTCGTCTGATCCCTGCAGTAAGATGGACATCTGTTGAATTCGATCCTAGACTACAGTCACCTTTCACTATGCTAATAGTATCGTGTGGTAAGAGGCGTCTAGTATTCGAAGTGATAAATAACGTTTATTTATTTTTAATAATTGGTAAATAAGTGAAAAAACAAAAAAAGAAAAACATGACGCAGGACGTTTGCGAAAAATTTTTCAAAATTTTTAAAAGACCGTACAATCACGAGTGACCCGTAGAAAAATGAAGAACAATACCTAAGTTTTGCCCTCTATGCGGCGATGTCGATTGCTGAAAAGATCACCTGTCGACGCGAATCTCTGGACGAGGTGACTATCCCTCCACGTACATGCGCTGTACCGAACGGTGAGGAAACGTTCACGGCGAATTGGCCTGCAATACGAACGAGTGTCAGGATGCACGGGACTCGCGTGAGTGTAACAAACGTCAAACTACCAACCGGCGAGTTGAGTGACGCTGTAGATACTATGCGTCGCAATCCGCTTCACACAATGATAAAAAGTGGGTTTCTCGGTAGGCTTACTCTTACAACACAGAGAAGACAAGAGCATACTGCGCTACTTTCACGTCTCCCAGAACAACGCAACTCTCATTACAACCGCTCCCTACTATAACTAATTCAGAAACTTTGGAAGAGCTCCCCTCAAAGATGGAAAACACCGTCGCTTGCGAGGAAGTACGGAAACTTTGCGACGCTGACACCAAGCGGTGCGCTCTTTTTCCTACTAATTTTGAACATTTGCGTTTACATGGGACCGGGGGTTTTTCCCATAGGCGGTAGGAACAGTCAGGAGTTGGAAAGAGAAGCCGTGTGTTAGATTTTCCCAACAAGGACAACCTCTGCGTCTTCCGCCACATTTCCTTTCACTTATACAACACCAGCAAGCGCGCTTCAAATTTGTTACGTCAGTTCTGTCCCGCTGCCACACGTGAAACTTTTCCTCCCGACGGACATTCCAGAATCTACCCTTACAACATTACCTTCGATTTCGAGGCTTTCTTCAGACCGTGCAGAGAACCGTCGACCGAACACGTGTCCCTGCTGTGGGATCACGTCCCTTTGTCGGCTAGCGTCGCATCCGACTTTCCGGGGTAGGAGGGGTCGGTGTACGTCAGAGAATCCGACGCAGATTCCGACCCCTTGTTAGACCGAGTTTAAAATCACATAAACGAGAACGCCAAAGTCATCGAGAAAGCTGTGCTAGAACTTTACCGACCAACGTTAGCGAAGTTACATGTGGCGATAGGTGAAGCTCTCCTGCTGGAGGAAGCGACATTCACCCCTTCTCCAAGCGGCTTCGCTGCAGCTCACACCAGACAACCGTTAGTTCAACTGAAGAAGCGGCTTCTGAGATACATCCGTCAAGCTCCAGTCGTGGGCTTCAACACGGAGCGTTACGACTTGAACCTGATCAAAAATACGCCTTCACTCGTTCTTTGCCTCCGGAGACCGAAGAAACCAACAATTCAGCGTCATAAAGAGAAGCAATCAATACTTGACGGTTTACACACAGTTTTCTTGGACGTAGTAGTCAACTATTTGGCACTTGGTTACAGCTACGCGAATTATTTGCGAGCTTTCACCAGAAACGAAGAGAAAGGTCGCTTTCCTTACGAATGGATGACGTATACCAAGAAACTGGTAAACAGAACCCTGCCACCGAGATCGGCTTTTGACAGCGAACTGACGGGCGTCAAAATGGCCGAAATCCGACTACCCCACATGTCAGAAAGTTTAGTACGACAAGAAGATGCAAACTATGAGAGATTACTTGATCCACTACAACAACGAAGACGTCAAACCTTTCATAGAAGCTTTTGAAAAAATCACGCTAATTTTTTCCAAGATCGCAGCATTGTCATGTTGAAAGACGAGATCTCTCTCGCCAGTTTGACTTTACAGGTCCTCTTCCAAAACCTATAAGCTGTGTTCACAACGTTCCCTCCGTTCGACGCCGTCCTCCACGCTCTGATCAAAGAAAATCTAGTCGGTGGTCCTTCCATCATCTTCCATAGATTTCACGAGAAGGAGTGTATAGGTGTCTTATAAGTCGGCAGAGGGTGAATACTAGTGAAAAGGGAAGGCAGGTGTGCAAGTAGCTTTTCTAACAGACACGTGTGTGAACTAAGCTGCTTAAGTCTAAACCCACCTGCGGTAGAAGCTCTGTACTGAGAGAGTCTTTTCAGCCGTTTAAGAGGCTTATCTAGGACAGCGTACATAAAGAGTGAAACGCCACTCTCACCCGTCACACTTTCTCCACCCGCCCTTCATCTTCGTAGCATCGTCCACTCTACGCTCGCTCAGCACGTTACGATGATTAGTTCTGCTATTTTCTTTATTTATGAAAGTGTTGACGCTACAGAGCATCGAAACCCTCTCGAAATGAGTCCAAGAAAGAAAAAGCAACTCCCACTTGAAGCAAGAAGAGAAACAGTGCCCTATGATGCATGTGAGGTAAAGAAACATTGGAAGGACGTCACCAAGGAGCAATGGATAGAAGCATGCTTCAACTTCATCGGAACAGTAGTTTCATTTGGACAGAGGGAGAAGATTTTGTTAGAGCTATTTTTCTTAGCTCCGTATACTTGGCCTGACTGTGGTGAAATTCCTTCAAGTTTGTCAGTCTTCGCCATACAAGTTATCAACTCCTTGAAGGAGCTTCGATATATGCAAGGCACTCAGGAGGAGATTGTCAAGAAAATGACGGAATTCGAAACAGGCGAAGACACAATATGGTGCGAGGAGACGACATATGCGGACGATGATCTGGAGTCCATCATTTGTAGCCCGTTGGAACATTATGTTAAAGACTTTGAGGACATGCTAGACAGCACTGAGATGAACCCGAAAGAGAGATCCCTTACTGCACAGAAAGAGGCCAAAGCTGTGTTGGAAAAGCACAAGTTTGGTCAAGGATTCACTCTTCAAAGCAGCTGTGTGAGTGTGATAAAAAGTCTTGTGTTGAAACATTCAGACATGAAGTTTTCGCGTGCTGTCGACACACTTCCTTTGCCTGAACTGATGATGAACATGATCGACCCCATCGTACCAACACGTTTCGACTCTGACAATTGTCCCATGTATAAAATGGTTTCAAGTTTTGCCCGTGGCCGATGGCTAAACGATCCACTGAAGTCAGAAAACCTCCTTGATTTAATCAACTGACTAAATGTATTTTCTCATACTAGTATTAGTAGCATTAGTAATAGCGGCTACTCAGTCTCGTGCAGCACAAGCAGCAGCATCTGTCAGCAGCATCCGTGACATCGTCAGCAGCAGCAGCAGCTGCACAAGCAGCACAAGCAGCCACATCTGTCAACAGTATCCGTGACATCGTCAGCAGCTACAGCAGCTGCACGAGCAGCGCAAGCAGCACAAGCAGTAGCATCTGTCAGCGGAATCCGTGACAACGTCAGCAGCAGCAGCAGCTGCACGAGCGGCACAAGCAGCAGCATCTGTCAACAGCATCCGTGACAGCGTCAGCAACTACCTTCTTGTTCTTCTTCTTGTTCTTCTTCTTCTTCCGGTCACGTGATCAATCAGGTCACTTCCGGTCACGTGATCCTCAATGAGGTCACTCACTTCCGGTTGGCCATTAGGTCATGTGACGTCACTTCCGGTCACGTGACTCATCAGGTCAGTTCCGGTCACGTGATCCTAAATTAGGTCATATGACGTCACTTCCGGTCCATAAGTAGGTCATATGACGTCACTTCCGGTCCATAAGTAGCTCATATGACGTCACTTCCGGTCACGTGACCAAATGGCGGCCTCTGATTGGCTAACTAGGTCACGTGACGTCACCACTAATCCCCTAAGTAGGTCACTTCCGGTCACGTGACCAAATGGAGGCCTCTGATTGGCTGCATGTCGATTGAGTAATAAACAGTAGTTAACCATAGTCCCGTTCCGATACATACTATACTACTTATAGGGCTGCATTCATGCATCATGACCATACAGGGCATAATGTATTAAAGCACTATGCAGCCATTAAAGGGGTAGAGATTTGTCCATTCTGTTGGCAATCGTATTCAACAATAGGAATGGCTGCAGCCCTATCTTCAATCTGATACTGAGAACATACATATAGGTTCCAATAATGTATCTATTAGTTTGGGAGAGATGACCGATCCATTCTTAACTTCTGAATTCAATATAGCATAAGGAGTAAGAAGGCCATGATTGTGTCTGTATCTGCGACAAACTAAATCATGACAATATGGTAGCCATCTGGCAGGGACTGCATTGTCCGGGGAGCAGTGCCCAGCCACTTGTCACATAAAATACGATTTAGAATGGGCTGAGGTGTCTGCCGCTGATTGTGTCCATGTTTCGTCTGTAACTGACGGTCTGCAGCAGACGTTACACTGTACACCAGATCGTGGACATTACAGCACGGAACTTTAAACTGTATAACAAATGATGTTATCTATATTGTATTGCATTATGTTCACATTTTAAATTAAATATTTCATGACTGGAGGCACCCTGTAAGGTTGTTCACTACTTAGAGAACAGAACAGTAGAACACAACGTTATTCACGTCGAGACTCTCTACGTAACTATTGTAATGATTGTAGCTAACGTAATAGGTGAGTTCGGTATCAGGTTTTTATTGACCGGATCTACCAGCCTGCCTACTCCCCCAGACCACCCCTCGCAAGGAACAGGCTTCAGTAAAACTTAGCTGGGTCTTTGTGAGGGGTGGTCTGGGTGAGTAGGCAGGCTGGTAGATCCGGTCAATAAAAACTTGCTACCGAACTCACCTAATGTGCATGACAGACAGTGCCTTGACCTGATTACAGCTGCTGTTGGCTCGTGCTTAGCGTGCCCTGTTGCTCTATAACCAACGACATGTGACTTCTTTCAGGCTATAACGCATGGCCAGCCGTTTTATAATATTTGTCAATAACAGCAATAACAGTTTTTCAACCAAATAGATTATAACATGATACAAGTTTATCCCTAATTTCTTTTCTTGAACTGTCCATCCAGTGGAATTGCATGCAATAGAACCAAAATAAAGAGAATCTGATACTGGGGATAATGTCTGCTGTCTCTGATTTTATAGTAGCCTCCATATTAAACCATATGACATTCCTTGATTGTATGAAGGTATCTTACGTGTGATGTAAAGTGGGGGGCGCTACTCTTTTAACCCCATTGTGCAGAGCGGAGCCACTGACCAAGTCACTCCGTCATGGGAGCCTGCCCTAGGGCGGCTTTGCTGCAACAGAGCAGGCTCCCATGACTTAGTAACATGGTCACTGGCTCCTCTTAGTCCTGTCAACATGGTTATATGCTGAACAAACGAATAGACAGAAAACTAGACAGAAATGACTAAATAGACGGAAAATACATAACAACCTGTAAAACTTGCACCGTAATCAGGCCTGCTTCTCAATGACGGATGCTGATTGGCTGTAGCCATGGTGATGGCAACCTCGCCTTGAGATGCGTCTCGAATTTGGTAGCAGTGACTTGGTTCCCTGACCGACCAACGCTGTTTGGCCTATAGCATTTAATGGGAGTGCCACTGCTGTGCGTGTTAAAGCATGTAATCACCAAACCTAACTTCCTTACATACATAATAACATCAGGTCACGTTGAACCTTCATTTCATTTGTTCTCGACCCCAGTCAGCAAACACGCTCCTCCTAATGGTACTTTCAATTCTCATCCACTGTTGATAAGCAAAGTTTACAAACATGCAGTCGGAATAGCGGAATAATTCAATTAATGATGATTGCACATTCTTAGCAATCAATTTGTGCATACTGACATGTCACCTGTCTCAGAGTGGCAGAGTGGCATGTCATTCACACTGTTACCAGGACAGATGTGAACTGCATAGTTGCCGGTGTTATGTATCAAGGAACACATTGCGGATACCTGGATACAATATAATTATATATATATATATATATATATATATATATATATACATATATATACATACATAATATATATATATATTATATGGTTAGCATAGTAGTGTCTATTATGGTGCACCAGCTCAAGTTTAGATTAGAGTTGATATGCGGTAAGTTACTCACTACGTAGGGATGATATAATTATGTTGGTTATGTGATGGCCATTTATTCACATTTAAGACTTTTATCGGACAGATACAGTTCGGGGTAAAACTTTACTGAATTAAAAAACAGTTTAATGGTGATTGCAACAAAGGGCTAGCGAGGTAAGCTCCAACCGAGGAACTGTATCATAGTAGGCAACAGTCAGGGTTCTGCTGGCACTTGCATGTAAATTACTGTTGAAAGCACTCAGGATTTAGTGGGTTTGAATTACGGTAAACCCAGGAGGTGTTTAGCGTCTCGTCAATTTAAGCAAGACTGAGGCCTCTTACCCTGATTGGCTAAGGATTCTACTGCTGCTCCTGAGCTGTGCCATGAGGTAAATGTAAACCAGGCTACATCAAGGTGGCAATTGCTCAGTGGTGGATCCAGGCTTGTCTAGGGGGGGGAGCAACATGGGCAACCTGGAGTGAGTGTCTGATTCCCGCGGGTAAAGCACAGCAGGCAAAGTAGAGGGGGGGGGGGTTGGGGGCACGCCCCACCAAGAAAACTCAACATAACTTCTCACATGTCTAGAGGGGATCTTTAGTCACATAATCAATCCAATCATAAGTAATCATAGATGAATCCGAAGAGCCATGAGCGATTTAGGAAAAACATACAAATCTAGAAAATTGTATTATTCTACCCTTTGCAACACAGAAAAAATGTTACCAACAATTTGTAACCAAGACCATAGCCACCTGTACATTGTTGATGAGCTCTGATCATTCCATCTAGATCTTAAAGGGCATTAACCCTTCTTAACCAAGTATAATAAAATGTCATTGGGGTGGCAGGCATTCTTTTTTTTCCATTCCAACCTCCATTATCCAGGTTGAGAATTGATATTTTATCACAATGTATATTCCTAATTATATTTACATTGCATACTTCCAAATATGATTTCACGTCATGATAACATGAGAGAAAGGACAAGAAGGTGGACCGAGAACAATTAACTTGATTTAGAGTCCATACCATCGCTCAAGGTGGATGGTGAATGTTGTTACTTCCCCTGTGTCTTAACCATTAAACGCTGCACAGTCACTGCTTATTCAATTCATAAATTGATTGCCCTGGTGATCAATCACAATCATTCACACAGGCAATGTGAAATGTGCTCTGTCAGTAATGACAGCTCTATCCCCTCATGCTGAAACTACAATATGGTTCACAGTCATGCATGCCCGCTTTTAGGTTGACATTTTAGAAATGACATATCGGACATTTAGCCCACAGCAGGAAATCCCAAATGTGTACACTGCCAGTTCAGCCACCAATCTGCAGATGAGAATATGTTAGCTTCTTCTAAGAATTGGTTGGGTTATAGAAGGTATGCACTGACAAAGTAATGGATGTGCCCTTTTACTAAGTTCACTAAGGAGCACAGCCCTTTTCATTGTTTTTTTCATTCTTTAAAATATATTTCATCGAGAAGCACAGTTTGTGTGTACGATCCTACAGCTGCATTAGTAAAATACTTTCAAAATATCATGTTTCCACGAACCAAGCAATGAATTCATGCATTCTCAATATCTGACATGTCTCAGATTGGCCGATGATCCCGCCCCCATCCCAGAATGGTGACGTCCTTTACACCATCAACATTACAGGTAAACTATGCAGCTGCCACTGTAAAATGTAGGAGTACATTTCTTACTATTTTCCATGTGTTCTCATCCTCATTATGTTGTATCAACCTATTTAGATAATGTTGAGGGGGGGAAAGAGCAAGGTAAGCTTTATACCTTGATCCCCCTGTTAGTTTAGTCTGAAAAAGGGCAAATTGTCTTCTTCATATAGATATAAAGCTATATAGCTTGAATGAATGATGTCTGCTATTTGGTTTCAATCTCCAAGATGATTTTATAACAAGCTAGGAAAAGGTTGCTAAAAGATTACATTTGCAGCCATTATGCACAATCGGAACCCCGGCAAGTAACTCGCCTGTGCTACATTGTTGTATCATGCCGACCCTTTGGGAGTGTCTCAACTCTGTAGGGTTGGCATGATGCTTGAATGCAGCCCTAGCGAGTCACCTGCCAAGGCTGCATTGATGCATCATGATAACCAAGGGCATGATAAGGCATGATGCCGTCCATAAAGGGTCAACATACTGAGCCTATCAATAAAATTTGGACTGCGAGGAATAGGGGCACTGAAAAAGATTAAATAAACAATCACCAAGATAATACTTAGCAGGTACCCCTTTTTTGACATTTTTTGTCATTATAATGTTTTGTCTCTCCCTTTCTTTGTCTTTGCCTATGTTTGTCTCTCTCTTGATTTCAAGGAGATTATTGCTATAAAACATAGTACAGAGTACCATCCCCATTTCTCTACTGGAGGCCATAGCAGGCTGTTATCTCTCCACTGCAGCCCTAGGGATGGGACATGACATCACTCCCTGTCACTTCATGCATGTCAAAGAGTTGGGAATGGCCATATCAATAGCATGCTCTATAGCGTAGGCAGATGAGTTGCTTGAGGTGACAGATTCAATATTGTTCAGGTTTTCAGGGACTGAGTGATTCCTGAAATGTTATAAATCATCCACTGACTACAATATCAGATGGAGACAGGCCTGTCCTCTTACTGCAGTCGTAGTTACTGGCCAGACTACAATATCATTAAAAAATGTTTCTGATGGTGTGTGTGTATGTCATATATCTGGAGAAAAATCTTCAAATCAATACAGTATCTTTTGCTAAAAAAATAAAAGGTTTTATGGCCTTTGAAAATTCCTTCAAAACACGCATTAATGTCAAACACATGTTTCCTCTCCTTAGTCTCTCATTTGTTGTTACAGTAAACTCTCATTCATCTCAGTGTCTCTAGGTCTCTTTACGGGGACTAGCCTAAGGACATAACTCCAGAGCAAACAATTTTAACAATGGCTGCAGGTAGGTTACAGTTTAGTCACAAGATAGCTTCATTAAGTTGTTCTAGCCTATACACGGCTCCTTGTCAATACACAGAAATATCTGTGTTTGCCAATTTACAGGCCAACATATGCACTAGTTTATGTCATAGACTGAAGGTTCATTAATTAACAGTAATTGGACTATCATCTCAGCTGTGGCTGATGTTCATTCTCTGTGAAGATTTATACACATGTATTTTGGCATTTTATCAAAATCACAAAGATGCCTTGACACTCCATTCACATTCTATTCACAATCGAATTTAGCATCAAAATCTCTGTCAAGACCATTAAGGTGATTGTGGATATATTTGTGACTTGGTGCAATAAGATTTAAGAGTTGGTCTGATGAGATTTAACACCTGACTCACCCTGCCGACCATGCTCCGATTAAGGCAGAGAATAATACTCTGCAAACAATCAGTGCTACTGTGAATCCTTAATGCACAAACTGAGAGATTCTGTGAATGAAGTTAAAATAGCTGAGATGTCTCTCTTTCTCTACTTGATCTCCTACTCTACCTCTTATCATCATAATCTAAATATCTACAAAAGCTGTAGCATTCTAACTGACAAAATGAACAAAACCCGTTATTCCTGATGTGATTATAATTGTATGGGGGCAGAAGTGGGGTGTGTTATGTATCTTTTATATATAGTGAAACAGCTGTATATAATTATATATAATGCAATGGAGCCTGTAGGTAGCATAGCATAGACATAGATGTAATGTAACGACAGTGTTTGTAGGGTAACACTGGATACATTTGTAGGATAACAAAGTGCTGGGCACACTACACATGCACCCTGTGTCATGTTACAAACACCATTGTTCAACTATCTGAGCAATGCCACATTCAGCCTCTGTAAGTGACTCTCTCCCAGACTCTTATATAGAAAGTGGCGTGAAATCATGGGACACCTAGAGGCAGGGCACTATGAACTGATCTTTTGATTGGGTCTGATACTCAGTCAATGCCATAATATGCTATGCGTATAGTGTGTCAAGCGGCAATTCCAGTGTGACGGTCTGCATTTGTAGTGTGAAGGGCTCTGTCCTAAGCTAGACTGACTGTAGAATGTCTGTTGTGTAGTAAATGTGTAGGATTAATAACAGGTTCAATTTGCCCACATATACCACCATAGTGTGCATGACAGAGTTACAAGAGACCACCAAGAAGCCTGCTGTGTCCTGTGTGTAGGGAGAGAGGACATAACCAGGTCAAGGATAATTGAAGGAGATGGGCAATGAAACACTTCGACCTCCAAGGGCTCTCAGCCAATAGGAAGGGGCCTTACATCAATGCCCCGTAATGGGAAGGCTCTTGGCAGAGGCCAATTTCCAACACATGACACTGACATGTGGGACACAGTCTCCACCATCTGGTGTTGACAGCATGGCACATCACTTTCATCTTATCCCTTACTGTCAGTGACATTTAATACTTCTTCACACAGGTTGTTTTGTACTTTTTCAGTGCTGAGTGGAAAACATGTATGTCCGTCATCAATGATTGAATTCCTCGTTTTTACTAGTTGCACTAGTATTTGCCTGTCTATGTTGATGTAAGAAATCAGTATCAATGTTCTGCTGGTTTATTCAAGTTATTTTCACAACAATATTATCAACCTTGTTTGGGTTCATGTTTATTCTATGTGAGTCATTTGCCCCATTGTAGTTCTCTTTTCCACCCACTATTGCTTGTTAGTATTTGAATGGCTTACTATTTGTCAGTCACATTTGACGTAAGCAGTTACAATAAATTGTTCTTTTATTCAACAATAAACATAAGAAAAGTTTCAGTGTATTTTGTAGGATTGGGGATAACCTTTAGGTGAATACTTTTCAACCTCACCCAACCTAGTGTTTGACCTTTTCTGATGGTACCACTCAGGGATCCCATCCTAAAGTTGGGAAGGAAGCGGCATTCCACAAAGGACTGTAGTACTCCTGTGAGTTGTGGAGGAAATCTCCGACTTGTTTGTGTCATGGACATGCCACCTGCATGTATAGGCCCTTCTACCGGGCCCAGCCACCTCTGCAAGTGAAAGGTATCTGAGAACTGGTCAGTTCTGGAAGTTGTTGAAAAATACTCAATTTGAAAACATCGCAAAGGATTACAAAATATATTTGAAATTTTTAGGATAAATCAAAGCATTATATCATCCTTAAAGTGTCAACAAACACCTCACAGCTCCCTATATATCCTCCGCCGGTACCACCTTCTCTTTGAATGTGTGGTACAGAGAATTATTGACTTGACTTTGACAAGTAACTGTATAGATGTATTGCATAAATGACTTGCCCATAGATATCAATTCATAAACTAAAATGGCCCATTTTGGTTTGGTGGCTCTTGATGTTCCAGCCTTAGGGAGTCTAAAAATAGAAGTCTGTTGCCAATCTGTTTTAATTACTTTCCTGCTTAGAAAACCCTGCAGTCTAGGTCTGTGCAATAGGACTGTCAGTTTACAGGACTGCTTAAATTAAACACTGGATGCAAATCAGTGCAGGGGGATGAAGTTAGACTTTAAACCCATATACCACAGCTCTAAGAAAAAATACCCTACGTGGGCGTTTAGGGATAAAAAAAGCCCTGTCGGTCTTAGAGCAGGATAAAATACCAAGTTGTGGATTGAATTTAGTAGTCAGAGTTGAGGCACACAGACAGACAAATGGTTTCCAAGGCAGCAGCAATATGGTAAGAGCCCACTTGTGTGTGTATCTGAAAATTATGTTCAATCTGCTAATTTTGGAGTTCTGGATCTTAGTACATTTGTTAAAGTTTGCATTGTTACAGACATACAATTTGGCCCATGGTATCTACTTTTTAAAATCTATGTCCCCCATCCCAAGAATATATTCTAGGGTGAGGAATAGATAAGTAATGACAGGATACTGAATTACATTTGCCCTAGACCCACATAATATTTGGTGTAGGTAGGCACTTTATTAACTTTTTAATAAGTGAACAGTACACATGATACATCACATGGGTAATACAAGTAATTGGGAATACCAATTAATAAAATTAAAAAAAAAAAAAAAATTAGCTGCAAGTAGAGTTGTTACTCCCTCGGTGTCGGCATGGGGTGTGAGAGAAGCGCCCACTCCGAGAACCGAGGAAGGGAGATGAGATGGTGGCTCCCCCAGTGTTGGGGAGGAGAACTAACTATAGTCCGTCTCTTATAATATATCCTCATATTACCGGGCTAATATGATACACATATTCTAGGGTGAGGAATAGATAAGTGATGACAGGATACTGAATTACATTTGCCCTAGACCCACGTAATATTTTGTGTAGGTAGGCCAATACCCAACATACAACACATTTGCCCACTAGCGGACATATTTTGACATTTGCTCTGCAACCACATAGTCTTTTGATTTACGAGAGGCGTAAGTGTCTGATAGATACAAAAGGACAGCCCAGCTGCGCCAGTCCCCATACGCCTTGACGTCATGGATCGGCATGAAGGTAGCTAGATATGATGCCGAGCCTCTCCTTACACTATGCGTTGAATAATGTCCTACTAGTCCTATGACTTTACACAGGGCTTTCAGTCGGGAATTGTAGGAAGCATAAGAGAACCCAAAAAGGGGTTCAGTCGCCCTGCGACCAGATTCACTGATGTAGCGCTCCAGCACCTCCACTGGACATAGGACGCTACTCTTTGACTCCACTACCGGTATCCTATTTACTCGTTCATGAAACTGAATTGTTTTGGAACTAGCCATCACCACATCCAAGCCTTCCTTTGTAAACACAATGTCTTGAACTCGTAGTTGGTGTGGAGACGCCACTATGTGACTGACTCTCAGCAGGCATCTGAATGAGAGAACCAGGGCACACCAGAACGCCCTGTCTCGTAAAGTAGTAAAGTCAAGTTCATTGAATATCTTAGATAAATCCTCTGGAGTAAGTGGCAGTGCCGGGTTGGTGGCGGCACCAAGCAGTCTCTTTGCACCGCGCAGCGTTGACTGAATAATGAAACTTGTAGAATCTGGACATACATAACCCAGATATTTATGCAGAGACCATAACCCAGATTTATTGGTTAATGGTAGTATACGACACAGTCTTGGTCAGCTCCGTGACATACAGACAGACAGCCTCTAGGTCAGCTGGTAGAGGAGCCAGATCATAGTCTTTACAGAACCTAAAGTAACGTCTCCACTGGGACCTTTTGGTTCTGACGGTGTTGTCTGCCCAGCACAATGCCCTGACTCGACCCCACTCCTGGCGCAGTAAGTCCAGTTCTGCAACACAAGTTAAAGTCCAGAATGAGGTCAGAACACACTACAATTGAGTCAGGGTTCTTCAATCGAGACAGACAATCAGCTAGAATATTGTCCTCTGAACGGATCCAGCTAGGCCTAATATATATATTAAACAGGGCTGTGGTCCAAAAGATTTCTCTCAGCCACGACATAGTGGTGGGATTGGAACCTCTACCGGTTCTCAGTTCATGGTACACTTGAGTGTTATCAGTTACTACATCCACAATGCAATTCTTCCATGAAGTGCAACAGCGATGAAGAGCCGACAGTACCGGCCACAATTCACCCACATTAATGTTATTGTAGTAGATTGGTTCACTTGGGGCTGGAGCTTGGTGAGAACACATTGAATCCTGGTCGTCCCAAAACCCCCAGAAATAGTCATAGTCTGAGTAACCACCGAATCCTGTTGAAGACGCATCAGTAGTCACAGTCACACGTTCACAGCCTGTGTGGAACATCCTGGCCTTGCCGTTGAAAGACACAATAAAGCTAGCCCACCATTTCAAGTCTAGTATTGCTAACTCAGACAAGGCTATGCGTTTACACTCAGGTCCAGTGTCACGGAGGAGGTTGTAGATCCGACGAGTGAAAGTTCTACCTCCCCGCACCACAGTAGCACAGTGTGCTAGCAGTCCGGCTGTCTGTTCGAGGAGCTTCCTGGAGCACCACTGTTTGCCCTTTAGGCTTGTGACACAGTCTATTACACGGTTCAGCTTGTCCTCACCGATTGAAATGGTCATATCAATTGAATTAATGACTATACCCAAATAGGTCACAATTTGATTTGGGGGAATAACCTTTTTACTGGCTATTTTAAAGCCCAGCCTTTGAAGAACGACATGCAAGCTGTTTTGGTGAGCAGCACAATTCTGCTCTGAGTCACCCACTACAATAAAGTCGTCTTAGTAGTTGACACAGCGAGACACACCCGCCAATTTGACACACTTAACACAAAAATCAGATATTTGTGTAAATATCCACGGGGCACATTTCAACCCAAAACACAAACATAAATCTTGGTACCAACAGTCACCATCCCGCACATCCCAGCTGAAGCCTTGGAACTGGCGATGAGCAGGCAACACATTCACAGTACGGTACGCCCCAGAAATGTCTGAGACGGCACAGAAATCATTTTCAACCAACATATTTACAACATCATCGACCGAGTTGTAGTGAAATTTATCACATGAATCATCCATGTAGAGGTTTATATTGATATCTTCAGGAGAGGAACAGTCAGTTATGGGGCGCAGGGAACCATCTGGTTTCACTACTCCCCCTAAGGAATGTACACACCTTGGCCTAGCATGGACCTGTCTCACTTTTCCCTCTAACAATTCATCCAGAACTTTTCCGGTCATGTCGTCTTTGAAGGCACCTTTGGTTATACTGGAATAGTTTTGACAGTAGTAAGCAGTTTCACACCCTTGATCTACAATCCTAAACCCCCGGCATATTCCCGTCAAGACGTAACAATCTCTTGCGGAAATATTCTCGAATTGACACAAATATGCAGCGAACTGACATGGTTTCAATTGACACACTGAGCCTTCAAGGATATAAACACAGTCACATAGACCTGCTATACAATGGTGAAAGACAGGAATGAATGAACCCGGGACAATCTCAACACAATATACTGGTACCCCACAGTCGTAGAATTTAGCAAACTCTTGGCATGTACTTACAGAGTCTGTCACACCGACGTATTTTGGTAAATCATTCCATTTTCAACGTCACCGAGAATCACCTCCACCTCGCCGTAGCCATCTTGTTTTTTATAGACACGGATGGCGGATTGTCGTAAAGTTTCATTTGAAACCCCAGGCAACCCCACGACACCATTTTGGAATTCATCTGAATTTTCAGAACGTGGGAGTTGATCATAATCATTACAACAATTATTGTTGCGACATTAGCCCCCGACGCGTTTACGACATTGCTGACCCCGGGCGGCACTTGGCCTTGACCTTGACCCTTTCGGTCAACAACAACTTCGTCACAATTTGGAACCACCGGGACTATTTCACTCTTACCAGGTTTACCATTAACAGCAGGACACAATTTAGCGCTACAGACTGGAACCGTGAGTGTTTGTTTCTCCGGTGACCCCCCTATATCTAGTCAGCCTGAAGCACTTTGACTAGAATCGTGTTGTTTACACTTCAGCATGCCGTGGTCTGACACGCCACAGTAGGCGCATTGGTGTTTGTGAACACAACCATCACAGACTCGACCGCTGCTGAAGGCAAAACAACAACCTTTAGCTGCGGCAAGTTTACGCCAGCCGGTAAACCCCCCAGCTTTTTGACCTTTAGGACCTTTACCGCGACTCTTGACACCTCCCCCTCCCCCCGCTGCGCAAGCCGCAGCGAGAGAGCGGGCATGTTTTGTGCCAGAATAACCAAGGTGGAAATTTGACAAATTAGTATCAACACCGATCCCAAACGGATCCACCTCATCAACACCATATTTGGATATTTTTTCTGCCTGATCCCTGACTGCTTGATCATAAGCAACCAGGGCGGACAAATCATAGATACCTTCGCTTGATTTGGTGGCAATGTATATCATATGACGTCTAAGACCCCTGGTAGGTTCTCCTTGATCCTCCAGGTCATCAATAAGATTTGTCAACAACACAATGAGTTTTTCTGGAGTGCCAATAGCATTTGTGCGCTTGCGTTCACTCACTGGGAGGAACTTCAAAATGTCAAACTTACTCCTTTTCTTTTCTGACCGCCGCAGGATGTCTCCCAGTAGATCGTCACGATCTTCCCAATCATCATCAAACGCGTTGTGGTGATATGAAGAGCGATCCTGATGTGATGAGCGATCTGATTGTGTCCGTCGGTCCGTATTGGTGCGGCGGTCCTTCCCGCGGTCGTCAGGGACGCCACGGCGGCCATCTTGCTTCTTCCCGCCACAAGCGCAGCAATTGCGCTCCACATCGTCCCAAGGATCCGGGATAATCTTGGGCTTTATGGGATCATCTCTGGCCGACCTAGCCTCCTCCAAGGTTAGTTTTAGCTCACCTAACATTGAATGCATGCCGGATGTTAAAGACTGCATAGCTCGTGCCAGCTCCAACATAACACTGGCGTCAGGACTGGAGGGCGACTCCGCGGGAACGTTCTTCCCTGTAGGACCACTTTTGTCCAGCGCCTCCCTCTTACGTATTAATTCATTGGCCTCCTCCACGGAACCGAGGAAGGGAGATGAGATGGTGGCTCCCCCAGTGTTGGGGAGGAGAACTAACTATAGTCCGTCTCTTATAATATATCCTCATATTACCGGGCTAATATGATACACATTATAAGGGAGCATGTTAACACTGTAGGGTATCTTTGAGAGTTGGCATGATGCATGCATGGAGTATTAGCTAGTCACTCACCAAGGCTGCATGCATGCATCATGATGACACTATGCAGTAGATGTCTTTTATCAGTCAGGGCAATTTAGTTGAACTTTGTTGGACCTATTATGCTCTCATGTAGATGTGATGAAATTATTATTTTCCTTTGACTTTGTTAGATCAGTCCTGTCTGTTGTATGTCCCTCCTAGGGTTTCTATGTTGTGGCACATGTAATACTATTCCTCCTCAAAAGTATCCAACCCATTAAGCTCATAACCCATTTGTATAGGGAAGGTGATGAATTGATAGCTTACACACTTATGTGATGCAACATAGGAGCTGGTGACAGCCAATAATGCTCTATACATAATATTTCAGGACACATTACGAGAAAAGTAGATAGTTAGGAGAAAATTGCTCTTGGCAACTTCTGATTACACCATCACAAAGATTCCATTTCCTTTCTACACAAGTCTTATTTAGAACATAAAATGAGTGCTTTCACCGAAAATTAGCACATTTGTTAAAGTTTGGTTGTCATGAAAACCAATTTTTCACTATTTTAAAGTAAAATATTTTTTTGTCCATTTTCTCATTCCATAAGGATCCCAGAACTGAAAACAAAGTACAATACTTATTATTCCTTCTAGATCCGAATATCTAGTCCATAATTGACATTCATTAATTGTGGCCAGTTGAGCAAAAAAGTGCCTGCAGAGGAGAAATGGCTTTTCAAAGTTTGAGTTACAGGCTTTACAATGAGATATCTTAAGCTAAAAAAAACAGGTAGTTTTGTTGTAATTGCTTGTCACACCTAGGTGGGTGTGTACACGTGAAAATGGCAAATAAACTCTAAATTCACTATATCCTATCACAAATACTAATAATTCAAAAAATACAGTTTTGTTGAAAAAAAACCCAAAGATACCTGATGTTTGTAAAATAAATTTGGTTCTGGAGAGAAGTTCTGAGGTCTGTTTGCAATTTAGAGTTCCTTGTGAAATTTTGAAAAACGTTTGTGGCAAAAAATGGAGAGTTTTCATAGCAACCAGAAATTGTCATATGTGCCATTTTGCAAAGTTTCCATCATATCACTGGATTCCCCATAAGAAATTGTTCTAAAGCATTTTTTGGTATATTTTTCATTGTTTTATCCATATACTGCCCCCTGGTGACTAAAACCAGTACTAAAAATCCCCCTGGAGGCTTGTTTCCCCCCGATGGCCCACAATTAATCTTTCAATGCGATTATTCAAATTGGATTATGCTAATTATGTTGATATCCAAAGGAGCTATGATCTATTCTGAATTTCTACATGGTTCTAAGATCCCATAGGACCATGTACAGCCAGTAAAACACATCCCTTCATACAATACAATCCATCTTGAGATAACTGAAAGAAAGACGCCCCCAGTTTTTGGAGTGACTGAGCACTCTGATGCCAGGTTCACACTGTCAATACTTTAGTTCAGAGAGATGGTCATTTAAGGTGGAGGCTTCTGAGGCAGTTAATCCTTTGGGGAGGGCATTTGGCCTTCAAGCTAATTGCCACAACATCAAATAGTATCCCCCCGTGCATAAGGAACTGCCTAGACACTGATGGTTTGGCCTCAGCCACTCTGCCTCTCAGCAGGCTGTTAACAACATTACCTCTGTCCCCCCTCTACCCACACTCTACGTTCCTTACTGATGAACTATATACATGTCGCTCCTCCTCCAGGAGCTGCCTGTCTTTAATCTCTAACACAGTTTTGATTTTATATTACTCACTAGGCTGGTATAGGCAGTGATTCACCACCGTGTTTCTGTCCCTGTCCCTATTAAAAAAAGGAAACAAGGAATAAATCTGATTGTTTCACTAGAATATGAAAGTGGCTGTCACAGCTGTTGATTATGCTGTTGAAACAGGCATACTCTGTCTATTTATCATTGTATAAATCAAAACCTGAATAGATTCACAGTGTAATACATAGTCTGGTAAATGCCGGGCCACAGGAGATGATGATGCGAACAATGATTTTATGATTATTCCAATCACGCATATATATATATATATATATAATATATATATATATATATATATATATATATATATATATATATATATATGAAGATTTACTATAAAGGATAGTTGAGGAAATTTTGATAGATAAACTTTGTCCTTTTGTTTAGTTTCGGACAAGCACTGCTGTGCACTGTCCATTGGGTTTGGGCTTTTCAATTCCATAAATACTTACCTTCACATCTAAATAGCCATGTTTATTCCCCATAACTGGTTTTGTTGAAAATATTATACTAAAATGATACATAATACCACAAGTAAAGATGCCGTGATAAACCCTTAAAACTAATTGCAGTTAAATAATTCTGAGCACATGCGGGTAATGATATCTTTAAATTGTGTAAACTGCAAGAATGTACATTGGAGGCATCAGTTCCCCTGGACTCATCCCTACAAAGTGAAGGTCAATAAAGTTGGGAATTTGTTTAGACTGTAATTTAGTTAAATCAGTGTATGCACAAAGCTTATTGATCTCAATCTCAAATAATTGAACTCTCTGCCTTTCATATTAACAGGCACTAATGAGCATGTAACTCTTGGCACAATGGTCTTGATTATCAACTTATTGTACTTTGCTGCCTCAATTGAACTTAGCTAAAAGTGAGAACTATGATAAAACCTAAATCTTCTTAATAATCCCAATCTCCTTCACTAATGAGTCTGAGACATGCCGAGTCTTCTTTCTCGTTTAAATCCGCTTTGTTTCTCATTAAATACGCCTTTTAATGTCTTGAGTAGTATCAAGTTAAAGGAAGAAGGAAAAAAGTTTCCAAAAGTTCTCAGTAAAAGCTGGATTGGACCAAATAAGTATTAAGAAGTACCTTTAGTTCAATTAGGAACATTATCCTGATTACATATGTACATTTATGAAAGATAAACTTTCATCATCATTTATATCATCATATCTACCAAGTCTTGATTCTACATAACAAACAACAGCAACTAGATGTTCCCACCATATATGGGACTCAACAATCAAGGTGCATTCACTGAAGGGAATTATCAGTTTGCATGTGTTTTTGCCAGTCATTTCTTTTTTGATCATGCAGTAGAAGCCCTGCACATCATTTCTAAGCATAATTGATTTCAAATGTGGACAAATTCTGAATTTTATAGCTAAATGGATGATTGGAACAGCCTAAACTAGGGGTGGAACAGCCTAAATTGGGGGTTATTTTGACCTACACAGGCCTTTATGCTGTCAGAATTGTAACTATCCGAAGCATCATATATGCACCCCAACAGATTATTAAAACTATTAGCATCAAGCACAGAGTTTGCAGTTATTGCAGACTGTCTTGGCTTTCCAAAACTGTTTTAAGCTATCAGGCAAAATGTAACAATTGGTTACCCATTTTTTAGCACCTTTTGCAAGAAGGCACTACTTAACTCTTAGAAGCTTGTTTCGTAGACCTAATGGTCAGATTCCCTATAGTAGAACACAGTGGGATGACAAAAACTTAATTTTGGCTGCCAATACAAGGCCCTACTAACCTCTCCACTACCCCTCCCCTTTTAGCATTGTAGCTCTAACTACAAGCTTGGCTATGCACCTACTATAGGGTCTCTGAGCATTGACAGTTCAAGAGATTCTCGCGTAATCTGTCCAATGGCAGGCATAAAGCTTGTTTTGGCTCATTCTGAAAATATGTTTAGAGGTTCGTAATTTCCAAAATAAGGGTGCTAGAGTTATCAAAATAGGCTCAAAAGAAGTGGAATTTAGTTTTACCAAAACTGTGAACTTCCCATGTGCATACTGTAATTAGTTATCCTGTAATGGCATTCAGAGTGATGAAAGGTAGATGAAAAACCCAAATTTTAGGAAAAAAATGTCATGGCTTCCATGGCAACCGGTCACATGATTTTGAAAATATGGGAGTGACAATGCGTGAAATATTTAGCCTTTTATCTTAGCTTTAACCTGATACCTGGATCACTATTGTAGGTTGAGAGGATGCAAAGTTATCAATGACTCTTCAAAACATATAGGGGAAACTTTAAGTTTGGGTCCCATTATATAGTGGGAAGTAACATGTGTGCCACTCTCAATGTTCAACCATCCGTCTGCCTGTTTCCTACACACATACGGACAAGGCTTTCTGGATGCTCTTCGTGTTCATTGTTTGTAAATGCTTGATATGGTAGGGAGCTACAGCACACAGCATATCTAGGTTACAGGCAAGGCGTCTTATGCTCCATTCAGGTTGAAACCAGCTGCAGTTAGTCAAGTGCATTGTAATCTATGTTCAAAAAAGTTAAAGAAGGATACTATAAATCTACAAATGATCTTTTCTTTCTATAAAGCATTCCCTAACAGCTGTCTGAAGTGAAAGGTCACCCCTCAATAGACTGTTCGCAATTTTGATATACAATTGATGGAAGACCATTGGCAGAAAAAAGAAGTCTGCACTCATGTTATGATCCTAAACTATCCTCGCGCCTACGAACAATCTCACCAAGGTGCCTGGACATGCTTACCCTGCAGATTCTTAAAACATCCATTTCTTGTGTAGTCTTAAATATAACAAACAAATCAGGCTCTGTCCTTGACTCCCCTTTTGATTTTCTATATCTACCATTATCTTAAAACCTAGCTGAAATATCATCAATAGCTGTAGGAATATACAGAGTATGGGGATCTGAGATCGATTTTCAGGCACCTCCAAGAGTGTTAATAGCATTTGTGTAGCTAATTGGTATCCCAGTAAACAAAATACGTTATACAACGTCATATAACGTTTCCCTACGGCTCCTTATAATGGCAAAAAAACATTGTATAACGTTAAAGGCGTTATTTTGGCATGAAATAACGTATTTTTGTTAGCTAGGATTCCTGTCTTCATAATACGCCTTTTGCCATACGTATCTGTCTTAAACCTAGTCACCATTCATTAATACAAACTGATATTGCAACATAAGGCCACAAGAAAGAGGTGTGTTTCAGGTTACATGGTCTAAAAATCTAGGGTAGGTAGGTCGGATTTTTATCTTTTTTTAAAATCTTTTTTTTATTTTCTACCTTTTAAATCGACAAACAAATTTCGATGCCGACTCGCCGATGACCGTCCCATCTTTGACAGGGTGCCATCTTTGACTGGGTGACATCTTTGACTGGGTGCCATCTTTCACCTCCTGACAGAAAATGGTTTACCGGTAATTAGGGCAGGTGAAGATAACATCATTTTATCACTCACATATCAAAGGAGAATTTTATTTATTTTCTAAATCTCTTTTTTATGTGGTGCCCAGTCAAAGATGACACCTAGTCAAAGATGGCCCCCAGACAAAGATGGCACCTGGTTACAAGCGTCCGCGTTGGCCTAATCTGGTGAGACACAGCCTGGGGGGTATTTCTTAAGTGTGTACTATTCATCCTGCTTAAAATCGGTTAAGTAAAGCAGTGGACGATTCATACAACTCTTATATATAGCAGTGAGCGACTCATGCATCAATTTGTGATATAATCATCTCATCTTCTAGCAGTAAACCTCATAAGCGGGACCTTTACTTAATTAACGTAGGTAGAAAATTAAAAAAACCTCTACAATTATCTCCATAAAACCGCTATTAATCTTTAATATCTCATTCACAAAAAGAATCGAGATCCCTGTGCCAACGAGTGTATTACTTTTTTAATCTATATCACTGAAGCAAAATGGTTCTTTTTTGGGAAACGTCGTCAGCAGGTATATAATTATACCTGAATGTATAATTTGTTATATTTAATCAACTTGTAAACTGATAGGGCAGGTAATGTGGCACAGATGTGGTATCCGAAAATGAGGATTAAGCTTGGGACTTCCCATCTATAGTATGGCTGAAAATTAATTAAAATATTCAGGTGTGACATGTAGCCCTCAGAATTGCCAAGGTGTGTACACATCCTCCTGTAACTAACCAATCAGGATTGGGCAGAGATGTGTGTACGCAGAAATGGATTCAGGTTGCGGAGTGATAATTAAGTGGTTTATGTGATGAGTGACACAATACTTGCTCAGAGCTCTCAGCAAAACGAATGGGTATGACCTGAACATCCATTAATGAGAAGGCACCCTGGGATATGGCAATCTCCAGAAATACCAACGCTGAAATAGATGGTGCAATCTGGTTTTGACAGCATGACACAGCACTTCCCCCTTATCGCTTCATATCATGGACATTAACCCCCATTATCACCCTTTTTCATACTACCCAATTACCTCAAAATTATACAATATCATTTCTTGTTCCATTTTATGTCTGAAGATACATTTATCTACTCTCATTCATAACCAGAATTCCCTTTGTTTGCAGCCTGATAAAAACTAAGATTTTATTCAAAAAGCTATGTTTGCTATTTTATGTACCATGTGGACAATTGAAAGCCATTTTGACACTGCACAGTATACTCTGGCATTCTCAAATTGTGATGTTATTTAGTCACTATGTACTTTTAAAAAGAATGAAACATATGGCTGGAGGTGATAGATAAAAGCTACTTTTCCTCCAAAAATATGGACCAATAAAACTTGCAGATGTAATTGGAAGGTTTCTGAAGACCAAGAACTGGTCAGGTCCAAAAGTTGTTAACCAAAATAGAATAACCTGAGCTGTTTAAAGGGGCATTCTCACCACTCGCACTTACCACATATCAGACTAGAACAGTACTAGAATTGTGAGTGGGAAACGCTCGGTGAGAATGCCACTTTAATGCTCTGAGTTCAATCCTTGGTAGCCAGGATCGGAAGGTACCATGTAGTAAAAAGATGTTTGTAAATGGTGTTTTTGTATCTAATGACATACAATCAAAATAACAAGTTTACTTGAGTGCATCAAAATCAAAACTAGCATCTGCGCATTGCTTTCCCTACCTAGTAGCAGCCCTTAGATGTCAGTCATTCAATCTGCTATGGTGGGTACTTGTCAATCCAGTTATAAGTGTATGTGCTATACATTTTATGAAATTTAAAACTAATTGAAACAAGTTGTATAACCCCTCTTAACTTCAATTTATCAAGCTGTAGATGTGTTTACATTGGCATATTACATGTTTTGCTCTGCACAAAGATGGCATTACAATGATGGGAAATTTATGTATATCAGGTAGGATGAGGCGAACCCCACTATTCTGTCCAGTAAGCAGGTTCCTTTTGTCAATATAGACTATGCTTTGTTTATGTCGCAGAATTCGTTTTGTGTACAGGAACTTTCTCTAACTTAACCATGTACGTAACCCAGACACATCTGTTCAGTATTAATTGTAATTCATTGTGCTCCCCCATAGTATAACTGGACTAATGGGAGATAATCAGCCTGACCAATTAGAACATTGATGGGTTGATAAGCCCCAAGGGGAATGAGTAGGTAATATTTTGTTTCCTTTGCAGAGACATTTTAGAATATTTCACAGAAATCAGTAAAACCACTAACAGTCTCATTGACCGAATTATATTGGGTGCCACATGCAACATCACCTGACTTTTCCTAATGCCATAATTCTTTCACCACAATAACAGTTGATTTCATGTTGAAGGTACTTCACAAAGAGAGTGATGGTGATATAAAGGTGAAACCGCGTATTGTGCAACCATATATTATGTCACTTCTTCTTTGGGATTTCTATAAACTAAAGATGTCACTTGCCTGAATCTTGACTGTTTTGTTCTAAGAAGATGCATGTAGTTATTATGAATACAGTAACTCATATTGTCTTCGCTAGTGCACTACTGAGAACAAGTACTTGAGTTGCCACAGGATACGTGATAACAAGCTAACTGTAGCTGTGTGGACTTCCTGCTCATCAAGCTGCTGCTTAGATGTGGCACTGACTAGGAAAATGAGTCTTATTTTTCTGAGTCCCAACCATCAGAAAATGATGTTTAAAGATTGCGGACCAAAAAAAAGTATATAACATTCACATATCGACTCATAGATTAGCCAATAATTGTCTGATTCCCGCAATTCAAACGGTTTTAGAAAGCTTAAGACATCATGTTTATAGGCTACGTGATCATTCCATCAGAAAGTAGACAATATTTGCTTTCCAACGCTTTGAGTCCCGAGACAATCGGACCAGCGGTTGCTGAAATATCTTGATTTGAAGTTTTTTGGATGAGGCGAATAATCTTCGCAATCTTTATTGGACAAGAACATATCAATTTCTATCTCGTGAACCGATGGTCTTAGAGACATGCCAGGACTGGTGGCATATTGAAGCTGGTTGCAAAGGCTATCCATATAAAATACAGTTGGGGGGGGGGGGGGGGGCAGGAGCACCGGGGGGGGGGCTGAGGCAGCATGTGGCTATCACTCTACTGTAAACTGCAGGGAGAAATTTACCCTCCGGTCTGCCAAACCCCTCCCAGCCCGGCATCCAGTCGGCATGATGCACCATATGTTGAGTCATAGGTCAGCATATAATGACCAGGTTCCCACAATAGGAGTGCTTTTTGAAAGCCAAGACAGTTTGCTTTGAGAATAAACCTAAACCTCTGAATCCATATTTGGACCAATAAGACCCATATTCCCAGTCAAGGTCACATATGTTACATTAATTTCATACACAAGGATAATGGTGATATATAATGATAAGACCATCGCTCAGTTTATCCGCCTCTATTTTAATGGTTCAACATAATTTAATGCCACAGAAGGGATGCGGTGTGTCTCTGGTCTAAAGGAGGGAGCTAACCAGCACCACACAATACATTCATAGGATGCTTTGTATGATGCCCTAACCTACTGTATTCAACCCCAATGGTATTAGACACAGTTACTCACGCACATTAAGTTGTTAATTTAGACAGATTTTTCCCATAAGATTGGTAATATAAATTTATAAGCTTAATCTACAGGTAACCCATGAATTCAAATTCAAGTGCACACTTTTCTGTAGTAGTTTGAATTCTCTCCACTGGACATTATGATATCTCTAGATCCTGTCGAAAGGCAATTTCATAGGAACATGTTTCATGGTTTCCTCGATCGTCCACAATTTTCAATATTGGAAGTTAGTTTGGGAATAGACTTGTAGTACTCAGTTTTAGTAACTATTTATGGGATTTCTGAAATTAAACATCAGATAGACATCTGTGATGTGGAATGAAGTTAAACTTAAATGATTAAGCAAAGTGAAAAGATTAAACCGGGATTTTAATGAAGAGCTGTAAAGATGAATTCAGGAACCAACTGGTTTAGATCAGGATACATTAGCAAGTTATGTAAGGGTAAATGTAGGAAGCTATAGCAAAGATATCCAGAAAGTCAAAGTGTTATGTTAGGAAGTAGTATTCCTGTAATAATATGTTCAGAGGCTAAGTGTATTAGGATGAGGAGAGTGTGGCAGTGTTTTACTTTTACCCTCCGAATAGAGCTGATCATCCTCTAAAAGATGTCATTGATTGTGTGAGAGACAACTAGAAAAACTGACAACATGCACTTGAGCCACCACATTTGGGTCCTTCTCTTGTTATGCCACCGTCAACTGTACATATGACCATTGATTGGTGGCATATCGTTCAGAAAGCTCAGTTTTCCTTTAATTCTTTGTATCATAGTAATCCATCCCGATTGATTTATCCGTGTGCTGTCTTTGGTCAATAGTTGGCCACCAGAATCAACTGTCTGGCTGCAATATTGACCTGCTGATGCATCAGTCTATTGTGTCCCGGAATAAGGGTGAATCCAATACAGTAGACATCATGGGGTGCAGTGCTTTATCATGCTATAGTCAGGTTACACCTGTCCTGCCCTACCTAATATTGTCTCGGCACACAGCCAACCTCTCAGTGGAAACACAAGGGTAAAAATATTGTCACATGTACAGACACACAATATCTGCTGCTGTTAACTGTTAAACATTTGAAGTTAAAGCACTGATATTCTTTACTAATGATGGGTGACCGTCTGACTTTTTATAGAGCTCAAATATAAAAGTATTCCCTTATGGATGCATTATATATGTGTTGTTGACTGCTTTTCAGAGTAATTTTTTAAATTTTAATCCCTGTTTTTCTTTCTGACAGGGAAATGTAATGCAGACTATTAACCGGGCCATCATCTAATAACATCTGTTCATGCTTGAACCATTTTATGATCAAACATGATAAACAACCTGACTGCTAATAGATCCTTTACCGGTCATGTGACCTAGATAGATATGCTACCTCTACAAACAGAGTGGCCTGTATTACTGTCCAAGTCCTCCATATATTTTGGGAACAGATGATGTTTCTTTTTGTTACCCATGGCTGCACTAACTTTCCTCTACTAAGACCCTAACATAACGGTCTAAGAAACACTTCTTATGAAACAGGCCCCAGGGATGGCCATTTAATTACGTTTAAAACTCTTTTTGGGCAGATTCATTTGTGGTAAGAGTTCACTGAATTACAAAACAGTTTAATGGTGATTGCAACAAAGTGAACCAAGGGCAGGTAAGGTAAGCTTTAACTGAAGAACTGCATTATTGTAGGCAACTGTAACAGTGCTGCGGGGACTTGCATTCAAATTACTGTTAAAAGCAATCAAGGGTTAGTGGTTTTCAATTATGGCAAACCCAGGAGGCGTTTAGCATCTCGTCACTTTTAGCAAGACTGAGGCCTCTTACTCTGATTGAGTGAGGATGCTAGCAAGGTAAATGTAAACCAGGCAAACTCAAGGTGGCATTTGCTTGTCATTATATAACATGAGTTCTAATCAAATTAAAATAAACTTAAATGTACTCTATATAATAGAATCCACTTTACTGAGTTATTGTTGGTCAGTTCTAGTTTTAAAGCTGTAATGCCTTTACATCATGTAGCATTGGTCATCATTAATGTGCCATGCTTTATTCATGTACCATGGCAAAACTAAACGTCTGAGTTGACGCTTAGTTGAAGACTGGAACCTTACCGCCGATACGTCTATGCATAAAACCTGAAACTCGGGGATCATGCTGACCTTAAATAGTTGACTTGTTCTTTAGTGTTCTATACTGCAAGATATTTTACCCACTTCTGATGATATTAATATAATTATTATCAGACAGTTTTATTATAGATGTTAAAGCATAAGCTCCAATAATGCCATCCTTAAATAGCACTGACCCATCTTTACCAAGTATATGGACCATGACTGTGTCTACCATAACTCATTAATAGCTCGCATTTTATCCTTGGGCCTCTTAATCAACTTACTTGCTGAACATGGGATAAACCATGAGCTGAGCTCACGTAACCATCACGCTACAAGGTGGGTTCTAATGTTTATAGCACTCAGTAATAGGGTATACATCAGGACTAGAGGCCAGCTGAGCAGCTAGGGCTAATCTAGAGCAGTTAAGCATCTGACAGATGCATAGGATATATACGATGAATAGGGTATCAGAGCTCAGAAGATGGAAGTGTCTGGTCAACAGACTAAAACATGTAGTCCTAGTGGTTTGTCTATGTAAAGCAAGCCTCCCTGCAAATCATAATGAGACCCATTATGGGAACCCAACCTTCACAATCCTGATTGACTCTGCCTGATGTAATAGCATCATGTCCTCCAGGACCATTACAATACGACCCCTAGATTTGTTTTCATATACAGTCTTCTTCATTCTTATTCATAAGTTGAGATTGGACCCAGAGGACAAGGGAATACTTTATAATGGTGACCGGTTAGTTACGGTAGTTAGTTGTTTCACATTATATACAGAGAAAAGAATTCTCAATAAACTGGAAAGTTTTAAACCAGGTAATAAGGCAAATCCTACGTTTAGTAAAATGCATGGGGGGAATAGAATAAAGGATTTTCTCCCCCTGGATATGGGTTCAACCAGATTGTGATATGATTATCCCTTTGATGGCTATATTCAAGTGAGCAAGATTTGTAGGCCTATTGAGAACCAGATCTATACTTGTCTAACTTTATTAACTCTGCACACTTCTAAATCTGATTGCATATCATCATAATGTGAGAGAAAAGACCAGATGGCCAACCAATAAATGGCCTTCAAGTAACTTGATTTAGAATAATGTGGCTCAAGATGGATAGCGCATTTTGTTACATCCCCATTAATACTGCATAGTCACAGTTGATTCCATAATCAAATGGATTGCCACAACCATTAATCACAATCAAACACACAGGCAGTGAGAAATGTGTTCTGTCAATAATGAAAGCCCTATTTCCTCATGCTGACACTATAACACCATCCACAGTGTCTGCCTGCCCTCTTTTGGGTTGACATTCTAGAAATGACATATTGGCCACAGCCAGAAATCCCAAAGGCGTACATCGCCATTTCCTCCATCGATCTGATGATGAGACTATGTTTACCTTCTTCTAAAAATTGGGTCTGTTATAAAATGTATGCACTTCTCATTATACTTTTAATTCTTTGAAATCTGCATCTTTGATAAACACATTTTAATATGTATCTAAAAGCATGCAGCTGCATTAGTCACTCACAAATATCATGATTTTTCGCGGAACCGAGCAAGGATTTAATGCATTCACATCCTGCACATCATCAGCAGTACCTGTGTGAATTAATAAGCTGTCATTTCATTATGTTCCTCTCCATTTTTGACATGCTTTCTCATTCTCACTCTCTTTCTCTTTCTCATTCTGCACTGCACTACTGTGTTGTATCGACCTATTTAGTTACTGTTGAAGAGGGAAAGTAAGGTAAGCTTTACCTTGGTCCCCCTGTTGTATCGAGTCTGAAAAAGGCCAGACTGTCTTCTTCATATAGATCTAAAGCTGCATAATTTACTAAATGATAGTTGCCATCTAGTTTCGATCTCTGAGATGAAAAGAATGAGATACAAGATAGGGAAAGATTCTTTAAAGAAACTTACAGAATTTATCGATGGGGGAAATAGTCATTTAAAGTCTTTGCCTCTCCATGTTGTTCTTTTTGCTTGTATCTCTCTCAATTTCAAGGAGATTTCTTGGCCAACACATAGTGTAGAGTAACCATCCCCATTTCTCCACTGGAGGCCAGAGCAGGCTGTTATCTTTCCACTGCAGCCCTAGGGACAGGATGAGACAGCCTGTCATCTCATTAATGCATGTCACCGAGTTGGAAATGGCCATATCATGCTCCATAGAGTAGTCAGTGGACTGCCCTGAAGTGACAGATTCAATATTCTGAAACATCAGTGTGTATATCCGGAGATTAAAGGGGCATTCTCACCACTTGCACTTAACCACATAGTAGACTAGAGCAGTACTAGAATTGTGAGTGGGACACGCTTGGTGATTGTGCCACTTTAATGTTCAATTTTAGTACAGTATGTTAGGCTCAAACAATAACAGAGTTTAATGTATTTGAGATTTTCCTCAAACTACTCAATGCAGCTTGTGAGACACATTAGCTTCACATTTTCTGGCCAAATAAATACTAATTTAAATTATGGTAAAGATGCACGGACACTATTTGAACAATTATCTCATGTTTGCCTAAAGCTCATTCACTGTGAAGATTACACACATTCCTTTTGACATTTTATCAAATATCAACTCACCATAAAGATGCTTTGACATTGTAATCATAATTCACATTCAACTTTAACAATTCCTCAAATACACCTGCATTTCAAAGTGAGTGATTGTTGTGACTAAAAGTAAAAGGGCAGACTAGAGATTTTCCTCCCACCTATCATCATTATGATGTAATGGGAAGTGGTTACAGCGGGTTATAGACGGTGGGTGATAATTCAGGAGGATGAGCCATCACAGGCACATCTACTAGTCAGAGCTCCCCATCAGCTGACACTGACATGGGGGGGGGGGTGCACACACTACAAATGCATGATGTGTTTTATTACAAAAAACATTGTTTCACTATGTAAGGAATGCAACGGTAGTGTAATATGCTTACAATGCATTACGCTGCAAGGGTAGTGTGACGAGCTGTGTTTGTAGAATGACAGGCTCTGTCCTAGGTGTTGACATAGTGTACAGGTCTGTATGTAGTAGAACATGAATGTGTTAATAACAGTTTGCACGCCCGTCACCTTTTGGTCAGGTAAGGGTGGCGCCACCTGCCTTTATCTACATGTCCACCGGGCTATCAACTTCTGTTATTAGAAGAAATCTGAGGACTACTCCTTTTTCAATTCTGGAAGTTGTGGAAAAATAATTAATAATATTCAATTTGAAAACATTGCAATGGTTACAACATCTATATGAATAGATAATAGAAAGTAAAGCATTGTAGTGTCCTTGCCACAGCTCTGTTACTGCTGATATTGCCCTTCTCAACCTACTCAGAATGCTCGAGAAAGAGGACTATTGATTTGACTTTGAAAGTTGACAAATCTCTATATAGATGTACTGCCTAGAGGACTTGCCCTAGGGTTTAAACAACTATTGATTCACAAACTAAAATGGTCCATTTTGGATGTGTGGCTCTTGATGTTCTAGGGATATCTAGTTTGACTTTAAAAAGTCAGTAGCCAATCTGTTTTAATTATTTCCTGCTCAGCAAACCCTGCAGTCTGGGTCTGTGTAATAGGACTGTCAGTTTACAGGGTTCCTAAAATAAAACTGCCAATTGGTGTAGGGGAATGAAGTGAGAAGGCAACAGTAAAGAAAGATAAGTGGGCATTTAGTGAAAAACCTGATTCGTGAGCTGTCAAGCTTAGAGCGGGATAGAATACCAAGTTGTGTGTTGGTTTGAATTTGGTAGTCAGAGTAGAGCAACCCAGACAGACGACAGTGTGTCAAAGGCAGCAGCAATGTGGTAAGGGCCTGGCTGTGTTAGCTTCCCATTGTTGTATCTGAAAATTGTGCTCAACCTGCTAATCTTGTCATTCCCAATCTTATTACAGCCATTAAATGTACTTTGTTATTTGGCCCATGGTATCTACTTATCTATTATTATAGGGGGGTGCATTAACGCTGCAGAGTCTCTTTGAGAGTTGACACGATGTGTGCATGGTGCACTAGCTAGTCACTCAGCAAGGCAGCATTTATGCATCATGATGACGCTATACAATAGAGGTCTTTTATTAGTCAGGGCGATTGAGTTACAGTTTTATAGACCTTTCATGTAGATATGATGAAATTATCTTATCTGCTGTCCCTCCTAGGGTGTCCATGTTGTAGTACATATAACGCAACGCCTCTTCAATAGTATCCAACCTATGTAAGCTCATTTCAATAGGGAAAGTGATGAAGTGATAGCTTACATGCATATCCTTCCCTGTTTCCTCCAGGGGTATGGGTAGTTGTGTACTAGCTCATATCAAGGGCTAGGAGTGCGGAGGAGAGCATTCAGGCTAGAAGCACTCAGGTTCTATATATATGTAAGTATAAAGGGAACCTTATCTCTTGTGTTTCCTTTACCAATTATCTTGTGTCCCTCAGACTGTGCTACTTCAGTACTTGTATCCACACTAAAACAGCCAGTAAAACGAATCCCTTCATGTAATACAATCCATCTTGAGATAGCTGAAAGAAAGACACCTCCAGTTTTCCAAGTGACTGAGCACTTTGATGCAAGGTGCACACTACTTACTTTAGTTCAGAGAGATGGTCTTTTAAGGTGGAGGCTTCTGAGGCAGTCAATGCTTTGTGGGGAATTTGGCCTTAAAGTAAATTGCCGCAACATCAAATAGTAACTCCACCCACAATGTATAGGAAACTACTTTGCCACTGATGGTTTGGCCTCAGCCACTGTGCCTCTCAGCAGGAGGTTAACAACATTACCTCTGTCCCATCTGTACCCACAGTCCACCTTTCCTACTGTAAATGTGCAGCTCCTCCTCCGGGAGATGCATGCTTTTATCACTAAAGGCAGTAATTCACTGTCCCTTCCTATGTATTGAAACTAGGAATATAGCTAAAGTAATGTTTCACTAATATATCAGTGGCTTCATATTTTTTTTCATTTCTCTTCCATTTTATTTTAACCTGAATAGCTCTTTCTTTTCACTTCCTCTTAGCTATCTGCACTTCTGGGAGTGTTATATTACTTTCCCATATTTGCTGTTCCATCTAACATTGTCCTATGACTCTACCAGTGTAATTATACATCCAACGAGATACATTTTGGGTAAAACCATAAAAAAACTGTATTCCCATTGACAAAAGAATCAGTTTCACCCAATAAGCCCTCAAATCTAACTGCAGTTACAATGGTTCTAACTAATGTTATCTAAAAATTCAGGTAAAATGCAAAGATGTATATATTGGATGCACCAGTTCCCGTGGGTTCTAAGGAGTAAAAGACCAAGCTTATTCATCTTCAGCTGTAACAATTGATCCATATGTACATGCATTTCTAAACACGTTGGCACAATGGTCTTGATAATGAACCTTTCGTATTTTGCCTACCTCTATCAAGCTCAGTTTTAAGTGGGAGATATGATAAACCTAAATACATTGTTGAAGTAATCCCAATCCCCTGCACTAATGAGTCTGAGACACGCTGGGTATTCTTCATCACTTAAATCTGCTTAGTTTCTCATTATACATGTCTTTTAGCTGCTGCTTATATATCAGGCAAGTAGAAAAAGGAGATGTCCTGAGTAGAGAGGTGTCAAATTACAAAGCGAAAAAAAGAACTTGCAAAAGTTCTGAATAATAGCTGGATTGGACCAAAGAAGTCTTAGAAAGTACATCTAGTTCAATTAGCAGCATTATCCTAATAACATATGGTTACAAAAGATAAACTATCATCATTATTTAGATCATCGTTTTTTCAAGTCTTGTTTCTACTTGACAAACAACAGCAAATGGTCAACATGTGTGCCCAGTCTCAATGTACAAATATCCATGCGTCTGTTTATTTTAGCATGACGAAGCACAACGTGAGAATCTTTTCAAATAGTGGTCTGTGTTCAGGTGTCTCAGAGAGTTTGTTCATAGACATTTACCTCTGTTACTGGATAACAATATTTAAGGCAGTGGGAGAAGTGCGTCCTTTTAGGGACAGACTTAAGAATGTACCTTATCACAAGGTTTTTGTTTGGGTAGTCTTCCATTATTATGCAATCAACATAGTGGCACTCTGCCTAGATCATAGTCATGGCTACTGGCGTGAAACAGTTAGAGTACTGGTAAGACATTGACATCAAGTTGTGATATAAGTGGTTAACCTTCTGTCTTACGAGGTTTGGCCAATTGACTTGACAAAAAATGGTTTATTAAGGGCAGATGAAGATATAAATAAGGTGAAAAGGTTAATGGGTGTTATAACACTTTAATTTAGTAATTAGTAGCTCATTTATATCTGCATCTCCCCTGAATAAACAGTTTTCTATGAAGCCGGTCAAAGGTGGCACGCAGTCAAAGGTAGCACCCAATCAAAGATGGCACCCAGTCAAAGACGTTCACATTGGGCAGGACTCGTGAGACCGTAGGTGGAAATGAACTGCTAAAGAAACCTCTATAATTATCAACCTTCAATGTCTTGTTCACAAAAAGAATTGACATGCCTGTGCCAGCTAGAGTGTGCTTTCGTTTCATTAACCTATATCATTGAGGCAAGTTTTTAAAGGAATATATTTATCAACTAGTCACCTGGTCAGACAGATGTGACCTTCAGGATTGCCAAGGTGTGTACACATCAGTAATTGGGCAATAAGTTGGAAATAGAGAGAGCGCTTCCTGAGAATTGCAGACGGCTTATGTTGATGTCTGCATAATTCTCTTCTAAATACATTGCCTACCTCCTTGTTTATTTCCTTTGTTCTTGATTTCTTTTTTACACCTGCTCGTAGCTTCACCCAATCTCACTTCTCTCTCATCCTCTTTTTTCTCTCCATCAATGTGTACGTCTATATGCGTTTGTCCATATACCTTTATTACAATTTCATCTCTCACCGTTCTTCTCCCCGTGCCCCTCCTCCTGACTCCCTCATCACAGACTGCTACCCTTACGGGGTGGAGGCAATCAACAGCATTTTGGCAATTATGTGTCTAAAAACTAGTCTGAAGGTATGAAATAACAAGTTTATATAACTATATATACCTTTCCAAGTAGTAGCTTAGTCTGCTGTATCTAAATATAATGTAATGTTGCTAAGAAATAGTTATATAAAGAAAAAATATAATGTAATTATGGCAATCAGAGGCATTACTGTGCCATTAATGTACTGTCGTTGTGTCCTAAGTAGACAGCAATTGGAAGATTGAAGCCACAGAAACATGATTATAGATACAGACGGCACCTGATGTTCCTGGTAATGGTTAGTAAGCCTGGCAAGCATCCATACATTAGGGGCCAGGTCCTTGAAATATATGGAATGCTTCATTCTGATATTAGAGGGTATACTTTTGAGGAGATGCTTTCCAAAACAGCTGCCACTGTGATTAGCAATGAAAGGCAAATGGGTCAATTTTAAAATAACCAGGTTGGGGAAATCCTGCCTTTAACACCTTGAAGGGAGAAGTTAGGGTGAGGGGGTTTCTTCCCTTGATTATCGGTTGATATGCATTGACTTTAGGTTCAATCAAAAAATCCAATTTCCTTATATCATACCATTATTTGCTGAAAATGATTAACCTATATAGGTACACAATACTATAGTTAGCTAGTTGTATGTGAATGGGCTTGCATAACATTATCAAAGATATTTCTAAATAGTATCATGACAAATTTAAACGTTGTCTTTCTCTAAAGTGTATCCAGCTTAAGGAGTGGTGCATTAGCATCATGTATATGCAGGAAATGTGAAAATATTCCAATTAGAAGTAAAGTTATGCCCCGATGGAGAAAATGTTTTAGGGTTGTCTTCATTGACCAGGCTTATATTCAGAGTCCGGCTTATATATATACTGATTTCAAATGGGCTATTTATCCAGCTTGTAAATGGGGTAAGCTTATATTCGGGGCCCGGCTTATAAACGGGGAAATACGGTATAGATCCTTCTAATGACCCTACTGAGTGGTGTCTGCTTGACAAGCACAATACTCGGCCTGCATGGCCTCTCAGCCAATAGTATGGGGGAGCTTACCTATGAGCTCACCGATGAGAAGACACCCACGGACATGGCAATCACCAACACTTCCAACGTTGACATTGAGGGTGGAATCTCCATCTGGTGTTGACAGCTTGACGCGGCGGTTTCAACTCATCACTTCATGTCATGGACATTTACCCGTAGTATCACCCTGTTTTTGTGTCTGTCCAGCAATTAGCTCAATATTTTACAATACCATATTCATTTAGATAATACGTTTTTGGGGTGAGCCTTGTCGGCCACCGTATGTCTCAGATACAATCTACTCAACGGTAAGTCTGAATAGCTGCAGTAATGAAACATAATCAACCTGACCAATTAGAACACTTCTGGATTGATGAGCCCCAAGGGGAAAACAATTAGTTAACCCTATTAGGACGCATGTTGCTAAAAGATGACATTTGTCGTCATGATCCACCAATGCAGCCCCGGCGAGTAACTAGCTGGTGCTCCTTTGGTGCATCATGCTGACCCTTTGGTATTGTCTCAACCCTGTAGGGTCAGCATGATGTTTGAATGCAGCACTGGTGAGTAACTCGCCAGGGCTGCATTCATGCATCATGACGACCAAGGGCATAATGCATTAAGGTATCATGCCGTCCTTAAAGGGTTAATATCTTGTTCCTTTTGCAGAGACATTTGAAAATGGTTTGACAGAATTCATAGAAATGAATAATCCCAGGGACAATCTCATTTATGTTCTACATAATATTCTACGCCATATATGCAACATCATATGCCATTACATGGCTGTATGATTTACGATAATACCATTGTGCCATTATAATCTCTTCCCAATTACAATAGATTTCATGCTTGAGGTGCTTCAATTAAGAGTGATGGGGCAAGTATTTTTTTATTTCCACTTTGGAATTTCTGTAAACTCAAGATGTCACTTGCCTGAACCTAGACTGCTTCGGTTCCAAGAAGATGCACTCACCTAGATCAAAGGGAAAAAGCATGCAACTTTTATAATTACAGTTACACATTGTTTTCATTGCCACAATTGCCCATTCTCTCTTCATGTATTATTGGTTATAGAGAACATAATATGTAGCTTGCCAAAAGGTAGCTGTAGCTTCTTAAAATTGTCATATCATTTAGAAAGCACAAATAATAGCTGAGGATAGAGCAATTTAATAGAAGATGCAGGTGTTCCTATTCTAACTGTTATTTTTTTTGTGGACACGACCAATGTGCAAAACAAATATCATGTAAATATTGTTCAGAAATCTCAATATCTCTTTTGACTTATTACGTTATTCCATCCTGATTGATTTATCAGTGTGCTGTCCTTTGGTAAATAGCTGGCTACCAGAATGAACTGTCTGGCTGCAATATTGACCTGCTGATGCATCAGTCTATTGTGTACCAGTATAAGGGTATTGTGAATCCAATACAGTAGACATCATGGGGTGCAGTGCTTTAGCATGCCATATTCAGATTACACCTCTCTTGACGTACCCAATATTACCTCAGTAAACAGCCAACCTCTCAGTACCAACACAAATATGAAGAACACCTACCACATTTGTCATACGTACAGACACACTATATCAGCTGCTGTTAAGTCTATATCTGATGTTAAAGCACTATAGCTGACAGTCTGGCCTTTTATATTGAATTCAGCCTTCGATATATCAAAAATACTTTGAATTACCATTGATAATCATATAAAAAGGAATTAAAAGTATTCCCGATGCATTACATATTTTGTGGTTCACTGCATTTCTGAGTAAAGTCTAAATCCCTGTTTCATTCATTCTTTGACAGTTTGTAACCAGCCATTAATAAACATCCTGGCAGCTAAGCATGTCTGTTACCAGGCATATATGAATGTGCTACTGTATAAACAGATTGGCCTGCATTACTGCCAAAGGCCTCCATACATTGTGCAAATAAATGGTACAGATTGGGACCACTGGGACAAGAACACCATTCACAAGAACACAATTATACAGATATGAGAAGTCTACCACAGAACAGTAAAACCATATCAAGGTACAAATGAGTGCAGTTCCTCCTTCCTGTCAACAATAGAGCCAATGCAATCATTCACAAAAAGAACCCATATAAGGACTGCTGGACGCACCCTTTTGTGCTGTACATATATACATATGAGCCATATTATGCATGTTGTAAACTGTGTTTTGTTATCAAATTCAAGTTGTTATCAGAAAGTCTGTTCCAATGACCTGTTTATATAACGATGTCCAGTGTCTTTGCTCTTATTAGATGTACATATTAGGCCGTTAGTATTTGTATGCATAATTGTCTGCAAGTGATGTTTGTCCACATGTATAATGAGAAACTTAAAAAGGAATAAGGGGAATAAATCTTGTGACTTGACATGCGTTTAGAATAATTGCTTTTATGACCGTTTTAATTTAATGATGATAGGAGCAACATTTTTCCATATTGTGCAACATAAACAGAAAATTAAAATTAAAAGAGATTAAAAAAAACAAGGCAGCATGAAAAAATTAACAGACAAGAAACAGTCAGGAATTAGGCTAAAATATTCATTAAATCTGTGTCGTGCTTTAAAACACTGACAATTAACGTCAATGGGAAACTGTTGTCCCTGTATCTCTGCTTCTTTGACAACATGTCCTTTCCTGCTTTTCTATCGGTCTGCCTGTCTATCTTTTTTAATCTGTATCTGTGTGCGATTGTCTCTCTGTCTCTTTTGATCTCTCTCCCCCCCCCCGCCCCAGTTTCTCTCTCTCTTAGTCACTGCATAGTGTTCTCTTACAAATCAATCTGCCTGACTTTGTTTCTGTCTGTCTGTCTCTCCTTCTATTCATGTGCTTGCTTAAAGGATGACAAAGAGGACATTTTCATGAAATCACTTACTACGTGGAAAACTCATGTTTCTCACAATAGGAAAACTTCTGCAAAGTTGCTAAAAATATATTCGTATTCCTCAAATGAGCATATCTAAAATCAAAAGCTGCTATATCATCATGTCACATATGAGAAAAGAGAAGGAAACCATTAGCATCTGTTCTGTGTTACAATATTCAAGAGAGCTTTGCCATAGAGGCATCATTGTATGTCCACACCAACTGCAATTCTTGTATATAAGCAAACCATTATGCCTGTGTTGGAGTATTGTGGATATCTGTTTAATGGGGTCCTTTTTGCCCAACATAAGAGACTTCAATTGCTCCAAAACCGCTGCCTCCGTATTAGTCTAAATGTGCAACGCAGGTACCATATTGCAGATCTGCAAAGGCTGTAGAAAATGGCCTTTATATAGAGCAATTGATTTATGGAATACTCTTAACACCTCGTGTCTACTAGTGTCAGACAGCCAAGGAAACCTTCAAGGGCAAGGTCAAGCCAACCCTGGTCAAGTTATTCTTGGCCACTGTCAGCCAATGACAACCCCCATTGACACCATTTTGATGAACTACATAATTTAAGGACATCATTGTGATACATCTTTGTTCATGAACCATTAGTTGGTACATACTGTGTTTGATTTGTTATACAATTATCTCATGATCTGTCGTCATGTATATCGTAAGTGTACTATGTAACACCACTTCGTTGATTGATGACCGTGTGACATGTCAAACTATAGTAAGATCACATCACTGTGTTCATATCTGATCAAATAACACCAAAGGACATATCGTCCGCTTGACCCTAGAAGCAAACACACTGTGGCCCAGGACGGGGCCAGACTGTGTTTGCAAGTATGGCCTTTGGTCTGGCCCCGTACGGGCTGCCCATGTTGGGCGCAGATCAGTTTTTGGACAGGCTGAAAGCGGGATCAGATCGTTTTTTGGACGGGCTGAATGCAGGTTCAGATCGGTTTTTGGACGGGTTGAAAACGGGCTCAGATCGGTTTCTGGACGGGCTCGCTAATTTGGTGCCACAGCACAGCCTGATAATTATGGGTTTTTAGAATCTATTCAATCATTTCCCCAGATATGCCAGGTCCTGGTTATCAACCCAAGGCATAATCATATTCTTCTTACCCAATAATAGAAATCAAGCAGGCCAATTATCATCAGGTTAGAGCCACATGCAGCATAGACAAGAGTCTAGGGTGTACATTGGCCTTCAGATCCATAGTTCATACCCACATGGGGCACATGAGTCTGTGTGAAGCACATTGTAATGCCACAGAAATAGTGTCTACACTTGATAGCTGCTTGGAGAACCTTCTTTTCATCATTCAAATATGTAGTCTTAATATTATTTCCAAACTGTGAGAACATCTATTTATTATTTCCTATTCTACATCACTCTAACCTTTTCTTGTGTTATTGTATAATGTCAAGTTCATCAGGCTTTGTTGGAAAACTCTATATATTGGATAGTAGTGACATCTGGTGTGACTGATCAGAACTACTAGACCAGTTGCCCTGTCCAAACCCAACCTCAGCCCTTATCGGCCTGGAGTGGGCTAACCAATGGGCGCCCGTTGGTTTTGGGCACTGGGCTTTGGTGTGGCCCCAAGTGGGCTGCCTAAATTGGGCTCAGATCGGGTTTTGGACGGGCTTCCAGTCATCTGCCAAACATGAACCCAAAGCGGGCAGCCCGCTTTGAAACTGATCTGAGCCCAAAACGGGCTGCCCGATCGGGGCCACACTTCAGCCCAGCCATCTACCCAACATGAAACCCAGCTCAGTTTTGCCAGACTTCAAACAGCCAATCCGAGCTGAAACCAAATTGGCCCTGTGTGGGCTTGCTACTAGGGGAATTGTATCGTGTTTTTGAAAATCACTCTGTGAATAAAATACATTACAAACTCAAAAAAAAAAGAGTGAATCATGGATGTTGATTGAACTAAAAATAGCAATGATGCCTTTCAATAATAAAGGAAATATTTCCTTTTGACTTGCACCTTACAGCAGATATCATTTTTATGTCCATCAGGACTCGGCAAAAACACAAGGTCCCTCTAAACACACCATGTAATTCCAACATTGCTCAGAGGTTTGTGTAGGTTTGCTTCCAACCTAAGGTTTGAACTACGTTTTTCTGCAAGGTTTGTGGACGTCAAAATGTTAAGGTTTACTTAAGTTCAACTAACGTTTATGTCTGAATTATGTTTTTTTACCTCATTCAAACGTAAATGAACGTAGTAAATTACGTTAAACTACATATTTCAGGAGTAAATTTCTTGGTAATGCTTCTCTATACCTCCCAAATGTAACACTAAATGGCAGCACTATCAAGTATGGAAAGAATCGTGCAACAGCTGGGGAATTCTATTACATTCAAAGCAGTAAACTCTTTATGATTATGAATTTAATGTTATGGAAATTAGCCACAAATCATTGAACATTTATATATAGGAGAACAGATGATAAAATTGCATATAATAATTATGTACAAGGGCATTTTACTATTTGAACACCATATTGATGGTAATGAAATAAATACAAAGCCTCAGTACTGCCACAACCAGGGGATACTGTGCAGGGGATACTGTGTATACATGCATGTACCAGACTATGCCAACAGGGCAATAATCAGCTTTTACAAACAAGTATAGTATAAGATGAAATATAACCAATATATAACCAAATACAAGTGCAGCTCTTTATTTCCATTAGGGAGACTTAAAACATGATAGTTTATGTTCAGTTATGTGCTTTTGCAAAGTTTATTTACGTTTAAATGAGGTGAAATAACGTAATCCTGACATCTACGTCTGTTGAACGTAACTAGACCTTAATGTTTTGACGTTGACTAACCTTCTTAAACTACGTAGTTATGTCCTTAGATCAACGTAAATTTACGTCTGTTCTACGTAATTGTGTTTAGAGGGGTGTAATTAATTCCATTTTCTCTGAATATGAGTTGTAGTAGAAACCTCTGCTTATGCGTAACGCTCGCACAGCCAAATATGCGTTCTACTCACTTCTAACCCAAATATTCTGTACTGTCTGAACATTACTCTATGATCGGAGATCTAACCAGCGTACTGCACTCAGCCACAGTATTTGTGAACCCCAGACTAGGGTCGTGTGTTGAAAGCGTTCCTTATGGCCATGTTAAAGTGTGTAGGAATAAAGTAGTAGCCTTTCTTCTGTGATAATGTTCTCGATACTCCCTAAACAAGGGATGCTTGAGATGTTATTGTATGAAATGTATATTGTGATCATTACATAGACCTTGCTATAATGGCGGTGTGATGGTTAGAAAGGTGCTAAAAGTTAAGAGCATTTCGATCAGAGCAATTAATTTCCCAGAATTGAATGTAATGATTATTTTTGGACAGTCGAGGGAAAAGGGTCCTCCAAAGGTTAAACTCAATTATAAAATTGAGGTCATCAGCTTTCCAGTAATATATTTCATTAGCAGGTACCACTTCTAGTTTTTGAGAACTGGCTCCTTGAATATGTGTGGGCACTGTCCAATCACAGATGCCAATAAGCTCTATCTTACTTTGTTTTAGGGATATCTCTATCTAATTAGCATAATTATGAAAATTCCCAAATGCCCAAACTTTTTCAAACATTTGTTTACAGCTTTTAATCTTAAATTGGGATTTACATTCCGTTTTCAGCATAGAAAACTTTGTGGGGCCTGTAATCATTAATTTCTTGAAAAATTCAATTTAGAATGAAAATTATGTTTCCATGGCAACCAACAAGTGCAAAAACAGCAATTTAGGCCCAAAAACGTTCTTTTTACATTCCAAATATGGAAGGTTTTCACTAAAGTTGGAATTTTCTAAAGCGGCTTATTGTATTCTCCATCAAAAAGTAGTATAGAACAATTTTTATCATATTTTGAACATTGTTGGCTATATGGAGCCCCCTGGTGGCCAAAGTTGGTACTAAAAATCCCCCGCGGAGGTCCCTTTTCCCTTGTTGATCAACATTTGGTTAAGACTAAAATTTACAAATTATCTACCAACTAACTTGGAAGGTTTAGAGAGTCAAAGACCTTTAGACTCAAAGACCTTAAGACTCAAAGCCACAGGTAACATCTGGTACCTGGCATATCACTGCCGATGTCCTAAACCAGTGTAGATTATTAACTACTACCAAATACTGTTGTACTCAGCAGACAATGCAAGAACTCCCCTAATGGGTAAAATAGTAGCTCCCCCGCAGCAATGAGGACAATGGGAGGAATGGGAGAGGTGCTCTGTAAACTAGATGGACAAACACTTGTGACTGCCTGAGATGTGAGTCTTCAATGGATAATGCAGTGCACTCTACAGGCATGGGTTAGATCTGGCTACTCTTCCACTACTCATATGTCTAATACTCAAACCTCTGTATGTGGAAACCCACCTGTGCCAGGCACAAGAACAAAGCCTCCTACCGGTGTCAATAGACAAAAATTATCTAGTACATAGAACTCAGTGAAACGACAATTCTGAGAATGCACCTTGGAGGAGGTTCGATAATCATGAGGTTGAAATAACATGTCGGTAGTTGACTTTTGTTTCCTTTACTGAAATGTGTTTATGTATAGTGGTTGTTTGACCTAAGATTCACTACGGTACATATATGGATATGCTGATACAAATCAATCAAATAATGGCCAGTTGTTGATCCCAATAGGTCTGTAAACTAATTAGACTTTGTATCGTACACAAAAAATGGGATTCTGACCAGAATATATGTTTAAAGACAATTTTTGTCACAACTACTTCTACAAGAGAATGACGGCAAACCTTTTGGTGTACATGTTCTCCTACCATACAGAGGTACAATGGTACAAACATATAAGATGACTGCTAGCTGCATTGTAGTTGGGTACAGACCTGTCTCTCTGTCTCTCTGTTATTAATTAAGCACATTTGGCACAGGCTTCATCATAGGCTGTGTTGGCTGTTTTGTGCTGCAAATGATATGACATGTTATGTGTGGGAAGAGCATTCATGCTGTGTATTGTTGCATTAATAATGCTGCCTCAGCAGGATGTGAGTGATAGCTACATTGAAGGTGCACCACTGTGCGTGTGGTAGTTCACTAATCACCAGCGTTGTGTAACAAATTAGCAGACACCAAGATACAAACTTACATAGACATAACGATGGTGGCTAATAATGGTGGCTAATGTCCTACAGCAGACTGCGCAGCGAAACAAGCAGAGTGTGGGTGTTTTGCCAAAGTCCTTTACAGTCTACCTCTCATTGTAAGTCTTAACAATGAAGGAGCTAGATCTAATTGCTTGCTTCTGGAAGCATCATTTGCTTAGTTATACATTAATAATTCCCTGGGTGGATGGTCCTAGATTTGTAACTAACAAGCTCTCCAAGAGCCTTTCCGGTTTTTCATGATGGTGATGGGTACAGTGTGACAGACCGAATGAAGTAAGGCCATCTGGTGTGGCAGAAAAATAGACCACAGTCCTGTCTCTACATGTTGGTGTGTGTGGATGGACGATTAAATGGCTAGACTGATGAGTAAGCAGATGTTGAGAAGGCTAGGCTACCTTCCCTTGGGCAAAACAACTTTGCCAGACCAAATATCCTTCTAAGGGAGTGAAAAGTTGGCCAAATATTGGAATGCCCTGCTTCTAGGGTTATTATTATACTGAGTTGGTCTAAGAAACACCTGGTTTTGCAAATACCATGCTGAATAGGCTTTTGAATCGTTTTTTTAGATTAATCAGACTTGGCTTCCATAAATTGTCTGAAACTGATTTATTCTTGCAGTAGGTAGGGCAAGCACGGGCCCCATGTCAGAGTGTGTCTCAGTGATAAACAACCCAAACGAAATAAGTCATTACTTAGCAATGAGACATCTTACAATGTCAAATGACATATCACAGGATAGAGGAAGATTGTCTCTTTTCCCTCTGAACCATCTGCAGCTGCCAGACTAATAGGTATAGAGCTATTAATTGGTAGAATTAATACAACTGTAGTGCAGACAGGTAGATTGGAATGGCTTCTAAAGGGGAGGCACTGGTGATACCTTCACAGAAAAGGGGATCAATAATGAGAATTTTCATTTGTGGTTGTGGGACCTTTTACATTTGATCTCTCCTGACAGAGCAGATTTTGTAGGTACCTTATTCTACTTTGTGTCACAACAATTACTACATAAAACCATCCCTGATTAAGTTACATCACTTTTCCAGGCAATTTATAAGGTCAGGTACCCCCTAAAACCACCCAAAACCCCCACCAGTAGCTAGAATATAGGTTTGTGAGTAATGTTATTTTCGTTTGGTGTAAAAATAAGCCGGCCAAAATTGGCTAAACCAGTTCATACCATAGGATGAATGATGTTATATAACAATTTCCTGAAAATCCGTTGGCCTACCTACTTGCAGATTCAGTTCGTTAAGTATCAGCCATAAAGGCCACAACATCTATTTATTCAATATTATTAACCATGTGGTCCCTCTGTGCAACCAGTACAGAGCCAAAAATAATTTTCAAGAAACTAAGATAACTAGATGACTAGTTTTAAGAAAAAATATTTTCTCAAAACTAGTCATTCGTCAGCCAGGCAAGTTTATTTTCTTACTTTCTTGAAAATTAATAGAAAATTTCTTTTTGGCTGTGTAGACATAAACAATTCTATATGTTGTTTCTGTGGGAACATCAAAGTGTTTTTATGGAGGTGTCATGGCAAGACTCATGCCCCTTATGCCACATTAACTACACGTACTATAAATAACTCAGGAAATCTGCATACATTTTTAATAGAGATTTGTTTCTTGGTGGTCAGTTGCACAGAAACATACATCAGTCAATCTTAGAAAACATCAGTGATTTCCGTTTTTCAGTAGACATGCATGCATGACAAGAACATGCAAAGTGAGTTTGAACTAATTTATTACTGACAGAGGGATAAAGGGCCGCAGCATTTTAAAAAATAATTGTTAAATTAATAAAACATTACATGAAAAGCTATAAAGTTTTCAGTGGATATAACATAAGTTACTGTAATACGACCGAATATTGTCGACAACAACAAATTCATGTACAAAAATGAAGGTAGTGGCAATGTGTTTACCAGGAAATTGTCTTTATAGGTTGAGTGGCGCTAACTGTGTACCATTAATATTCCTGCCGCAATGCCCAGAAGTCATGTTTGTCATATAGGAAGTGGGTGGCAGGAAAATCTGTTTCCCATTCTTGCCGCAATGCCCAGGAGTCATGTTGCTATAAGTACATTCGTCACTTTGGTTCTACAGGAAGTGGGTGGCAGGAAACTGTTAAAATCCTGTCACGCTACAATTGTGTGTTTTTTCAAAGTTAAATTGAGATAATCTCTGGCATATTTGGATTATGGCTTTTTTAATTGAATCTGCAACATTAATCACGACACATGGTTCTTTATTTCAGGACTCTATTCTCAGCACAATTCATCAACTTTCCAACTACATGTATTAAAGATAATAACATATGAGAATGTTGGTTGAAGTATGGGGACCCCTTTAAGTCAGATTAAAGCGTGTGTTGCTTCTATCCCATCCTCACACAACATTATGATCTTACTACCAGATATTCAACTTTCAGTATCTAAACCTGATTACTGGACTCGGGGAAAAAAAGAAGGATGGACTTGTGTGTGTGGAAGACGTAAGTAACTTGATAGCTGTACTTTTATGAGGCATTGATAACAATGTTATGAGCAAAGCCATAAAGGGATAATAAACTCCTTCCCTTAAATGGAGTAGAAATATTCGATGGAATTCTGTGCAAGGACAAACTGAGCAGGGATCCCAACAATGATAGGAATCCCAACAATGGAGGAGCTGAAGCCATGACCAGTATTGTTATGATATTATTGGGGTCGTGGTGGAGGGTCTGATCCATGCTATTGTGCAGCTCACGACAGGGGCAAGGATGACCATTCTAGAGCCTTTGTGGAAGGTCTACTGGGATAGAATAATGTTTTTCAATGAAGAGGATCAAGAAAAATATATGCACACTATATAAACTATAACATCCACATTTCATATCCAACTCTTCCAAAAATATAATCTTTTTCCACGTTTTAAGATATCTAACACATCTCTTCTATAGTCCAATAATTCCATCCTAATTTCATGGTGAATATGACAACAACTATGCTTAAGTACTAGACATCATGTATTTCATGCCCCCAATGGAATACAGTGTTCCCGTATCACATGGCCTTTCAAATCATCATTTGTTTAAATTTCTATGGCCATTTAAAGCCAATTTAACATATTTTGAATAGGAAAAAAAGGAAATAAAGGCATAGGCCCATGGCAAGGGTAATTTTTGGAACGTTCCTCCCTCGGTGAGACTGGGGCTGTATCCCACTCAGCCTTCGGCAATGGGCCTTTTGTCTACGATGCACACTCCTCCTCTCATGCTCACTAATTACACTCTTCAGCATAATATCTTCCTGAACCCTTGACACTTGCTCTTCTATGCTACTGGCCCGGTATCATATTTGCCTGAAGCATATTTCTGATATGACTTCTCACATATCCAGGCATGACGTGTCCATATCCCTGATAGCTTAACTTGAGCATGCAGTCTCGTAGTTACTTATTGGAGCTATCTATTGCTGGCAGTCAGTATACTATGCCAATCTTTCTGTCAATCCACTAAAATCTACTGTCAGTCAGCAAAGAATCAGTTAGCAAAGATTCTAGTGTTTGAGGTTAATGAGTTGGCAAAATGAGAAAAGTGTATGCATTGGTTTAGATTTATCACTATGAACAGTATATATGGGATCCATTGGTGGATCTCTGTTTCTCTATCATATAGTTAAAAAGATGTTGATCAGATATTCTGCAATATAGGAAATTATGCTGTTGATGCTAGAGCTGAGTATCTTGGTATTTCACCAGTGCCTCAGCCACCGTAGTTACCAGACACTTAGCGGACATTAACTCTATAATTAAAGACTTTCTGAGAAAGCTATTTCAGCCAACGTTGATAGAAGGAGTATTGCTTACAAGTTGTCATTTCCCTTTATTAGACTTAGTATGACAAGCTTAAAGTTGTTTGGTGTAGTCCTTCAGATATGAATTCTGAAAATCATTTTCTTGTATGTTGTACATTCTTCTCAGGCTGGATTCTTCTCCAGAATTACGTGTATCTATCAAAGGCCACTAGATGTGAGACAATCGTCTATTCCAGTTTATTATTGATGTTGTACTCAATTATACTACATATAACTATGTGAGTAATAAAACACCTACCTGAACACAGAAGAATAGCTCCCAGTACAAGCCTCATTTTCCATGTGTCGATACCCAGAAGTTTGATTTCAATATCCGTCAGCATTCACTACTTAAAGCTCCTCATACCACACTATCTGTCCATGGTAACTGTTGCTCCCAATACTATTCAGATTCACAACATAATGTGTTCAATATTTGACTAGCACCAAATACTCGTTCTTAAAAAGTGCTGTAGGATGCTCTACTTGATAAGAAAGTTCTATATCTTAGAGCTGCTCACAACAACCTTAAAATGTACTGTTGTCCATTGATATAGTTATGCTGTTAAATACCCTACTATATGACAGTGTTTACTCTGGGAGTCTGTCTGATACTGGTGTTATTCTTCAATGATACACAGTTGGAGGTTTGCTGTGTACCTATCACATGTCTGCCAGCTCATCCTTCAGAGGCACCCAGGCCATACATACACGTCACTGTGTAGGAGTATAGGACTGTCCTATGATTGGTTTGAAGTAGCTCTCATATTTCCATGCTGCAGTATCTTATGTTGTGATTGTATGAAGTCTGGCATTAAGGGTCATTGAAGCATTCCTTAGAGCCACGTAATCCTTTTAAACAGAGTGTGTAAAAATAGATACTTTTCCAGCAAAGTAAGCCAATGCCTTGAATTCAATGGTTGAATGATTGTATATTGTTCCTGATATATCACTCACACCAAATACAAAAAAGGAAATGTTTTAGATTAGACACAAAATCCATTGTCAGCAGAATCTTGGTTTTGGGGACAGATAAAATAGTCCAGGTAGGAGGCAGCACAACTTAAATAGCTATGTCTAGGTCAGCAAACCCCAATTCCTTTGATAGCTCTCTTACTTAAGTGCAATGTGGCCAATGATGTGTGGGATATAGTTACTTTCTGTGTAAGCAATCAAGAGCACTTGAGACACAGTTAAGGTTCTCCACTTATGGCTGACACCACACTTATTTGTCTCGTAATACATTGTCCCTTATAACTCCAGGTCTTTATTGCAGAAGCTGTAGTGTTCCAGTTACACTGCCATCTCCATCAGTAATTGTCATGTGAGATCCATGCTGCCTCTGTTTTTCTACTACAGGAAATAAAATGCTGGGTCTAGAAAAAGTTACATAAACTCACATTGACACCTGCCTGATGTCCTATGGTTACAAAAAGTTGCTAATGTCCTATCTGTGGTTACAGCATGTGGTCAGGTGCTGATATCCCATCCGTGTTGTGGGCATGCTGCCAGGTATTGACGTCCTATCTGGAAGTTGTGAGTGTGACTGGACGTTCCCCGAGCGCCTGCTACAGACAGAGTGGAGGTGGGGAGCAGCTGCTGCAGCTTATAACCTTCAGGAGCAGCTCAGCAGCACCTGTAGGTACCAGCAGCTCTGGTCACCAACTCATGAGGCATGGAAGGTGGTGGTTGGTGTGGGGAATGCTCACCAGGGGGAGTGGTGGTTTAACACAGGTAGGCGAGTTGGGTGAGAAAACTCACCAAAGCTAACTGATATTGTTGAGGACCACCAAGGAGCAGCACAGTAGCGGCTGTTATGCATGAGGTAGGGGTTTGGGCAGACCGTATGTATAATTGTTAGCGTCCTCAGCGACCACCCACCTGCCCTCTGGTGTGTGAATAAAGAACTACCAAGACCCCTGCATCAGTGTGTCTTATATAAGGGGGTGTGGTCACCTATACTAAGAAATATACATATGTAACCGCCAGGGCTCTTATATAGACACAAAAGTTACTAGTAGTTGATGGGGTTCACCAGGGCCTACTTTGTGTGGCCACATCACTGTTGTATTCACATACAAATGGTTCTTATGACAGACATGCATGGCTCATACAAGGAATAAGGAATTTATTTCATGCCAGATACGAGCATTACTATGCTTAAGTACTAGAATCCTCATATCCCATGCCCCCCATGGGATACAATGTCCCCGTATCTCATGGCCTGTGACGTCATCATGGTTTATGGATTGTTTACATTTCTATGGCCAAATTAAGTGCTTTTTAACATGATTTAACATTTTTCGACATGAAATAAAGGCAAAGGCTCATGGCTAGACGATGTTTTGGTGAGGCTGGGGCCGCATCCCACTCAGCCTACGGCTTCATGGGATACGGCCCCAGCCTCACCTCGGGGGGAACGATACCAAAATATCTACTAGCCATAGGCCTTTGTCTATGTATATATAATTTGTCAGGCATAATAAACAACACATCTACACATCTACTCATTCACATGGGCAGATCCATTGTCTCCTGGAACCATTGAGGTACATGTAGACAGGGGGCTACTCGTCCAAGATGCCTAGCCTAGAGCTTGTATACATATGCATTTTTTTGTTTTTGCAGTGTGTATTTATTCATAAGATGATTTTTCAAGATACAACAATCAAAAAATACATGTGAGCTTCATGGCGTTACATAACCGAATTTGTCACAATGTTATCAGGGACTAATGCCCTTTAATTCATGTTTGTAATGACTCCCAATGCAATAAACATGTCTAGTTGTCTTCTTCTTTTTACAGACGATTTCTCTCTAAAATCCTTATTTCTGATACGATTTACAACCTGTAAAGCTCCATTCACACACATGCTACCTACCGTTAAATCATTAGTAATATGCTGCATGTTTGTCCAAAATTGCGATTGAACAGATTTTGGACAGAAATCGGCCTTGGTTTAGTTGTGCTGTGTTAGGTCTAGAGCTGGTTACACGTGACTCTATTCAATACGCATACTGGGTGGGCGTCTGGACGCAATATGATTTTAAAAATTGGTCTTAGTGCTTAAGAGATAGGACTATCATATGCTAGGTATAATAAACCGTGCTCTTAATCTATCTATTACTATCTAATCCCAGCTACAAGACAGATCATGCCATGATAATGCAGGGCAACCAAGCGTTTTTGGAAAGCTATATGGGCTAATTAAGTGGATTTCGATTTTAGATGAAAAGAATTCAACACTAAACTGGTATCTTATGTGGCCTATAGCCATTCCCTTTCCCCTACCTTTTTGTTTCCCCAAATCCTAACTATCTATACTTCATCAAAACCCCCTTTAGTCAGGCAGTCAGAGGCCCAGAATTGCCTGAACCTTGCATCGAGATAATGCTCACTTATATATCCACCTTACCCACTGGTCCCTTCCTCCATTCTTGTCATTCATTTCTGCTATGTCATACCGAAGTCACCAGTTTATTCTGTTTGTGCAAATAACTCCTCACACTGGGGACTTAGAGGTATGACATTGCCTTCTGCCTGAGGGGTTACCCTGGACCTGTCATGTCACTGTGTCAGGGGCTTTAGTATTAGCCGACAGATTGCTATGGCACCTAACAGCAGGACTGTTAAGCCCTTATCCTACAAAAACATATAGGTTTGTAGTATAAGGGCTGTCGGTCAGCCCCTTATCCTACAAAATATGCCCTTACCCTACAAAACGCCTGTCAGGCCCTTATCCTACAAAATTGCCCTTATCTACAAAAATATTATATTATAGTTTTGTAGTATAAGGCCTAGGGCTGTAAGTCAGCCCCTTATCATACTACAAAACCGCCCATATCCTACAAAACAAAAAAAAAAGAATTACACCAAGACAAACCTTATTTTCACCTGCCTGACTGATTGCCCTTATCCTACAAAATACATAGATTCTGTAGGATAAGGGCGACTCTTTTGTAGGACAAGGGCTGATTTGGTTGAGCCGGACTGAGCCCTTATACTACAAAACGATACATTTTTGTATGATAAGTGCCCCACAAGGTCTCTATTTAAAGGGGAAACTACTTCCAACAGGGAAATCATCTTAATACACATAGATAGAGATATTCCTTTTGACGATCCTATCTGCAAAATTGTCTGAAACAGGTGGACCGAATCTAATAGTTCTATACGAAACTATGTCCCATTTCCAGGAACCGTTTTTATCATATATTGAGATTCGAACTTCCTAAAGTCTACAGAGCTGTCAAAGTTGCATAGTTACCAAAATGAAAAAGGAACTCACTAGAGGTTATGTATAATATTCTTGAAAGTTCCATCGGGGGGGGGTGTGCCATTTTTCATACAGGCTTCGTTTATTGATTCAAAGGGAAGGGAAAGGAAACCCACTACACAGGATATTTCTGAACTGTATTTTGGGTTTGTTTATATCTCTGGATGTAGATACTAAGTTGAATCAAAGAAAAATGCAATAGTAAAATGGTCTGAAGATGGTGATGTAAAATGGTCTGAAGATGGTGATGTAAAATGGTCTGAAGATGGTGATGTAAAATGGTCTGAAGATGGTGATGTTAAATGGTCTGAAGAAATGCTCTGAGAAACAATAAATCTCATGTTTTACAGTCCCCTTGTCCCCAAAATTTCATGCCGAAAGTAAGTTTGGAAATCGATTGCTCCTCATCTGTTTTGAAAAGTATCGCACATTTGTGTTACAGCTCCACATTCATTCTGCGCCTTTATAATTACAGGGACAGTTTATGGGATTTCAGAAATTGAACATCAAATAAAACTGTGCTAAGGAATGAAGTTACTAGACAAGAATTATCAAACATGATCAAGAAAATAAACCACAATTTTATTGATGATCGTAAAGTGACGAAATAAAGTGCTGTCTAAGGTAGTCGTAGTAGCCTTTCTGTAGTAATATCGTTATTAGAGGCTAATTGTATTAGGATGAGGATGGGGTAAAGTCACAGTGATAGTGTTATACCTTTCACTCTCTCTTTCATGAAGAGTGTCTGCTACTTTGTCTGAAAGCAACCCTCCACAACCTAATCCCATCAGGTATCCCTCCCTCGATCAAACCCCCTCCAAACACCACTAAATCCAGCTATACCATGACTCATGGCACAGTGCAGATTCAATGATACTTTAATCTCATTAGGTAAGGCATTCTGAGATAGAGATTAGGCTGTCATTAAAGCAGCTGGGTGGATGTCTCAGGTGTCTGGGGATTACACATGTGATATGGGGTGTGGGGTTTGGGTCACGTGGTGTGGGATGTGGGGTGCTAAGGGTAAGGGTAAGAGACGATCAATGCCCACTTTCCAGTGTCCGATACACAGTAGACTGGCGTTGCTACAATTTAGCCTGTTGCCGCCACTTCCCTGCTCTGAAATCAATACTATTCAAGTGGTCTAACCATTATGAATTCATATGGTGTTTAGAGACAACAGAACCATCCTATTCTAAATGTGATAACCCTATGTACCAGTCAACAGTATGCGCTAATACAGCTGTAACCGCATTAGTGCACTACCTCCTTCCTGTCAACAATAGAGGCAATGCAATCATTCACAAAAATATTAAGTAAAGAGAAGTCAAATTATTTACGACAGCTGCCGCCACCACCACGGTCATTCGTAATGCACTTCTACCCCCCCCCCCATTCTAAATGATATAGCACAGGTCGTGACTTACCTGCCCATATTATTATTAGTAAAACATGTTAAACTATCGATTTTTATTTTGGCAGGATGAAGTGTGTGATCATAAAGGTATTCATAGACAGTGTTCGCTATCTGGCCACAATGAGTTAATTTGTCGACCATATCTGTACATATTACCTAGAATGATGATGCTGATTGTCAGTGTGTACATTGTGTATCAAGAAGCTAAAGCTTTGGTCAATATTGACTCTCTACGTCTAGAATAAGACACTAAAAACGAAATTAGACTAATTCTTCAAAGATTTCAACTAAATGATAATAGGAGGACGTTTTGGTGTTGTGCAATGACCAGAGAAGAGGGAAATGTAATGAGATTGCATGGGTCATTTTTTTTAATAATCTTTCAATAATTTTTAGCTTCACAGATCTTCAGAATTAATCACGACAGTTAAAAAAGCAGTTGCTCCAATAAGTCATCATAAAGAAAGTAACTGACGAGAAACGGTCAACAATTCTGTTCAATGTGAATCTTAATCTGTCCCTGTATTCCTGGTTTAAACAATAATGATTAAAAGTTGTGGAAAACTGCCGTCACTGTATAAATGTCAGTCTCTCTGTGCAGGCAGACATCTTTCATATTATTGATTGCCTCCCTGTCTGTATTTACCTCTCTGCTTCTTTGACAGATTGGGCCTGCTTTCCCATCGGTTTGCCTCTCTGCCTACGTTACTCTGTATCTATCATTGATTGTCTCTCTTAATCTCTTACTCTGTCACTGTTGAGTCTTCCTATCCCTGTCCCTCTTACTCTGTAACCGATGAGTCCTCCTATCCCATTTAATCTTTCTATCTCTATTTCTGCCTGGCTGTCTCCTTTCATTTCTTTGCTTGATTGTCGAGAAAAGGGACATTTCCTAAAATAACTTTTGTGGAAACCTAGGTTATTTCGAAACTTACATTCATAACAAGTCAAAACATGTTGAGATATGAACCAAAGACGTGTATGGTAAAGATCCGAGTCTGCAATGTGAATGTTGAGATAATATCCACCCCCCCGTATTAATTCTATGTCTATTTGGTAGATTAGAGTCAAAGAGATCTTAGGGCATTAGGGCAGACCTGTATAATGAGAGTGAGTTTAGTCAATGATAAAATGTATACATACATACCATCCTACCAATGTAAGCAGACAGAAGGATGTCCTAAATACTTAGAACTCAGGAATGAATATACATGTATATACGATATACATCCATACATACAATACACAACATTGAAAATGTTAACAATCATTAATTCAAATCGAAATGTTACATGGTCATTACTGTATTTGTTGAAGACGTAGTGTGAAGGTTGGGGCAGAGATACTACCAGGGCTGCAGATCAGCGGGAAATCTGCGGTGTCCAGGAGTAGAGTCAATGTGATTCTGGTGCTGACAATGATGGCCAATTGATGGCGCCGCTAAAAGGAAATGGTTCCTGGGAATGTACTTTAGAGGACGCTCAATATCACGAGGTAGGAATAACATAGTGGTAGTTGATATATGTTTACTCCGATGTATTTACGTAAAGCGGTGGTTGACCTAGGTTTCCATTTACTCTGAGGTTTGCACATGGGCCTACCGTGAAAAAGAAATAATATCGCTGTGTGCATATTAACATTTCTCGACCACTTCATTGTTCTCTTTGACTCTAATTCAAACATCCTACTCAGTTAGATTACAAACAGGCTAAGTTATACTTCAAACAAAGTATTTTAAAATACGACAGCAAAATAATGATCAAATAATCATGATGACAATGAGACCAATGCATATTTGCTACAGTTGGACATTTACTACTAAAGGTAAATTTTAGATCTATGCAAAATTAGTCTTTTCTCGCAAGGCCATATCCATGGTCTGTGCAACATTTGTGACACCTTCAGTGTGGTAAGCGCATACTTCCCATATACTGTGGCATTTATCATGGTGCCTCAGCAAGGAATGATTGATGGCTGCACCACCCTGTGTGGTAGCTCATCAGTCACCAGAATTGTGCGACAAAGCAGCAGACACCCCCCCCCCCTGCGGATTCCAGGGGCAGCGTTATGTTACAGTATGTACTGGGAACTATGTTCACTAGAACTATTAGACCGTCTATAGGCCTGTGTCCACTAGCATATATGAGGTCGTTTGTCGTCCGTTAAAACGTGAATTTGAATACAAATACAAAATATATGTTTTGTCTCCCTGTGGACACAGCTGGACGACAAAATTCTCAAATACAAAAGTGGAATAGCAATATGCAGGGGTCAAAAATGGACGTCAAAAGTGGGCATTTGAATATCTAACATGTTTGATTTTTAGTGCAGAAATTGGAATATATGCTCTCTATTCTATTGTAAGACCTCGTCAATGTTTGCCCTGGGCAGTCTGGGCAGTAATTTATAATGCCTAGTGGACACAGCATACCTGCAGTTAAAGTAGAATATATCTACAAAATGTATTCCCAGATATGTACATATTTCTGGACGTCAAAAGGACCATATATTCCACTTTCTTTGTCGTATAGTGGACACAGGCCTTATGTTATCTGTGTAAGCTGGAGATATAAGGTCTATCATCACATTTGTATTCACTCATTGAAATCTGAGATTGATCATTTGAGGTTTAAAAAGCATTTATTATGTGGTCTGTGTCTGATTGGAGTACCCCCTGCCACACTTATATATGCATGATAAGAGGTAGTCACTGGTCAAATACACATGCATGTGAAATAATGGTGTACATACATTGAACAAGAAAGCCCAGTCACTCTGTCAAAGGTGGTGACAGTCACTTGAATGAGATCATTCAATTTAGATTAAGAGAGCCCGCGGCACATGTCCACCAATTGATAGGGATGCTAACTTGATATGAAGAACTGGGATCATGTTGCCGACTGGGGTCGTAGTGGAGGGCCTGATCCAAGCTATTGTGGCGCTCACGGCAGGGTAAGGATCTCCATTCTGTCCCACTGGGACAAAGAATGTGTTCCAATGAAGAAGATTGAGATAGATATGTGCAGAAAAATATGCTATAAATCCCAACTGGCCTATAGCTACGGTTTATATCCAGCCCCTGCCTCTCTTTCTTCACTATTCCCTTTTGCCTCTTCCATTTCCAACCCTCTCCCTTTATATCCTCAGCCTATATATGTAGCCCTACTTGATGCAGACTCCTCCCCGTATGGTCGCCATATCTGCAGCCCTCTATCAACTCATCTAGTCACCTGCCCTGCAAGTAAATACAGGCATGACATGATATTATGCCCATATTCCTAAGTCAGAAGAACTGTGTAAATGAACTGGAGATCTGGGGAAAGTATTTGTGTTATTTCTATAGATAAGTAATCTAATCAATGGAACTATATTCATAAAAGCAAAATATTAATTCAGATATCCTGCAGTGCATGATTATGTCACTAAAACTTCCGTTGTTCTTCCCACCACTACCATACCCACTAAACCCTTACCACCATATTTACAGCTGCTTCAGAATCTCTGCATATGTACATATGTTCCATGCCTCCCCCCTAGAAATAAAGAAATGTCAAGTATAGCGACCGATATAGATGGTTTTAGATAATTGCATGTCGTCATTACACATTACACATTCTACATTATATTAGCTAGTTAGGCATTCAGAGAAGGCCCGGATGGAAGATCGGCGTGTTGCCGTAATCCGGATAACGGCTGTATCCTATTAATTTAAGCATACTATGCTTTATATTACTCTAAAAGAAATCTAGCATTTCATCCTTATTTGTCCTCAGGTGAAGATGGATGTTCTTGAAGTAAATTCAGCTTAAACACTGACTTCAGTTGAAACTATACATTAGCTATCAGGCTGAAGCATTCCATTAACATGGCCTGCTTTGTGCAATGTATGCTTTTCTCAAATGAATCCCTCTCAAGAACGATTTGTATTTATCAAAGGCTCTTTAATGTGATACAATCTCGACTTTATAGTTGACGTTTTATTCACATATAATACATGAAGCTATGTAAGCATAAAAAACTTACCTGAACACAGAAGAATAACTCCAAGTAGGAGTCTCATGTTTCATGCCTTAATGTCCTGGGGTAGTGGTGACTTAACATAGAAAGGGGAGGTGAATGAGGTAGTGGGGGCGGGGGGGGGGGGGGTTATGCTTACTAAAGTTGCCTGATATTGTCGCCCACCTTAAGCGAGAACCACAGCCGATGTTATGGTTGAAGTCAGGTTAGGGTACACAGTGGGGTGTTTCACAAGGGGAAAATAGATACAATTCATTTTTACATGTTTTCTAAGACCAACTTAATATCACCTAATGTTGATTTTATCTTGGTGTTTCACAAGTTTCAATTGTATCTACGGTCATATACTTAGATACGATTGAAAATAATGTTGCGGCTTGTGAAACACCAACTTAAGACTAACATTTGGTAAAAGTAAGTCAACCTTAATAACCATGTACGTACATAGCATTCTTGCGTGTAGTATGATATATATATTGCATGCAAAAAACGTGAAAAAAAATGTAAGGAAAATATAAGAGGGCATGGTATGAGCTCCACGCTAATATACATTAGTTGTATTTAGATTGTAGGCCAAAGACCCTGACTTAACATCTTGGTTGTAGACCTTTGTGAAACACTTTTTATAAGCAGTATAGAATTGATACAACCAAAAGGCGGTCTTAGTGCTTATATACACTTAACACCACCTATAGAAACACTTATTCTACAATTAATTGTATGTCCCCCTTGTGAAACACCCCACTGTAAGCACTGGTACTTTCACTCCACTGATAGTGTAATACTTTGATTCCCTACCTTGTTCGTTTGGGACAAACCGTTTAAGAAAAAACTCATATTGCATAATGGTGACACTGCTATAAGGCCCACCATCCACATGTCTCTAACCTGCAATGTATCTCTGTTATTTGCCAGCATATTGCCTTAAAACCACATGTATATGTTACTTTTGGTACACCAAGATGAAATGAGTATATATATATAATAAGGTCTATGCCTATTTCCTTATCCTCTACTCTTTAATTTTCTCCAATCCTGGTCATCTATACCTTACCACAATCCTTCCCCTTTCCTTCCAAGTGCGTCCCCTGTCTTGCTCTCCTACATATCCACCTTACCCAGCGGCCTCATTTACTGCCTTCCTGCAGTTGATTGTTTTTGCCCTCTCAAGCATATGTCAACAGTTTGAACTTCTTTTAGAAAATGACTCCTCATAGCAGAGGGGATAATTATAGAGGCATGACATAGCCTACTCCCTGAGAGCTTACTCTGGACCTGTCATGTCACAGGGGCATTTAGTGTCAGCTGACAGATTGTCCTGACGCCTAATAGCATGTTTGTGTATGGGAATAATGTTAAGCTTCCAATAGTCAGCTCAGTGCCAAAGTAAGAGTGAATCAGTTTCGTAAAAACAATTGTGTAATGAACTACAGTTGAAAGTTGATTGTAGGTTTGGAATTCACATTTTCAGTTTAAAGAAAATGAGACAATAAAAGTAGTAATTTCATAAAATTTTGTTATTTTCAGATATATCCAGCCACTGCAAGACACAAAAATAACTGATATTTTAATTAAGGGAACTCAAACTCAGGCTCAAAGAAGCTGCAGTAAACGTGTTTCAAACAGAAGCTTACCAGACTGTGATCAAAGTTCTACTAGAGTGCTTCCACACCCATTGGTAATCCCTTTACACGTATGTGTGTAGGGCTGCCTTTGAAAGATAGGGTAATGGGTAAGCCTTCCCTTCACATGCAGCACATTACCAATTTAAATTGATTGGGCAAGTATGGCCCAGGATGTCCAATGGCTTACTAACCATGTTGTATATTATTTTCAAATATGGTTCAACAATGGTGACGATAACGGTGAGTTATTATAGGGGATGATGGGTGCATTAATCACCCAGGGATCGCAGCCTGTAGAAAGGGGTCTTGCATCAGCACTCACTGATAAGAAGAGACACGTAGGGTAAGGTCTCAACCACCTGGTGTTGACAGCATGACAGAGTATCTCTACTCACCACTTCATGACAAATACATTACACCTATTATTATCAAGGTTTTCTAGTTGTTTCACCATCACTTTCACCAATTCCTCACATCTTTTCAATATCATGTAAATACATTTGCTAATCAGGCAAGAGTTTCATTTTCTTCTTTTCCAAGAATTCTATTAAGGGGACTTCAATAAGATATCCACACTAGGGCGGAAACTCTCATACAGGCTCTTTATATCTTAACACATACAGAAGCTTCAAGGGAGGAGGAGGATTGAGTCAAAATCAAAGCGTTTTTGCAAAGACACCCTTGGGTCAATTACAATATTTGAGTAACAGAGTGCACCTTTATAACGACGGTGAGTTAAATCAGAACATTTTACTTTGGGCAGCCGTCTTGAATTTTGTCTACGCTTCAGAAATACCCGAGTTAGTACATTATATGTCTATTTTCCCTTTAAGTAGTTAATGCATGTAATCATGAGCCAGATCTCCTCGGAAATGGTCACTGTTTAAAGTGCAATTGGTATTTTTTGATTTGTTATCTTCTAAGAGGGCCTACAGGGGGTGGATCCCACATACAATGTAACTGTTTTGTATAATATAACCCGTGAAAAATGTGCTCTCAATCACATATTCAAATACAATGATATTTTTCAGAGGTAATTCAAGCTAATCAATTAACTATGCATTGTATTGTTTAATGCATGGTTATTGAGACACACAATCATGATAAGTCCTTTGACAATGAGTTAACCTCTGCTTCTGAGCTGGTTTTGAGAGCTCTTACACTCTTTTGTCAATAAGGATCTATAGAGAATAGAAGGCAAAGTTATTCCATTGTAAACATTGTATGTTACACTGTAGAGAAACAAGATGCCAAATATGATGTTCCTAGTATGGTATTTCCTGCCTCCCAGTATGTAGTCAGTTGAATGTATATCTTATTTCCCAGGGTCATTGTACCCTTTTTGAATGTATCATATTCTTTACAATCTTTTGTCAATAAGGCTCTATAGAGAGTACAAGGTAGAGTTATTCCATTTTCCTCTGAAGCGGATTTTGAATAGCTCTGCACACTTTCACATAAATTCTCACATCTCTTTCTGTATTTTTGTATATATACTCTCTCCCCTGCCTGAACTCAGGTGATTGGAAATTGAATGCTAAGCTTCGGATAATATATCTAAAGTTTGAAGAACAGCGCAAATAACTTACAACTTACAGCTCAAAGCTGAGAGCTCAAAGCTATAGCCTGTACTCAGGATATCACAGATAAGTTATTTGTACTAGATAAGCTGTTGTCTGCAGATAATCCCATGAAGATTTCACATAGTAGAGAGGCAAAATTTCGAAAGAGGCCCAGAAATCACTTTAGGTGGTTACGGAATGTTAGAAGCTGGCATCCAGGCTAAAATTAAAGTTTGACCTATAGGCTTACTGATTAAGTTTGGTATGGATGCCACACTCAAAAACCTCTTCTCTGAAATAGGGCCCGATAAAGGTAGCCATTACCAAAATTCACTATTTCTGCAATAGCTTTGCATGTAATAGTGCTCTGTCTAAAAGGACAATAACACAGGACTTAGTCTTGTTAGTAAGATCTGGCTTTTGGAAAACACTCTGCAAGCAAGTGTTTGTACTGGCTACTTTGTCAGGCCATCCCTGTCTCCTGGTATCATGAAGAAGGTTTGGCATGTAGGTTGGTTACAAAACAAACTTCCCCTTGTAGAGTACTACAGGGTGAGGGGGACAAGACGACTGGTGACTGGTAGCTGTATTGTAGAGATTAACATACCTACTATCAGGTGGCTAATTACTTCCATAGCATTCAACAATACCACCTAATTAGAATCAGGTATGCAAACACACACACATCACCACAATCATATAATCATCATGGTCGGGTAGTATACGGGGATTTACAGTAATACTCATTCTGTATTGCTGTATGTGGGTAGGATTGACAGGAATGGAATGGAGAATGCACTATGGCGAATACGTAGGCTAATGAGTAATCAGGTGCAGATTAGGCTCCCTTGTACCTAGTTTGTGATTAGTAGTTCCCTGATCAAAGCAGTTACCCTTTTGGCAGACCAAATACCATGCTAAGGAGCTAAAAACTTGGCCATGAAACATGATGCGTTAGTTTATGAATTGTTTGTTCTTAGACAAATTGCTCTGGTTTTACCTCAGATGCATGGCTGAGTATCAGCTATGAGACATCTATAAATGAAGTTTTCTTCAAGACATTTGTTCTCAACTGAGACATCTGTTTCTGTTATTCAGTTCTGTCCACTAATGTTTAATATATGGACTGCAATATCCCCATGTGGTGCTCTGTGCAGCCTGCCAAGCTGCAAATAATATATTCTTTGTTGGATTTATTGGAATAGAACTCTATATTACTACTATGGCTATGTTAAGACTTATTCTGAGATGTTTATTGCAGGTGTGGTGTCCCGCTCACCACTACAATTACAGTAACTGTAAATACCTCCTGCATGGAGTCTACATGCTTTTTAAACACATAATTATTTCTGGGTGGTGAGTCATATCAATTGTCCAAAGCACAGGCACATCATTCCATGCCTCTATGAAGCAAACATGAGAAGAAGTTATTTTGAAGAAATTCAAACTGAGACCCCATTATTTCTGTTAGAAACAACAGGGATCAATGCTAATGAAATAACTGGGAAGTTTATGATGTTAATTGTGAGATTGAACATCACTTGTCATGATGCTCTAGTCTAGAGCAATGAAAATTCTTATCAGGCTCTGAAGAATATTGCCAGTAGATGCACATTGTATGGAATTATAATTGGGATGTTCTCCATTGTACTTTAGAACAGATCGTTAAACTACAAGAAGTACTTGCCTATATGAATGCCACATTTTTACTTTTGGAATGTTCTCTGACTCTGCATTCTTTAGCATCTGTCGCATACATTATAATATTAGATTATTTCAAGTCCTATGTACAGAATATTAAAGCGACAAGTTCCCTTACCACTCTCAGCAGCTGATACCTCCTTCAGAGTTATCATTAACCATACAAGATATCACTCTTGTGTTCCCTCATCCCACTGCACATGCTTCTGTCAGCCTCACATTTGGTGCAAAGCCTTGCACAGGGTCAGTCCAAGTATCCTTTCAACATTCTCACTCCACAAAATATATGCGCACTTTATACAATTTATTCTTTATCATTAAGCCACAAAAACAAGGCATCATGGGTTTTCTAGTGAAACTAAACCTTTAATGGGATTCTTACTTCATATAGGAGATTTACTAAACACTAGGGATTATAATACAACCACCAAGCACTTTCCCAGAACTGTACTCAAAGTCTGTGAGAACAGGACCTGTGTAGGGTGGAACTTCTTTACAACACACCTGACCACTCTGTCTCTCAGCACAAGATCAATGACATTTCCTCCTGATGTCTTCTCCAGCCTTGCAACCTATGCCTCCCTTGCAGGCTGAGATGTGACATTTTATACGGCTGTCTTAGACCATGTTCATTATCTTGGTAGGTTCTCACTCCATCCTTCTCTCGCTCATATGGATCTCCTGCCTGGCGACTGTATCAATGGTCTCATGGCCTGCTCACTGCATTGTTTTCTTCAGACAATGCTCACCTCTGTGCCTCTTACAACCCGAAAACATCAAAGCTTAGGCCTATGGATTGCAGGCATATGTGTTGGGTTTGTAGGGTGTAGGGTGTAGAGTGTAGGGTGTAGGGTGTAGGGTGTAGGGTGTAGGGTGTAGGGTGTAGGGTGTTGGGTGTAGGGTGTAAGGTGTAAGGGTGTAGTGTGTACGGGTGTAGGGTGTAGGGTGTAGGTTGTAGGGTGTAGGATGTAGGGTGTAGGGTGAAGGGTGTAGGGTGTAGGGTGCAGGGTGCAGGGTGTAGGATGTAGGGTGTAGGGTGTAGGGTGTAGGGTGCAGGGTGCAGGGTGAAGGGTGAAGGGTGTAGGGTGTAGGGTGTAAGGTGTAAGGGTGTAGGTTGTACGGGTTGTATAGGGTTGGTTGGGTGTAGGATGTTAGGCCTTAGTAGGTATAAACCATCTAGGGAAAAGGCCCTTTTGGGTGGGATTTTAAGTTCTTATTTTGGCCATCAGAAGGCACTTTATTTGCAAAATAGTGCTCAATACATGATTACATCTCCTAGGACCAGTTTTTATATAGAATACAACAATTTTCACGAAATCATTCCATCTTTGATGCTAGCATTCTATATTTGGAATGCGAAAAGGATGTCCCATAAGCCGAAATTGGAGGTTATAATCCTAATTTCATTTTAGAAAATCTCATAAGTTACCCAGAACTGAGAACAAGGCAAAAATTCCCTCTGGAACCAAATTTAGACTAATAAATCCGATGTTATTTGTTTATTTCAGCATAAAATCGATTTTTGCATAATTATCATTATTTACTATGGGATATAATGCATTTAGAGCTTATTTACCATTTTCAGTTTTAATGTTTGAAAAGAGATTCCAAAAAGAGTACCAGGAACTTTTGAACTCATGATATCTCATTTTTAAAGATTATGACACCAACTTTAATAACTAATTGCCCCCTAGAGGGGTCTTTTTCCTCACGTGGTCACAAATTATGATGGGAAGGTCAGTCTTCTACCAGGGTCAGGTAACTATGTTTTATGAGATTTCTATTATACTAAAATATAACCTGTTCCTAAATTATATTCGAAAGAACATTAAATTTTGATTCTTTTCTTGTTCATCTTAAAACTATTTGCTTTCAACTCCTGAAATTCAGTTTTGTCTGATGTCTGCCCTCCATGCTTGGCACAGACACTGTGCCACAGCACTAAATAAATGGTCTAACTATTATTCATGAGGTCATTTAGACAGGACAGGACCATCCATAGACATGAACTGGGTTGTAAAGGGTCATTATTGTAGCCTAACTAGCTGATAAGGGGGTGGGGTGACTGAGTGTAGAATGTTTTAGCAATGAACAGATGTGAAAGGAGGTGCTGTGGGGAATTAGATCAGCTCAGCTGGGACAGGCTTGGACATTGCCAGCCTTCTATTTGCAAATGTCTAATCATTATTTTCAACTAATAGTAATCCATATAGCTATCTCCGTATTTGTGGTTCAAGATTCATATCAATGATATATTTCACGAGATTTACTATTTAACAATTTAATTGAAAAAAACTATATATAGCAATTAAATTGATGGTGTATATGTGTGGACATCCCACCCCGCCCCTCCCTCACCTCAAGTGCATCTACCTAGGGAGCTCCCTTCATCTGGGGTCAATCATTCTATGAAAGTCTGGCCTTTCCGATGTTCTGAACTAATGTAATGCCTATTAATGTCACTCATGGTGCATAAGTATGTATCCTCAGAGACACGTATCCCTGAGTCCTTGGTTTACCACATGTCTCTAACCCTATTATTACAGGATATCTTGAGTTCGCCTTGATGAGTTTTTTGGGCCCCTTTTTGGTGCCTTTTTGTACATAAAAGCAGTGTAGTACGGTAAAAAAGATCGAATGATTGTCACTTCTTACAATGCATTCCATATATAAGACAAAACAAGAAATGTTTAACTACTCTCTATAGGGGTGCCTCCACCAAAGACCGTCCATCCGTCCGTCCATCAAATCCGTCCAAAAAAGCAGTTTTTGACCAAAAACTGGACGGATTTGATGGACGGATGGACCAAAAGCACTTCCACCAAGGTCCGTCCGTCCATCCGTCCATCAAATCCGTCCAGTTTTTGGTCAAAAACTGGACGGATTGATGGACGGAATGGCCGGACGGATTCCGTACATCAATCCGTCCATCAATCCGTCCATTCCGTCCATCACAGATGACCCAAAATGACCAAAAAATGGACGGATTCTGTAGAAAAATGGACGGACGGAAATATCAAAATAATTTGATATTCCCGTCCGTCCATTCTGTCCATCAATCCGTCCATCAATCCGTCCAGTTTGAGGTAAAAAACTGGACGGATTGGTAAAAAACTGGACGGATTGATGGACGGATTGGCCGGACGGATTCCGTCCATCAATCCGTCCACCAATCCGTCCATTTTTAGACCACAAACTGGACGGATTTGATGGACGGATGGACGGACGGACCTTGGTGGAAGTGCTTTTGGTCTATCCGTCCATCAAATCCGTCCAGTTTGTGGTCTAAAACTGCTTTTTTGGACGGATTTTATGGAAGAACGGATGGACGGTCTTTGGTGGAGGCACCCCTTTAGTCTACGTTTACAATGAAGCACTCCGCAGGCGATTACAGGACCATCATGTTCAACAATGATGATCTAAAGCAGTGAAGCAATACATATTTCTTACAATCATTCCTTGACATGAGATTAGGATAATTGCTTTTATGACCATTTCAAATTAATGATCATAGGTTAGATTTATTTTGACACTGCGCAATGTAGAGAAAAAAGGAAGAAGATTCTTGTAATTTAATTAAGCAGATCATTTTAAAATGATAATCCTTCATTAGCTTCACAACAGAGATTTTCAGAAATAACCATGGGCACTGGTTAAAAAGGAATTGCTTGAAAAGAAATGTCACCAAAAGAAAATGAGCGATAGGAAAAGCCAAAAATATAATATTTCATTGAACCTACTTTTGTGTTTTTTCTGTTTCTGTACTGACAATTTACTTTAGTGGAAAAGCATTGTCATTCTATCTGTGTCTGTCTCTGCGTGTCTTGAAGTGTACAAAGCATCAAGCCGAAACATACATATTGTGAGGGGATGTCTGTACATTCTGTAAGGGAAACTTTGAAAATGTATCCACATACAATGTGTCTGTTGTGTATATGTCTATGATGAAGTACTCTGAAAGCCTGTATAAGCAAAAAGGCCAACAAAGCACTATTAGAGTAAATAGAAGGAAACTGTGAGCTTCTGTACTAAGCTACAACTGTTCAAATAACCATGCCTAAAAAATACCAAATATAATCCATGTAGATTTAGCTATCCACAGCAATAATACACATTAACAATAGAGGAAAAGGCTGCTTCCAAGTTGGATGTGACATCTCTTACAATAGACTCTGAGGACATCACATAAAGATATAGAGGGGATAGAAATTGTTGTTGCAAAACTCGACTCACATATTTTCCCCTTTTCCTCTGAACTGGAGTATAAAATTGAATACTAGCCTTTTGTTAATCCTGGAATGAACTATCTAAGAATTGATTGGATAGATTTACAGCTTGCAGAGCAGCTCAAAGAACTCAGAACCAGGGTAGCTCATAGAGGTTTTTTTCCCTTGTAGTATTCATCAGGTCATGTGGGAACTCTGTAAATAGGTGATAGAGTAGCTCACAATACAGCCATTAGGGCAGAGGTGTAATGGGGTTGGGACCACTCCTTCCAGAAGGACAATAACACAGGACTCAGTCGAGGAAGTAAGATTCCTCTTGGCTAATGTACTATACTCTACAAGCAGATGTTTGTAGTGGTTGATGTAAAGAGATTTTTTCCTTCTTAGCTCACCAATTGCTCCCAAAGCCAAAGACGAAAATAAATTTCAATCAGCATAATGTTGCCATATGACATACTGAAAACATAGGCCTGGATCAAAATGTTCACAGCTGACCAATTTCGATGTTCATGCCCCACTCACCACCTAGGATGATCATGTCACTAGAAGGCCCTACTAGACAAGAATGCAATATACAGAACCTGCCCCAGGTGATCTACTGATTAATACCTATACCTATCTTGATCATAATTGTTTATAACAAATGGGGGAGAAGAGTTGATGAGAACCATGTATCAATTTAAAACCATAGTTACTGTGTCTGACAAAGTCCCATTCAAAGCCAAAGAATTATGGTGTTATTTTTAATCTAGATAGAATTGCATGTTGGCACATGCTGAACATAATTATACATGTGCAATGTTGCTCCTAATCCTATCAAGGAAACCAACTGTACAAGTCTCATGACACTATATTTCCGAGGTTTAGTAAGCATTTTTCAGGGGGAGCCCAGGGGCCCCAGTCTAACCATGTATTCTAATGATGCATTGCTTATTATGCCTTTATCATGCCATCTCAAATGTTTCAGAGACAAATACATCGTAAACTGGGCTTAGCATGCAGCAAGGGCAGTTCTTGAGATTGCTTCTTTTCTTCCATAGAAAATTCTGTGTGTGGGAGGGGAAGGTAACCTTATGGCACAAACTCCTGAGTTATAAAGTTTTGGCTAATTGTTTTAATATGTGTGAGAAAACATCCTAAGCTTTCATATGATAGAGTTGTAGAGTGATTTTAAGGACTAATTGAACCATTTTGAGAAAAAATAGTGTAAAGTTGAAAGTATGATTGTGACAGAAATTTTCATAATTTTGATTAATATTCAAAATTAATCAGGCTACATCTCAAGAAGTTTTTTTCTTGGGATATTAATTCTTTGCATACTTTAAGATAAATGTTGTACACGGTTGTAAACTAAATTAGGAGTTGCCATAATGTATTTAATACAAAAAAATCAATATCTATATATTTTCCATTTCTCGGAATAACCAGAAATAAAGACAATCGTCTTCTTGAGGCAATAAAAACCGAACTGCTTGGGTTAAAGATGTATCAAAAAGTGTTCCAAGGAGCCAAGATATATACCTTTCAATATAATCAATTTGTGAAAACATATCAAGAAATTTCCGATTTGACCCCCTTCAGCCCTAAACCTGCATGACTCAGGAGTCTGTGTCTTGTACAGCTGCCTGCCTGCCTTTCTGAACTGCAGTTGACCGCCTAGTTAACACCAGGGGGGATTAAGGCGAGGCATGTCAGGTGTGCGAATGCAACATCCTGTGGACCAATTCCCAAGACAAGCTATAAATAATCACTTATCACCACAAACAACTACTCATCTAGTCTGACACATAATCTGAGAAGGGCTTGAGAAGCATTGACTGTCTGGTCTGTGTCCACTAGGAGGATTACGGCCCACATAAACATGAGGTGAAGGTGACTAGAATAATTAGAGTTATCCAGGTTATCTAGGTACGACTTTCATATAATTATTACATATTAAGTTACCATGGTGATAAGCAGACAAGGTACTTTCATATAATTATTACATATTAAGTTACCAGGGTAATAAGCAGACAAGGTACTTTCATATAATTATAACATATTAAGTTACCATGGTAATGAGCAGACTAGGCTAAAATCAGGTATGTATTACAAAGTGGAATATCATAAATGTCATTAGGTTAAGTAAGACACAAGGCATGAGTTTGGTTGAAATTGAGCACTTAAACAGTCCTGTTTATTTAGACAAGTGCAGATCAATAAGACAGATACAAAAGGGTCACTTTTTCTCTCTCAGTGCCCTGAGTATAAATACATAATACTAACAACAGTCAATAATTCATAAATCGAAAGACAGCAGCCTTTAAACGCGCGGATACAGTTCAGTTTAAACTTAAGTTTAGAGTTTGCAGAGCAGCTCAAATAACTCACAACTCAAAGCTGAAAGTCAAAGCTACAGCCTTTCCTCAGGTGATCACAGATCAACTATGTTGCACTAGATACACTGTTGTAAGTCTGACGATAATCCCCACTCAGAGATATAAACTAATCCGTGTATTTGGCAGCTAATCTGGGAGCTCCCTTGATATGTAAAATACAGCTTACATTGTAACTGGTGCTGTTCCAGGAATGGGTGGTAGTGGTGGGGCTGCACGTGAGGGACTGGGTCATATACACAGGTGAGGTGGTAGAATGTCCGGTACAATTACATAGTAGGTAAGGGTCATGGGCACAGGTGAGGAAACAGGTATGTAGGGTATACTTTTAATATATGTGAGGGGAGTGGGGAGCCTGCCCAGTGGGGTGTTTCACAAGGAGAAAATAGATACAATTAATTGTACATGTTTTCTAAGACCAACTTAATATCACCCAATGTTAATTCTATCTTGGTGTTTAACAAGTTTCAATTGTATCTATGGTCATATACTTAGATACAATTGAAGATAATAATGCGGCTTGTGAAACACCAACATAAGACTAACATTTGGTAAAAGTAAGTCAACCTTAATAACCATGTAGCATTAATCTAAAATACACTCCCCTTGTATGATGACCACATCTAGATTGTAGGCCAAAGACCCTGACTTAACATCTTGGTTGTAGACCTTAGTGAAACACTTTTTATAAGCGATATACAATTGATACAACCAAATGTCGGTCTTAGTGGTTATATACAATTAACACCTCCTATAGAAACACTTATTATACAATTAATTGTATATCCCCCTCGTGAAACACCCCACAGGGCGGGCTATGAAGGACAAACCATGTGCGCATGGTCACCCAATGTTTTGAAACTTTGGCCATGTATGTTGGTTACAAACCAAACTTCCCCTTATAGAGTAGTGCAATGGTGAAAGGGTACAAGATGACTGATAGCTGGAATGTAGATGGTAACATACCTACTATCAGGTAGCTAAGTAATCCCACAGCATTCAACAATACCACCTCATCAGGCATGCAAACACACAAATATCACCACAATCAGCATGACTGACTGAATAAAGTCAAGCAATCTGGCATTGCAGAAGAGAACTAAAGTACCCATTGTCTACAGATCATAGACCTAATACCCAGTCTATATTGATGTGTGTGTGGGATTGACAGGAATAGGGGGGAGAATGTGCTGTTGACAATAGGTAGACTAATAAGTAAGCATGTCCTGAGGTATTATTGACAGCAAATTAGTTTCTGGGCAGTGAGTCATATCAGTTGCACAAACATAGGCACATCAGTAAATTATAGGAAATGTATGCTCTCTGCGTCTTTTTCAGCACAGTTGCCTCCATGAAGCAAACATTTTCAAGTTGAGCCCCCATCATTTCTGTAGGAAATAACAGTGGATCAACAAGGTAAAATGTACCCCCTCCAAGGAATTTAAGTAATGACTTTGGCCACCAGGGGGCCCCATAGGACCAAACATGTTCAAATTATAATCTCATAATTTTAATAGAGCTTCCATATATGGGTATAAAAAGACGTTCAGACCCGTATTTTTGTACACAGTGGTTGCTGTAAAAAATGATTTTCATTCTAAATTGTTATATGGGCACAAAACATTGATTCAACATTGACAACTGGTTGATAAAGGGTTACAGGGTGGATCAACCTGTTTTCAACATTGATGGTGTAGAACACGCTCGTCGTGTTGTAGGTATTGGACACACTATAGGTGCCACTTAGACCGGAACAGACTTTAGGTACCGGTTACCTGCCGACCTCAGGTGACCAGCCTAGTACACCGGCACAGTCTACACCCAGGCAGCGTTGGTTTTTTTCAGGCTGTGGAGAGCGTCACTTGGCTCCGTTTGGTAAATATTGCAGGTTCATTACCACAGACTCTAGCAGTATGGAGGCTGAATTGACTGCCGCCGAACAGAAGCAGGCCATTGTGACCAGAATGCTACAGGAGGAGAAGCTAAAGAAAGCCCTCCTGGTGCAGCGGGAGTGTACGGAGGAATTGCAGCTGGAGCTCGCTCAGTTAAAATTGGAGAACGAGGAGAAGGACGAGGAACTCCGGGAGCGAGCCAACGAGCGGAGAGCGGGCGGCGGCGGCAGCGGCAGCGGAGGCGGCGGCGGTGGCAGCAGCGCAGGCGGAGGCGGCAGCGGCAGCAGCGGAGGCGGCATACCCGGCGGAGGCCCTGGCAGAGGCGGCATGGGGAGTGCCGGCCTGCGCAAGGGTCTACTCGGCGGGAGGGGGAGTCAACCCCTCTCACTACTGTCAGAGGATTTGGAGCGTGTCGGCAACTGGGATTGGAATGCAGGTATGAGATCTTCCGGTGATTATGCTAAACGCAAAAGGTCTCGTTGTTGGCTGAGGCCGGACTTTCATATTATTAAAGACAAGGAGTTTGAGAAAATGTCCTACGACGAGCTTATGCTTGGAATGTCGGCCATTATGCTGTGCCTGTGTAAAGGCGGGGGTCCTGAGTGCCTGCTACCGGTAGACTATGCTGAGCATTTACATTACATTTGCTTGAGAAAGGTGCAGGGTTACACGCATACAGCGCTGGTAGAATACGAGCATTCAGTGACGACCCGTGTTATGGACGAGGAAATAGGAGCGTATGCGGCGGCGGATTACCCTTCTATGCCAACGTTCCTGAGTGGGGATAAGACGGTTCAGTTTGAGGCGGCAATGTCGCTACTCGCGGCCAGAGCCGCGTCCCCGTCGGGTAACAAGACGGGCGGCAACTCTGGTGGCGGGAAAAAGGCGCCAACCGGCGGCAGACGCTACCCCAGTTTCTGTCCCAACGATATCTGTGCTAAATTTAATTTCTCAAGCTGCAACTTTGACTACTGTAATCGCGGTCATGTGTGTGCAGTATGCAGGGGAAGTCATCGAGCTAAAGACAGCCAGGAGTGTTTCAGTGCGTCAAGACGGGTGGGGTTTCCGCCCCTTCAAGGCGCAAACCACGGCAACACGGCGCCCTTTGTCAACAACTCGACGCAGGTTTACGACCAGCAATACGCGGCACCGAAGCACCAGCAGCCGCCGAGACATTAGAGGGCTCGGCGTCATTCGGCAGTGCTCGGCCATCTTCGGGCGGCGCCTCGGAGCTGGTTGCTGGCAGCGAGCGCGAGGCTTCTCTGGATAGGCTTTTCTACACGCCCGCTTGGCGGGAATCAGCAAAACTCACTCAAGATGGCGGCGGCGGGGCGGAGTATTCGGTAAACAAGCTAGCATTCTCGGACAAACTGCTGTGCTTCTCGGAATTAAGTGAGTTATCAGATCATTACGGCGGCTACGCACCTCTATATGACATTAGTGCGCCTCACTCAGTGGCTGGGGTCCTCTCTCAGTTCATACCGGCTGAGCTGGAACATTGACGGCGAGCAGGCATTTCTAGTAGACAATTTTCTGTCTTTTGGCGCCAAAGCATCAGCCTTTATTTTCAATCGCATCACGGACTCTGTCACCAGATACATGAACGCAGCGGGTTTCAATTGTATAAATTATTTGGATGACATGATTGTATGGGAGGACACGTACGAGGAGTGTAAAGTAGCTCAACTAACTCTACATTCCCTTCTCAGGGAGCTTGGCTTCTACATAGCTTATAACAAAGTGTCATCGCCTAGCCAGGTACAGACCTATCTAGGGGTCGAAATAGACTCGGTAAACATGAAATTGCGTCTTCCAAAAGGAAAAATAGCCAAGCTACACAGTGAGTTATCCTTTTTCTCAGGTCGCCACAGGGCGACAAGGAAACAGCTCCAGCGGTTATGCGGAGTCTTGGCTCACTGCGCCACCCTAGTCAGGGGTGGACGCACCTTCTCGCGGCACGTGATTGATCTACTTAGAGAATTCAGCGGCAACAAGCGGTACATCAGGCTCCCACCATCTTTCTTAAAAGACTTAGACTGGTGGATAGGCTTCGCGGCATGGTTTAATGGAGATGGCTAGAATTATAGATGGTTCCTCACATCCCTCAAGAACCCTGACGACTGATGCGTCAGATGTGGGGTGGGGAGCTATATGTGGCAAAGACTGGATGGCGGGGGGTTGGGATAGCAACTTGTCAGTAACCAATGATATGCATGACCATTGTGTGAATCATGGGCAGTCTCTATCTAAGCAAGATCACATAAGTTTCAGAGAGCTGTACCCTATATTGGAGGCTCTGGATAGGTGGGGACACATATGGGCCAACTGTAAAATTGTATGTGAAACTGACAATACCCAGGTGGTCGCAGCTATAAACAAGGGTAAAAGCACAAATGTGAAGGCCATGGACCTTCTGCGGGATATTTTCTGGAAAACTGTGTTATATAACTGCCACCTTTTCGCCACCTATCTTCCAGGGGTGGATAATATTCAAGCGGATTATGTGTCCAGATTGCCAAGTAAATTGAGTCTTATTCCCAACTTTGACTTATGTTGTAGGGGTGGCGGAATTACGACGGTCCCTAGACTTCCAAGCAGCCGAGATCCGCAACCATGCATGGGCGGAAACTACATGGAGGACAAAAGGATCTCAATGGCGCAAATACCTGTCCTTCTGTCAGGATGTACACGCAACACCTATCCCACGGACACTGCAACTATGGTGCAGTTTGTGGTGTCTCTCAGGGGAGGTCTACAGTACAGGACCATAGACAACTACGTCAGTGGTGTCCTGTCTTTGAATAAGTTCTATGGTTACAACAGAGATTATATTCGTCAAGACTTCATCTTTAAGGCCACTATGGGTGGTCTGAAAAGGATCATCGGTGATCCAGAACCTCTGCGCCCAACCTTAGCAGTTTCAGACTTACTGGATATGTTTGTGTGTGTGCAGCTACAGGATATTTCTTCAGCCTCAATGTGGACTTGCATAGTCCTGGCTTTCAGAGCACTTCTGCGCAAAAGCAATCTGGTCCCAGACACTCTCATTTCCCCTGGGGCCCATTACCTGCGGCGAGGGGCGGTGAGTTTTACTACCTGGGGCTGTCAGATTGCAATTTCCAGCTCTAAAACTTTGCAGTACAGGCAGAGGGTCCATTATGTACCGGTTACCCTCGCCCCAGGATCTCCTTTGTGTGCAGCGACACTCTTAAAGAATCACTTCCGGGTCTTTCCCCAGCAAGACCCATCCACAGCGGCTTTCTGGATTAAAGGTCCATTGGGACCCACACCGCTCACATACCCTAAGCTTCTTTCGTATTTGAAGTTTCTACTCTCAAAAATCAACAAAGACTCTCTGGGGGCAGGCATGCACTCCCTGAGACGTGCGGGCGCAGCATACATGTAAGGGCTAGGTTTGACCCTGGACGAGGTCAGACAAGCAGGCGATTGGGCGAGCATGGCGGCCCTGATTTACCTGACCAAGCCCATGTCTGGCAGGATCAGTTCAGACAAAGTGGTAGCTGCGGCTCTTAAGAATTTCTCACGTAATTAATTCTCCTAGGATTGTCTTGCATTGGGCATACTGGACTTAACTTTGATATGATATTGAACACTGATATTGAACTTTGAACTTTGGGATTTGGCGGTGATTGTTAGTCACATTTAGCCCAAGTGCAAACCAATTTAACGCATTGTCTCCTCACCTATATATATAAGTTCAATGGTGTAGAACACGCTCGTCTGTTGTAGGTATTGGACACACTATAGGTGCCACTTAGACCGGAACAGACTTTAGGTACCGGTCACCTGCCGACCTCAGGTGACCAGCCTAGTACACCGGCACAGTCTACACCCAGGCAGCGTTGGTTTTTTTAAAATTTTAGTATTATTTTCTTTATTACTTACTATGTCTTTGTAATAAATGGGGCGGTGATTGTTAGTCACATTTAGCCCAAGTGCAAACCAATTTAACGCCTTGTCTCCTCACCTATATATATAAGTTCAATGCAATATTACTATTTCAACATTGTCAACCTGTTTCAACATTGATGCAATGTTTGGATATCAACCTTGAATCAATCATGTGTTTCCCACCTTTCCCACTAGCTGCCTCCACAACCTACTCCTTAGCAGTTCTATGTACTTGCTACATCTATTTTCCCTAATTGTAAGCTTATATTTTCTCATCAATGTATACAAATGATCAAAATGTCAGTCATTTTCATTGACATCTATGGTGTGTGCATTTGGTTGACATTTGGAAGTAAATGACATGAACTCAAGTACCGTTTCAGTAAGACACCCTTCATGTTGCTAAGAATAATAGATAAAGCTTCAGCTCTGAACAGGTCAGTTTGAAATGGATATGAATGCCTCTTAATGTGATCATCAGAGGTCTTTTATGTACCCCTACCCTGAATGGTGTTAGAATTAGCATATACCCTAGGAGAAATGAGGGCGGGGGATGTTGTAATGAAAATATATAAATTGTAAGGAATTTATCTGCATAGGAATACTGCATTTAGGTTGAAAACATGACATTATATTGAATCTCAAACTATGCACCAGCAATCAATATTAAATCAATGTAAATAATCATTTATCATGTTTATTTGTTGTTGATTCACAATGGCTATATCAATGTTGAATCACTGATGAATGATTAACGTTGATGACCTCATCAATATCAACCAAATGACAACCCTGCATCAACTGTTGATATCATGTTGCTACACACATTGAATGAACATTGAATCAACTAAAGTTTGCCCACTCACGTTAGATCCCTCTCAAAAATGATTTGTATTTTATCAATGGCTCTTTCATGCGATACAATCCTCTATTCTACTTTACAGTTAATAAGGTATTTAACTATAAAAGTATGTGTGCTCTATATGCATGCTCTATATGTATACATTAATAGAGACAGAATATATCTTCTTCTCCTAGCGCTCACCAGGTGGCACTCTATACCTATATATATATCGGGCTTCCCGCTTCATCTTCTAGTATCCTTTGTTTTCCCAACATACACACATGTAGGATTGTACGCATACCTGCCTGTTATTTAACTATAAAAATATATGAAATAATTTTGAGCAATAAAACACCTACCTGAGCAGTAGCCTCATGTTCTACGTATCAATTCACACAAGGTTGATGTCAAAGGTCCTCTTGGCTAGACTATTTCCCAATGGTGGCAATTGCTTTTTGTGCCTCTAATACTATCTGGCTCACAACCTCCTGTGCTCATACTGAGTCTTGTCTTTTAAAGGTGATGTAGGATTGTTTTTGATAGAATTGCTCACTAATGATGCATTGTAACACTATTCTACCCTTAATTCATTTATCCTATGCCCCTTCTACTCACCACCAGATGAATGAAATCCATGAAGCAATAATATCATTTAAGAAAATGATGCACAAAATTGTTTTAGATGGGTGTATCTTGTATGCACACATGCTACCACCAAAGATGGAATAACTATGAAAGGATAAGTGTATACTTCATCAAATTGTACCCCAATCAGTTTTAGGTATGTTCCTATTAGTTTGCCACTCTAATATGATATGATATGACACATTGCCCTATACTAGAAATCCCCCACAGAGATGGGTTATCACATTTATAATGTTTGCCCGAATGGACCAGATTCCACCGGGATTTGAACTCAGGTCCCTGCACTTGCCAAGCAAGTATCCTACCTCTAGACCATGCGATCATCTGACTCTTTTTGACCCCTACCATGTCTGAACTGGTAGAGCATGCACTGTGGGAGAGTGCTGCCACATGATGTGCCCCTTCGGGCTACACCACTGTGGCACAATCCCGAATCGCTACACTACTCCCTGCCAGCTTCAATCAACCTATTGGACCAAGCTCACCTCGGCTTTTTTGGCTCCTCACGGTACCAGCACTTAGCCACTCCCAGGTAGTCAGCTGTCCTGTACCGGTCCAGACACCGAGTCTACGATCCCCTTCCACCAAGTGGGACCGTTTGCTGGAATCTCAAGTGTAATGGTTGCCCGAAAAGTTCAGATTCCACCGGGATTCAAACCCAGGTCCCTGTGCTTGCCAAGAGAGTATCCTACCTCTAGACCATGGAATCATCTGACTCCTTTCAACCCCTACCACGTCTGGACTGGTGCTGCCACATGGTGTGCTCCTTCAGGCGACACCACTGTGCCACAATCCCAAATTGCTACACATTTAAAGCCATTGCATTGTGCATAAATCAACAAATAAAAGGAACTGTTCAAAAGAGGAAGATAATTTTACTGGGCCTTTCCCTTAACTTTTCTTTTAAGGGAAGGAATACCCAAGGCAAGGTCGCTGCAGTGTCATTCACACAAGTTTATTGCACTTGGACTAAAGTCCTAAAGTGCTTCTACACTTTGGAGGTAATCCCTTTACACTTCTGTGTCTAGGGCTGGCTTTAGATCCACTTATAGAAAAACTGCTTCTCCTAACGTCAGTCATCATAGCACATAAAAAGAGACCTTTGTTTGATCTTATCTCCTGATCTTCTATCCTTTTCAAATACTCTTTCCAGCCCAACTTTGAATTATTTCTGAGTGGGAAAAGTTGACTACTAATTGAATGGGCGAGAGTTGATCCGTAATCAGACTGACCTCTCGGCCAAAATGAAGTGGCCTTTTATCAGCACTCATGGATAACACAAAGGATGCAATCGCCACCAGCTGGATTTGACATAACACTTTCCACTAGCACTTGCATATTTTATAATCAGCATCATCATGTTAATTAGATATCTACAAAACCAAGATACATAGAGCTTATTTGCATTTGGGATTGGACTGTGCCCACACAAATCATGTTTGATAGGCCAGTTCTCAAAAACTAGACATGGTAACTGCTAATGAAATATGTCAAGGGAAATTTATGATGTTAATTCTAGGATTGACTTGTCATGATGTTCTAGTTTGGAGTTTGGAGTAAAGTTCTTATCAGGCTTTAAAGAATGTTGCCAGTAGATATGCATCATATGTAATTATAATTGGGATGTTCTCTATTGAACGTTAGCACAGAACATCAGACAATAATAACTGCTTGCAAATGTGAATGCTACAGCATCACATTTGGAATATCTGTACATTCTTTAGCATCTAGACCACACATTATGATATTAGATTACTTCAGGCCATATATTTACAAAATATCAAAGTGTCTAGCTTACTGACCACTCTCAGCAGCTGATACCTTCTTCAGAGTTTCCCTTAATCATACTGCACTAGGTACAGTGCACTTGGGTGAGGGGGTGGGTGGCGGAAAAGGGATATTTGGTTATCGGAGTGAGCTTATCTATGTCTCAACTCTCCTGTTCCCTCATTCCACTGCACATGCCTCCCTTAGCCTTCATTTGGTGCACTCAGGGTCGATTGCAAACACACTCTTTGTACATACAATGTGGAAAGCTAGCTTCAGGAAATTGTTTCAACTTTTTAAGGTCATCTGTCGCTCCATCTATCAGGGGAATCAAGCAGGGCCAGTGGGAATGGTATGTGACATTTCTATTTCTGTATAATGCTTTATCTATTCTATATTTGTGAGCCTCAAAATAAGGCAGCATAGGTCTCTAGTACACATTTTTAATGGGATTTATCCACAAGACTTAATACAGGAATCCCCACTAAATTGACTAAATTGACTAAACACTAGGATTATAATACAATCACCAAGCACTTTGCTTGAACCTCAATAGGGTGGTGCTTCTTTACCATAGACCTGAGTTTGAGTTGACGAGTTTTTATTCTGGTGTTTCAATCAATATAAAAGTATACAGGTACATTTACAGTAGAGTTTGTTTCATTTATATTAAACATACAATTGGCACACCCTCGTACATTACCTCCAATTCACTATTACCCTAACGTGTGATTCACACACAATGAAACATGGGGATTTTACTTCAGGTGGATGGGGGAGGGGGCAGTAAGGTGGAGGATGATGAGTGATATGATACCAAGTGGTGATTTACAATTCAGCATGCATCTGACCTCAGCCATCATGCCTCTCAGCAGGAGGTCAATGATATTACTCTCACATCCCAGAACCCAGATGTCTCCTCCTTCCTTAGACCATATGCCTCCCTTGCAGGCCTAGGTGTGACCTTTTATATGGCTGTGCTAGGCTATATTCATTATCTTGGTAGACCCTCATCCTTCTCTGGATCATATGGATCTCCTGCCTGGCACCTGTATCAATAGCCTCACTGCCTGCTCACTGCACATATATGCTTTTTTCAGACAACGCCCACCTTAGTTGGCTGTTATCTCTGTGCCTCCTACAACTCTACAGCATCAAAGCATTTGGATCTCAGGCATGTGGGCAATATACCTGAATGTGGGGTGTAGGGTGTAAGCAGGCCTGGATATCCTGGGACTTTCTGCATGCAAAGTCGCCTACAGGGGAGGTTTCACCAGCAAGGGGAGAGTCTCCCTTAATTAACACGGCTCCCAGGTGGAGGCTCGGCCCTTATCTCCAGAGATAAGGGCCACCAGGGGAGATAAGGCCACCGCCGGTCCGCCCCTCCAAGAGGGAATCTCCCAGTGCAGTATCTTATACAGGTGTGGTGGTAAGGGAGGGGTAAGGGGGGAGGAGAGCCCACATATAACTGTATTTTTTTTGGCTATATTTTGACATTTTAATCATAGTATTATCTCGATAGATACAAGACTGTTATACAATTCCATTAACTATTATTGTCCACCTGTATGTATATATATATAGATTAATCATTTTCAGCAAACAATTAGTCAGGGTCTATTTTCAAGATATCAAAATTGTTAAAGGCATTTTGCAGTAGAATTGTTTTTAGAGTTGGATTAGGATAATTCGGGTGTGCCGAATTCAAATCTGCCATATAACATTTCATATCTTGATATTATCTGGCCCAAAAATCAAAAACAAAATGGCTGCCAATTTTGGCTCCTCAGTGGTTCATCTTTCATATCTGTATCATTTAATATTTGAAAATCCAAGACGGCGGCCATTTTCAAGATGGCTGCCCAAATCACATTTTCAAACTTGCTTCCTTCATAGAAATGGATGTAGTTGTTCATTCAGCTTAATCTTGGTGTCAAATTTTTATGTTTTCAGACCTGCTGTAGCAGCTTTCAACACTTATAATTATTTCAGAGCAGTTAAAGGGCAGGAAAATGTGTATTTTAGATCATTTGTATAGTAAACTTGATTGTAGAAAAACAATTCTATTGCAAAATGCCTTGACCCATTTTATAAGGCCTCTTTTCCAGAAAATGCTCCCAACTCAATGGTAAGATATTAGCAAATTAGATTTTTTGATTGAATCTAAAATTAAATGTGTATTGACCCAAAATCAAGGGACGAAACACCCTCACTCTACTTTCTCCCTGCAAGGTTAATATTAAAAACAGGATCTTCCCCAACCAACCTGGTAATTAAGGGTTGTATAGGGTTGTTTGGGTGTACGATGGGCATTAGGAGGTATATTCTAATGGGAAGGTCAGTCTTCTACCAGGGTAAAATGCTCAGGTAACTCTTCATAGTTCAAGTGTAGAACACCAGAAGAAAAAATTATGTTGATCAGATCCATTATGCTGAAACATTATCACCTGTTTGTTTCAGGTAACATGGGAGGAAAATGTAGGGTCGGTAGGTCGGATTAAAGAAAAATCTTTTACATGAATGTACTAGCCAATTTTTTTGAAACATCTAAAATTTCTTCAAAATTGGTAAAAAAGCTAAAATGTCTTCAAAATTGCATAGAAAAACGTAGGGTCGGCCCTGTTTTGATAGGGTCGGTCGGGTTACCTGAAACAAACTGTTTTTTTTGGCCTAAATATCTTATTGGCCTAAATATATTTTTGTCAGAGAATATCTGCCTTCCATGCTTGGCACAGATACTGTGCCACACCACTAAATACAATGTCATGGTCTAACTATTATTCATGAGGTGCTTTGGGCAGGACAGTACCATCTGTAAACATGTACTGGGTTGTAAAGGGTCATTATGGGAGCCTAACTGCCTGATAATGAGGTGGGGTAACTGAGTGTGGGATGTTTTAGCAATGAACACATGTGAAAGGAGGTGCTGAGGGAGGTTAGGTCAGTTCAGCTAGGACAGGCCTGGACATTGCCAGCCTTCTATATGCAAATATCTAATCGTTATTTCTTAACCTAGTAAAAATGTAGCCATTGATCTCATGGTACTCAATAGTTGGCTATGAGTGGACGGATAATTAAGGCTTGGGCCTAGGTCTAGCTACTAAAGACTAAATCCCTGGACTCTGATTGGCCAGAGCCTTTGGGTAACCATGGTACACATAAGCATAGTGAGCCTTGTCAACAAGGCATTCAGTGGTTGTGCAATGTAGGATCAAGTAATCCTAATCCGTTTTTCCCTGAATAGTTGGCTATGAGAATCAACTGCCTGGCTGTAACATTGACCTGCTAGTTAGTCTATTGTGTACTGGAACAATGGTGTTGTGAATCTGATACAGCATCATGGGATGCAAGGCTTTAGCAATAGCATGTCATGGTCAGATAACACTCGCCCTGAACTGCTATTTTTGGCTTACCCAGCTGATAAAACTTGCTATTTTATGTCAAAATAATGTTGTCAGCGTTATATAATGTTTTGTCATGATAAAGAGCCATAGAGAAACGTACGTTGTGTAACGTCTTTTTTGTTCACTAGGTAGCACACAACAGCCTGTCAGTGCTACCACAGGAGTAAGGAACATGTACGAGGTTTGTCACGTGTTCAGCCACACGATATCTGATGCTGTTGACTGCACTAAATCTGATGTACTCTTTTGTAATAATGGGGGCAATAATATCACACACAGGAATGTAATAATACAGGTATAGAGAACAGCAAAGCAATACTCATGTACTAATGAGTGCAAAGAGCCTTTCCGGGCATTAATTGAGCAAATGCACTCATTCGCAATGCTATCATAAATGATAACACTACCAGAATCAGCAGTTGTCTGTAATATCTATAGACAAGGTAGTGCACAGAGAAAGACCAACTATTTGAATAGTTTGGGGTATCTAGATAGCTCTTCTAATGACCAATTTAGTATATCGACCATATACCTTTTGAATTGGCATAGCCTATGAACGGCGGTATGTGCCTGCCTGACTCTTGGTTGGGTTTTAAAATGTATCATCATACCTTTTGAAAGTGTGGTGGATATAGGTAGTTACCCTTTTACCACATTTCTCTAACTCTGTTACTACAGGATCTCTTGCTTTGGCATTGATAGTTCTCCCTTGTGGTGCATATTTGTACATACAACAGTGTATCACAGTAGAAAAAGTTTAATAATTGTCACTACATAAAGTATTTCATGCTCATTAATAATGATCTGAAGTAGTATTTCTTTTCTACCATCTTTGTTTGACATGAGTATAAAATTCTTTTCAATATTGTGCACTCTAAAGAAAAAAGGGAAGAAGATTATTGTAATAAAATTAAGCAGATACGTTTTTTCATACTTATCCTACATTAGCTTGACAACAGTGATTTTCAGAAGTAATCAGAAGCATTGTTTAAAAAGCAATTGCTTGAAAGGAATTGTCACCGAAAGAAAATGAGCGCCAGGAACCAGCCAAAAATAAGATATTTAATTCTACCTGTTTCTGTGTTCCTGGTTAAAATACAGACAATTTACTTTAATAGAAAACCATTGCAACTCTATCTGTGGCTGTCTCTGTGTGTCTGGAATTGTCCTGTCGCTGTGGCGTGACAGGACAATGCATAAAGTCAAAACATACATGATAAAGGCAGTGGGCCCTGCATTCTGCAAGGGACACATTGTAAATATATCCCACTTACAACGTGACTTGGGTATATGCTTATATCTAGATATAAAGGTTGTTAAAGCATTATCAGAGTAAATAGAAGGGGACTGCCAGCATCTGTAGTAAGCTGCAATAGTTCAGATAACCATGTCATAGCATATTTATTTGTGTAGATTAAGCGTTACACAACAGAAATGTTCATTAACAAGTTTGATGGGACTCTCCAAACCACTTTTCCGAGTACTAGACACTCAGCTACTTTATTACAGTAACTGCATACTGGGTCTATACCCACTTATAGTAAACACAGAGCACGTGTCAGGGGTTTAATAAAGGTTCAGTGGTCACATACAATCATCAAAAGTTGTGACCAAGTTGGAACAAAAAACTACTTTGACAATGAATTCTGAACTGCAGTTTGAAATTGAATGCTAGGTTTTGATAATTCCTGGAATGGACTTTTTAAAATTTGATTGGATGGACCTTTTGCAGAGAAGCTCAAATAACTCAAAACTCAAAGAAGCTGAAAGCCTGAGATCCTGTAAATAGGTGATAGAGCAGCTCACAATACAGCCATTAGGGCAACGGTGTAATGGGGTTGGGACCGCTTCTTCCAGAAGGACAATAACACAGGACTAAGTCCAGGAGGCCATTTCACCACATAATATGGACCCCCGTATGACTCATATGGGGGGTCCGTATGTGACATATGGCGTTTTTCTGTTTCACCACATAATATGTGGAGATCCGTATTCAAATGTGGGGGGTCCGTATTCAAATGTGGCGTTTTTCCATTTCACCACATAATGTGGAGATCAAAAAATCTGTATATGGTCCGTATATTTCCCCTTGAATGTGGCAGGTCTAGGGGCAGCATATAATTGAGAAAATGAAGGAAAAAGGGCCGTATGTAGGGCCGTATGTTGTAAAAGGGGTCCGCATGTTGGTTTTGGTCTTGAGGACAGGTCGGAGAATGGAGTGGGGAGGTCGGGGTATGGACTAGGGAGGTCGGGGTATGGACTAGGGAGGTCGGGGTATGGACTGGGGAGGTCGTAGTATGGACTGGGGAGGTTGGGGTATGGACTGGAGAGGTCGGGGTATGGAGTGGGGAGGTTGGGGTATGGAGTGGGGAGGTCGGGGTATGGACTAGGGAGGTCGAGGTATGGAATGGGTAGGTCGTGGTATGGACTGGGGAGGTCGGGGTATGGACTGGAGAGGTCGGGGCATGGACTGGGGAGGTCGGGGTATCGACTAGGGAGGTCGGGGTATGGAATTGGGAGGTCGGGGTATCGACTTGGGAGGTTGGGGTATGTAGGGGCCATGATGAAATAAGCAATGGGGATGGGTTCATCTAGTCAGGGACTGCACATTGAGGTTTTTCTCCAGTGTGGCCTGACCTGACCTGCTGGTCTCATGTCTTGTGCACTACAACGCCCATTGGTATAGCATTTGTATTACATTTGCCTGCCCATTCCCTTGCCCATTCCCCTGCCCATTCCCCTGCCCATTCCCCTGCCCATTCCCCCACTTGCCAGCTATCTTATTTATATTTGTGATTACATGGAAGGGGTGAGGCCTGACTTTCAATTAGACATACACATACCAACATGGATCCACAAACCTCCCCTGTGTTCAACTCATTGAAATTAGCCCGTTGGTTATATTTACTATACTGCATGAAGCAATAATGCTTAAATGCTTTTCCCCGACCTCCCCCTCCTTCCCTGACCTCCCCTCTCCTTTGCCCGACCTCCCTTCTCCATTTCCCGACCTCCCCTCTCCATTGCCCGACCTCCCTTCTCCATTTCCCGACCTCCCCTCTCCATTGCCCGACCTCCCCTCTCCATTTCCCGACCTCCCCTCTCCATTGCCCGACCTCCCTTCTCCATTTCCCGAACTCCCCTCTCCATTCCCCGACCTTCCTCTCCATTCCCCGACCTCCCCTCTCCATTCCCCGACCTCTCTTCTCCATTCCCTAACATCCAAAACAGAATGCGGACCCTCTCCAGCCTACCTCCGTATGTCTATATATTTTATGACGTCACAGAGGGAATTCCCTAGGGGTTCCCCGGAATGTAGACTGGTTTTTGCACAATTTTACAGTTGAGCCAGGTGACTGCCGCATTCACATATGGAAATTTTGAAAAATAGCCTCAAACATACGGACACAACACGGCAATGGTCCAGAAATGGAAAAACGATTATTTTTAAAAATGTCCGTATAAGGGCCGTATTTGGGGGCCGTACGTTGACATATTATTCAGGATGCGGTGAAATGGCTCCCAGGAATTAAGAGTCCTTTGGACAAATCTGCCACATTCTGCGAGAAAATGTTTGTAGTGGTTACCCTGCAAGGTCTGCCTGGAAGGCGTTTCACCGTATGTTGATGTTATAACTAACATACGGCCTTAAGATGCGGACAAAATATCACCAAAGCAAATTTTCCGTTTCCGCATACCCTCCGTATCTTTTTTTACAAAATACCAACATATGGCCCTCTTAAGATACGGACATTGTCACCTGTCCCTTTTAGAAAAATATGCAAAAACCAGTCTACATTCCGGGAAACCCCTAGGGAATTCCCTCTGTGACGTCATAATATGTAGCAACATACGGAGGTAGGCTGGGGAGGGTATATATAGGGTCTATATATGTTGGGGAAGAGACAGGAGAGGTTTGGGAAGGGACAGGAGAGGTCGGGGAAGAGACAGGAGAGGTCGGAGAAGAGATAGGAAAGGTCGGGAAAGGCACCCCTGTACTCTGATAGCTTTTGCCTACCAGTCTATAGGCAGATTTTCAGCTGTGTAGGGCCATTATTTACCGAGTTATGGAAGAAAAGACTCTTTTTCATGTAATTTCTCCCAAAATCCATATAATTTTTTATTTATTTTTTTATCATGAAAGTAGTATAGTATGTATCGGAACGGGACTATAGTTAAGTACTGTTTATTACTCAATCGACATGCAGCCAATCAGAGGCCTCCATTTGGTCACGTGACCGGAAGTGACCTACTTAGGGGATTAGTGGTGACGTCACGTGACCTAGTTAGCCAATCAGAGGCCTCCATTTGGTCACGTGACCGGAAGTGACCTACTTAGGGGATTAGCGGTGCATTCTGGGTAACCCTGCAGCCAATCAGAGGCCTCCATTGGGTGACCGGAAGTGACCTACTTAGGGGATGGTGCATTCTGGGTAACCTACTGACCTACTTAGGGGACCGGAAGTGACGTCATATGACCTAATTTAGGATCACGTGATCGGAAGTGACCTGATGAGTCACGTGACCGGAAGTGACGTCACACGACTTAATGGCCAATCGGAAGCGACCTGATTGATCACGTGACTGGAAGAAGAAGAAGTTTTTTTTTTGTTTAGGATCCCGTGACTGGAAGCGACGTCGTCACATGAGTGACGCTTTAAGAGACTGCGCGACTTACTAGTAAAAGAAGCCGTATGATAATAAAAACACAACAATATTTTCTTTTAATTTTTTTTATTTTTTTTTTCAATCTTGATAAACACTCTATTTTTGAAAAGATGCACACGCTTATTTTTTTTTCATATCTCTAAAGGACTCGTTGTCACACCGTCAGAATGCACGCGACGCTTATAATACAAGTAGCGCACGCCGTCTTTCTCTATGGTGTAGGTGACCATTTTGTTTCGCACCACTTTGAAATTTCTATTTACAGCAATGAGAGTTTTTCGTTGGCGAAGAACATCCAAGAAGGCGTCTGGTTCCTGGGGGTTTTGTTTCTTCTGTACGCCTTTTGCACTCCATTTTTTGGATTTTCTTTCACCGGTGTCGCTGACTCGATCGTAGCAAATGTAAGTCTTAGGGTTGAGACTTAGGATCCCGTCACCTTCCCACTCTGCTTTCATGAGCCCCGAAGTTCTCAGATCGTGAAGGTACCGTCTCTCACAACATCCGCCGGGCGGCGCACACCATTCTCGCACTCTTTCCGTTTTTGTCTTCACGAAAAGCTCTAAGTGCTCGTCGCACACCGCTGTCGGAAGCCACTTTCGTTTCTCTCTGAAGTACGTCTCTCTCAGGCGAGGTTTCACTAGGTCATCCAACGTGGCACCGCTGAGAGCCATGTAAAGACTGTCGGTGTCCATTTGACAAAGGGCATAATCGCGCCGATCGACGAATCTATCCAAGAAGTCGTATGTGAACTCTAACATTTTCAACTTCGCGTACTGGTATACCATGAACCCTATCTGAATAGGGAGGTTGTTCTTGACCGTTTTCGGTTGTAGTTCGACTTCAAACAGATCGGAAGTCAACTCGGACGCCTTTTTGAAGCGCCACGAATTGGCCAATAGTTCGAACTTCCGACTGTCAGTGTATCTCACCGCCGTGTGTTTTTCTTTGTTGCAGATTGTTTTACCGTACGTAGCGTTTCCCATTAACTTGTAACAGTCTGACAGAATTTTCTCGTTCTCGTTCACGTCGCCACGTCTTCGCGCCGCCGTCACTTCGTCCGCGAAACCGGCAAAGGAGCGTTTAGGTAGGTATTCTACCACCAGCTGCACTTTGGTGACTATCAAACCGTGCTCTAAATACCACTTGAGAAGCGGCGTTCCCAAGAGAATATTTTTTCCGTGGTAACTCCCTATCAGACATCTCTGAGGCGTGCTCAACAGCTTTTCTTCCTGCGCAAAGTCTGACATGTGAGGGCCTATGTCCGATTTTGAAACGGTCGCGTTCTTGAAAACGGGGGTCATTTCTTCGAAGTACTCTCGTAGGTGAGGCGGCGTAGTGATGTCCACTTGAACTAAACCGAACATTTTCTCCTCTTTCACAGCGGAAAGGATGTCGCTCTCGCTCATCGCGTTTCGAGACACTTTCAAAGCGTCAACCTTCCAGCGTTGTTGGGAGGCCTTGACCCGCTCATCTCGACGCTTCATCTCTCGCCATTCGCACTCCCACACGACGACCAGCTTGTAACCTAACGCTTTCAAGTAAGCGCTTACTCTGGTCGTTCTGTCGCGTCTCTCCTCTCTCAGTGAAGCGCACTGATATCGGTGCGACGGTATGCACTCGTGAGCGTGGAACCAACACCCGTGAAACTGGAAAACCGTATTAGAGGCCGCGTGAAATCCGTCCACGCGAATTCTCCGACAGCCTACCGCCATCTCGCCGCCGTTCAGAGCGTGGCGCAGTTTCACGTCGCGGTCGTGCTCTACGAAGCGTAACCACTCCAAAGCGCTGTGAGAGTTTCTTTGCCTGATTTCGGGCTTGAACTCGGTCTCGGGCCGTCTCACCGCGTAATAGCCCGTGCAGTGCGCTTCGCTCATGCAGCGCAAGTACAGAGAGTTAGCGTCTAGTCCTAGGATGTGTTGGCACGGTCTCGCTTCTTCGCCGTACTTGTGCTCCCTTATCCGCGTGGTGCCCTTCTCGTGAAATCTATGGAAGATGATGGAAGGACCGCCGACTAGATTCTCTTTGATCAGAGCGTGGAGGACGGCGTCGAACTGGGGAAACGTTGTGAATGCGTCTTCTAGGTTTTGGAAGAGGAAGCGTAAAGTCAAACCGGCGAGAGAAACTCCGTCTTTCAACATGTCGATGCCGCGATCTTGGAAAAATTTAGCGTGATTTTTCAGAGCTTCTATGAAAGGTTTCACGTCTTTGTTGTTGTAGTGGATCAAGTAGTCTTCCATAGTTTGCATCTTCTCGTCGGACCAAACTTTCTGACATGCGGCGTAGTCGGATTCGGACATTTTGACGCCCGTCAGCTCGCTGTCGAAAGCCGATCTCGGCGGCAGCGTTCTGTTTGCCAGTTTCCTGGTAGACGTCATCCATTCGTAAGGAAAGTGACCTTTCTCTTCGTTCCTGGTGAAAGCTCGCAAATAGGTCGCGTAGTTGTAACCGGGTGCCAAATAGTTGACTACGTCCAAGAAAACCGTGTGCTGTGTGTAAACCGCCAAGTATTGATTGCTTCTCTTTATGACGCTGAATTCTTGGTTTCTTCGGTCTCCGGAGGCGAAGAACGAGTGAAGGCGTATTTTGATCAGGTTCAAGTCGTAACGCCCCGAGTTGAAGCCCACCACTGGAGCTTGACGGATGTATCTCAGAAGACGCTTCTTCAGTTGAACTAACGGGTGTCTGGTCTGAGCCGCAGCGAAGCCGCCTGGAGAAGGGGTGGTGAACGTCGCCTCCTCCAGCAGGAGAGCTTCACCTATCGCCGCATCTAACTTCGCTAACGTCGGTCGGTAAAGTTCTAGCACAGCTTCCCCGATCGCTTTGGCGTTCTCGTTTATGTGATTTAAAACTCGGTCCAACAAGGGGTCGGAATCTGCGTCGGACGCTCTGACGAAGCAGACGGGCCCCTCCCACCCCGGAAAGTCGGATGCGACGCTAGCCGACAAAGGGACGTGATCCCACAGCAGGGACACGTGCTCCGTCGACGGTTCTTTGCACGGTCTGAAGAAAGCCTCGAAATCGAAGGCGATCTTGTAAGGGTAGATTCCGGAATGTCCGTCGGGGGGAAAAATGGAGAAGCCTGCTAGCGCTTCGAAAATCGTTCTCGAATTTTGGTAGATGCCACCTACGTAGCGCAACTTGACTTGTCGGCAAGAGGAAAGCTGGTTCCTGTGTCTCTTCAGCAAGAACTCGGTGGTGAACGCCGCCTTACACTTGCAACATTCGTATATGCCCGCGTACGCGTTGAAGTCCGTGACGAGAGAGACGTGCAAACCGCCTTTCGCCGTCAGGTGTAGGTTGACTTTACCTCGGGCGGCCACAGTTCTGGAAGGCGGTCTGATCAGAGTAACGCGTCTTCTCAACTTCCGCCCCGGCACTTGACGCGACGCGGTGTAAACCGCTATTTGTACGTCAAACAAGTTCTCTAACGCGGGTAAGTCGCGGATGTTCAGACCCGGAAAGGATTCAGGTGTGGCAGCGGGACAGAACTGACGTAACAAATCTGAAGCGCGCTTGCTGGTGTTGTATAAGTGAAAGGAAATGCAGCGGAAGATGCAGAGGTTGTCCTTGTTGGGAAAATCTAACACGCCGCTTCTCTTTCCAACTCGACCGGCCTGAGTGATCCTACCGCCTATGGGGAATTCCCCCGGTCCCATGTAAACGCAGATGTTCAAATTGGTAGGAAAAAGAACGTGCCACTTGGTGTCAGCGTCGCAAAGTTTCCGTACCTCCTCGCACGCGACGGTGTTTTGCATCTTTGAGAGGAGCTCTTCCAAAGTTTCTGAATTAGTTACAGTAGGGAGCGGTTGTATGAGAGTTGCGTTGTTCTGGGAGGCGTGGAAGTAGCGCAGTTTGCTCTTGTCTTCTCTGTGTTGTAACAGTAAGCCTACCGAGAAACCCACTTTGTATCTGAATCTTTGTGTCAAGTGAATGCGACGCATAGTATCTACAGCGTCACTCAACTCGCCGGTTGGTAGCCTGAAGTTTGTTACACTCACGCGAGTCCCGTGCATCCTGACGCCCGTTTGTATCGCAGGCCAATTCGCCGTGAACGTTTCCTCCCCGTTCGGTACAGCACATATGCGCGGAGGGACGGTCACCCCGTCCAGAGATTCGCGTCGACAAGCGCTCTTTCGGCAATCCCCTTCGCCGCATAGAGGGCAAAACTTAGCTACTACTCTACAATTTTCTACGTGTCTCTCGTGGTTGTACGCTCTTTTAAACATTTTGAAACACTTTTCGCATACGTACTGTGTCATGTTTTTTTTCACTCGGTTACCAACTACTTAGCCGTCTAACTATCTATCTATCTATCTAGCCATCTATCAATCTGTCGTCTATGTAACTATCTTTCTGTCTGCTGTCTGTGTATCCGTCTGTCTGTCTGTCTGTCTGTCTGTCTCATACAGCGTACGTCAAACGCTGTGTGTGTGTGTGTGCGCGCGTGAGCGTTGAGCGTCTCTCATTCCGAATCTATGCCGAGATATTTCAGAATGATCTCTGTTTTGTCATCCAACTCTTTGAGCGCTCTGGCGGACAGCGTCACCCCCTGCTGTGTGGGTTTTTTGTCAGGACCTTCGTACTTGCGCACGTGGACGAGGTTCTTACCGCTGTAGTAGCTCACAGCTGCGTACACTTCGCCCGCCTCATCCAGCACTGCGAACCAGGGGGTGTGATTAGGTTTTCCTTGCGCGGCCGCTGTGTCGCGTATGCGCACCACTGCGCGGATATCGGCGATGCGTGCTATGAGCTCGCGCAGCGCGTCGGCCGTGAAGTGCACTCGCTTGCTTCTGGTCAGAGACGCCTCTTTCACCTGGCCGTCTTTTGTGTAGCGCGGCCTCCTAGACAGTCTAGCCACGTCCTCCCAGATCTCCAGCGTCAAAGCTCCGTCTAAGCAGAACTCTAACCCGAGTGTTTTCTCTGCTTCTTCTCGTCCATCTCCTTCTTTTTCTTGTATTTTTCTCTTCTTAGTGGGCCTTGTTGTTCTGGAACTCACCTTAGAACGTTTCACACCCGCAGGATGAGTAACACCATCAGCGTGAGCTGAATCAGCAGCAGAACCGATAGCAGGAGCAGCGTCAGCGCTGGTGGTATCGGAGGTCTCGTTGTTGGAACAGCGCAGCCACACGCCGTCCGTGCTGTGTGTAGCGGTAGAAGATGAAGCGCCGCCGCCGCCCTCGTAAGGTGGCGGTGAGGGCAGTCGCCACGGACCGGACGGGGGGGCGCTAGCAGTGGAGGAAGTGAGGTCGAAAGGTCGAAGAGGGAAGCCGAAAAACGTACCGCTCACCCCTTGCCCTTCGGGTTCTTCGTACGCCTCGTCGTCAGCGTCGTTCTCTGTCTCACCCTGTTGCTGCTCCTCCTCCTCCTCTTCTTCTCGGTTCAGGGGCTGAGTGTCCGAATAGCTGTAACTCTCAGCGCGAGCGGCGTCGAGGGCGTCCGTCGATGTAGTGGTGGAGGAGAGGGGCTGTGCAACGTGCGGCAGGTCATCAAAGTCATCAACAGTAGTGGGGAGGTAAAAACCCGGTTGCCAGTACTGCGCTGTGCCAGGAGCGTTGTCGTCAGTAGTAGTAGCAGTAGCAGCAAGTGCAGCAGAAGCAGCCGCAGCAGGCGCAGCCGCAGCAGACGCAACAGTAGCAGGCGCAGCAGCAGCCTCAGCAGGCGCAGCCGTAGCAAGCGCAGCAGTAGCAGGCGCAGCAGCAGCAGCAGCAGCAGCAGCAGCGGCAGGCGGGACGGCGGTAGCAGCGGCAGCGCGCTTAGCAGCAACGTGTACCGTCGCGAGTGTAACAACGTCGCTAGCACGACGACTGCTACCAGTAGTACTACTAGTACTACTACCACTACTACTACTACTGCTACTACTAGTGCTACTGCTACTACTACTACTACTACTACTGCCGCGAGCGCTCGCTACAGCAGGAGGGTGATAAGACCAACCGGCTGCGGCGGTAGTCTCATGTTCAGTAGCAAGAGCAGGCACTGACGCTAAACGAACGCTGTTCCGCGTAGTCTTCTTGTTCTTGAACGCCGCTAGCTGTTGTCTTTTGCTCATGGTGGTGACTGTAGAGAGCAGCAAAAAAGAATGAGTGAGTGAATGGAGGTTTCCAAGCCCCTTATATACGCCTTCTCGCTTCTAGAGCTAAGCTACTTACCGACCCTGTTCAGCTGCCGCCGGCTGGCCGGCGGCCATTCACAAAGAGAAACAAAAAGACATAAGGCATGACGTTTTCAGCTGGATCCCTTTCCCCCCCCCTCTTTTGAGAGATCGACTGTGATGATGAGCTAAGCCGCTTACCACCCTGTTCAGCAATTCAACGCGCATTAGCTGTATAAAGGGTTAAGCGGTTGCTGCCTGCCGTCGACTGACCGGCGGCGGCCATTCACAAAGACATAAGGTATGACGTTTTCAGCTGGATCCCTTTTTGAGGGATCCACTGTGGTGAGCTAAGCCGCTTACCACCCTGTTCAGCCATTCAGCGCGCGTTAGCTGTATAAAGGATTAACGGTAACGGTGATGAGCTTACAGTGTGTATACAAAAAAAAACTACAGGAGGCGTGTGGCGTGAAGCAGGACCCCCCTAAGACGAACGTGCCTGTCTGTGAGTAGAGGCGTGTGCATGTGGTGAGCGACTTAAGTGTAAGACAAAAATCGCCACCTCCTGCCGTGGTGAGTAGACCGGGCCGGCCAGGCGGGCGGGCGGCCGGCTAGTTCAATAGGGAGGGGTGACAGCTGCCTAAGGCTGTGCATGAAAAAAAATCCGATTTTCACCTGACCTCTGACGTTTGTTACAATGAATGTCAGAGGGAGGGAGACGTCCTCGGGTAGGGGGTAGGAGGTATTAAGGCTATGAGTGAGGAAAAAACACCGTTTTCAGCTGGTCTCCACGGATAGCGATGCCACACCCCCTCGTCATCTAAGCTCTTAAGGAGCGGAGCGGCTGAAAAAGCGTCATGCGGACAGGGTGCTAGACAGCTGGAGCGCTGTTGGAAATGGGATTAAACTCCCTCTGTATAAAAAGCTCTCATTTCTGTTGGAAAAAAAACATATCACCTCTGACCCCAGTAACGGCTACTACCACCACCACCGCCACCACCACCACCGCCACCACCGCCGCCGCCGCCGCCGCCGCCGCTGCCGCCGCCGCCAAGACGAGACGAGATGGCTCAAGCTATTCCACTTTCAAGCTCGCCTTCACCACCCGGTGCGCCTGAAAAAAAGTTAATGCGGCTTGACGACGTGAGACGCGGCGCGAGGCAGCAGACCGATGATGGGGAGACCCGACAGGTAGGACAGCGGCGGTTAGCCTATAGCGACGCCTTGCTTCGTCAACTAGGTAAAGAGTTGAGCGGCTGTTGGAGAGAGTTGGGCAGTAGCTTAAAAGTCAGCGCCGCCCGTATGGATGCTCTAGTAGAGCGCAGTGTCAAGACACCGGAGGAGCTGTGTACGGCGATGTTCCGAGTGTGGTGGGGTGAAACCCCGCATCGTCATAGATGGGGCGAGCTCGGTCGCGTCTTCACCCGCATAAGACGCATGGAACTGTTGGCTCAGTGGATGGCCCTTCTCCACAGACAGGGGTTGGATTTCGAAAACCCCGACTCGCGCGCGATGCACAAGCACTTGGGCACCCTCGGCAGACGTCTGGGTAGCAGGTGGAAAGAGGTGGGGGACCATTTAAAATTGTCGCCTGAGAGGTTAGATAAGATCGCTGAAGAATGCGAATACGGAGGAAGTCCCGCTGAGTGGGCCTTCCGAGTGTTGAAAATGTGGCAAGATGAAGCTGACGGCGCCGGCGGTACGCCTTTTGAACTCCTTCGAGTGTTGACTGAGGACATGGGAAAGTTTGGCCTCGGCATCGCGATATTACTTGACTTTATCAAGCAAGAAACAACGAGAACGACGGACATGTGAATTGTTGTGTTTTATTTTCATACGTCTTCTTTATTAGTAAGTAAAAAAAAAAATATCATAACAATTAAGACGCGCGATCTCTTAAAGTGTCACTTCCTCCAGTCGCAGCTGATCGCCTCATCGCAGCACGTGATAAACAAAAAAAAAAACGAAGAGACACGCTTCTTCCTCTCGAGAGGAAGAAGCGTGTCTCTCGATTGAAATCTTTTTCTTTTCTTTTTTTCTTAAAAGAGACAAACGCCCCTTAGAGTGCTCCCCCACCCCCCTAGAGTGCCTCCCTCCCCCCTCCCCCCCTCCCCCCCACCACCCGCCCCATGCATCCTAAAAGCGCCCCCCTCCCCATGCATCTTAAAGAGTGCCCCCCTCCCCCCCTCCCCTCCCCTCCCCCCCTTATACACTCTAAAGAACGCTTCTACCTAGTTCAATAAGTCACTTCCAGTCGCTCGTAAAACAATAAAAAATGAAAAAAAATGAAAAAAAAACTTATATCGTAGTGTTTTTTATTAGTTTACCGAAAAAAAATAAGAGACTCGCCTCCTCCTCCAAAAAAAAAAGATATCACATTTTAAAGCCCGTGACCCCTTAAAGACGCTCATCTCTTCATTAAGTCGCGTGACGTCACTTCTTCTTCTTCTTCTTCTTCTTCTTCTTCTTCTTCTTCTTCTTCCGGTCACGTGATCAATCAGGTCACTTCCGGTCACGTGATCCTCAATGAGGTCACTTCCGGTTGGCCATTAGGTCATGTGACGTCACTTCCGGTCCCCTAAGTAGGTCAGTAGGTTACCCAGAATGCACCATCCCCTAAGTAGGTCACTTCCGGTCACCCAATGGAGGCCTCTGATTGGCTTCAGGGTTACCCAGAATGCACCGCTAATCCCCTAAGTAGGTCACTTCCGGTCACGTGACCAAATGGAGGCCTCTGATTGGCTAACTAGGTCACGTGACGTCACCACTAATCCCCTAAGTAGGTCACTTCCGGTCACGTGACCAAATGGAGGCCTCTGATTGGCTGCATGTCGATTGAGTAATAAACAGTACTTAACTATAGTCCCGTTCCGATACATACTATACTACTCATGAAGCTAGAAGTTGGACTCAACTTATTTACCCGTTAAAATAATTCTAGGGTCATTTTATTACATATATATATATAGCACTTTAAAAGTAGTAGTAGTTGAAATGTTAGCACTCAAGAGGTTTTGCACCTGTGTGGATGGATATGAACTCGCCGCGGTACAGGGGTGGCCCGCTCCAGATACCCAGTCAACACTTACATCTTACTGACCAAACAGGCCATCGTACATCACAGGGGCGTGGCAAGCAGTTTCAAATTAGGGGGGACTGAGGGGTATTTTGACCCTTTTTGACCCCTTTTTACTAGACAGTTTTGGTTTGACCTTTTAGGGGGGGGTCAAAAGTGGGGGGGGGGCATGTCCCCCGCCCCCCGTTGCCACGTCCCTGTTTACACCGGTGTGTGCAGCATTAGTATCGCCACTGACTGCAAATTCAGGGCTGTGTTGGTGCTGCCACCTAGAGGCTAAGTCATGCTGGCCTCAACTCCTCTCATATATATATATAAGGTAATGGAGATCGCAAGCCATGTATTGGAGGTCATGTGGACCTAAACCATTTTTCTGTAAGCTAGTACAGTCCCCCACCTCCCTTCTCCCTTTTTAAAGTGCACATATATATGTAAAAAAATGGCTCTAGCATTGCTTTAATGAATAGATAAGTAAAGTCCAACTTCTACCTTTATAATTAAAAAAAGATAAATTAAAAAAAATGATTTTCAACGAAATTATACCCAAAAATGTCTTTTCTTCTGTAACTCGGTAAATAATGGCCCTACAGAGCTGAAACTTTGCCCACAGACTCCTTGTGGGCAAAGAGCTGGCTGTAGTGGTGACGAAATGGTAGTAGTGGCTCCTACCATCTCCTCACGGCCCCTACCATTTTCTCATGGCCCCTACCATCTCCTCACGGCCCCTACCATCTCCTCACGGCCCCTACCATTTTCTCACGGCCCCTACCATCTCCTCACGGCCCCTACCATCCCCATCTCTTTATCACCATTACAATCTGAAGTGATATGACACATACGGAGCAAAAATACCACATACGGCACACAAAAGACACATACGGCCCTAAAAAAAAGGGTATATGTGCATTATTTGACATAGCACCCCCCCTACCCCTCCGTATATCTTGTACTAAATACGCCAAAGATGCGGAATTTTTGTGCTCCGCATGTTGAGCTTAAACGCAATTTTTGCCGTATGTACATACGGCCCGCCGTATGTACATACGGCCCGCCGTATGTACATACGGCGGCCGTATCTTTTTCCGTAAGATGCGGACATGTTGAGCTGAAACGCAAAAATGAACTGAAACGCAAAAAAACGTCATACGGACCCTCCGTATGATATGGTGAAAGGGCTTCCACATGTAAAGAGAATGTACCTTGCTTCTTAGCTCACCACTTGTTCCCAATGTCAAAAAGGAAAAATATAATTCATGGAAATTTTCCTAAATACGTAGAATTTTTGTAAATGTATGTAAAATTGCTTTCTTCAATCAGCAAAAAAGAGTAAGAATACTGAATAAGAATACTGAATAAGAACATAACTATTACAGTGGTCGTCAAGGTTGGGACAGAGATATATGTGCCGATCCCTGCTGTTTAAAACATCATGGTAATAATGCAAAAGGCAATCTACCATTAAAACACACATCTCCATTCAGCATCATATTGCTTCATTACCGCTTGCTTCATGGTGGCGCTGCTGATTCCCGTAGAGCAGACAGTTTCCAAAATTGCATGAAATGAACTTTTTTATCATGCATGTATACAATGAAAGATTGGATTTTGCCTTGACCAGAAAACATCTTAATGACATCTCTGTGACAATTACCTATGTGACAGGAAGGTAAAGTTGTTGACAAATATTTGTTCATTACAAACCAAACATTCCTGAACATAATTATTGGGACAATGGTGAGGATGTACAAGATGACTGACAGCTACATTGTAGATGGCAACATACCTGACTGGTTGGTAGCTAATTAATCCCACAGTGTTTAGCAAAATAGTATCATTTGGCACGCAAACTTTCACTATGACCACGAAAATCAACATGGTTGTTCGACCCTGAAGTATGTACCATAATGTTGATTTACCAGCTTTGAAAAATGTTTTCTATGTGCTATAAATTTTAAGGTTTTTCCATCCTTGTTACCAAAAGGCTGTCATCAAATCTTACTGTAATGATTTGTCACCTTGCTAACAAACATAGATTTTCATTTGAACCCATGACATAAAACTGGGCCCAGATTGTAGAGGAATTCACAGGTTTTAGTAATGCTTTTCTAGGTTTTCACGATGGTAATGGGTACACTGTAACAGACTGAATAAAGTCAGGATATCTGGTGTTGATGAGGAGAACACTAAAATACATGTTGTATAGAGACTACAGACCTAATTCTACGTTGGTCTATGCCGGAGGGGTTGACAGAAGTCAGCAGATGCTGATTCTAAAGACTTAGTAGTTTCCTGAACAAAACAACTACTGCTTTGACAGACCAAATACCATGCCAAGGAGGGAAACTATTGGCTGGGAGTTGGATATCCTGCTGCTCCGTAGGCCTTAAATCGTGGTGCGTTGACTATGAACTATCCAGGATTTATCAATTTTCAGACAAAACTGTTGTTCACATTTGATATTACCTGAGTTGTAAAACAGTTTTTGCTGCAAATAAAGCAGATAAAGTATCAGCTTTCTTAATTTCAACACATCTATTTATTTAGTATTCTTCATGTCATGTTATAATTATATTTCCTTCAAGGCTCATGTATAAGTTTCCTGTTACTGTTGTTTCATCAACTTATATATATATAACGTGTTGACTAAAATATTAGCATATGGTCCTCTGCGCAGCATGCTGCATGCAGGGCTGGAAATCGCATCTTTGATGAGGCTGGAACTCTATATGTTGTTTCTATGGCCATGGTAAGACCTTATAAGGAGGTGTTTATCCCAGGGCTCATGTCCCTCACACCACTATAATTATACTGACTGCAAATAACTCAGGGAGTCTACATGTATTTTCCATAGTTACTGAGTGATGAGTCATATCAGTTACGCCGCACATCAGTCCATCATAGGAAACGTCAATTAATCATCTTCTGTCAGCACGGACAACGTTTTCATGAAGATAAAAATGTAAAGTTATTTTGAACACATTATCGAAATTGACCTACAGTGATTAAGTTGAGACCCAAACATTTCAAAGCCATGTATTGATCAATTTAGCATAGCTTTGAATAATATAGAATTAAGCCATTGCTGATCAGGAAAAAGACGCACATAAAGAAAATAGGAGCTCGTTTAGATGTGTAAGAAAATGTGTGTTAATTGGTAAAGCAGTAGGCCTATACATTCTGTCTATCATTGCTGCTGCAATGCCAACCAGCCCAGAACTCATGATCATTGCTTAAGTCTCACAGCAAGTCGGTGGCAGGAAATTGTTAAAATTGGATTGTTGTAAGCAAAAATGAAGTTTCTTCTGCAAAGACAATCCCTGCCAGATTCCGATCATGAATTTTATTGAGTTTTTAATTGATTTTACAACACTAATCATGTCTTGTTTGGAGGTGGATTTTACCCGGCCTACAATGCCTGGTGGCTGTGCACCCTTTAATTCTGATTTTGGGCCAAGGCCCCTCTGCCAACCCTTTTTGCAATGTGGGAGAGGTAACATTTGGGACTTGTTTGTATTCAACATTGTAGGGTCTCAGCGGATCTCGGGTGGGAGGGGCGGGGGGCTCAAACTTATTCTCTGTGACTGAGGGCAGCCCCTTCCCTCCACCACCCACGTTTCCTACGCCACTGTATTATCGTGGTTAAAGTGATTAACTTTGCAACTAAAATCATGGCATGTTTGAAGTTTAATAGCAATATGAGGACCCTTTAGATTGTAAATACAGAGATATTCTCCACTTAGTCATTGAGGGTGTGAATCATCATCAATTTACTCTAAATAACATTATCAGATCCATGTGCACTAATATTCTTTGGCTCCCTTTACAACCAATCTCTCAGTCACTAGTACTTAACCTAGTTAGTCGTAGTTGGCTCCCTATACAGCCAACCTAGGTTAATCAATAGAAACATTAATTACAGTTCAGACAGGCACTGTCTGAACTGCAGTTGACCGCTAGGTTAATACCAGGGGAATTTAGGCCAGGTATGCCAGGTGTGGTGGAAATGCTGCACACCCTGAGGACCATGCTATATACAGTATCTGGTTCACAACGTTAACAATCACTTATCTAGTCTGACACAGAATCTCCTAGGGCTTAATAAGCACTGACTGTGTGGGCTGTGTCCACTGGGAGGATTACTTCCTAAATGGTGTGAAAGACAAAGCAGTAGGCGTTAGTCAGGGGATTATTCATAATGACTTTTTAGTAGCCAAGTGGGCGTTGTCTATGGTTCTATAGTAACTGTGTCACGTTAATGGTTTATTTATCTTGCCAATGCAGAGAAAATTTCAATTCAGTTCAATGAAGATATGATGATGATACAGTTTTAAAACCAACACAGCCGAAGTCTGGTCAGCAGATAAAAATGAAGAGAGCCATGCAGCATATAAATCCTTCAAAAGGAACGCCAACTTGGCACGGAATAACTGGGGCAATGGTGTAGAGCCAATGCAATCTCAACACACTGCTATCTCAACGTGTACGATTCTTTGTGTGCTCCTCCGTGGAGGCCACTGGGATGGGGCAGTAGTCGGGATTAGACAGCTGTGGGAGGGGGTCTAATTAAAATGGATATCGCGGGTCGAGTTTACCACTCAAAATAACGTTTTAAGCTGCCAGGGCGCTTATCGCCTCAAATACGGTATGGAGGGATCTCAGTTATTGCGCAGCTCTCAGGAGGGGATGGAGTTACAGTCTAGAGCCTTCATGGACAGGCAACTGGGATAATAAGAATTGCTAGGCAGATAAACAATTAAAATAGCTGTTGCGAGGATAACAGCTGTATTAGAAGGAAACCAATAGAACAATTGAATTCCTTGGGTCCATTTTAGAGGGGGGGGGGGGGGTAGGTGTGATTATAATTTACCTGAGGGGACACTGAGAACCATTTTGATTACATTCATTAAAATCTTGATATGAGTAAATGCTAAGACAGTTTGTAAATTGATAAGAGAGGTTAACAGTTGGTATCACATGGTAAAAGACAGTTGTAAAATTGAGTGTACATGGATACAGTATCATTATCAAAGAACCGCACTGTTTGAGTCTGTGACAGTTCGTACCTTTGTTGTAGGGTCTCATTTGAGACTTATGATATAAGGTGTGGGTGGGTGGGTAAAAGTCTACAGGACTTACTCCTGTGTACGTCTTACTTTGACGGCAATTTGAAAGGAGTAAGGATTCTAATATGGCTGCGGTCAGTCACGTGCTGTGACGTGATTCGTTAATAGGTCACAGTGTCCTAGAAATTAAGACCAATTACATAATTAGTTTACAATCAACATCAGGACCATGAAAATGTGTGTTGCTAGCCAGATAAACAATTAGAATGGATGTTGATAGGCAACTCGCTGTATAGGGTGTTCAGGCTATTTTTATATATTTCAAAAAAAGTTTTTTTTTTCATGCAACTCTAAAGGGGAGATCTTAACTAAGAGAATGTCAAAGAATCTGTAATTAAAGCCCCACTAGAACCCTTTCAAATAGATGTTTCTTTGCAAAAGGTAGGGTGTTTCGGCCTAGAGTGCCCTCTCTCACCATGCAGTTGGTTGGGCCATAAATAACTCACCCTACTAAAGTGTAGGTGGTAGGGATCCAGTTCCAGTGGAGGGTGACTTACATAGCAAATGTACTACTTCTCATAAAAGGTAGCTCCACAAATGTGTAAATCCGGGGGTTAGTTATATTTCAATCACTTAAGTATTCAGGCAATATATGGTAGACATACATAGCATGTAAATATATGTTCCTACACTTTTAAACCTCTCCATTTTAAATGTGATTCCGTGATTTTTCTGAAAATTTTTGTTGTAAATCTGGCTCTTGTGGTCCATTTTAAATGTAGGATGTATGTAAATGTAGGCTTATGTCGTAGCATTCAAATGCAATCAATGCTAAATTGATTGCCCTGATAGGCTCTCCCGGCAATCAGTTATACTAGAGTGTGTTTTCTGAAGAGCATCCTAATTCCACTGCCAAGACAGGGTGCCTGTACTCACAGCACTTTTGACCTAGTTCCCACTTACTCATTTGTATAAAACCATTATATAAAATGCATATAAACTTTGAAGACTTTATGAGAATGTAGCTGACTGCCATAGCTTCCCATTGGTAGTCATGTATGTATTGAATATCGCAAAATATCATAAATGGGAATCTTGATTGGAGGAGAGGGGAAATCCGCAAATGTCTATGCAGTGGCAGAGCGGTGTGAACGGCCTAACTGTATTAACAACAAACCAATAGAACCATTGAATACCTTGGGTCCATTTTAGGAGGGGTAGGTATGATTATAATCAACCTCAGGACCATGAAATTCATTGCTGGTGTAGTTATGTATCCTTTGATGGAAGCACTCATGTCAGGATAGCATATTTGGTAGCCTTTGGATGCTGGTCTTAGTACGATTCGTTTGCTGAAGGAACTTTACTGATCCGATTATCAGCGGGGGGGGGGGGGGGGGGGGTCAGGGCACTGTATATAAGGTAGATAATGCGAAAACCACGTATTTTAAAGATCTGGGCACGAAAGGGAGAAACAAGGCATAGTCTGAAGCCCAACTCTCCTATAGCATGTTTATTCCAATACTGCCCTCAACACGCTTTCTCCCTCAATTCCTTTCCCATCTGTAGACGTACACATTTCATGCTCATCCTTTCAATCTAACGTACTATTTACATTTGTATACATAAAAGGGTATTGCTTTTAGTCATTTCAAATCTAACTAATTTTTTTTTCTCATGCAAGATTCAGGAAAGATGTGGTGCAATATACGTGCCATGTACTAGAAAGAGGTACCTTAGTTTACCGTGTACTAATATCCCTTTTTGCAGATCGTGTCACATATGTATGTTCAGACAGGCATCCTCTCTATACTAGTATAATGTAAGCAATTCAAGTACAACACCTACCTGAACACAGAAGAATAACTCCCAGTATGAGTCTCATCTTCCATGCATTGAATCAAAGTCTCCGGAAGGTTGATGTCAATTTTCCCCAGCAGTCACCACTTAAAGCTCCTCCTGTCTATACTCCCTTTCCATGTTGGACACTGTCCTTTGTGCTTCCTATTTCACAACGTCTCACAACGTCCAGATCTCAGAGATTAGCTCACACCAAGGCGTCGTTTCAGGTGTTAGAACACCAGCTTAAAAGTGGTGTAGAAAATTTGACCAACGTGCCCTCTTAATCCTTGAATGCTCAGTCAATGTTTAGATTATCAGACACCCGACTGACAGTAAGTGTTTATACGATGACTAAGCAATAAGCAATTCACCCATCTCTTAGAGAATCTCACAAATGCCTATTAAATTTTAAGACTCTAATCGTCATTATACAATGTCTGTAGGCTCACTCTACATATTGGCAATAAGGCCATACATGACACTGCGCAATGGTGCAGGTCTCCGGCTGATGTCTGATTAGTTCAAAGTAGCTCTGATATATTTCAATGATGTAGACCTTGGCAGAGTAAAGCTTGTGAACAGAGTGTATTAGAATTGATAATTTCCATGTTGCATATCTATCCAATGTTTTAAATCCAATGGCCTATTGATATAATATTATATGTTTTTGTTCTGGTCTTGAATGTTTTGTCAGAAGTACTGGGCATCTATGGGCAGTATGTGTATCATAGAGAACAATGATTTACATAACTGATGATGTAACCTCATTGTTCCTGGTAACTCCAGAATTAAGTATGCTATCTCCAATATAAGATGTCAGCCCTCCCTTACGAAAGAAACCCGAATCATTCATGGATTATGGATGATGGATGATGAATGTATACTTTGCACATTCACAGAATTATCCTGATGCCGACTATTCAATAGATGGTTTTGTAATAATTTGTATTCACTTTCAAGGATAAGTACTCTTTAAAATCAGCAGTCTTGCCCTTGCCATATCCACCATCAGTCCCTCTATGAGATAAGTCCTTTCTGTGATTGTAGAATGAGACTTGTTGCTGATGTCCTGTCTGTTGTTACAGCATGTGACCAGGTACTGACGTCTTATCTGCAAGTTGTGAGTGTGACTGGACGTTCCCCGAGCGCCTGCTACAGACAGAGTGGAGGTGGTGAGCAGCTGCTGCAGCTTATAACCTTCACGAGCAGCTCAGCAGCACATGTTGGTACCAGCAGCTCTGGTCACCAACTCATGAGGCATGGAAGGTGGTGGTTGGTGTGGGGAATGCTCACCAGGGGGAGTTGTGGTTTAACACAGGTAGGGGACTTGGGTGAAGTTATGTGGAGAATACTCACTACAGTCAAATTAATAATGTTGACCAAAACCAAAGAAAACAACAGAAGATGCTAATATAAGTGAGGTAGGCGTAGGGGCAGCCAAAACACATTCAGTTGTTACTCCACTGATAGTGTGATAATTTGACTCCCTACCTTCTTTGTCTGGGACAACCCACTTCCCACTCATATTACATAATGGTGAATATTTAGGCTAACAAGCTATAGCTCAGGTATGCTAGAATCAAGTATGTAGTTATATAGCTTACAATTATGTTATAAAGCTAACAATTATGTTATAAAGCTTCTAATATGTAAAGTATTCCTGTAATTTGTTACCATTATTGTATCATATCAACCCTTCAGAAGTTTCTCAACCCAACAAGCTTGGCATGATATATGAATGCAGCACTGACAATGCGTTTACATCCATGCGTATCAATCTTTGAACATTATTCAAGTTAAAAGCTGCTATGGCACTCGTTCTTAGGGGTTGTAGAATATAAAGGACTATTGAATATAGAAGAATGATGAAATAGTTAAGCCACAGCTTTATATAAAGTAATATATGTAATAAAGCTTTAGTAACTGATTCCAAAATTGATATAATTACTATAATGACGTTCATGAGGTATCGATATTCTATATACTATAAAGATGACATTGATATGAATCATAATATGATACATGAACCTGACAATTTAGCTATTCAAAGTATAGATAAATACTAAGGACAGACAATTTGGCTACCAATGTCAGACTGGACTAATTACAGCTGAAAGTTGCTGGTCCTTATCATGCAGAGATATGATTTGAATATGTAATAAGGGATTGCATCATGATTGTAGTGGGATATCATGGGGCCTGATGATGAACAGTCATGATTTGGATCTCAATGGAGCCACTTGTCTGTGTTACCCTAGGACATATGTTTTCACTATTTAACTTATTGACCTGGTCAGAGCTGTATGCCTGAAATCAATATGACAAAAGGGTAAAGTGCATTGCTGTTATGGAGGGATTCATCTTGTATTCCCACACAGATGAGCATCATGGATGAGGCTCTCATGACGTGTACCATAAAAGAAGCAGTAACTATCTTTGGAGATTCTGGAGAATTTCTCTAAAGCCATGAAAATAAAGTGAACTTTGATTTCAACTGAAAGTAATTCAAAAATGAAATAGGTAAACAATTAACATTACATGACAATATATACCGTCACTGACCTATATTATGAGGTTAAACCCATAGTGTGAGCTATATTCTTGATGTGCCCTTGGCAACAGCCTAACACTGATTTTAATATGACACCTGACCAATATGGTCTAGAGAGTGTCACGTGATTTTCCCCACTAGTAACAACTAGTGGTTTATGATCATGTTCCTGTTACATTAAGTGAATATCATGATGATTTGAGAATGACATAACGTAGGTACTGACCAACGAGACTACAGCGGTAAATGACCACTGTCAGTATACTTGATGTTTAGATTAATTCACACACCGTTATGACTTGTTTACCATTTCATACAAGTACAAAAGTAATAGATAATATAACACTGTTACACTGCCTTCTTATAGTTGTTGATCATGTATGCCATCTCACACAGATGTCAGCAGTCTAAGCTTCTTCTATGAATGACTCCCCATATTATACAGGATATATACACCCTGGATATGTCATGCCATAGTGTTAGGGGCTTTGAGTGTTGGCTGACAGATTGCTTCAGCACCTGACAAAATGTCCATGTATAGGGATAAACCCCATAGTGCTGAGGCAATGTGGTATGAACACTTCTAAAACTGAACTACGGTGATATGTAAGTTGAGGGACATATATATGTCTCTCACCTTACATATTATCACATTATATTACTTTCGACTATTTTTTCTGTGTTTCAATAATATAGCATAAGTGAGAAATATCACAGGAGGTTAAAAAATTAGCACTTATAGGCGGTATTATAATAATCTGTGTATCCAGCTACTATTAGATATTGCAACAATGCCTTTACCCTTTGGTCACCTATTGTCTAAATGTGCTCTGTCATCAGTCATCATGATGCACGAATGCTGCCCTGGCAAGCAAATCACCAGTGCTGCAAGTATGCATCATGCCAACCATATTGGGTTGAGACACCTTCAAAGACTTAACATGATGCATCTGTGGTGCAAGGCTGGTTCATTCACCAGCGATACATTGGTGCATTATGATAACAGATATGACACAGAGAAGGGTAAAGGTGTCAACTGTGTCTCCCACGTGGCTCTGGTAATAATATTAGGGTGTCAAACCGCTAATGTCTCATGTACATTAAAGAAATATCCCTGACGGCATCTGCAAAAGTGTATAATACAACAAGACAGCCCTTAAAATAGGTTTCTGATTGTACACTATGTCATTAAATACCTTATTGACTCAACAGTACCGCAATACCCTCTTAGTAACAAATTCTAGTCATATTTGTCGTAGTTTCCGATCATCCCCCAGCTCCAGTCTACACCATCAAAAGTCCATTGCAGGCTATACATAAAGGAGGTAGGGCCTTAAAAACGGGGAATATACACTTCAGTGCACATACCTTTAGGTACCGGTACCAATACTGGTAATATTCTGAAAACATATATTTTATTAATGCATAGAGGTGCAAAATGTGAAAATGTACTTATTGCTATTTATTTTGGGATACACATTCTTGTTATCTCTCCTAGATCCTTGCACTTAAATCTTGAAATCAGAAGAAAATTAATATCATTTTCAGCAGCATGGCCCACACAAATGGGAAATCCCTGAGGGTCATCATAGAGGTCTGGATATCAACTGATCACAGCTAATAGCTGCCATGTGCGTGGTGCCGCCACCTAGTGTATCCTCCCCTTCCTACCAGACCTGTACAAATTATTATCAATCAGTTCAGAAGTAGAGTAGAGGTATATCCCAATGTTTGTAACACCAGCTCTGTGGTGCAATGGATCGGGGCCTGTCTCCAACACAGCAGGTCGTGAGTACACTCATTAGTCAAGCCATTTCTCATGTTTTACCTACATCTACCTAAAATTAGTTTTCCCCTCACATGGATGATTAAAAATATCATCAACACTGAGAGGCGAACCGAGGACCTTCAGACTATGATTTACAATCAATTTTGCTGTACAGTAACAGAAGATTTTGCTGTTACTGTACAGTATATGTGCTGTAAATATACACAAGCTGACTTGCTCTAGGTCTACAGCAGAATCTAATGGAACCAAAGTTGCCTGCAATATTTGCTGTACAGGAACAGTACTTACTTCTAACAGTGTGCATTGTAGATGGTAAAATACCTGCCTGTCTGCTAGCTGATTAACCCCACAGCTTTCTACAATGCAGTGTCCTCGAGCTCGAGCATGCAGACACATATCACCATGATCATGAAGCCATCTATACACTATGCATATGAAGATTTTCCCATTCTTGTTACGAATTAGCTGTCTCATCTTTTTGCTGCAATGCTTGTCCCACCTGGTGTGGGAGGAGCATTTAACCTGTATGTTATCATTATACTAACTGTATCTCGGTAGGATTTTTCTCTTTAAATAGGTGCACCACTCTGTACCAGGCTGCCATGTAGGAAGGCATAGATTCATAATTAGCCAGAATAAAGACGGGCCATCTAGTGTGACAGAAGAAAACCTAGGTTCATATTACAATTATACTGGACTGGGAGATGAACATGACTTTTGTGGTCTCTCTGTGCAGCCTGCAGATCTACAAATAAGATTATTATGTTACTTTTATGGGAATATAACTCCATATGTTGTTTCTATGGCCGTATTAAGGCCTTTATTGAGGTGTTTATCGCAAGGTTGATGTCCATTACCTCACTTTGATTACAGATACTGTAAATACCTCAGAGAGCCCACATCTATTTTTGATGAAGAATTACTTTCTGGGTTGGGACTCTTTTCAGTTACACAACAAGCACATCAGTCCATCATGGAAAACATTACCCCTATTTTTTGGTACAGTTATTTTCATGAAGCAGGCATGGAAAGTTATTTTGTCCGAATTCGAATCGACCTAGAGTTATCAAGCTGAGACGCCAACCTTTAGGAAATTTGTTTATCGGCTTAATACAGGCTTAGGCTATTACCAATCAGGATAGATACATATAAAAAGAGAATACTGAGCATTTGCTTGTCAAGTAGAAGTATGTTTATAGGCTAATTGGCGCTACCTATAACATACTATTTCAGCCATAATTCCCTGCAGTCATGTCTCTCACAGCTCATTTGTCATGTTTGTCTTATACGAAGTGGGTGGCAGGAAATGGTTCATATTGCTGTAAGGGAGTGGTCATTTTCTAGCAACATGGGGGGGGGGGGTGGTGGATTTGGGGGGGACCAAACAAATTTGGACCCCTTGAAGGGGGCACTAAAAGAATTTGGAGGGGGGACCAAAAGAATTGCACCCCTTTTTAGTGAAAAAGCCAGCTCATTACTACTATAGCTCAGAGGGGTCAGCCGCAATCAATTTCAACCTGCCTAGGGGAGGACCAAAAAAACTTTGACCCCTCCCGCGGGGGGACCAAAAAGATTTTGACCCACTCGGGTGAAAATCCACCGCCTACCCCCCGGTTGTTAAAAAATGACCACTCCCTAAGGCAAAAACAGGTTTCTTGTGAAAAGTAAAAAAAAAACTCCAGATTTGGCTCATGGTATTAATCAACTTTGCAAATATGATCATGTCATGATTATGTAAACTTAAAATCTCACCCAGCAAAATTTCGTGCCTAGCAAAATTTGATTATAGTGCTGTCACTCTGAGCAAGACTGTATTGTAAATTGGTACATCCGCAAATAATATTTGGGTGCTCCAAACAAACATTATCATTTAATCATAACCAAGAAACCATCTTTATAAATCTAAAGGCATTTTGCCTCTAGATTCTTCTCATGGTTGGATTGATTAGCATTGTTAAATTCATACTCATGAAATGTGTGAAGGTTGATCAAAATATGAAGACCCCTCGAAGTCAAATATAAACTTGCCATAACCTTTTAGAAGAATTTCTATTCACCTTCACAAACCCGCATAATCCTATTCCCAAATACCAATTTTCAGTATCCAAACCGGACTGATGAAGCCTCATGAACTTAAATTCTAAAATACATAGACAAAAGCAAACGCCCATTGATACCGTCACTGCCGTATTTCACGAGTAGGGGCTGGGGCAACACACTCAGAAAAGTCAGCGTCATTGACGCTAAAACCACTCTCACCTGAAAGTCAGGGAGTGCTGAGCGGGATATGCCAGAGATATACCCTACTCTACCAATCTTAATGTTTACTTATAAATCCAATGACAAAACTGTGAAAGACTGAATCCAATAATATAATCAACTATAGCACATTGGATCAATAGAATAAAAATTATATTGGCCACACTGTAATGACTTTTATATACATTGTAATCCAGTTTGAGTGCTGTTTTAGTATGTTTCTTAATATAAATATTATGTCTAAATTCTGATGATTTCTGAGACCGTAAAAATCATCGGGCCAGCAACAAAAATATTTCTGATATTCACAGACAGTGCTCTGCTGTGAAAATTATCTATTCATTGATGTGCTCTCTCATCAATGGGTACCCCTTTATTGACTTGGCAAGGCACTCAAAGGTTATTGGATGTCAGCCATTCTTGGCAGCTATATTTGTTGTATGTCAATACCTTACCGCACCTGCTGTATAGCTCTGTATTAGGTTATACGATGAGAATGTTCTGTCATTCTCGTTTTTGATTGAAAGTGATGATTCAGTTGGTTGAATTGTATGTGAGACATTGTTAATGGCATCATATTTATCTGATTGTTGACATTCTGTTTAGTGTCTGTAAACATGACTGTTAAATGCATGCTCATGCAAATTTTCACACCCCTTTAGTACCGACAGGAAAGGAGATCTAAAGATCATTACATGGTTGACAGAACTGGTGGAACTGAATGAGGCTAAACATTGGTCTGGGAGAATAGGTGGGAGTTAAGGGTGTGGGGACAAATGGGATGAGGTGTAGGGTTGTGTGGGAATAATGATGTGTGCGGTGGTAGAGGGAAAAGATTGAGGAGGGAGTACTCACCACGTTCATATCTCCCTCTTCCTCCCAGCAAATCGTTGTCACATTTGGCCAAATTTGGTCAACTTTGGTCATGCCGATTTTGGTCATGCCGAAACCTGACCAAAGTTGCAGAACTTGGTCATAGCCAAGCCTCAACAAAGTTGGCCAAAGCTCACAGGTAACATATGAACTAACAAACATCCTCTATCCAATACATGAGTCAGTGGACATGGGGCTTTAGTGCTTGGTATATATCATCGATACTCCCAGAAACAGGGATCAATCCTAGAAGGATCCATGATTTTGTTATACATTGAAACTTTTTTGTTACTCAATTTGCGTTATAAACCATAGCCCTATAAAAATGTTAAATAACTTAAATAAGGGACCAGGTTTCGTCATTACTAAATTTGGCAAATTCGGAAACAATACAATGTATAACAAAATCATGGATACCTGAACACAAAATAATTACTCCAAGTATGAGCCTCATTTCGCTATATGTTGAAGCAAAGGTCTCCAGAAAGTTGATGTCAATATTTGACATTATCCATTTATCAAAGCTCTTACAGCTTACACTCTCTCCTTATGTGATCTATGCATACTATCGCATCTGACAAAAACTTCCTTATCTATGGTTTTCTGGTGCTAGCTTAAGATTGGTGTATGATACTTGAACTTTGAAATCTTGAAAGGTCCGAGTATTTTACATTATGTCACAGTCTAGTTCGAAGGCTATATGTTCCTATAATTATAATCAGACATCTCACTGACTGACTATAAGCTTTTTCACTTGACATGACCATTCATTTATCTATCAGTATCAAGGGAGTTCATGTACCAATAAGCGTTACATGCATTGGGAGGCGGCCCGCGTACTTATCACATGTCAGGCTCACTGTACATCCAGGCATCGAGGCCTTACAAGGCAATTTGAAGGATAGCAGGTCTTCAGCTGATCTCTGACTGGTTTGGACTAGCTCTCAGCTATTGCACTAAGCTCCAGTCTCTTCTATGGTTAGTGTGAAATGAAGGCATCAGATATGATTGAAGTATACGTTAAAGGCAGAATAAATGGTATGAACAGAATATGTAAGAATCTATATTTTCCTTCTTGCATACCTATATTTGTCTTAAATCCAATAACTCAATGATACACATAATTATGGTTAGAGTTTTAAAGCATTCCAAATTATATGTGTATGCGGATGACCTTGCTGTTATGGTGGGCGGTCACGATGTTCACATCATGACTAAGCTATTGCAAGAAAATATGAATAGAGTGTCTGCATGGTGTGTGGGCAATAAACTCACTATAAACAGTGAGAAAACTAAGGTACTGTAGTATTACTCGGAAAGAGGTGGTCCTGTTTGACTTTGTAAAACACTAATGGGCCCCAGGGACCAATGCTGTCTGGGCAGCATGTCTGGGTAGCAGCGGCTCTGGTGAGCAACTCAAGAGGCAGTGGAGATGGGGAAGGAGGGTGTGGTAGTGTGGGGAATGATCGCCAGGGTGTGCAGTTGTGCCACAAGCATTGAGGGTGGATGTGAAATTGTGGTGGCGGACGCTCACCAAAGCTGACTGATATTGTTGACCCTCATCAGAAGCTGGTTCTATGCATGAGATGGGGCTATAGGCAGACTGTAAGTGGAATGGCACAGGCAGTTGATGAGGTTCCCCCAGGGCCTACTTGTGAGTCTACATCTTACAATGCATACTCAGGTCCATAGGCACTGACATTTTATCCATTGTATTGCATAGCTCTATGGCGTAACCTAAAAGGGTGCATGATTTTAGGCCTGGCTGCATTTATCCAATGTCCAGTCTACTCACCGGCAGATGAATGATTAAAATATAATACAGAACTGTGATTGATGGTGTATCTTGTATTTCGACACAGTCTGACTTTGGCTATATGGTTTATACTCTATATTATACTCAATATTATATCTAATATATTAAAGTGACATGGTCCAATGATTAGGACTCAAAAATTAATTTTGTTAGAAATGAAAAAAATGTTGGATATGGCCATGCTACATGCCCTACCTATTTCATTTAACATTGTCCCCCATAATTCAGCTTAGAATTCAGTCCATTGTTAGTTTTATGCGCAATTTAAGACTTTGGAGTGCACGCTATAATTCCCCCTATTGAAAATACACTGTAAAATACTGAACCTGGGCCACGCTGGACACTCTAAAATTAATGTGCTTCTATAAGCCATGGATGGCATTATATTGTTCCCTATCCCCAAAATATGCTATTATACTAACATTTGGAACACACCTGAGTAGAATTTAAAATATGAAAAAAAAATCGGACCATATGTCACTTTAAACGTAATAAGCAGCACATCACTACTCTGACCTGAAACCGTCACTGTATGAACTGGGTTCACGGTGTAAGGATAACCTCTAATCCCAGTTCCTGGACGCAGAACATACTAGAGTCAGGCAGGGGAGGACACAACTCAACTTCAGAAACTTGTCTTGCCATCCATGCTAATCTTCTACCCTTCACCTTCATCCACTGCCTTTCTATAGCTGTCCTGCATGTCTGGCCTCCATTGCTGAAATTACTCTTCACATTTAAGGTATGGCATGACTTCTCCCTGAGGGTTAACCCTAGATATATTGTGTCAGTGTTAAAGGTGTTCAGTGTTAGCTGACGGCATGTCTATGTATATGTGCAAAACCTTCAGTCAACTGTCACAGTTTAAGTTATTGAGTCTGGTATGAAGGAGCTTGAAATAAATTGCAGTGATAGGTACGCTGAGAGAGGCAGCATGGGTTTAGTTCTGAAGTTTTGGCATTGTTGTCGTAATATCCCCTTTGCTAACCCCATACTCAGTGTGCACAGCTCAGTAGAGCAACCTTAAATAAGCGCTGCAAAGAATATGCATTGCATGATAAGCACTTTATAAAATAATGGTCTATGCCTACTGAGCACTTTTCGAGCAGATATATCGGGATGTTAATTCTATCTAGATTAAACAGGTTCAGACCATATAACAAAATCAAGAATAGTATTTTGAGAGCTAAATTGAAACTGTATATGAGAAGAAGACACATCTGGGACATTTCCCGGCTTGCAGGTGCCGTTCAAATTCACCCTTTCCACATGGTATGGTACAATGTGCACATTGATACCTGGCCTAGTCATCTAGATCAGGTGGAAAACATGCAGTTTTCGAAGTGGTACGTTATTGTCTGAATTTTGAGAAGATATTGCATGAATGATATCAAATTCAAGGTAGTGATGTCCTCTATTCAATGCAATGTTCTAAGTAAGTGTGCACTCAACATTACAACTGCAACCATGGCAACAAACTAGCCCAAGTTGTCTTCCTTTTCATTTAAATTTCCCTAACAATGAGGTGTTTTGGACAAGCTGTCCCTCAGGAACTATTTGTGTTACCATGACAACCAATACAGATTCTGAAAGGGAATCCTATGGACATCATGTAAAACTAACCATCAATTAGATTAATGAGATATATAACATCATATGTGAAGTCAGAATGGAACTTAAAGAAAATCTTTTAATTATGAAAACATTCCTTCATATAAACAAATTGGTTGCCATGGTTACCTCTTTTAAGAGGATTTTAGATTTTTCGACTTTTTCCAATTCTTGATGTCATATTCTTCAGGACGGTATATGATAACAATAGGATACTCTCAATATAATTTATGAAGTGTTTCTTTGTAAATAAGTATAAGATATTCGGCCAGAAATGCAGTGGTGAAAGGGTCAAGGAAGGCTGTTGCCTTTTTAGCTTCCTTGCCCTCAGAACTACCAAATTGTCAGAAACTTGTGGGTTAACCCTAAAGTATACCCTTCACATGCAACACTTCAGTACAAAGGCTACAAAAAGATGTCGGTAGCAGTATGATAAATTGTCTGTGAATAGCATTTAAACGTTATTCCCAGTCAAAAGCAACACATGATAAGTGCAATCGTGTTTGTCATAATTTCAAAGTGTCTTCTCAGCCTCTGGTTTTTCATGCTATTTTCTCTGATTTCATAATTATTTTAACATGGTCCCGTGACCAGACAACCATCTCCTCTCAATCAGCTACATTGTCTTTGTTCATACTTTAGGTATCTAGTTAAGGCAATAGCCATAAAATTAATGAGCTTACATTAAACACCTGTCTGACCTAATTAGATATAATTACATACACAAATGTACTACATGTATCATTCATATCTATGTGATTTTGATATAATTTTATAATTACCACCTTGTCTATCAGAAATCCCATAAATGAAGGCCCAATAAAGCATACTAGCATAATACTATATGGAATGAGAGATAGTCTACCTTCATTTTTAGAATTGTTTAAAAAAGAACGCAATGCATGTATATGTGTCTATGTGGACAAGTATGCTTTAGATGACTGTGTCTATATTTTCTTTTTGCAAATTACCTGATAACCATTATATTGTTCACAACCGCCATTTTACAAGTGTCTATGCTAAAGTTTATTACATATGTGGTATGCATCCTGTGTATTATAATATATACTGAAGCTAATACGAAGTGAAAACCTACCTGCACACAGAAGAATTGCCCACAGTACCAGCCTCATTATCTTGAAGACAACTCGAGAAGCAGAAAGTTGACTATATTATATATAAAGCACCCTCGACTCAGCTTTCCTTGAATCCCCCTACACTCTTCTCCAGCCTGGGTCCCCTTTTGGAGTGAACACTGGATTCTGAACTTCAAATCGAGTGGGTGAGTGCATTAAGTTAGCTTAGATTACTGCCATGTGCACTACCTCACGTCCACAGGTGTCCAGCAATCCGGTGGTCCTCACACCTGTATAGCCTAGAGCCGTGCAGGTAGACTCATTGATAAGGAGACCTCACAGGTAGAACTGCTAATGAGCTATTTCCTGACTTGCTTAAAGTATAGCCGATAGCTTCTTTGGAATACCCAGTAAACAAATAACGTTTTATAAGGTTATATAACGTTATATGTCACGGTTTTTCTAAGGCTCTTTAGTATGGCATAACGTTATGTAAAGTTATGTAACGTTATTTTGACGTAAATTAACCTTATTACATTAGCTGGTTAGTGCAATAATGGTATATGTTAGAACTGTGTTGTCATCATCCATATTGATATAAAGATATCTAGTGAGTCTACATGCTAGGGTTCTATCCATGCATACTGCCTGACACTTGGATCAGCATGCTGCATAAATGCAGAACTGTTGAGTCTGATACCCAGCAAAACTGCATTAATTTGTTTGTTGCGACATAGGGGCTTATCCCATGACAGTCTTGCCACCTTTTAATGGTTAATGATATCTCCGAGTAGGCACTAAAACCTAATTACATCGTGTGATTAATTGTTCCTAGACATGGCATGTAAATGATACTGCAGTTTATTAGCTGTATCATGATTGATAGCTCGTACATATATATCTAGGCATGATATCGTCCACACTAAATTCTTCCTAAATGTATGCGATTAATTGCATTTGGACTGGCATGTTTTTGACACTACAGTATATCACTCACTGAATATTAATGATAATAATATCAGCTGGTGCTAGTTTAGCATGGTAACTTGCCATGTCTGTCTCCGACCAAGACAGCGCTAAGGTACTTAAAGCTGCTATGAAACTATTTACTTTTTAACAGTATAACATTATGCTGACGACATAGCTTGATGCATAAGGTATTCCAGAACTCCGGATCCCAACATGGAGGCCATGACCAACAATTAGCCCACGATCATGAACCAATAGGAATTGGTTATCCCTTAAAGCTGGTAAAATTTGAGTTAAGATGTTTGGTGCAAAACATTGAATTAAATTTGACCTTAGGCCACGTGTGAAAACTGGAGACGTTAATCTATCTTAAATGCCCCATTGTACAGATATTTCGACATGTTATTGGATAGCTATTTACTTATAAATGTCATATTCAATCATTGAAAAGTGCAGGTGGTCATAATATATACAGACAGAAAGAGGAGAGATTATAACAGGAGAGATAAACTTCATGCACCTGAATTACGCCCATGGGGCCCTCCATGGGGCCCTTGCAGGATGCTGCTGCCGCATCCAATTTAATCCAGCCATAGCCAAGCCAATCGGAGCAATAAACTATTAATCAAATACTGATTTCCCCTCCCCACCTCTTCGGGTGCACCATAATTATATGCTATATTATACGACGACCTTTAAAGACGCGCATCACTACTCCAACTACCGGTAATGCCGGGGCTGAGGTTCTGATGGTTCTGATGGTCTACGAGGTAGATTTACCCGGAGACAACCAGCAGGATAACAGCATTTGTAGGTACTACATTACAAGCTCCCTGTTTTTCATTTGTTGGTAGGAGTATTTATGGGTACTTCTGTAAATTCCCGCGTATAAGCCGCAGGTTTTACGCAAACCAAATCTTCAGTGCGGGTTATACAATGCTCTTAAAATCTAGGTGCGGGTAATTTTAAGTTTAAAAAAAAGAAGCTATAGTACAGTACTAAACTGGCGATTTTCAGACCTTAGGTGCGGGTTATAAGATTCTCGTCGTGGTGTAGATTATATGCGAAGTGTGGGCTCTACACAGGAATTTAAGGTAATTGCCAATTTGCGCAGTTTGTTTGAAAAAAAGCACAGCATCAGCATGTGCAGACTGCCAGTCTGTACAAAAAACAAATATCAGTAAATGTGCGTTCACCAGTTTGAAATCCAATGGAGATATTTTGCACTCTGCGAAAATGGGTGAATGGAACAGTACAGCCCTATACACAAATAGAGTACTGGTTTCATACTTGAATACATACAAATTGAAGTGTCCGACCCTAGGTGAATCTATCCCTTGGTGAGACTGATGGTAGCTGACAGAGCCCCCAGGGCCTATTTCGTGAGACCACATTACACGAGGTACACTCAAGTCATTTGGCACCCCTCTGCCAGCGTAATAATTTGATTCCTTTTCCCTAGTTAACTACTTAGGAGCCACAAACCAATTATTGGTGAAAATCTAGGTCAATGAAGATGAAAATGTCTCTGTTGGCTAGTTCCCCATGCTCAGTGATCATCTATATCTGTTCATAATCAGTACGGAGTTACCCTATTCCGCACTAGATTGTGTTTTTTTTAGTTTGATACAAATTTTATTCATATTCATGATATTCGATAAATTTGCTTCATATATATAAATATATATATGCAGTAATTATACTTTGTGAGACATTTAGCTGAAGCTGGTTCCTGACATGTCGAAAATCAGAGTTTTAGGGGTCATAAACAGTTGAGTTTAAACCACTTGTATTTGAATATGCTTTATCTCATCTGTCCGGATTGGGGGAGTGGTTAGGACACCGGCCAATGAGTCATTGATTCAAATCCATGCCAAGGCTACATGTAAAAAATACATTTTTAAATTGTGTGTGATCAAAATCAGAAAATAGCCTTGAACTTATGACCCATGGACTGATAGGCCAGTGTCCTAACCACTCCACCAATCTGAACAGAGGGCATATAGACCTACAGTAGAGGCATATAACTGGAAAGTGTATGCCCCTGAAATTCCAAATTTCAGGCATGACAGGAACCAGCTTCAGCTAATCACCTGACTGCTATAGTTAGCAGAGGAAACAGAACTGGTACCAAACAAATTGGCGCTGTACAGTGATCATCCCACTAATGCGGAATACTGTGTGCATTTAGGATATAGCACCCTGCAGTCTCTTTTGGTGGATGATAAATCAAAGCATGCCAGATGCTAGATCCAACTAAGTGACGGAAATATACAAATTGAGGATCAATGGGTTCAGATTCCCAGATCGCAGAAATTCTAAAAATGCAAAATCTGGTACCACATCTGAATCAAATGTTTTGACCAATCTCAATTCCTCTTTATACAAGTTTATCTTGTTGAAAGACAAGTATCTTAGGTCCCAAAATCAAGCAAAAGCTAAACTCCCAGGGGGTCAGTTTAGCTTCAGCAAAAATTGTTTTATCTATCATGTGAGTCACTGTGTATCATCTTCAATGTGTCTACTTTCAAAATATGTATAGCTTTACATACATGGAGACTCCTTTTGTCATTCTAATTGCAAAAAACTGGCATTTTTAATGCAATTAACTTTACCGACAATATAGTATTGGTAGCACTTGGCACTGGTAAAATTCAAAGTATGTTCTATCGGGTAGACAACTATTTGGGATGATAGAAGTACTATAGAGGCATGTTGTGATAAAATATAGAGATGATTGTCTGAGTGGAAGTAGTTTTTTCAAAAGAACTTTAAAATATGATCAATGTTACACACATTACATACAACAAAGTCTACCCTGACAAACTGAAAATATGCCATTTCTTTTCGTTTTTCTTGCTTGGGCTATTAGATTAGATGGCCCTTCAACATGCTATCCAGAAAAAAATATACATGTCATCAATAGTAACTTTTCCCCGAGGATTTTCCTTTTCCATGCAATGTTCCTAACGTTAACTCTGTAATGTCAGTAGCGTTAATCATACTCTAGTAATCAAAAAGAGCTTACAAGCTTAAGTTGAACACACTAAAGTAATGTACAGTAGGTATAGGTATCATATGAACAGAAAACATATCCCCCTCAAGTTTTTAGGACCTGACTGTGAGATTTTGGTAGAGATTTTGTCGTTTACTGACTCAATTACCCATCTGGTGGGCTAAAATGTTGAGTCATACCATTAGGAATGTATCTAAATGCCACAGCGTACTATGACAATGTCCATGCTATATTATTACATTGTTATTTAGCAAAGTGCATGTTTTGAAAAGCAGGGGGGGGGCACTTACAGTCAGTTGAAGTTAACGTTATAGACATTACAATTTTGCATTAAAACCCCTTACCTAATCCATAGAAGAGAATTCAGGCTGCAATTCCTTCCAAAATGAATGAATACGTACTAGTCGTGGATAAGAATTGCTTTGGATTGATATGTTTGGGGTATTTATAGAGGATAATGTGTTGTAATGTCTGTAACGTTAATGGCATTACAAATTAACTCTTTTGTACCTGTAGGCTAGAATACAACCTGAAGCATCCTAATTAATTTTTGTAGCTTGAGTACCCATTGATATTGAGTGGCCACTTAAAGTGACCTATCTGAGGTTATTGTCACAAACATTACACAAGTGGCATGTCTTTAAATGTGGGCTGTGGTGAAAAGTTGGGAATATATTATATTTCAGTAAAACTCATGAAACTGATAGGTAACACATATACCTAGTAAACTGTGCCGATTGATAAGGCTTGTAATAGCTTTCTTGGCCATGGGAGACACATGATAAAAAAAAAAGAGAAGAGGCTGGAACGTCGTTTTTGGGGTGTTTTTTTACTTTGGAGGGCCATAAGTCTAAAAATATTGATCTGACAAATAAAAATTAGTTTTTCCGGAAACCTAGAATGTGCCCTCTTAACAGCAATAAGAGCTAGTAAGGTGCAGATTGCTTTATTCTATAGCTCATGGAAGGTTAAAAACACTCGAAAACACCAATTGGTACATTTATGTGGTTTCTGACTCATATCTCCCTTCTGTTCATGTCCTAAACATTTACTAACCCTTTGAATGTCGCCAGATTATGGTATTGCACACATATTGTAACTGTCTTTGACATTGATAAAAAACTATGTGCTACAATATCATGGGCATCTAGACTAACTAGAAACATTTGAATAATTCCCCATCTGTATTACTTCATCAATGGTTCACTATTATTTTGATCGAAAAATATATCATATGATCTTATGTTTTTGTTTAAAAAGATTGGCAACTTTTTTCTGTCTTGCAAAATGTAGAATTTTTTTTCTAGATGTATGTCTCTTGGTGATAGGGATGTGTTACAATTAGCAAATAAATAGCGGATGACATTGCACCCTCCATTTCTCCCTGCTTTCAAGTGAGGCCATAATGGATTCCCTTTCAGATAGTTCATTCATTCTGCCTACACAGTCAGACAATGCTTTACAAACACTATTACACAGAGAGAAGGATCCGAGTCATAAGGGGAGTCCACGCTATAAAAAGAGAGCCAGGCCCCCTTTGGCTCACTTTTCGCACTGTCTGACTCCCCCTTCTAACGGCCCTGACTCCTTTTCAATTAGATTAAACAGAGTCCAGGTCAGCTGAGGGGAGTAAATGGTTGCCTGGACTCCCTAAGGGAGTCACAGAAGTAAGCATAAAAGACAGAAATAGGGAACACACTAGGTGGCACTACTGTACAAAGACCGTAATGCCATCTAGCACATATGTTTAGAAGCTATCTGACTCTCTTTATAATCAGAGTCAAGGTCAGTTGGTTATGATTAAGCCTGTTAGGTGGTAGCACTATACTTAAAATGGTATTATTCTGTATGCTCAGATCTCTAGATCCACATAATTTGTGATATTTATAATTATGCTAATACATGTATATCATTGTAGCATCAAAGTTTAATGTCAGAATTAGATTTCATAAAATAATTGTAGTTAACTTAAAACTGTAGCTCATGCATGATGTATAAGTTATTGACACCCAATTTGTAAGAACATGAGAAAGTTAAATCCAGAAAAGCTCAGATGTTCTTTTATAGGATAACTAATGTGCAGTGAGGGATCTTTCTGAGATCCCCCTCCTTGTGAGACATTGCACCAAAATGATGTAGAAACAGCAGCTAAGGAGACAGCTAATGGAATGGTTATATAGAGGGGTAAGGGATAGAAACTACCAATTTACAAAGGGAGTCGTGGTTCAATGACTCCCTGTGCCTAGACTCCCTTTCTAAAGGGAGTTGCAGCATGAACCTGGACTCTGTTTGGGGCGGGGAGTCATAAAAGGGAGTCATTTTGGAGGCAAAACCTGGGCTCTCTTAGGGGAGTCACGTGACTCCCTTTTAAGGGAGTCAGGTACCGACTCCTTTCATTAAGAGAGTCAAAAAGAGAGTCAGAAAAGGGAGTCATTCTGAAGGCAAGCCTGGACTCCCTTTTGACTCTGTTTCTTCTCTCTGTGTACAATAGAACCTTCACAATTAAGAGAGTCAGAGCACCCGCATATCTCTCTGTCTCTCTTAGATCCTTACAATGTATTGCATCCAATGAACAAAGGCATCAACTGTTTCTCTTAGTTCATAACATTTTCAAATGTACAATTTCACGACAGTATTCATTTCCCTGAGCCTCATACATTTAGCGGCCATGCAGAATATGTGTCCATAGTTTTAGGTCTTTTCGAAATGAATGAGCGTCCATAAACTGGTTTACAAAAGAATTATCAGTATCATTTTAAATCATTCTAAAATTTTAAGAGGAAGAAGCAGGATGTACTGCTAATAAAACATCCTCTTTATCTATTCATGGCTTTTTGGTGGGAGGCATTGTGTTTGTTAAGTTTGTGGCCCAAGTATTAGTAACTATTACGCTGAAGAAAGGAAAGGATAGCAAGCTGCGTGTTGAGACCCATAAATTAGTTGTTTTTTACATGAAGTGTATAAACCCACTCTACATATGGAAAGGATTCCTGATACCAACGTGACCATAAGGTAATCTAATGCTCTAATTGTGAATGACTCATGAATGCATTTGCATGAATCTATAACTATTTTGGCAGTACACTGACAATGAATTCGAAACAGCGTCAAAAGGGAGTTCATGTTGCCTCCAGAGTGACTCACCACTCTGGGGGAGTCCAGGTCCTTATATTTTTTTTTGAATAGGTTTATTGACCATAAATCATGTAAATGTAGAACACGTTCTTCCAGTACGGTCAGTTAGAAATATGTACACAGTATATTACAATAAAATACTTCAATTAATGAAATATTTAGTTCCTTGTATTGTTCAGTCACATTATTCCGATCCTTTACAGGCATATACCGCCTCTCTCAGGTGCAGTAAATGCAAGAATATATACAACAGTTCCTTGTTAGCATAGATGAGATGCACTAGGGTGCCGTATCCCATACTACTTCTGTATTTTACTCTGTTAAGTATATATATTTATATATATATATATATATATATATATATATATATATATATATATATATATATTTATGACTCCCATGGGTGAGCCAGTGAGCTATGTGACTCCCCAAGGTGGCCACCTTAGGTCAGCAAGGGAGTCACATATACTCCCTTGGACTGCCTGGGCTCCCCTAAAGAGGTGAGTCATTCTGGAGGGAGGCAACGTGAACTCCCTTTTGAAGCTGTTTCTTTTTTTGTGCAGGTTCTAATGATATTGTAGACAGTTACGAGTTGGTTCTTGTATTCTGGCATTGTTAAGGCAAAGGAGATCGACATTCAAGGTTCGTGAGGTTTCAATGATAAGTATATTTCTTTAGTTGATACGGCTTTTAATTATCTGAGGACTGGCTCATGGCATATGTGTGGGCCCAGACCATCTAAAATACCAGAGATATTCCAGGGGCCAAGGGAATTTAGTTGATTTCACCTGGACAACACGAGGGCAATCCACACCTGGTATAAGGCTGTGTCTCATGAACCTGGGCCAATGTTTACGTCTCTGACAGGGCGGTAACTTGTGGGTGACCGAGATCTGTTGTAATTGAGTGTCATCAAAACTCCTCTTCTAACCAACTTATCAGCTTATAAATGTCATATCAGGCCATCATCATCTAGCATTAGCTATTACGATCTACGAATTGATATGCATGACAATAAGTCAGGGGCAGCAGAAGGTGGATAAAGTTGGGTGAGGGTCTCAAGTCCCAACACTCATGATTAGAGGGAGTCATAAACTATAGGGGTCTTGGGGTCGCGGACCCCCGGCAAATTAAGGAATTTCCCTTTAAAATCGGCCCATTTCTAAAAAGTGATTTGATACAGGTTATATGCCCTTTAGATTTTTTTTTTTGGAATTTACAGTTAAATCGATGTGTTCTGATGGAGTTTGAGCTTGTTATTTGAGAACGTTTTAGGAATTTTATCATGAGATAATTATAGGCTGATTTTGCTGTCCCTATACAATACATAGTGCTGTAAATATACACAAGCTGACTTGCTGTAGGTCTACAGCAAAATCTAGTGGAACCAAAGCCGCCTGCAATATGTGCTGTACAGGAACAGTACTTACTTCTAACAGTGTAGATGTTGATTAATAGCGGTGAAGTCTTCAGAATATCACTCTAACACAATTTTTGAGTCCACATAGATGTTAAATAAAGAGCTCAAGGTATTTATTCAAACTATGCATGTAAATAGGTCAGGGCAGCCATTATGCATTCTCAATGGACTTGCAGTGAAAGCCATTAGAAATACACCATGCTCACTGTTGTTAAATAAAGATAGACAAATGCATTTACGACCCTGGGATTCCTGGGCATCGTTCTAGTTGAGCCATGGGCCGTATCACACAGAACCATAGAAGCCATGGGCTCAGTGCACACTGAACCCATCAGGGAGCTTTTGTTTGTATTTCTTATGATAAAAAATTAGAGAAATTCAATTTTTAACCCACCTATGTAATACGGCCATTGTTGTACACATCCCATGGGGGCATTGGCATTACGGGGATTTCAGTTCTTAACCATAGTAAACATCATTAGGCCTAAAAGAATAGGGTTTGTTTCAGGTCACCCGACCGACCCTACCAAGATAAGGCCGACCCTATGTCTTTTTATGCAATTTTGAAGAAACTTTCGTATTTTTACCCTTTTTTGGTCAATTTAGGGTCTTCAGAGAGGCTGGCTGGTACTTTGGTGTTTATTAAAGAAAAGTTAAAAAAAGAAATATCCCACACTCCCCCCTTTGCTGACTGCCCACCCCCATACTGAGCACTTGACCAGTTCACATCACGAAGAGAAGCCTCAGTGCGCACTCTCTGTCAGCAGAAGCCATACACTAATGACAGCCGAGTCACGGTAAGGGCCTTGACAGTTGACAGAGGGTTGACAGTGCGTGGGCAGAGAGGTTCTTAGTATAATGAGGTCATAGTGCTGGTGGCAGGTCAGCGTCCTGAAAGTAGTGTAGGCCTGGTATACTTTTCTTTTACCATTACCAAGCAGGCCCGTAACTAGCCCTCTTTGCGGGGCGGTTCGTTTTTTGATAAGGTGGAACTAGACAAATTCAATGGTGGAACTTGCTATATTTTCATAAAAAAATATGTAAATAATGACTTAATTTGCACACCAAAAAAGCCATGTAATGACATGAACCATGCTTGCAGGGTTTACTCCCTACAGACCTTAATAATTGTCCGATTTATGCCGCGAAAACTGGCATAGAGCTAATTATCTCCACTTTTAGGTCAGCTAGGGTGGAACTATTTTGCTCCATCAGGCTTGTGGGGGGGGGGGGGGGTTCGTTCAAACCGACGAGCCCCCCCTAGTTACGGGCCTGCCAAGGCCGGACAATGCCTAAATCCATGAAACCATTCATCAGAAAGATGCATGGATGCGGTCCTGAGTGGTGGTAGTGGTGGGCTTGGATGGGATTACCAGGGCAACATGCATGCATCATTAAAGCTGGGACTCCACTAGCCGATTTTTTTGGCAATTCTCGCGATCCGATCATACCCTGGTACCCCTAGCTATCCTATATATTAGTGAAACGATCAGATCAGATATAAAGTGTCAGGGTTTGTTTATATTTACATCAGATGCGTTATGTATACATTTGTATTAGGTAAAGACAGATCTAGAGAGGTCAGATATTCAAAAAACAAACCTGTTTGATTTGAGATCTGGAGCCAAAATCGGCCTGGGATGCAAAATCGGAACCTAAATCGGGAGCTTGATCGTGTTATATTGCCTTGGCAAGTCTAATTTCCACTTGTTTATAAGCATAACCATTATTTGTAAACACAAACCCATGGCAGGGTCTATAGAACCTCTCTGTCTAACGTATATAACTGTTATGGTATATATCTGAGTTAAATTCGTGAGAATAGCCCCGATTTGAGAACAAAATCGGTTAGTGGAGCCTCACCTTAAGTCAAATGGCATGCCATATCAAAGCACTATGTAATTCGTAAAGGAAACAGTATTTTTGACAATTTCAACCGCAAAACTATAGCAATATAGTCTACTGAACCTACCATACAGGTGTGGCACAAACATCAATGGCTTAATACCTGTGTAGGATAATCAGACGCATATTTCTAAAACACAGTTTGCAGGTCATTAGGCCACCCCAAATAAAAAAGTTGGTCTATTGATTTCCCGCACCATAATTTCGAAAATGCAAATGTTTTTTTTGTTTTTTTTAAAGTGTCTATGGACTCCGCCCGCATCATTTCCTGAAGAATAGGTGGTTTTTTAAAACTTTTTTAGTGGAATTTTCTTTCATTGTGAGGCAAGATATATCAAGTTGTAAAAAAAATATTTAAAAGAATTTCTTTCAGAAAAAAAAATTACCCTCCCCCTGATTCAAGGTTAAATTCCATGGACAAAAAAAACATTGGAAAAAAAATGAAATCGCCCGCCCTCACCAATTTTTGAAAAGCAAAATCCATAGACCAACTTTTTAATTTGGTGTGGCCTTATATGCAATGCTCCAGAGTTACATACAGCAAAGTAGACGGTCAATTCTAGGACTGAAAATTCTAAACATCTATAGCATGAAACCATCCCCAACCTTACCATGACGGGGACCCGTCTCCGGCCCCTCCCTCTGTCAGTGCTGCCCCCTAGTAGACCGTGCCGACCACATCAGTGTCAGTCACCCCACCTAGTGAGCAGCTGCTGACTGAGTGGTGAGTGAGTGGAGCAATATCCAGATGCATTGAATGTTTCATTCTGGTTCGCGTGAATTCTGCAAAGCTGTTATTTTAGACAGTTAGAGGGGATGCATCAATGTCTGTTTTTCCTTTGAGAGGGCGGGGGGGGGGGCTCTGTACCTCATAATCAGAATGCCCTCTGTTTAAAGCTAGACACATTGTATGACATTATATTATTTGGCCATCCCAACGAAATGTTCGACTTCCCTTAATAAAGAGTTGCTTTTGCCCCTAATTCTAAATATATATATATATATTTATATTTTGTATTTCTTTAATGTAATGGTTATTCTTGCTGTCTACTAGTTCTAAACTCCTTTGTAATGTATATTTATACCTGTCTGCATCTGACCTAGCTGGCTGACGCTCCCTCCTACTACTGGCATTATCCCTGTCACCCTTTTGTACACTGATATTCTTTGGCTCCTTATGAGTTTGAGCTGAATTTTGAGTAATTTGATTGCCAACTTTTCATTTACATGTTATTAAAGTGCAATTTTGGGCCGACAGTAGTAGATGAGCAATATACATATGTGGCACAATCTGCAAAAAGGGACCTTATTGCAGAGCACACTAAGGTCCCTTTTCGAAGCCCATGTCACATATATATAACCAATTTTCAATAAGTCGTCGTATGTATAACCAATCTCTCAGTCATGCCTGACCAATGTCCAAATGTCCAATGTCCAATGCCCAAAGCTATTATCAAGTTCATAAATCGGGAAACAAAGAAAATGTTAGAGGATCACGAAGTACCAAATTACATTAATGATTACTTTACAAATATCGGTGCTGAATTGGCTAGTGGCAATAATGATGTCTGGGTACCTGACTTTGAAAGGAAGGAGGTCGATATTGAGAACTTGAGTACTAATGAGAAGACGTTATTAAGCGTATAAAGAACATTAAGTTACATAAAACATCTGCGGTTGATGGTTCAAGTACCAGAGTGTTAAAGGATGCTTTCATATACATTTGTACCTAAGTGAACAGGTTACACACATTTACAAGACCTCACTTGACACTGGTGTTGTTCCACAGCAGTGGAAAGAAGCTGTTATAATACCAATACCTGTAAAAATGATAGGCTTATATATATCCTAGAAAAACCCCTATTTCACTAGTTGCATCACGTTCATGAGAATCAGTCCCAAGGATTGTAACTTGACGCAGGTAAAATACTTGAGACCCATTTCCCTACTTCCATTGCCATCAAAATTACTAGAAAAGATATCACATAGAAATGAAATGGATTTTCTGGACCAGGAGCATATTTTAAGTAAAAAACAGGGAGGTTATAGGAAAAAATGTTCAAGGGTACAAACCATAGGGGAATTAACTGATGATATATCAAGGGAAAGAAATGTGGGAAGAGAAACTTTAGCAGTGTTTATTGATTTTAAAAAAGCATTTGATCCTGTCCACCATAAAACTGTATTTAAGACGATAGATGTAACTGTAATGTTATGATGAACATGAAATAAGGTAAAAATCTATGAACAAATGGTATAGCCACTACAGACTAAGGGCCGGGACTTTTAGAGTATCTGGGTAGATCCCCTCCCTTTTCACACCATAAATCATGTGAGTGGACCCCTTTGTAGCCCCAGCCCGTGCTGTAACCTCAGTGTTATATTGATGTAAGCTGCTGTGGAACTTCTGCCTCCTCTGATATACATTAACAGATTCTGCTGAAACCGCTCGGACTGCATATTGCTCCCTTACAAGAAGTGATACACCAACCCAACAACGGATATCACGCCCTCATATTTCTTTAATAATAAAAAAACAATGCTGCTCTCGTAGCGCCAAATAAGAAAGGGCGTTAAAAGTGGTGCCCCTTCTAAAGATGATTCATATAGGTACTTCTATGACAATTAAACTACAGTTGGATGGTTTACCTGGAAGTAAGACTTTAGTATGTACCTGGTCTGAGCGGTTACGGTGAATTCGACCTTTTTGTGTGAAGAAAACACCACGAACATGGAGTCAGGTGTCAGAGTGTGATTACATGAAAGGTGTGTGCCGTGCTGTCTGTACAAACACCACCCATGTTATCACCATACACCACCACTATTTGTACCGTACAAGATGACAATGGCATTGTCATGTTATTTTCGTTTCTCCTTAAACATCTCAAGATATGGGAGAAGTATTGTATGACTCCCGCAGTGTTTTGTAGTCGAATTGAGGTGCACTCAAAGTAGGACGGGTATTACAGGGTGAATTACTTAGCGAGCTAACAAATATTGTTCACCCCCCCCCTCCTCCCCATTGAAATACAATAATGTATAGGTTGAAATTATTTTGACCCTTCCCTCTCAGAAGGGGTCGACCTCTTCTTGGCCCCTCTCCCCTCCCTCCCTCCCTCCCTCCCTCCCATGCACACTGTATTATGGCCATGTCCTTTGCTAGGGAGAGCAGCTGTAAAAATACAATAAGATAGATGTGTTTACTTCATTCTGTTGGAGTATGTTTATGTTATAGTATGCGCCTCTTTCAACTGAACCGGTACATCATTAAACATTGGCGTAACTATAACTCATTTCTTCGTTGCATAGTATTTATTCCTACTACGGCTACACAGCAAAATGCTTTGATCATTCAGTATTTTGAGGAAAATTATTGTAGTTATATATAGAAACGATGAAGTGTTCTTCTTATTTTTTTACTGTAGTTCTTGTCCATATTTAAATGTGTGTTATGACTCGGAAGGGTTCCTTAATTCAACATGGGACATGATAGGCTTTCATGGGTTACATGGGACAGGACCATTTCTTAATTTTGATTTGTTTATGACATCTTGATCGGGGGCCCAGTTCATCATCCTGGGGCTCGATTCATAAGTTTCTACGACACAGAGGGCCATTTTACTGCTACGACCATTGCTGATCGTCCTGGAGTCATTTTATGCCATACCTACGACACCTGTATATCAGTTGTAAGGGTGGAGAAAAATAACCACACTTCCGACTAGCTTATATCATACGACCAGCTTATTTCAAGAAAATTGTAGAATGCTGTCGTACAAAAAAAGGGGTGCATTTCAAAAGAAAATTGTAGCAAATTTCCCAATTGTCCTATTGCACAGAATACCTGTATATGGTGATTGTAAGTGGGAAAATGCCCATTGCACAACAGACGGCTGAGACAGCCTCTAAAGTCATCTCAGCCATCTAAAAAATCTTTAATAATGGTTTGTTCTGTACAAAACCAAGATGTAATGACTGCTATTTACATGTACATTACCTCGTAAGAATGAGTGCCTCATAAATTCACAATATTACCCATTTTTTGAAAATGATTATCTAACAGTTTACCCATAAATCGTAGTGTGTGCTATATTCTTATGCACTCTGTAATAAAAAGTTATGTTTTACCATAATTACTTTTACAACAACTTTCTAATGGCTAGTGATACGATCAAGTAAAGTAAATGTGTCCTATGATTATCATTGTGAAATGTACCACATTTTCTGTACGACTGCCTTGCATGACTTCTTCACTACGACCAGTAGAAAAAATACGATTTGCTCTCTTTTCCCTACAGACACGTTTTTTCATGGTCGTAGCTTTTTTGAGCTGTAGTACAATGTTATGAATCGGGCCCCAGGGTCCTGAAACTCGCCATTCCCGCAATGTACATTGTAGTGACAGCCGTTTTCACTTTTTACAAATACGTTTTCCATCATACCCTGGAGATCTAATCTTATAAAATATGAACTGTGCTTTATTACGTTGTGCTGTTTCCCAACTCGCCAGTGCTGCATTCTTCATTCATGGATGGTGCCTACCCAATGGCCAAAGGAACTCCTACCCAGTGGGCACAAGACTCAGTTGAATGTTGACTCAATGTTGCATCAACATTGAATCAACATTGTAAACCAGTTTTCAATGTTGATTCACTGTTCTGTGCCCACTGGGTACTCATGGTCAGTTACTTCCTGTCACTGTATTGCTATTGGTGCATACTGACAGCAAATGAATGACTCCTTCTGTCATCAGCCCTTTCTTGCAAGGTTAAAGAAATCAGTTCTAAATTCCTTCTCGGCTTGATCTCTTCTCACTACTTCTACAAAAACTAATTCTACAGTACATTGGCAGTAGAATAGACTGTTGGTTTACAATATAAAGGGACATATTGTAGGTTCACTATTCACAGTGTAGACAAGGCTATGTGTCTGCTAGCAATTCAAATGAGCAATACAAACATCCAGGAAGGAGGGGGGGGCTTAGAGACACAATTTCAAGTGTCAATCTCAAAGTTTATGTCCGACTCATGGTGAAACTACCCCACCCCCTGTAACCCCCCCCCCCCCGACCCAACCCCTAGAGTGAGACAGTTTGTCTTGTACACGTGTAGCCCCCTCTGAGACATGGCACGTGGTACAGCAGCAGTAGCACCAGGTTGTGTTGTGGCGAGTTTTTGTCCCCAACTCTGCTGCCGCCCCCAGGGTTCCCACAGCCCAGCCCCGACCCTGGATGCCATGTATGGGGCGCTCAGTGTGTTGTACATTTAACCATTTAACCCTTTAAGTAAGACATAATGCGTTATTGCCAATGGTCATCAAGATACATGAATGCAGCCCCGGAAAGTAACTTGCCACTGCTGCATTCAAGCATCATGGTGACCTCAAGAGGTCAAGACCGGGGTCTAGACACTCCTGAAGGGTCGGCATGATGAACCAATGCAGCCCTGGCGAGTTACTTGCCGGGGCGTGCATCCTTAAAGTGTTAATGACCCCACAGTACTTTGTCCTAAAACAGTATGCCCTCCGTTCTAATATTGCATGACTTCATGTAGCCCTGTGAAGTATAGAGTCAACAGGGTTATATTCATGCATTATGCCAACTCTTTGAGAGCGATTCAGGGTTATCACGATGATTGGGTACAATTATGGGCGCATTACTTACCAGAGCACAGTGAGAACAGGTTATGTGGCAACACAGTGCTGAATGCGATAACCCTATGTATCATCATGCTGCAGGTATCTCACCAATAGAATGCAGTTGTTTCCTCCCTTCATCTCTACCTGCCTCCCTTCCCCTCTTCAAGACCTCCTGACATATGATTATAATTCCCTCTCTATAACACTTCATTGTCACTTTAAACCCCCACCCATGTTTGCCCCTGTTAGGCTAGATGGTCTCTGATTTCAAATTGCTACAGTTTTGTTAGTGTCTCACAACCATCAGGCTAAATAGTCTCAAAATACGATACCTTTGTGAGTATTTTGTAACACTCAGGCTAGACAACCCCAAAGTTCTGATAGATAGTCCCAACATTTTGAGACTTGTCATTCCTCAATCTGAATAGTCTTTAACAATACTGGCGTCAACCCCTATTTCTCCTGCCATGTGAATAGGCCTGTCACAACGTACTTTTCAGTCTCTCAGATTCTCATAAAGCTAAAGTGTCTTGATACTATCTAGCCCGATGCTTGCGAGCTACTTACAAAATTGAGGGTTCCTAGATGCCCGGCTAGATGCTCACAAGATTATAGCCTTTTCACTATGTTTTAAACTAATGCAGATTTGCGATTATCTAGCCTTAGGGTTGCAAGATTTTCAGAGGTCATCTTGAGACTGTCCTGCCTTTTGAGACTATCTAGCGTGATTGACATATCTAGATTGACATATGTTTTGAGACTATCTTGCAGTTTTGAGACTTTCTAGCCTTGAGGTTGCAAGGATGTCGCAAAACTGTAGTATTTTGAGACTATCTAGCCAAACAGGCCCGCCCCCTCTCTCTCAACTCCAGATCAATTATAGCTCACAAGCCTTTGAACCTTATATCAAGAGCCAGAAAAGAAAATATTTGGGTTCTTTTTATTGACCCTGATCCTATCAATGCTGACATGTGTTGTTCATTGGCTGCCAGTGGGTGTGTTAAGTTAACTATATAGAGTCCATCATGTGATCCTCACATGGTTAACATCACCCTGTGGGTAGGAAGGGAGTGTACATGGAGGGTGGGGAACTGTGTCAAACAAATAGCTTTTTAACCCAACCGAATATCGATGACAGTGGTCCCAGTGCGGATGCTAGAAATGGGTAATATATTTATTCAGCTGAAATGTGGGACATTGATATTCATTTAAGCTCCATATGAATGGACATTCTGCATGTCACGCAAAACCGTCGACTTCATGTAATGGTCATTTTCATATTAATACCATTAACCCCTTAATAGTATGTTTATTAATTTTGTCGTCATGTCGCAGAAAAAGTTTATTAGGTGGGGTTGGACAAAGTTGTTGGTACCTCCGCTACTACACTCAGAACTGAACGGGTAAGCTTATTTTCGCGCTCCCTTGGCATACATGGCATGACATGTGATCACTTGATCTGATTCTCTGTTCACTCATTGGCTGGAATCATATTAATTAGGTCAATCAACATGACTGTATTCCTACCCTCCAGAAAACGTTTATATCCAAAAGTTTTCCAGTTTTCCAATGTTTGGAAAATGTTTTTTTGTTAGCTAGGTTGGGTTCATACTGATAGACTACAAACAGATTAACATGGTGCACCAATGCAGTGCCACAAGTCACTCAGCGGTGCTGTTATATTCGTCAAGTTGTTAATAAAACATAGTATATGTAATGCAGAATGCACCACTGGACCACATAAATAAACGCTATTCAGATAGTATATTCTTATGGAGCAGGGTTCCTTTTGCTTTACACTTGAAATCATATTGGTGTTTTCTAACAGCCAGCACCCCATACCAGCAGGCCTTGCAGAGGTACCAACATCATCAGTGTGTGTGTGTGTATATGTGTGATGGCGGTGGGTGGGAGTGGAGAGGGGCCGTTACAACTTATTATATGGTACATAGGGCCAAGAAAAGGTGTGTGTCTATAAACTTGCTTAGGAAGAGAACCCCCGATAATTTTATTTCCACATAGAGTGCAGCTAAAATTCAGTGTCTTTATGTTGATATAATATGTGACATGTATAGGAAAACAGGGACCTCAGTGCACCCTGCAAGAAGGGGGGCCTTAATGAGCCCCCCCCCCCAGTGGGCACAGAACATTGAATCAACATTGATAAATGGTTGTCAATGTTGATTCAACTTTGATTCAATGTTGATTCAACATTGGACTGAAATTTGTGCCCACTGGGCCATGCCCCCCATCTATTTTAAGATTTAAGATTAAGAATTAATATTCATAGTCATTTTGATGTTAAGAAATGCCCATGTCACCATATTGATTTTAGGATATGCCCCATGTCTGATGTCATTATCTATTTTATTCCTCCAATACTATGTTACTAAGCCCAAAAACAACCCATGTCGCCATGTCAAATTTAGGGATCTAGGTCCACAATAAAGCTCCTTTTCACAGATACTGTCATATATGATATGTTTGAGGAACACTTCCCTGGTAGCAGACACTGGACTACTGACAGCCTTAGACACCACAATACACCCACACGTCCCTCCCCACCCCCACACACCCCTCCCTCAATCTCCAGGTAGGGTGTGGTTCACCACAGACCCAACTACTTCTCATTGTCAGTCATAAGACTGTTACTGTATTGGTTCCATGTGAGCTGGGAATCGACTATAATTATGTCATGGGATATGGAGTTTGAATGTTTGTTTAAGAGGAGGTATTAAAGAAAAAACAAAACATAGATGATCTATGAATTCCTGATACATAGAATGTAAAATCAGAATGTGATATGATGTAGACAGCTCAACCCTGATTTTGAGACCAATAAAAAGTCTGTCCTCAAAACCGCTAAAGCATGAAAACAATGTCATGAGCTTCAGCCATGATGGCTGAAGCAGTAGTCAGTCCTACGCTATAGAAGTAACTGATTGGACTACTAGTGTGTAAGACTGTAATGTAGGATTTACAAGCTACAATTGGTCCTGACTGACCCCCAGGAATAGCAATAGGTCCTGTGAGTAGCAGGGTTATTTTTTTGTTAGACCTTTTTAGGAACTGCCAGTTAGTCTAATCCAATCTGAAGGTAATCTTTCTTTTTCCAATTTGCAGGAGCAGTTATACCTCAAAGGAATTGACAGAAAACACACTTAAAGAGTAGAACCTATAGATGTTCTTAGAGCAATATGCCCCTAAACGCATCAGAACACACTATGATGAGGATAGGTCATCCCCCCGCCCCACCCTTCTTCCCTCCTTTACTCTTAAGGTTAATGTCTGCTCTCCAGAAACACAATGCTCCATAGATTTCAAGGTCTGCTCTAGCATATCACTACATGCCCATCCCTGAAAAGTCTCTACACTTCACCTCTGGTTGCCTTCTTCCATGCTGTGGTAGACGTACAGTATATCAATGGCATGTTCCTCTCACACAATGTCTATGTGGTGTTATATGTCAAATAATCCTTGCTTCGGTAAATGTGTAGGAGCAGGATTTTCTGTCTTCAGCTTATCTCATAGATTCAATTATCCTGGAAACGATCACCCATGATAGGCCTGCCTACCCTTACTTGTGAAAAACTTCACCAATCTGGATGTGAAACTACCTAACAATCAAGGCTCTACATGGAAGTTGATATGGCTTCACTAGATTCTAGTCCTTACATTGTGAATGTGCCCTGACCTGGTACCGGAGACACCAGTCTGTAGTCTACTCCACAATAGACACCCGCCGGGCCTGTTGTGGCTGTGTATCATTAAGAGGAATAGGACTCAGGATTCCACTCCCACCACTGCTACCTCTCCTGTCAGTGCGCCAAGGTCTCCTGTGCTGCAGTCTCATGTAGGTAGGCCTCTAACTTTACATAGTCTGCATGGATGACCATCATTGTGTTGTATATAATATATCTAATTGTGGGTGGTAGTCACTGTTTCAAACACTCACGCTCACTCATCAGCACCCTGGTTTACTCACTCACACTAGGGCTCATTCACAGTCTTACTCATATATTGACTCACTGACTCATTAGCCCACTGACACACAAACACACACTGACTTACTCATTGACTCATGCATTCAGTCACTTTCTCACTTTCACACATGCACACTCACTAACTTGCTGATACACATGCACACTAATTTACTCATTCACTTACTCTTTTACGTACTAACTCATTAATTCATTCACTCACTAACTCACTCGCAACCTAATTCAGTCATCCACACACAAACTCACCCACTCACTCCTTCTCTGACTTGCTCACACACACAAACTAACGCAATCATTTATGGCTGTGTCTCACGACCTTGGGCCAATGTTTTTGTCTCTGATCGGGTGCCGTCTCTGACCAGGTGCCGTCTCTGACCGGGTGCCGTCTCTCACCTGGTGTGAGAAGAAATTTTTTTTTGTTTTTTTTAATATACTCATACTATATTAGGATTTGTAAAAACGTTATGGCAGTTGTTATGTAACTATAATTAGCTTCCTGCTGTTAGTAGAAGATAACTAAACTCCCAAATGGCGTCCGGTCAGAGACGGCACCCAGTCAGAGACGGCACCTGGTCAGAGACGGCGCCCGGTCAGAGACAAAAACATTGGCCCAAGGTCGTGAGACACAGCCTTATACACGCACAGACAGGTGATGAGATTGCTTTTGAGCCCTCACAGAAAAAAGAAACTGCGTCAAAGGGGACTCCAGGTTGCCTCCAGAATAACTCATGGGGAGTCCAGGTGAGTCCGGCAGCTATGTGACTCTCCCAGGTGACTCTCCCAGCAGTCTAGGCTCTCTTAGAGAGGGGCGTCATCCTGAATGCGATATGGACTCCCTTTTGACGTTTCTTTTCTCTGTGCTAATAATCAGACATATCGATTTTAGTCATTCTTGCACTCACTGATTCTAACGTAGTCTCTCAGACATTGGGTCAATTCCTCAACCACGAACTTCAATACTCGCATATTTACTTTCTCACGTATATACATACACTAAGTGATTAACCCACTTACTCATTTACTCCGTTGCTCCATTGCTTTATCATCAATACACTACTCACACATCTACCAACATACCCACTCACAAACTCACAAACTCACTCACTCACGTACTCACTCACTTATGCCATTCCTCTTCTCTATTTATACATTTCGATATGCACTATTCGGTCAGCAAATTTACGAAGTACCAGGTTCCGTTTGTTCTGTAAATCAGGAGACCTGATTGTCTTCATCTTTCTCCCTCTCTATCGTTTCATTTTTCCCTGAGACAGTGTTTAGTCATGTAAGGCCACATCGTGTCTTAATGCACCATGCCAATTGTTATCATGATGCCTCAATGCCTTACCCAATAGGGTAGGATTAATACACCATGCCAATGAAGGACACAATGTATAAAACTATCATGCGGCCCCTAAAGGTATCTAAATTCAGCTACATATTGTGTGGCATGTCCTCGACACTTCAACATTACAAGGACCCAGCCCTCAGGGTACCACGAGCAACCACAAGCAGCCTGCTAACCCAGGGGGGGGGGGGGCACTCTCTATACTTTCTATAGTAGCTATGTGTGAACATCACCTCAAATTTGGTAACCTTATCCAGTAGAAAAATTCATAACATAGCAGCCTTATCTCAGGAAATCTAACAGAAACCATCACCAAGAAAGATACTCTTATCATGTGTAACCATGAAAAAAATACATTAAATTATGGGTGGTCACTAAATATGATGAAAAAATGGGCAAAACCTTCCCATGTAAACCCTCAAACGGTCCACAAATGCCTCCCTTACAAGGGCGCCCATGAGTTCTTACCTATGACCCAAAGGTGGACCCTTTCCCTTGAATCTGTGTTCACACATGGTGTCCAAATCAGGAGTAGTGCCCCCCCCCCCTGTCCTGGCTTGGTAGGCATGTCAGCATCTGGTCCTCATATAACGCTATGACGAGGGCTCCTGTCACCACAGATCAGGCTATAGTGGAGATTAAGTGCAATGAGGGCTGAAGGACAATGTCACATTTATGTCTGCCTCACTGGGTGGTGCCACTTGTGTGTGTATGGGAAGGGGGGGGGGGGTATGCTCCGGGTATGGTGCAGTAGGGGAGGTGGAAATCTACACTGTTAATGGCATATACTGTAGTTTTACAGTATGTATTTGACTTACGGTATTAGTGTAGATGAGCAGTAGAATCAACTGGGAGTTTATGATAGTGTCACTATGGTATAACAGTGTCACTATGGTGTTTTGGTCATTTTGGGATAACAACTTTACAGTGTAGGACCGTGTAAGTGTGGGTGAATCGGTTGGGGGGGGGTGGATGTGTGGTTGGGTGGTGAGAGGGGGATAAACTATAGGAGGGGTGAATATGCATTCACAGATGTCAAGATGAATACCGCACACGTGAGGTCTACCATAAAAGAGGATGTTTTATCTCCTTTACTCTGCTATGGGCAGCATATTGTTTCACTGTATGCCCTTTTTGTCATGATGAGAAATGAATATGAAGCTTGACACATTATGCTATCCTCAAATGGTGGAATTGACAGTGCGATGTTCATTTCCCTCTCCCTTTCCCTCTACCCATGTCTACCTCTCCGACTGTGTGAGTGTGTATCTGTTTTCATGTGAATCTCTCTTTCTATTTATTATTCTCTTTCTATCTTGCTGTATCTGTCCCTGTCCCTGTCTCCGTCTCTTGTTCTAGATTTCTGCCACAATCCCCATGACTTTTATATCTGCACAGAGAAAAGAAACAGCGTCAAAGGGGAGTCCAGTATCTTTAGGGGAGCCTAGGTCCTTATGTGACACCTTTAGGTGAGTCAGGGAGCCATGTGACTCCCCAAGGTGACTCCCTTATGTAAGCCAGGGAGTCACCTAGGGGGGGGGGTCACAGGCAGCCTGGGCTCCCCTAAAGAGGGGGGTCATTTTGCAACCTGAACTCCCTTTGGACGCTGTTTCTTCTTTCTGTGTGCGTTTTCTCCCTGGTCGTCTGTCTGTCTCTGTCTGTCTCATTCATTACTCACTCCTCTCCGTTGTTATGTTGTACCACTGACACCACTGACTGTGTCCATGAATCAGGCAGTGCAGGATGTAGTAATACAGCCTGGGTAAAGACCTTGTCTGTTCGACACCACAGGGCACAGAGCTACAACTTTGTGGGGTGGGGTGGGGCATGTTTCTGGTTTGTGAGAGACAGACTCTTAGAGCAAAGACACAACAAGTACACCCACACCAATCATCTCACTCCCTACACTGTAAGAAGTAAGTACTGCAAATGTAAAAACTGTTTTCTTGGGAACACTACCTGCACTCCATTGTCCAAATAGATAGATAAAACATAACACCCCCCTCCCTTATTTTTTATCCTGTTCTCTTCCCTTAATAGACACTACTATCAACTGATGCACACAATTGGGAAAAGCGTAGCCTGATCATAACATTTGAAATGACCCTAGAAGGTTGCCCAGCATGTGACCAATGTCATAGACATTTCAAAACAAATAGTTGAACTACGTGTTATATGTTTCAGATCTCAGAGTTCAGAAGGACAGTTGTCACCACATATCACATGGACCCCCAACAGGAGTACACGACATACCATCTTGGTATAGGATACCGTCTGACGACTGAGACATGTGTCAACACACAAGACGCAGTATGATACATGATACAGTCAACAAAAACTGGCCCCTTTCATGGTCAGTAGGAATGTGAGTGAAGTAAGACCTAACGGATCCTCAGGACTATATTATAGTCATAGACCGAAGTACACACAGGAGCTGTATGGTCTGGTAAAGGAATAGTTCTGTAGCCAGACACCAGGGGTTGCATGCTGTCTGCCACTATGTACCTGGCACCATATTTCATAGAGACCAGGGCATCCCCTATCTTTAGCTAAATAAAACTAAGAAGACAGCAGATGGGGCACACCACCGTTATATAAATAATATTAGTTATAGTCTGAATAACCCATGTGTGATTCTAGAGTGTCCATTGTGTACTAGATACACTAGGAATTTCTCACAAACCGTCGACTGTGTGTACATTATTATGGATACTAGCTGACCAGGCTTTAACCGTAAATATATTAATGTCTGTGAGAGGAGAACTATAGAATCAGATCATGTGACAGCTGCATGTGACAGTTGACAGTTGACATACACATGTGACATGCATTGTCAACTGGAACAGGATACTTTAAGGTTAGCCACATGCTAAATGTTAGTACTTGAACAAATAGGAGGATACTTCAAGAGAAAAAATAAACAAATAATAATCATAAACAATGTAAATAAGTGGTATAAGGTGACACTAGGAAAATCCTGTAAAATTGCTACAACCTTATACGGACACCCAAAGTTATATGTTAAGCTATTGAGGGCATCAGATTGATGTACCTGGAGTACAGAATTGCTATGAGGAGAATAAAAAGAAGCAAAGTCATGATTGACTCTGTTAGTGCACCTGGGTCTACTGTCAGTATAGTGACACTTATCTATTCTGCTGTGACAGTGTTGACAGTCATAGTGACAGTGGCTGACAGCAGGCCTACTTCAGAAATAGTGACAGCGGGAGTACCACTTGACAGTAACAATGACAGTATGACTGAACCGGTGTGTATAGACCTCTGTCAGAAATGCTTTAATTCCAGTGGCACCCACCAGGAGACAGATGATGATAGTAATGAACTCCCTGGATTGATCATAATGCCGGAGGAAGAACATTCACATACCAATACACTAAAAGACAACCAAAGACATCAGGAGGTAGAGAAATTAGCAGAGCCGGTGTTGTCAACCACGCAGCAACAAGAGGAAGGATATTTAACCTTTTCGCCTGAAGGTCACAGGAAAAGACAGGAAGTGAAGTCCTCACCTTGCATGGGGCAGTTTAAGGGTCATGTGACGTCATTAGAACAGGAGCTTCTCAGGTTAGACACCAGGGTGCAGCACATAATGGGGCGCCTGGGTCTCAGCTCAGTAGACGCTGCATCCAGCGCAACCAGTACAACCAGTCCCATACAGGAAACATGACGAATGGAGGGCTGAATACAACTTGTTGTAGCCATTACCATGTGTACAAATGCTGGCACAAGCAGCTCTCATGATAGTTTGGTTCTGTCCTTTGAACAAAGCTTGTTGAACATATCATTGTGTTTTGGAGTCTGGTATCATCCTAAATCGCAGGAAAATGTCCCTCTCCTTCATTTTGAGAAAGGGTATGAAATTCATAATGAAAAGTAGAATTTTACTTTTATCTTTGTTTGTGCTACATTCAATTATTGAGCAAAAGACTTTGGTGGTGTGATACCTGTATGAAAGGTACTCGCAGTCATGTCAGATACAGTCTATTAGACCGCAATGCGCTACCTCAAAAGAGGCCTAGAAAACAGGTAGTACTGGACATGTTTTTAGACCACGATATTATGTAATTTTCTTATAGTACATGACTTCCTCAGTTCCCAAAAAAATTCCTGACGGGGTACGGGCTCGTTTGCCCGTAATGGCCGTTTCCATGGCAACCACCTGAAAATAGTGGATACGGCTGTAAAAAGTGCACATTGGCTGTCCATAGGGCTATTTGAGTTTTACCTACCCCCCCTAAATCAATGTTGAGCTTTTATCTGGTCTCATCATGCGGTTGCTAGGGTAAGCGTTTGCCTAGCAACAGACATTCTATGGGAGAATTCCCTAGATACGAGAGGAAATCTCAATGATATAGCTAATCTATCCATATCTAATTCAACAAAACTGACCCCCAAGAAACAATGGTGATATATCCTTGTTGACATGGTCCATAGTTACCTAGCAACAGCAGATATGTACCTAGCAACCAGCGTTAACTACCAATATGGCTGAAAAAATCACATTTTGGCTGTCCATAGGACTGTACTAAGTTGACCCACCCCCACTAAATCAACTTCAAGGTTTCTGATGGCGTTAATGCTTTGTTGCTAGGGTGAGTGGTTGCCTAGCAACAGCCATTCTTTGTTATAATTCCCTAGTTACCATGGAAAATATCCATCGGTGAGATGATATGCCAATACCCACTCCATTCAAATTGACCTCCATGGGAAAATGGTAATAAATCTATGTTGGTATAGTCCTTGGTTGCCTAGCAACAGTAGATATCTACCTAGCAACCATTTTGAAATGCATTATTTCACCAGACTTGATCATAGTTATCCTGAATACTGGTATATGGCAGTATTTAGGGCGGTATCTAAAGTTTTCTGACAATATCTAGGAAGTATGTGAGGTTTTATGACGGTATCTAGGAGGCACCTGAGGATGCCTGACAATGTCAAAGAGGTATAAAAGAATATTTAACTGTATCTAAGGGTTATCTCATGTGCTGTATTGTGCATCTGGGGGGTATATGACATACCTCCTTAATCCCTTCCATGCAGTAAGCCAATATATTGCATAAAATTGCATTGAGTTACAAGAAATCTACTGTTTCTAGGGTGAATGTTAAGTTATCAGATCATAACTAGAGCATACCTGTGGTTCACTGGCAGTATAATGGTGTTGTTTTTGTGCTGCTATTGGCCGTGATTGCATAGTAATAGCAGATATCTACCCAGCAACCAAGGGGCAATGTTATATTTTAGCAGACTTGACCATAGGTGACCTGATTACTACTGTCTGTCAATGTAACGGGGGTACCTGAAGTTGTGTCTAGGTTGTAGGAGGTCCCTGAGGTTGACAAAGAATATCTAGATGCTATCAAAGGTTTGATTACTGTGTCAACCAAGTATCTGATGTGCCTGACAGTAGATAGAAGCTATGAAGTTGAGGTTGAAAGTTCCTTTATTCTTCCTGGAATGTTACAAATAAGCCTAGGGCATGCTTATCAACACATATGCATGACTAAAGACAGCTCCAACTGTCAATAACAGCATAAAACTCTCTTATTGACAGTTTGAACTGGCAATACCAGATCAAAATCCTCTTATTCACAGTTTGGACTGTCAATATGAGAAACTATATTTTTCAATTAATAGTTCCAAAAAAAGAAAGAAACTGCCAATGAGAGAAAATGACTGTCTAACTGTATCTAGCTTTAGCCTGATGTCGTAAAATGATATATCCTTAGCACTGCCATAGCGGGCCAATGTGTATAGTAAAAAGGGCCTCCTGAAAGCCAAGATTTTGCGTTTGCATTGGAAACAATACGCTATGGCAGTGCACCTCCAGAAAGTACTGGCAGTCCTAAGGATACTAGATCGTCAGCCTGTTGGGCAGTATCTACAAGCATATCTCAAGCTGTCTGACTGTGTTTTTTTTGTATATAAGGCTGACTGACACTACCTGAAGGGTGTGTGATGCAGTATTTAAGAGAAATATCTCAGACAGCTTAGGGCAGCAATACTATCAAATGGCCAAACCCCTTGGAAACAAACAGTATATATAATTCGGAAAAATACATGTCACTTATGTTGCCTTGTCAGCAAAATGTCAAATTCCATCTGCAATTTGTATGTTAAACTCCTTAGCTACCATCCTGGGGCAGTAGGGGCACATTAAAATTTTATGGGGCCAGTGAATAAGCCAGAATCATGTTTTTCAAGGTCAGATACTCCCATGATCCCATCAAGCACCTTGCTACTGAACAGATACTCTCATGCACTGGCAACATTCTTCCTAGATATCACCAGGCTACCTAAGTTGACTTGTATGTCTGGCAAAATCACATTTGTCCAACAACCTGCCATATACTGCAAGGTAATGATAGATGGCCTATGGATACTATTATATAGTATTAAGCAGCCTCCAATATGATAGTGCTAGGCAAATGCAGGTATCTCTTAGATAATGCTTGGGAGGCTGACATAACGCCCTAGATACTGTCAGGCAGCCTCAGCACCTCATACAGATACTGTAAGGCAGTAGTAAGCAAAGCCACTATGGCAAAAGCTAGTATAACACTCATTTAACATTGGTTGTTAGGTAAGCATCTACTGTTGCTATGCAACAATGGACCATAACAACAAGAACATGGCATCATTGACATCCTGTGGACCCATTTGGGTGTAGGTATGAGTACATCACCTCTATTAATGATATTCGCTCTGGTTTCTGGCTTATTAATATTCACCCTAGACACAGTTAGACATCTCTCATACCCCCAAGATACACAATAGATCACATTAGATAGCCCTCAGATACAGTCAAATAGTCTTTTATACCTCTTTGATATTGTCAGGCAAGCTCAGGTGCCTCCTAGATGCTGTCATAAAACCTCACATACTTCCTAGATATTGTCAGAAAACTTAAGATACCACCCTAAATAATGCCATATACCAGTATTCAGGATAACTATGATCAATTCTGGTGAAATAATGCATTTCAAAATGGTTGCTAAGTAGATATCTACTGTTGCTAGGCAACCAAGGACTATACCAACATAGATTTATTACCATTTTCCCGTGGGGGTCAATTTGAATGGAGTGGGTATTGGCATATCATCTCACCGATGGATATTTTCCATGGTAACTAGGGAATTATAACAAATAATGGCTGTTGCTAGGCAACAACTCACCCTAGCAACAAGGCATTAATGCCATCAGAGACCTTGAAGTTAATTTAGTGGGGGTGGGTCAACTTAGTACGGTCCTATGGACAGCCAAAATGTGTTTTTTTCAGCCATATTGGTAGTTAACGCTGGTTGCTAGGTACATATCTGCTGTTGCTAGGTAACTATGGACCATGTCAACAAGGATATATCACCATTGTTTCTTGGGGGTCAGTTTTGTTGAATTAGATATGGATAGATTAGCTATCTCATTGATATTTCCTCTCTTTTCTAGGGAATTCTCCCATAGAATGTCTGTTGCTAGGCAACCGCTTACCCTAGCAACCGCATGATGAGACCAGATAAAAGCTCAACATTGATTTAGGGGGGGTAGATAAAACTCAAATAGCCCTATGGACAGCCAATGTGCACTTTTTACAGCCGTATCCACTATTTTCAGGTGGTTGCCATGGAAACGGCCATTACGGGCAAACGAGGCCGTACCCCGTCAGGAACTTTTTTTTGGGAACTGAGGAAGTTATGTACTATAAGAAAATTACATAATATTGTGGTCTAAAAACATGTCCAGTTCAACTTCATATTTTGGGGCAGCGCATTGTGGTCTATATAGTGAATTAAACTTACAAACACACTGCCGATGAAAACATTATGACCCGACTGACTAATGCAACAACGCGCTTCCCTGTAAACACATCTAAATTAAGAAATGAAATAACAACAAAATATTAAGATGTGTCCAATGTCTAGGTCACTACTAAATGTATATTTATATCTTTTGGATAAAAGGCTGATTGGTCTATGTTGATGAGAGTTGTGCAGCATTCAAGTCGATTTATGTGTCTTTGGTTTAAAACAATGTAGCAGAGCTACTCCAATGGATGAACATTTTAAGCAAATTAATTTTTTTATTTACTGTATATAAAGTATATAGTACAAAAGAATTGAATAGTACAAAAGAAAATGTGAGTATGTAAATTACATACTCACATTTTCTTTTGTACTATTCAGACATCCATAATTCATAAGGTCCTTCTGTTTCATCAATTAGAGAGACAATGTGTGTCTCAATGCTACATAATGTCTTTTTTTCTAAATAAACAATACCATGAGGCATATTGTCACAATAGTTTTATAGTATGTCCGTTCCTATTCTTAATTTGACGCTGATCATTTATGTCTTAATAACTGGCTGTATCTTATAATCATTGTAAATTGCTTTAGTTAATCATAAAAATGCATAATCCAGTATGGTCATCTACATGGCCTAATTGAACCACACAAAAATCTACTAGAAATGCCAAATATTTATGTAAGGTAACTAGATGTTGAGAAAATGTTACATGTGCGGTCTATGATATATTCCCCATTATCTCTAATGCACTGATATTGATACTGGAATTTACACAATCTTACCTATATATGCGCGAAATAAAGAACAAGGCAGGCAAGATTAGAAACTGATAACCGACCTATTATTTTATGAATGAATAATAATAGCAAAGGGAAAATCTATATATACATGTATAGAAGCCAAGTAGTAGGCTTAGGTTATAAAATCAATTGGCCAACGATGTCACGTACATGTGGAAGGACGTCTAGAAAGCGGTGGTCCAGTGGTACAGATCATATTTAGGCTGTGTGGAGATTATCTCGATTGTTCATCTGCGCTGAGGACACATAGTGGTGGAATTAGGAACTATGCTTCACTCATCAGGGGAATCTGATGAACATGATCAGAACAGGCGACACTAGGGTAGACCGCCCATGAGATGACCAGCTGGTCTGTTGGTACCATGAGTATACTGGTTTGTCTCAATCAGGGTGCCATAAATCATGGCACCAATCTTCCACAGGGATATCATAGAGATTGGGCAGATCATCCTCAGGGCTAATCGCCATAAAGCCTGTTGTCCACAGGGCTCCTGATCCATGTACCGGTCTACTCAAGGTACCAACAGACCAGCTAGTCATTTTATGGGCAGTCTACCCTAGTGTACTCTGGTGAGTTCTCGGGAACTAAAAATCATAAACGCATGGTTTGGACTTGCGGGGTGGAGGGGGAGGGGTTGAACTGCTCCCTGGTCCCCTCTGGAGGTGAGCTCCTGAACTATTACACTATTATATTGTCTCTCCACTGCAGCTTATATTAGCAATCTGAGGAAATACCACATTACCCTCATACTATTACAAGGTAGGGGAGACCGGGGCACGTTAATCACCCGGGCATGTTGAGCCGCCCGCTCTCTTTGCTATTCCTTTGGGAATTTTCTGGCAGTATGCCTACCACATTACCCCCTTATGAAGACAGCTCAGATCAGCAACATCATGATGTGTTTAGGATGCTGATGAGAAAGTTAGACAACATTGGCCTTGAAAGTAGATATTTGCAATTGGTAAACTTTTGTCCTTGTGTCAAAAAAACATTGCTGGCCTAAGATCTCTATGGAGGTCGAAGTATACATAATCATGAATCCTTGAATAGAACCCAACTTTACTGCTAGGTGTCTTATGTAATTTGAATAACATCAATGTTCTTTGTGATGACCAGCATGGGGCACATTGAGCCACAAAAAAACGGGGCACCTTAAATGACTGAATAATGATGCAATGTTAGTAGTGTATCAAGGGAAGATAATACGGATAATGACAAACAAATTTGATACAATTTGGTCATAAAATGATGATAGAATACATAGTTTACGGTTTGTAAAAAAAATTCTTGTGTAACATATTTACAGTGTCTTTATTCCCTATATTTATTACTTTTCAGAGGCAGAAAAGTGCATTACATTATAGAAGAATGTAATCAAAGATTTACTCAGACTTTCAATTATTGATCTATATTGGTGATTGTTTGTATTGTTCAACATATGTGGTTCAAGGTGCCCCAGTGGGTGGATCAACCTACCCCGGGCATGGGACACATGAACAACCCTAAGATTTTATTTTCAAAAATTCAAGAAAAATACAAGAAAAGACCACATTTGCCTTGCGATAGGTTCTCTTATATCGCAATGATACAAGGTAACTGCTTGATAAAAGATCAAAGCTCAGATTCCTTTAACAAGGTCAGGAAAAAGATAAAGGTGCTAAAGCAGTTCAACGTGCCCCGGTCTCCCCTACGCCTGGACTCTTAGGGTCATATAAATGTGGTCGGTAAGTGGTATAAGATAAACTACTGTGCTCCTTTACCACATATATGATTATCATCGTGTGTGAGGCTACACTGGTCACGTGTGCTCTTTATCTCATGTATATAATACATGCCGTTTTGCCGGATAACCTAGCATCACATTATCACTGGAAGTCTGTAAGGTCAGCTGACCTTTCTCTAACAAAGACAGTGACCTATAATAATGATATACCAATGCAGTTGTTTGTCTGCCGTATTGAGTTACCTCCACTCCATTAACTTATTAATCCATTCTTGGTGCTAACCCTCTTAAGGAAGCTGGTTATCATCATGATACAGGAATACAGCCCCGGCGAGTTTACTTTTAAGGTCTGCAATTATGCATCTTTAAGGTCATTTAGGGGTGTAACGACCCTTTCAGGTTCGACTGATGCATGCTTGCATGCAGCCAAGCAAGTCATTCACTCGGATTGCACGGATTCATGACGATAAATGACATAATACTTTAAAGTATTATGTGGTGTATAGAGGAATAAAGTATGTGGCGTGTAAAGGGATAAAGTATAACCACTCCCTAAAGTAGTTTTTAGCATGCCCTCACAACCTAATGCGGTCATCATAACAAAGTTTAGTATACTGAGTTTTTAAAGCTGAGTCAAAGCATTCAATGACCTTTAAATTCTGACCACATTACTGACGCCATATAAAACCCAGCCCCACCCAACCCAATTTCAAAATGTTATATCCAAAAACATACACCCATTATTTTTCTAACTCTAATCAGTTAAGATCAACTGATGGAAACCTGTCTGATGAGCAGGCTTAATTCTCACAGATTTAGGGGGTCAGACAAAAACCTTCAAATCATCAACTTACTATCCAGCATCTGCATTCTGATGCAGATAAACTGCTGCTCTGATTAATCTCTTTGAACGTTAATGTATTTACCGCACCCTTAAGCTTAGTGCATCCTCCTACGATTTCAGAGGGCTTCCATTTTGCTAAAACATGTTTTTTATGACTAAATCATTTTGATCCAACCGATTTAAAGTTTGCACTACCAGTTGGTTCAAATGCTAGTATAGTACTTTAGTCACCACACCCGTAAGCTCTGTACATCCTCCTATAATTTCAGAAGGCTTCTATTTTACTAAAAGGTGTTTTTTAAACTAAATTCCTATATGTATAAGGACACTGATGGGGAAGTGAGATGACCATCTTGAATGTTGCATTCCTGTGTGGGCTCTCAGTCTGTTCCTCCTACTGAAACATGAGGATATTAAGGTAAGAAGGATTTCATCATAATATAGTCCTTTTAAGCAACAAGATCTAAAATAAGTGCCTTTCTCCCATAAGTGTGGCATTGGAGAATACTCTTGTATTATATGCTGTATTAAACACTTTACACTGGAACTATGATAGAGAGGTAGTTTCCATGTTGGCTGTCAATATCTGGAGAATAAAACAATACCAAAATTGAAGATCGTTGAAATATCATCTCCTAGAAATCTAGTTTCAATAAAGACATGATAAATATATATGCTCCTATTAGTCTTATACTTCTATCATCAAATGTACTACATTAGATTCACATGAAAGTAGCATTCCCAGTCAGAAAAAAAGTTATTTAGGGAGTACCTCTACAGAAACACATCACTAAAAGTTGATCGTCACCATAGCATTTCTAAAAGCTAATGAAATCATTAAATAATGGCTTTGAAAACCCCCAAACGTATACCTGATAATGTGCACCACCAAGTATAGACATGTGACATAGAGGTACATGCATGTATGTACTACAGTAAATGAGCAGGGAGAGGATGACGAATACCCTGCTTTTGATTATGCTGTATAGGGGGACCTTTAAATAGGTTAATAAGGTATTTCATATGAACCAAGAAATCACCATGTGAGATTAATGATAGAGTTGTTTCTCCTATTATCTCCTCACAGAGGGACTATCCTGGTACTTCTGATGTCAGTACCTAGAAGCACTGGTGAAGGTAGGAAGCACATGCACCATTTTACTATTGCATGTCTGCATCATGCTTCTATCTGAAGTTAACCATGGATCATTTTTTAAAGTGACATGGTCCAATATCTTCTTTATCTTAAATCATACTTAACTGTGTGCACAATCTTAGTACAATATTATATTTGGAGGATTAGACACAGTACAATGACATCTATGGGTGACAGGAGCCCAATTTGAAGGTCTGTTGTGGCGCAGGTATAATATTTTATTATGTTTTTCAAAGGGGGAATTATAGTATGCACTCCAAAAGTATTGAGCCATAATATGATAATTAGTCGAATTCTAAGCTGGATCCTAGGGAATGTATTAAAGAAGGTACCACATGAAGTATTGACATAGGTAACATTCCGGTTCATTTCTAACAAAGTGTTTTCTTTTGGCCTAATCATCAGACCATGTCACTTTAAACAGAAAACCTTGATGATATGGCAGCTGATGGTACAAACCCTGAATTGGTTGAGGCAACAACAGAGGAACCCTGGGCTACCCCATTCCCACCTGGTGATGTACTGAATGACCCATGGTTCAGAAAAATCAAGTATATCTTTCCGAAAGATGAAGCAATTTTGGTGTGTGAGGTTAAAATATTGCTTTTTTGCAAGATTCAGGTCTTCTGTAAATCATTACATTAAATATTCCTAGGCTACAGAAAGCCAAATATATTGAAACAATTTTTTTTGTGAAATGCAGGTCTTCTGTAAAGATGCCAAAGTGTAAAACTATAACTAAAATAAATAATTGCAAGGCTAGAAGGACTTATAATTATACAGTAAATACAAAATATATATATATATATATGCATGCTCAATGATTGATGGGCCCCCACCCCACCGAAGAGCCTAATTTAACTCAGTTGATATATATATATTTAAGTTTTATTCCCTCAGGATGGACTTCGTAATATGTACCCCCTCTCCGTGTTAGTCTCTAGAGAGACTGATGGCGGAGTAAACTACTATATGGGCCTTGATGAAGAAAAACTCAAACAATTTCCCGTTGACCCAAAGAAGTTGTACTGCTATCTGAGAGCTTGGCCATGGAATGCTGTTCCCTTATGTGTGCGTGGTGGTGAGAGCTACTTTAACAGAGCTGCACACAAGAGCCCACTCGGCATGTTGAGAAATTCTATTCCAACCTCTACCTTGAATGCTATCTGCGCTGCACTGGCCATCGTACTAGGGGTATTTGGTGAGTAAAAATGATAAGGATGTCAGTTTTCACGTAAAATAGATGATCACCTGATCAATGACTGGTACATTGCTTATCAATTATCTATATAATATGACACAAATGAAACAAAATTTATCTTAAGACAAAAACATTTTCTTTGTAGGGAATATCCTGATTTTCATCTCTGTTGTGACAAGAAAAGAGTTGAGGACATCAACAAATCTGCTCCTGGCTGGTGTTACTGTCATTGACTGCCTCAACTCACTGGTCATCGTCTTACACGGGGTAATTTTTGTACACAGCTAGTGTACTTTACTAAAAAGATGTGTTCTACTATGGCTTAATTTGTCTATTTTTAAGCTAATCATTCAGTCAAGGTCCTAAGCTACCTTTTGAGACAAATTCTCAAGAAATTTCTGAATATTTGGTCTATGGGTTCAATTTTTTATCAGGAAATGGTTTATTTTTTCAGGCTCTCAAAAAATGAAGATTTGATCACACCCAGCAGAAAAAGTAGCCGGAAAGCATTGTATGGCTAGGGTCTAAAGAAACTTAAATCTTTAGGGTTTCCCAGGGTTCAAGACCCATTAATGCCTGTCATCACTACTGATTCACAGACAAATATAATATAAGGGTTTCGGGCCTTGTTATCATATTTATTGAATGAAGCCCTCTATCATATAGTGCCTTTATCATAATGAGATTGTAGGCATGCCTTAGTGAAGAAATGATCGTTGGGAGCTTTACACATGTCATACTCAATTCCATCTTCTACCTCCTCCAGTACCCATACTCGATCTTCATGGACTATATAGATAACTTTTTGGGTCCACCTGGATGTACTGCCATACAGAGCATCAAACAGTTTATACTGTTTGCTGCCATCAACCATCTTGTCACTATCAGCTTTGAAAGGTGGGTTCATCCATTCAGCATTGCTTGAAAGGCCCAGTATATGTCTGGAGCTAGACACTATGAATTAGAATTTTGGTTAATGACAGAGATGAGGGTGGACATTAAGTAGTACACATTATCATTCATACATTAGATAGCTAACTCATTCTTTAAGCAGACCGTTCCAACCTGTTGCCTATTGTTGGTATTTCATAGCTGTAAAGATATGTGCATGTCAAAACCACCATCACCCCCCCCCCCCGTCAGCATTGCTCAATGGTCTGTTCTGGGCCCCAATCATGTCTTAGTCTTTGAGTTGACAAGACTAGTGGTCCCCATATGTGCCTCCCCTCAGATGGTTTAGACCTGTAATTCCCCCAAAAGGTACCAGGTGTACACTAGAAACTGGCCAACATTTGGATTTAATGCCAGTTAAGGGAGCTAGTATGGATATAAGGAGTCTGTCAATATCTGCTTCACTCTTATATTAGCCAAGTCATCTAAGATATGAAAAAATGGTCATTTGTCTGTGTGGGATGAAATGGAGGCATTTGTAAAGTCCTAATCCCTAGAATGCATGTTGTCTCTTAGTCTTTTCATGCTACTATCTAGATGTCATACAGTATTCTAGCTATTCTGTCACAGGTACTTTGCCATATGCTGGCCACTGAAGAGACAGTTTAAATTTACACCAAAGAAGGTGGTTGTGGCTCTGGTTCTCAACTGGTTGGTGGCTGGGACACAGATCATTCCATATACCATATATGTAATGGGGGTAAGTCCAACATATTGCCCTCTACTTTGTTATTTTATGTTGCACACTTTTTAACCATTGAATAATCAATTAAATCTTTTACACTACGTAGCTCAGACATAAATCTATGTTGACTTTTGGTCTGAACTTAGTAATTTTAGAAGGTTTATCAATGTCAAAATCTCAAACCTGCAGTCTGATTTACGTAGGTCAGACGTAAATCTACTTTCAACTGGAGTATAGACACATTACATTCTACATCGTGGGATTCAGACAAAGACTCAAATGACATTAACTTCTATAATTCTCATTTCATTCTATATAGCATCTTCTTGTAGTCTAACTGAATAGCCTGACAGTAAATAGCTGTTGCATGCTTTTGGCTGTAGAGAGGCTTTGTATTTCTTCAATTACCACATCATAGTGGTATCCACCAAGTGAAGTGCCACAATGCACATATCAATGTGCCATGCTTTAATCTACTGTCCTTTATATATAAATATTCAATTGTATATGGTTCATTTGCATGATATCAAATTCATAATAAATGACAATTTACTGCTTGAATGTTGCAGATTCATTAAAGAACTGTAATATTCTCTCCATAGTTGATTGTGCTGCCACCTATTGGGACACTGAGAAGTTGTGTATCCAATTGAAGTTGAAAAATCATGACTTTTAACATAGATCTACATAGATTTATGTCTGAATTAGGTAGATAAACGTAAATCAGACATCTACGTCTGTTGAACGTAAATAAACCTTAATGTTCTGACGTCAACAAACCTTCCAAAATTATCAATCTCAAACCTATGTTTATAAAACTATCTAGAGAAACCTCTGAGCTATGTTGTATTACGTAAGGTGTTAACTGAGAACATTCGATAATATCTATAAATGTAAAATAACCCATGCAAATACACAACAAGTTATTTGCATTGTTCTTAAGGAATTGGGTACTGAAATGCAGTCTGGTAACCAAAGAGTTAGAATGACCATCCCATTGTCCAGAACATGTGGTGGTGTAATACCTCATCAATCAAAAAATTAGCATGTACTTCATTTTTAACAGAGCCACGTCCAAAGTGAAAAAGGTTTTAGATGCAAATTATATCAGGACTTTGAATCTGGATTCCCATGGACCTACTACTCACTGGTGTTATACATTGTACTGCCTGTGCTGATTCAGTGCTTCACCTATGGCTCTGTTATACGCACACTGTTAGCCAGCATCAAGAAGATGAAGACATCCACTGGTAACGACAGGTAGGTTAGTCTGGTGTAGATAAACTATTTAACGGGCCATAAACTGTATAAATGAAATATTATGTTATCCATATCAAACGAAATAAATGTCAAAGAAACCACCATCTGTTATCATACCATATCAAGTAGCAGTTCCCTATATTTGAAGAAATTGAAATGGGTACTGAAAAGCATTGCCCCCCTTGGATCTGCCCTTGACTTTATGAATGCTACCATGGCTTGAATTCTGCTTGGTGAATACGCCTCATATCATCAGATCTATTATGTTTCCCTTGCCAGTGGGCCAGTGAATGCAGAAAGAGCAAGACTGAAGGTAATGTATATCACAATGTGTACATGCACATGATAATAATCCCTATACGCTTGAACTGTAGAATGTGGAAAGATAGTAGAAGCTTGTGTTATGGATGGTACATAGGAACTTGGAGGTAATCGGAGGATGGTGGAGAAGCAATGATTCAAAATGGTATGCAAGGCCCTTTTGTGGAGGAGAGCCAGATTCACTTTTGAGGTTGATCATGGACCCCCAGATCATGAATCAGTGAGCTGATGTAGCTCAACCTCATACAACAAATCCCTATTGAATAGCTGGGTTTGATCAATCATTTGGAAATATTTAATTCACTTTACAGCTTGTCTATATGTTGATAACACTGGTAGTTATCTACATACTCACCGTGCTGCCTGCCTGGGTTCACAACACACTACTACTCAATATTGGGGTTCGCACGGGGGACATTACCCAGCGTGTGAAGAGGGGAGTCCTGTTTGAGCTGCTGCAGTCTCTGAACAGTTCAACCAATGTTGTTGTATACACCATTGTGTCAAGGTAAATGTCATGATGAAATGCAGGATGAAATGCAATAGTTATTTTGCCATGTCATTTGCCATGATGATGCATGGCATATTGCAGGGCATATTGCATTAGAGCACTTATGGCTTTTAACACCTTTTTAAGGGCTGAAGTACTTCTTTACAAACATATATTGGCACCATATTGAACAACGAAATATCCCTATTGATGTATACATACTTGATTTAGAATTATATTTGGAGGGCTATATATAATTGTTAAAGTGGAATCCTCACTAGGGTTCTACATTAAGTGTTCTAGTAATTTTCTAGTCAAATAAAGTAGAGCACATTGGTGGTGAGATTTAAGCTTTGAGGGTAGGGGTGTTGGTAATTTTAACAGTAGAGTTTATGAATTAGTGAGCAAACCATTAATTTTCACAGCACACCTATATTTAACCATGCATCCACTGTAATGTTATAGACCAATTCAGTAAGAAAGGGTGACTTTACATGATAAAGTTGTGTTTGCATGTAGTGGCCGTGTTTGCAAACAGCTCATATCAGGAGATCCGCAGGACAACTATCTTTTAAAAACTGCATATAAGAATGCAGGATTTTGAGGTTATATTTATGTATTTGTTGGTCACACTATAGAAATGTTTAGAAACATTATTGACAACTTTTCTGAAAAGACACCCTTTCTTGTTGCATTGGTCTATAGTGCAAGAATTGATACTAAATGTACAATCCTCTGTAGGTAAATTGTATATTTTTCCTATTTTCCCCACGAAAGGCAGTTCCGGAAAGCATTCAAGGAGATGCTCTGCTGTCAGAAGAAGAACCCTTCACCCGACCTGATTGGAAAGCGACCAGCTGTCTGAAGACATCACTACTCAGTTGAAGTTGTAATTAATGACATATGTTAATGCATCATAATATGAGGAATTATGTGTATGCATATCAATATTGAAACTTTTAACAACTTCAAATGTCATAGTTTAAGCTATATATTTTATATATAAAATAATGGCCAAAAAGGTGAATAACACAGATATTGAAAGAGGCACAATCATCTATCACATTTAAGATTTTCCTATTTTCTTACACCTCTGAATAATCAACATTTTTGGAGAACACTTTGTTATAATTATGCTTAATTAGACCAATGTATTGTACAACGTTTGATAATAAATGTTTGGATGCAAAACAACATAAATCCATCCCAAAATTGAGTATATATACAGCGCTTCTTGTATCCTTTGAAAAATGTTATGACATGAAAAATTATTAATTTTTGTGAAGACTGCTTATGGATTCCATTTTTCTAACCATCCTTAACCCAGATTTTTGCAGTTCTTTTGTCTCCAAAACAAAATTGGCATTCACGTTGTTTTGCATCCTTAATCTTCAAATGGGGTTAAAGTAAATTTATTCACCAGATGTAGTCTTGTAACTGCGAGATTTCCTTAGTTTGAAGATCCATAAGATCTATGCATGAAGTTTGACACAGTCGCATGATAAGACATAGTACCTTGTTATATTTTTGCAGAGGTTGACGCAAAGCTCTTTTATGAGTGTCTGGTTTGACGTGATATGCTTGTTAACAAGTGTAGGCAAGTTGGCCTTTGCGTGTACAACCTCTAAGGGGTAAGGGTGGGCTTATCAATGGAGGTAACATTCTTATGTGAGGGGCGTATACTTTATAGTTCAACATATTATTTTTTTGTGTTATTCACTGAAACTGAAGGAAAGAAATTAGAAACATAATATATTGCAGAACTTGTTTTTATCATGTGTCATATTGGAAACAATAAAAGAAAAAATCGATGATGTAATGGTCTGCATTATAAACAAGCACACACAGAAAAGTGAGAGTCATTGTCGCTAAAACTACCCTCACCTGAGGGTCAGGCAAGGCACTGCCTGACCCTCAGGTGCGGGTAGTTTTAGCAACAATGACTCTCACTTTTTTGAGGGTGAGATTTAGCTCAAAAGAATGTGTAAGATATCTGATACAGCAGTTGTCCATAATTATAGTGGCACTGTAGGCTTTGTGGATTATTGCGATACTTCATGTATGGTGGCCATGCATATTGGAACAATATAAATTGATAGACTGGGGGCCAGTGTGAGAAAAGGGGCTTAGAAATGTGATTTCGTAGCACCCCTGACAGAACAGGCAGGACATGGTATCAAATGAAAGGGGAATCCAATGGCTAAGCATGTGTATCACTCTGCAACCCTCCAGACACATACAGTAAGATGCTGATTTCCATGGCAACTTGTAATGATTGGACAAACACGACAAGTTTATACTTTGGTAATTTTATCCTGTGACAATTATGCAGTTACATTTTTAATGAACCTTTATATGCATGTACCGGTAAGAATTACATTTTTACCTTTGAGGTTACAAGTAGAGTATATATTTTAAAATGTCAAGTGACATTAACACACATGGTTATAAACATGAACAGTGGTATACAAATGTCGTATGATGTGTCCGTATGTACCTGAGAGAGGTATACTAATACCGTAGTCAATATAGTATGGTATCTAAGGTGTAGGTGTGGGCGGGTGGGAAGTTGTTGTCAGTCCCAGACAGCGCCCAAAAGTGAAGGGGGAGTGTCTGTGGTTATACTGATAGGTCCCGTGGAAGTATAGGCGTACCGGTAGTGAGTCTTTATAGTCCTACACATTAAAACATAATTTACAATTAATGTCCAATGGTACATTGAAATAGCTAAAGGCATTAGCGTGGCTTTTTGACACAAATGGGCATACCTGTTTCACAGGGGAGACCATCTGTGCACCATAATGATGGACATGGCATCATTTCAAAACCTGTTTGACGGTGTTCCAGGGTTAGGGCATGTCAACCAACAAGATCCTTTTCCCCATTCACTCTAGGGACATTATATTAAAATGGTCTGGCTATCCAAGTAGCAGCCTATGTTCCCAGTCTATACTGAAATTAGGTCCTATGATGAGGTATCTGTGTATTGTGGAGTGCAAGTTGCCATGGAAACCAGCATTTTCCCCTATGTGTCTGTAGGGTTACAGGGTGATACATACCCTTATCTGATAGCCATGGGATTCCCCTTTCATTTGATACCATGTTATGCCTGTTTTGTTGGGGGTGCTACGAATTTCAAATCCAGAGTTGTGGGACCCCAATCTATGACACACTTTAGCAATATTTTGATACTTAGCAGGGTTGGTACAAGCACATCTTTCCAGTGATGGCCCGGTGATCACAAAATTAATGGCCCTAGCAGTCAATGTTACAGTACTAAATGGGATATCTGCACATATCTGTCATATCAATGCTGCTCCTGCATGACTAGTCCCCTATCACTCACCAGGTGTCAGTACTGTGCCTCTTTGCCGCACACGTATTATTATCATGGTGCGTGAGGCTATACTGGTCACCTGTGCATTTAGTAGGGAGGGGAGAAAGAAATTAGGCCAATGGTGGCATATTCTCTTTCATGGTAGATCTTTAGATATTACATTGGGAAGTATTTACCTTTTTGCATTTTGATTCTAGACCAGGTAGAACCTGAGATTTTGTCACTTGAAGATACCACATCTGTACCTTATGCGCATATAAGTCCAAAATCCATGGCGGCAGGAAGTTGCGTTAAAACGGTATCGCTACTGTACTGCGCCGATTTTGCAGCTATTTCACCCTCCATGGATTTTGGGCTATAGGCTACAGTGTGAGTGGATTTACATTTTGTGATCTGAGATTTATAAAGTTGGTACCATTGCCAGCCAAAAGGTGACACTACTTGGCTATGATTCATTGAGCTTAGGCATGACTAATGGGCCAGGTCAATTAGGCAAGTGGGGAACTAGTGTCCTCTGGTGTGGGACACCTGAGGTGTTTCTTGCTAGTGAGTATACTTTTATGATAGACCTTTCTCTTACCTGGCCTAACGCTGTCCCATGTTTAACAACTGTTTAACTGATAAGGCTAAGCACTTGGAAACTATCTATGACCTAGATCTTTTTGATTTTGGGAACTTCCAATATCATATTTTCATACCCCAGTACTAGCAATATTGTATCATTGATGGGTATTTGGTATATAGGGGTAATACTTCAAGGAGGTGGAATCCTATGGGAGAATAATGCTATACACATTTTTTTCAATGCTGATGGCTAAGGACTTCCTAGATAGCTAGGGCCCTGAACACTGGGGAATGCACACTTTTGTTCACATATGTTCAGGTACTCATACTAGTAATATACTGAAAATATTTTTTTGATAAATGCATACAGGTACAATATGCCCATTATTGGTGAGAATTTACATAAGACAATCTATGTCAGGATGCATGTTCTTGTTACTTTTCCTGGTTCCTTGCACTTAAATATTGAAACTAGGACAAAAATAATGTCATTTTAAGCAGTATGATTCGCACAAATGGTAAATCCCTGAGAGCCATAACAGAGGCCTGGATATCAACTGATCACAACTTCTGGCTGCAGTGTGCGTGGTGGCGCCACCTTGTATATTCTCCCCCTCCTAATTTTAGCTCATCGGGGTTCTCCCCTGTACAACTGCTAAGTGTATAAATCCTGCTTACTATGGTAACAACACTTAGCAGTCAACCATCCAACTGCTAACTGTATCAAAGAAACTGATAAGTATATCAACCTCCATGGAGGTCTGTTATAGGAACATCCAACTGCTTTCCATATCAATAAATGCCATCTTTTTTAAATCGGACCCTCCTCCCGAAACTGCTGTGTGCTCTAACAACAGGGAGATATCAATTCAATAATTGCCATCTTTATCATTATAGGAATATAGTGTTATATGTAAGAAATATGTTTCTTGGGGCGTGTAGATTAAATTATTGTGTCAAAATTGCAATTTAGTGAGTTATAGAATCGATTTTCACTAGGAATTTTAGGGAAGTTACCACACCCTTAAGCCTAGTGCATTCTGCTAAGATTTCAGAGGGCTTTCATTTTGATATAATGCGGATTTTATGAGAAATTCAAGATGGCTATAGTATTTCTTTGCAGGCTTATCCATGTATTAGTCCCTTACTAAGTGTATCAATGTCCTTAACTGTATCAATGGAACTTGATTAGCAGTTATTTTAAACACTTAGCACCTGGATGGCTGACTGCTTAGTGTAGTGACTGGAGTTAGCAGCATTGCAAACTTAGCAGTTATACACCCCCCCCTCCTCCTGTTCATCGATCAAAGTCAGTGCCAAAGTAAATAATACATGTCATGGCATTTAGCCATTTAGCTTCACAGCGCAAATTACTGGAAGTCTGTAACGCCAACTGACCTTTCTCTGATAGAAAAAAAGACCTACAATGACAATACAATGATGGTGTGGTGATGTACCATTATGTATCATTATACTACACCTCTTCAGGCCTGGCTTGAACTACCCAGTTATATCTAAGCAACTATTTATCCTAGCAACGGGATGATGACACCAAATGGAATCCTTGGGATCAATTTAGTGGGGATATATATGGATATGTCTGCTCTTAAATCAGTATTAATACTGGTTGCTAGGGTAATCACAGGTAAAAACGAATGTTGCTAAGCAACTATTCACCCTAGTAACAGTATGATGACACCAATGGAATCTTTAGGGTCAATTCTGAGGGTTAGGAAAGATATATCTTCCCTCTGATCAGTATTTACCCTCGTTGCTGGGCTATTTCATATTAAAACTGTTGACATTACTAGGCAACCACCTCTCATAGCAACAGCAGACCAATATATATAGGGCTCTATATAGGGGGTATATCATGTTTAATTTTCACACTATGGAGAAAAATACATGTAACTAAGCATTTTTGTTTAAAAAGTGGTGGCCATTGATAAACAAAATTACTTAAGGGTGGGAACCCCCTACCCACCTCCAAATATTAGCCAAATAAAAGACCTCACCTTTGATAACCAGGAAAGAAAAACACTTTATCAAGCACTTTGAGTTTATGCCATATTTGGAGGGCTATCTGCCTGACTTTACCTTTACCATTCTAAGGACTATAGGTCTGGCCCGGTTACTAACCCAGCCCATCTAACTGCGCAGTTCATCTGGTGTTCCGGCCCGGCTTGTCCAAACCGGGCCCAGATAACAACAGCCGTCGGTGGCCTGCATATATAAGCAGGCCACTGACAGTCACAGGCAGTTCCCACTGGGAGCTCAGACCTTAGGGGTACTCAAGAATCCCACTGACAGAACTTAGGACCAGCCTGCTCCCTGCATAGATCATCCATTCATTGGATAGAAGCACCTGGTTCAAGTCCTGCCAGACCATCTGTTGAAGTCTAAGAAGTAACTAAGAGTGGCTGTGATCCAGAGTGTAGGCCGTTCAGACCACACTGCCACTGCACAGACATTTGGACATTTTCCCTACTCCCCTGACTAAATCCCTCACTTATCAACACTTGGTTGTAATGGAAATAAACTTTATGCATACCAATGGATACCTATGTTTCCATTCTATATGTTTGTCAAGCATTTGTTTGTTTTTTGTTATTTTGTATGATGTTTTTATATCGATGAGTAAGTGGAAACTAGGCAGAAAGGCTGTGTGTGGAGGCATCCCCCTTTGGCACTGCAAATAGGAAGGACCTCAGAAAACACTCTGCAGTATTATTCCATTTCCGGGGAAGGCTCTTGGGGTAGTCAATTTAGAAATGATCACATTGTAATGGCATGATATAGATCTACATTTAGGGATATCCTACACTTTAATCGGACTGCCAGACCTAGATCTACAGCACAAAATGTTCTAAAAAGCATAGAATCACATTTCAAATAGGGGAGCCTAAATGTGTAGGTATATACATTAAAACCCCATTTATGTTTACTATTTACTGTCTAGATCCCAAAGTGATAGAAAAAGAAATAGCCCCCGGATTTACACATATGTGGACCTACCTTTGCTGAGAAGTAGTACATTCCCTATGTAAGGCACTCTCCACTCACCTGGATCCCCACCACTTGCACTACAACAGGGGAGGGCTATTTCGGGACCAATCCACTGCTGCAGTCATATAGGCTCAGACAGGATCCTCTTGTCCACACAAAACACCTTACTTTTTGCAAAGAAACATCAATTTAACCATGTTATAGTGGTGCTACAATTATAATTCCTCCAGCATTGCCTTATTTAAGATCTCACCTACTTATCCTACACGAAAAATACAACTTCTTTGAGCTGATTAAAAATGGCCTGAACGCCCTACAGAGTGTCTGTGAACCTACAATCCTGAATAAAGACGGCACTTGAACTGTATCAGCAACCTCTATTCGTATTTGGGAATAGTATCTGGAAGTCATATGATCCTTACAGTTACTAGTAGTCAGATACTTGGACAGTTCCCTACCAATCACTAGTCCTAGCCTACCAGCCAGGTACAGACGCTACTACGATAATTGCTGGTCTGCCGTATTGAATTCAGGTCTGCAATCATGCATCTTTATGATCCTTCATGGATGTATCAACCCTTTGGGGTTCGTATGATACATGAATGTAGCCCTGGAGAGGCACTCACCTGGACTACATCATGAAAATAAATGGCATAAAACATTAAAGCACTATGTGGCATGTCTAGAGTTAAAGCAAAGATCAAGGAATACTCCGAGTGTCCACTGGTTGATTACATATCCCCCAAAAGCCTGTGACTCCCCCTGGTGGATAGATTGTACAGCACAAAGAGCCCACAGAGCCAACTCAAAGCCTATAGCTATCTACTTAACCACAGGTGAACACATTTCTATTGCTGGAAAGAGTTTTAGTACCCCTATATATCTTTTCTATGCGTTTTCTTTGAACACTCATGTTAAATTTGGGAGTAAATTAATCAGAAATAGTAGCTTCATTGGGTTATCAGTTATCATGGTTTTAGGTGGGAACAGTGGACTGTACACTAAATATGCAGTAAGCCCATGATGTTTCTTATCCATTAGTCAAAATTATTCAATGTTTACAGAATAATTAGAGTTAATGTATGTTGGAGCTACTCTCCTAGCAACATTATCACACTTTTTGGGTATTTTGAGGTATTCTGGTTACTGAGGAACAATTCTAACCCATGGGAGGATATTTAAGTGGACCCTCTTAATATTCCTTGCTTTTCAGTTAAAGTTGGACCACTCCCTAAAGCTGTCTGTGGAGTGCCTGAACTACTAGGCTCGTCATAACAAGTTTTTAAAGCTGAGTTAAAGCGTTGTAACTCTTGTAACTCCAATCAATTACGACCCACTGTGATGGAAGCCTATTTGAAGGGTTTGGGAGTAAAACGAAAAGTTTCAAACTATCAACTTACTAATCCCTAACCTGAAGGAGAGGGACTGATGTTCTAATCGATGCCTGTTAATCATAGGTCATGCAGTACAGCACTTGGTTCGTCAGCTTTTGACACGATGAACTCAAAAGGTACTACCTAGTTGGTTAGAATTTTAGGGAAGTTACCACACCCTTAAGCCTAGTGCATTCTGCTAGGATTTCAGAGGGCTTTCATTTTGATAAAATGCGGATTTTATAATCTAAATTTCTGTATATATAAGAACACTGATGCGGAGGCTATATGACCATCTTGAATGTTGCATTCCTGTGTGGGCTCTGAGTCTGTTCCTACTTGTCCAGCATGATGATATTAAGGTAAGACGGATTTCAACATAATATTGTACTTTTAAGTGACAAGATATGAAATAAATGATTTTCCTCAATAAGTGTAACATTGTTATAAGTATAGGGATTAAGCTTAGTGAAGAATAATATGTGTAATTCAATATACCCTCCATGAATACCCTTGTATATATATGTGGTATGTACTGCGGGAAAGGATCTTAGTGCACCCTACACTTAAGGCCGTTTTCGCAGACTGTGTCATATATGCTCTATTAAAACATTACATTGGAACTAGTGAGAGATTTAAACATGAATATGATCAAGAAGGAGGTAGTTTCCATCTGGGCTGTTGTACAGGAAATAACAAGAATAAAACAATACTAAATTTGAAGATCATCATGCCATCGTCCCCTGAAAATGTCGCTTTAATTCAAACATAAATAAACATATGTTCTTATACTTCTGTCATAGAGTTAAATTCCATGTAGCCAAAGGCATGTTTTATCATTCACATTATAGTAGCATGTAGCATTCCTACTCAAAAGGCATGTCATTTCTAGGAATTCTAGACATTTATAATCAAAAGGCATGTTTCTTATACACATACACGTGAAACAACCACCGAGGAGATTGTCATAATAGCATTTTTAAAGGCTAACATTATCAGATGTGACAAACCATGGGCATTACGTGTACAACCAAGTATGGACATAATATGGTAAAATAGAGGTAGATGCAAATGTACACATAATAAACAAGTTCATACGGTAGTTCATATGAAACGAAAAATCACCATGTGAGATTAATGATAGAGTTGTTTCTCCTATTATCTCCTCACAGAGGGACTATCCTGGTACTTCTGATGTCAGTACCTAGAAGTGCTTGCGCAGGTAGGAAACAGGAAAGCAGGCTGATTGTTGTGACAATCGTATTTACTATGATTACTAGTTTCACTCTTCTACAACAATAAACAACACTTAGATTGAAAACATATAATCTGATAATGTGATATTTTATTCTCAAAAGGCAAATGCAATTCAAAAAGAAACAGCTGAACCATTTTTCAATTATCTGCATTGTGGCTCTATGTTAGATTAACCATAGATCTTTTTTTGAAACAGAAAATCGGAATGCTACAGCAGCTGATAGTACAAAGCTTGAATCAGCCATGTCAGTAACAGAGGAACCATGGGTTACCCAATTTCCACCTGGTGACGTTTTGAATGACCCATGGTTCAGAAAGATCAACTTTATCTTTCCGAAAGATGAAGCAATCTTAGTAAGTAGTTTTGTGAAATGCAGGTTTTCTGTAAACCATGAATGGATTTCAAAGAATGAAACCACAAATACAAATGCAAATACACCCCAGGGTCAGTTGGAGGCTAGTGTAGTATTTGGGTAACAGAGTGTATCCTTGCCAGGTCCTAATGTCATGTACAGATGTAAATCTTGGAAGAAAAATTTAATTGTTGGAGAAATACTTCTAGCATCTCTGTTTAAGTTGTTTTGCCTCCAAGCTCTCAGATGTCTCAATGATTGATGGGCTCTCACTTAGTCAAAACCATATATATATGAATAGTTACAATTTATTACCTCAGGATGGCCTTCGCAATATGTACCCAATCTCTGTGAGAGTCTCTAGACAGACTGATGGCGGAGTACATTACTATATAGGCCTTGATGAAGAGAAACTCAAACAATTTCCCGTTGACCCAAAGAAGTTGTACTGCTATCTGACCGCTTGGCCGGTGCCTACTATAGATAATCCCAGGTGCTTACGTGGTTCTGCGAGCTACTTTAACAGAGCCGCACACAAGAGTCCACTCGGCATGTTGAAAACTTCTATACCAACCTCTACCTTGAATGCTATCTGCGCTGCACTGTCCATAGTATTTGGGATATTCGGTGAGTAAAAATTAAAAGGATATCAGTTTTCACTTCATATAGATTATCACCTGATCAATTGTGGGCTTCAAACATATGACTGTTACCTTAGTTCATTAATTATCTATTATGTCGCAAAGGTAAAAATCTTAATCTCAAGACAAAACATTTTCTTTTTAGGGAATATCCTGATTTTTGTCTCTGTGATGACAAGAAAAGAGTTGAGGACATCAACAAATCTTCTCCTGGCTGGTGTTACAGTCATTGACTGTCTCAACTCACTGGTAATCGTCGTACATGGGGTAATTCTCTCACATATTTGTGTACTTCATTAAAAGTCGTTTTCTACTACGACTTATTTTGCCTTTTTAGAATTTAAGCCGGTCAAGGTACTTTTGAGACAAATTCTCCAGAAATCTCTTGACATTACTGGGTCTATGGAGTCAATGTTTTCTCAGTGGGAAAATTGGAAATGGTTTAATTTTGTCAGGCTCTCATAAAAGGAAGGTTTTATGACACCCAGCAGAAAAATCTGCCAGAAAGCATTATATTGCTATCATGAAAAGAAACTTAACCCTTCCATGTTCCCCAGGGGTCAAGACCCATGGATGCCTCTCATTACTGTAGATACACAGATCAAAAGAATATAAGGGTTTGGGGCCCAATTATAATATTCATTGAACATTTAGTTCCTTTATCATAGTGAGCTAAGATGTAGGTATGCCTTAGTGGGGAAATGATTGTTGGAAGCTTTACATATGTCATACTCAATTCCATATCCTACCTCCTTCAGTATCCATACTCTATCTTCATGGACTCTATAGATAAATTTTTGGGTCCGCCGGGATGTACTGCCATACAGAGCATCAAACAATTTGTACTGTTTGCTGCCATCAACCATCTTGTCACTATCAGCTTTGAAAGGTGGGTTCATTCATATAGCATTGCTTAAATGTCCCATTTTGTGTCTGGGGCGAGACATTTTTAATCTTTGGTTATTTCTGCTATTTCTACAGCTATGGAACACCCAGGCCACAGGTTGGAAGGGTCTGCTAAAGGATATTGAATACCCCCCTCTTTACAGAAAAAAAGCACTCATTTAATTGTCTATAATTACCATTTTCATCCAAGCGTTACTATTGTACACCCTAATGACCATATATCATACCCCTTTCAAATGTTTAGGTTTAGAATGACTGTTGTTAGGGATGTAATGTGAATGGAACAAAAGCGTTCAGCTCTATGGGAGGGAATATCATCTAGGGAAGGGTGTCTCATTATATGGATATTCTAATTATTAAGGTCCACGGAGCTGTTCAAAGTAAAAAAATTAATAAATTTGGAAAATCACCATTATCTTCCAATTTTCCTATACTACTTTAAATGCCTACTTTGAGCAGATTACAAATGTTCGGACTTACCAATTCTGTCACTGTGAAATGAGTCGGGGGCATTTGTAAAATCCTTGTTTCCAGAATGCATGTTGCCTCTTACTGTTTTTATGCCATTGTCTAGATTATCATACAGTATTATAGCTATTCTGTCTGTTACTTTGACTGACAGGTACTTTGCTATATGCTGGCCACTGAGTAGACACTTTAAATTTACACCAAAGAAGGTGGCTTTGGCCCTGGTTCTCAACTGGTTGGTGGCTGGGGCACAGGTCATCCCATACACAATATATGTAATGGGGGTAAGTCTAACACATTGCTCTCTATTTTGCTATTTCATCTTACAAAGGTTTTAACCATTTAATAATGAATTCAGATTGATTTTCCTTTCAAGATGAGAATAATGTGATTACTTCATGTGTAATAACATCTTTAACATCTATATCTACTTGCATTGTTCTTGAAGAGTTGGGTACTCAGCTGATATGCAGTCTGCTAGCAAAAGAGTGAACAATACATCAGTTAGAAAGACCATCTCATTGTTCAGAATGATGCTGGTAAAATACCTCATCAACTTTAAGATAACATATTATATTCAACAGAGTCACGTTCAAAGTGAAAAAGGTTTTAGATGCAAATTGTATAAGGACTTTGAATCTGGATTCCCATGGACCTACTACTCGCTGGTGTTTTACATCATACTGCCTGTGCTGATTCAGTGCTTCACCTATGGCTCTGTTATACGCACACTGCTAGCAAGTATCAAGAAGATGAAGGCATCCACTGGTAATGACAGGTAGGTTAGTCTGGTGCAGATAAACCCTTAAAGGGCCACAAAGTGCATTAATTAAATATAGTATGCTATATGGGCCATGTGCTTGGAATCCCTGGATCTGCCCTTGACTTTATGATGCATGAATGCTGCCATGGCGCTTAATGGACTTCTTTTCAGACACCAGATTCTTTGGTAGATTCTATTGTAATCATTGTACACTGATAGATTTCTGCTTGGTGAACAGGCCTCATATCATAAGACTTGCTATGTTTTCCTTGCCAGTGGTCCGATGAATGCAGAAAAAGCAAGACTGAAGGTATGTATATTACAACAACAACAAAAAAGATAGTAAATCCTACATGCTTGAGATTATCTGTAGAATGTGGAAAAGTAGTAGAAGCATAGGCTATGGATGGCCCATGTGAACTGTAAACTTATCGGTGGATTATGGAAAAGCAATCCTTTACAATGGTATGTAAGGCCCTTTTCTGGTTCTAATTGCTCAAAATTCACTTTTTCAGGTTCATCAATAAATGGACCCATAGGCAATGAATGGATCTGTGAGCTGATGTACCTTAACCTCATACAACACATCTTTTTGAATAGCGGGGTTTGATCAACCATTATTTTCATGAAATAACCAAATAATTATGTTATATTTCTCTTCACAGCTTGTCTATATGTTGATAACACTGGTAGTTATCTACATACTCACCGTGCTGCCTGCCTGGGTTAACAATACACTACTGGTCAATATTGGGATTCTCTTGGGTGACAGTACCCAGCGCGTGAGGAGGCAAGTCCTGTTTGAACTCCTGCAGTCTTTGAACAGTTCAACCAACGTGGTGGTATACACCATTGTGTCAAGGTAAATGTCATGAGGAGTATGAAATACAATATTTATTCTGCTATGGTATTTGTCTGAATGACATATTGCAGGGAAGGTATTATTGCATTAGAGCACTATATGGCTCTTCTTCACATGTTAAACTAAAAGAACTCTAAAGTTTTATAGAGCTAAAGTACTTCTCTAAGCATATATATTGGCACCATATTGAAAAACTAAATATCCCCATTGATTTTCTAAGAGTTGATACAAAATATACAGTCCTTTGTGAATAAATTGTGTATTTTCCTACTTTCCCCGCAAAAGGCAGTTCCGGGAGGCATTCAAAGAGATGCTCTGCTGTGGGAAGAAGAACCCTTTATCTGACCCTATTGGAAAGCTGCCAGCTGTCTGAAGACATCACAACTCAGTTGATATCATAGTTAATGAGATATGTAAATCTAGCATATTATATGCTTATAAATATTGAAACATTTAACAACTTCAAATTCCATAATTTAAGCATTATATCTTAGAGATATCCACTGTTATGGAGTTCAATTTCCCTAAATGTTAGCACACACACGTGCACAACAGATTCAAGTTTGTGATGGAACATTTTGCATATTCTATTACGAATGCTTAAATTTATTTGGGAACAGACTACACTGTTTATCACAAATTCGACCACCTTGTCCTCAACTTGTGCTGTTTCAAAAAACTTGTATCGGAACACATGCACACCATGCACATGTGTAACGGAACACCATGCACAGCCTGCATGTTTGTAAGGGAATGCAATGCACAGGGTGCACGTTCGTAATGGAACACCATGCACAGGGTGCACTTTCTTAATGGAACATGCTGGTGGTTGTGCTGATATTTAGGCAGATTTAACTCCATACATTGCAATGATCACTCAATCAAAAACTGCACAAGGAAAAATGATACCCAATGAGTTAAATCACACAGATATTGAAACAGGCGCAATTATGTACCAAATGTAGGATGTACAGATGGGTATATTGGGATCCAATTGATGTTGCATCCCATCTCTTTTCACTTCCTTAAATGCTTGTGAACAATCAACATGTTTGTGTAACACTTTATCATAATTATTCCTTCATTGGACCTACACACATGATGTGTTGTACGACGTTTAATAATAGATAAAGAGTCTGGATGCAAAACAACATAACTCCATCACAGAATTGAAGCATATACAGTGTTTTTGTAGAGACACCTGGGGTCAATCACAGCATTTTGGTAAAGGGTGTATCCTTTGAAGACATCAAACCATTCATAACCCAGATTTTTGTCTATTTTCAAAAATGTTTTGTATGTCCTTTTGCATCCTTACTCTTCAAATGGTGGGGGTTTATCAATGCAGGTACAATAATTGTTATGTGTGTGGAATATATGTTGTTGTCAATTAACACAACGTTTGTCTGATTTATTCACTGAAACTGAAGGAAAGAAAATAGAAATGATATACATTATGGCCACCGTCCACAGAGCATAAATCGGCCGTATATCAAGAAAATTGCCATACATTCCCTATGTAAATTGTGTATAGAATTGCCGTGTACAGCCGATTTATGCTCTGTGGACGGTGACCCTTACAGAACTTTTTATCATGTGTCATAGTGTCAATAATAAAAGAAAAAAGTTGATGACACGTTGGTCACGTCAGATCTGCTTTATAATAAAGGTTTTATTTCAAAAGCATATGTAAGACATCCAGTTATGTGGGCTCCTGCTATGTACCTATATGCACGGCCACCAAATATGAATCACCATCCACAGCTTTCTGTAGGAGAGACACAAGGAGGGAAACAAAAACAAAAAGAGGCACAGAGTGAAGTGGAGAGAATACTGTGTTAGAGAAGATATTCTACCAGAAATTATTTTAGTACATCAGTAGAGCCGGTGATGTTTTCCCACTGGAGGATTATCAAAAAAAAAAGAAAAAAACTATTTGACTGTGAACAACTACAACAAGAAGCAATTATGAATGTGCTTAAAGGTATTAAACTCACTTTTATCATCGTACAATAAAATCAGGAACCCCACTGTCAGATTAGCGTATTTATTATACCAATTATGTCCATGTGAAAAGCAAAATAATCAACCACATGGGACCTTGTCCCCCATAAAAAAACACAACATAGCCGTTCTAGAAAGTAACTTGTGGATGTCATCATGGCGACAAAGGGCATGCTATATTCTTACTTTAAAAAAAGGCTTATATATATAATGGCTACTGTCCACTGGGTTCTAGTCCACCGAAGCTATAGGAAATGTATGGGCTTACTCGGCCGAAGTTCCCCAGTGGACGGTGGCCATTAAGGCATCAACTAATGTGCTTTTGGCACGGCTCTGTTTTCGTGCAATAAACCAGACCATAACAACAGACATCTATCATCACTATAGTGCAGTCCATACTCATGGAATAGCAATGCAGTGCAGATAAGGTTTGTAGCCCAATAAGCAGATAACGTTGGTGGGTCATATATTATTCATGTAGTACGGTGCACGCTAAACACTGTAGGAACAGTACACAGTTAGCTGATCACCTATGGTGGTTGGTTGTGTTTGTAAGCAAAACTACAGGGGGTGATAGCACAGTATTTATAGGGAGTTAAACATTGTAAAAGTATGTGTTGGTGGCTATGGACATGTATTATATAGTGCACTAATGGTTTTGTGGTACATGTATAGTGGTCTGTAAGAGCAGGAAATAATGATGTTATGATATAGATGACTAGGCTAACTATATTGGTTTACATAACAAAGACTAGGATAACTACAAGAACATGACTAGGCTAAGTAAGTTACTGGTGAAGGGGATAGATGAACCTATGATGATATAAAATGACCACTCAGTGCCTGTTTAGGACCCTTATGAGATTGCATTAGTCATATTGGTATGGAGATATAACATAGTGCATGTAAAGCATAACAGAAGAAGAGCCAGCTGCGTAATTGAAAAGGAATTAACCCATAACAAGGAATGTATTCTATGTACTAGGCTAACTATAGAGGACTAGGCTAACTCAAAATACAAGGTTGTGAAAAAAGAATCAAGCCTATAATATACCATTTATATGGATTGCCCATGCCTGTTTATGCATAATTTAAGGATATACCAACCATGCACCCAGAGGCCTTACTCCACTGTTAGTCCTATACTGCATTTCACCTCATACTAGTTCTCACAACAGACTTAGTTAGCCTAGTCACATCAATATAGTTAGCCTAGTCCTCAATCTTTATTTCAGGCTGATATCTCTATTATTACATTGATTTAGTGAGGACAGCAGTCACCTATATGACCGCATATACCTAAACTAAGATTCTACCAACTATTATGTATAAAGAATATCAAGTATTTACACCACAAATAGACAGCATCTGTTAGCATTGCTTACTCACCATCGGCCATCATTGATCAGCTAACTATACATTTCAGGCCCAGTGTTCTTACAGTGCTCATGGAATAGTAATGTAATAAACACACAAATCCAGAGTTGATGTGTAATATAACCATATTTACCCCCCTATTATTATCATTATTATTTACAGTGCATGCATGTATTTACTCCAGTTATGGATGAATAATTGGTGTGTTTGTGTGGTGTGCCTCTGCACCACCCTTCCCTCCTCCAGGTTCTTGGAATCAGTTCCAGACAGGAGGATGGGAGGGTGGTAGTGGTCTGATGAGGTTGACAGGGGGTGATTAGTGAGTGGCTATTGAGGTTGAACCAATCAGGGCAGAGGTACCACCATTTTGGGGCCTGAGGTGAGGGCTGTGCATGCTAGGCCCCTCCCTCTGGGCTGGAGGAAGGGCCAATATGGTGAGCTGCTCAGAGCTGGAAGATCAGAGGAAGGAGAGCAGGCCCTGTGTTAACATCTGAGAAAGTGGAGGTGCAGTCAGTGGGTAACCACTGACATATGTTGGACTTGGTGGTCAAGAAATAAAGAACCTGGTTAATTCTATTTACTCTCAGAGTTGTTATGTTACAACACAGAGGTAAATATGGTGCCGTGTGACCAGGATTCTTAAAAGCCAAAAGCTGCCAAGTCCAACCAAAATGCCCCTCCTACTAGTGAACTGTTACTGTGGTGATCCCCACTACCACTAAGGGCCTGCTCAGCCGTGCTGCCGTGCTGCCGCCCTGCCCCCGTGCCCAGCTGCCTGTGATTCAGGAAGAGCCGTGCTGTCGTGTGAGGGTCTACTGTCGGTCGTGAGAGGGTCCGCTGTCGCTCGTGAGAGGGTCTGCTGTCGCTCGTGAGAGGGTCTGCTGAACTATGGATCGGTGAGTAGTGTCAGTCAATTTTTAAAAAAAGGAGCAAGTGTGATCAAGAACTAAAAGGAGGTCTAATGAACTAATCAACCAAAGGAGGAAAAAAAAGGAGGTTTATGAACAAATCCATCACTGGAGGACAAAGGAGGTGTAACTATTTTGAGGAGGCAGAATATTATGTTATTGGAGGTAATTGAGGAGGTAATTTTGTGGTGGTGAAAAGGTCAATCATTTACAGAAATAAGTAAAATCTGAATTTATAAATCAATAATCTAGGAGTGGATTTCTGAATGGTATATGTAAGGCATTTGTAGGCTGGACCCTGTCAAAAGTGGTGCAAATATTTCTGTTTTATTTTCTAATTGGTGAAAGGGTCAATCATTTACAGAAATAAGTAAAATCTGAATTTATAAATCAATAATCCAGGAGTGGATTTCTGAATGGTATATGTAAGGCATTTGTAGGCTGGACCCTGTCAAAAGTGGTGCAAATATTTCTGTTTTATTCTCTAATTGGTGAAAGGGTCAATCATTTACAGAAATAAGTAAAATCTGAATTTATAAATCAATAATCCAGGAGTGGATTTCTGAATGGTATATGCAAGGCATTTGTAGGCTGGACTCTGTCAAAAGTGGTGCAAATATTTCTGTTTTATTCCCTTATTGGTGAAAAGACAAAATCTTGAAAAATAAGAAATCTGTAAAGACTTGTTTTTGAATGCCTTCCGGCTACTTTCTGTAAGAAGTGTTTTAGCAAGTAATTTTGCAAGTCAAAAATATAAATATATGGAATAAATCTATGAAGAGTCCAGTATAGATGCTTGTAGATGTCTCTTGGGTAGTAATGGTATTCAATCAAGTAGACCAAAAAGGGAAAAACTGAGAATATATATGTAGAAGTTATGCATGCATGGTTTTGAGATGATATAGGTATTTCCCTTGAATGGTTCAAATCATTGTGTGTACAATTGCAAAGGACAAGTATAGGCTCACTGTATGGTAATCTGTGTGAGGTACTTAATATGATCTGTTGAATGTTGAAGGGTATAAGTATGGCAAAGTCATAAGCAAAGGAGTTTGCCAGACTTATATATATTCCATGGGGTGTTACTGATAATTTGTCAACTGCTGAAAGTACAAAAGTGGGGGTAGACTTACAGTTTTGCATGTGAATATCTTTATAACCATTTTCAAAAAGGGCAACAAATATTGATCTGTGATTCTGGCAAGTGGCAAAAGTATATGAAAAAGAAATCTGGATAATATGTTTGAAAGTGGTGTATGAATGCTATTAGTTTCATCTAAGTGGTAAGATTGTTTTTGGTTCTTTGGCAGTGGGTACAATTTCCACAAGCAGTGGTAGAATATACTGTAAATGGGGACTAGGGGTGATAGAATAGACCAATGTCTGTAGGAACATACAGAAGGGTCCTTTTCACAGAGTAGACGATAGTTTTAGTTTCTGAGACTGGAGGATTTAATCCTAAAGGGAACGGCGTAGAGAATTCTATTTTCATTCAAACAAACACCACTGTGGCGGTTGGAATTGCCAGGGTTTGGTCCGTTCTAAGAACAAAGAAAATCTATTCCAACATTGTTTGTCTGAATAGGCTCGGATAAGCGGATGTGAGTCAGAGTGGGTCTGGTGACATGAGGAGATATCCCTATCAGCTTTAGGAAATAGGTTGTTGACTGTATCGGTCTGTGTTTACAGGTATCTGCTTACTGTATACAGGAACAGAAGCCTGATACTGTGGACTGACTTCTGTTTGTGTCTGGGATAGGGAGGGGAAGGCAGATAACAGTCTTGGTACTGGGTGCAGACAATAAGATTAATGACCCACGGCCATTTATAGACAGTTGTGTCTGGACTGGGTGTGTAGACTTGCATAGGGCATAGGGTATTTGGGAAAGTCTGTTGAACGTTGGATTCATGAGAGATATTACTCAGGGCACATGCTGCAATATATCAATAGTTAGTCAACAAGAAAATATGACATATGTACATTGATTAATTTTGTTGATTATTAGTCAAGGGGTCGTTTGACAAGTTTTGGTTGATTAAGTTTAATTATTCTATCTGGTACTTAGGTTATTGACAGACTTGTGTTTTGTTGATAATTGGTGTGAGTCAATGCTAATTGGGGTCATCAATTGTCTATTAAGTTAATTATTCCATCTGGTACCTAAATTATTGACACACTTGTGTTTGATTGATAATTGGGATGAGTCAATGCTAATTGAGGTCATCAATTGTCAATTAAGTTAATTATTCCATCTGGTACTGAAGTTATTGACAGACTTGTGTTTGATTGATAATTGGGATGAGCGGATGCTAATTAGGGTCATCAATTGTCAATTAAGTTAATTATTCCATCTGGTACCTAAATTATTGACACACTTGTGTTTGATTGATAATTGGGATGAGTCAATGCTAATTGGGGTCATCAATTGTCAATTAAGTTAATTATTCCATCTGGTACTGAAATTGTTGACAGACTTGTGTTTGATTGATAATTGGGATGAGCGGATGCTGGTTAGGGTCATCAATTGTCAATTAAGTTAATTATTCCATCTGGTACCTAGATTATTGACACACTTGTGTTTGATTGATAATTGGGATGAGTCAATGCTAATTGGGGTCATCAATTGTCAATTAAGTTAATTATTCCATCTGGTACCTAAATTATTGACACACTTGTGTTTGATTGATAATTGGGATGAGTCAATACTAATTAGGGTCTCTAATTGGACCAACGCCATTTTTTGGGACTTATTAAAATAATATTTTGCATGCCAACTCAGTAGTAGTTGGGACGGACCCAGTTGGTGTCAAATAGTGGATTGATTGAAAATTAGCTGAGTTATTAGCAATTATATAATAACCCCTTTTAGTCTATATAAATGTCTGCACATAAGGTGTGTATGGGAGACTGAACTATAACATCTGTATGAAGAGTGAGGTCTAGGCTTGGGGACCCTGAAATGCACAGAGACTATTCTCAAGTGGCCTGTCAGACTCAGAATGGTCCAGAGTGATTGACCGTAATGCACTGAGGCCCCCTGGTGAGAATTTCTGTAACCTCTAGTAGTCACAGAGGGTACTTGATATGCTGAAGCCTTATTTATATTCAGATATTGATTTGAATGATGATGACATTATTATCAAAATCCATCAGTTCAATGCCTGCCTGAATAGTCCACTAATCATTAAATCATCCCAAACCAAGGCAACTGGAACTGAACCTCCACAAAGACAAGACAAGGGTACACAGGTAGACATTAAACCTCTTCCCCATAAATCCCAGGTTAAAGGTAATAAGAGACAGGTTAAACAGAAACCAGCCCCCACCCAAGTTGTTCAGAAAAAAGGCAAAGGTAGAAAGAGAGATAGAAAGCTTACACCCCCACGTGTATGCTGTGGGGTTAGTTATAGCTACTCATCAAACCTTAGCAGACATAAGAGGGTAGAACATAGAAAATTGACAAACACCTGTGCGATCTGCAACAAGGTTTATAGGAGGAAGGATTATCTGAAATCCCATATGGAGCAGAAACATACAGAGTAATTCCACTGGAATCTTGCTCCTCCTGTGCACAGATGTGAACAGGGGTGCTGATAAGCAAGATTAGGTTTACAGGGTGACTTACAGGTGTGACAGCTAGTAGTATAGGACAAGTTGACATTGACTTACAGGTGTGACAGTTAGTAGTATAGGACAAGTTGACATTGACTTACAGGTGTGACAGTTAGTAGTATAGGACAAGTTGACATTGACTCAGAACAGGTGTGACAGTTAGTAGTATAGGACAAGTTGACATTGACTCAGAACAGGTGTGACAGTTAGTAGTATAGGACAATTTGACATTGACTCAGAACAGGTGTGACAGTTAGTAGTATAGGACAAGTTGACATTGATTCAGAACAGGTGTGACAGTTAGTAGTATAGGACAATTTGACATTGACTCAGAACAGGTGTGACAGTTAGTAGTATAGGACAAGTTGACATTGATTCAGAACAGGTGTGACAGTTAGTAGTATAGGACAAGTTGACATTGACTCAGAACAGGTGTGACAGTTAGTAGTATAGGACAAGTGGACATTTACTTGGGTAGCTTGACAGTATTAAGTTGAAATTTAGCATTGACTTTGCACTTTGAAATTCTTCAGTTCCATAATTTGGATTTTGGAAATAGTTTATCTTTAGTTCAACACATTCAATTTATTTTTTGAAATTTGACTTTAGTTGGACATTGCCTTTTGGAATCTTGACATTTGACTTGAGTTAGATATTAACATCAGAGTAGACAGTGACTGCAGACAAGATGGAGGGAATTGAGGAACTTCAGCGACAATTAGCTGCAACTCAGTTGGCTGTTCAACAGAGAGATGAGCAGATTAGAGGACAGCAGGAACACAATGCACAGATTACACAAGACCATCAGCAGGTTGTTAATGTACTGAGACAGGAAATTGTAAATGCACAACAGGGACAGGAGGGTGGAGGTGTACAGGTTGTTGAGGGTCTCAACAAACTCGTATCCGAGATGGTCATTGGACAATTGCTAATTAATGTCCCACAGTACCATGGGGAGGTCAAGGGGTATAAAGAGTGGATAAAAAGCATAGAAAGAAATTCTATGGCCGTGAATGATAACGATCAGTGCCGAGTGCGACTAGCCCTTCAGAGCTCTAGAGGGATCGTGGCGGAGTTCATCCACCGATACCAGCGGGATGAACCAGGTGCCAACTGGGGTGCTCTGAAAGATGAGCTTGGCTCACGCTTTGGTGAGGTGCAAGATGAAGGGCACTCTCTTAGTATTTTGAGGCGGATGAAGCAGAGTTCACACGAAAGCCCAACAATTTTTGCGGAGCGAATTTTGGATATTGCGGCAGACTCATTCCCTGGAGAAGATTTGGATAATCGCATTATCGCAAATCAATTGATCGAAGTCTTCATTGATGGACTTAGAGATGCTCAGGTGAGTCGCCGAGTGATGAGAGGCTTAAAGGACAAGCCAAATAAGACCCTAGACAGTGCAGTCCGTATAGCAAGGGACGAACAAGACATGCAAAAGCGATTCACCTTGCGGAAGAAGGAGGTACCAATGGAGGTTGACGTTATTGGAGGACAGAAGGGACAAGCCAGTGGAGGTGATAAGGAAACAAGCTTCAATGGTCGGTGTTTCAACTGTGGCAAGATTGGTCATATGGCAAGGGAGTGTAGGGGCAACGGCCAGCCAGCATGCTACCAGTGTGGAGGACTCGGACACAAGGCAAGAGAATGTAGAGCTCGTCAGTGCTATAGATGTGGACAATTTGGTCACATACAAAGGGACTGCCAGCAGAAGGAACCATCCCAACCACACAACAATTGGCAGTACGGCTCACATCAACCAAATCAGTGGTCAAGACAAGGGCAAGCAGCTCCAGCCAATTTCAGTTCACCCCAACAGCGTCAGTGGCCGGGAAACGGACGGGCGGGTCCAGCCCAGTAGGCTGGACCCAATACAAGGAAAGGGATCACTGGGTGATGCCAAGAAGGTCAAGGTTTGGAAAGCAGTCGGTGAAGAAGAGGGAAAGAACTCCAAATTACAACAATCATCATCTGACAATTGAGAACACTGTACCGCCTCATGAAAGGAGAATCACAATAACTCAAAGGGTGGAGGCCGACAAGCCATCTTGTAAAATTAAAATCGGAAAATTGGTTACAAGATCCCTTCTTGACACAGGAGCTCAGGTGAGTCTTATATCTGCTGCATTCTTCAACCAGGTGAAGAGACAAGGAAATATATTGGTAAGAAGGACTTGCATTCAGTTAATTGGTGCGGACGGTCGAAACTTGGAAACATGGGGTGAGGTAGTACTCACTGTACATCTGGGAGGGGAAGAGATAACCCATTCATTCTTGATTGTAGATGCGTTGAACCATCCTATCATAATGGGATGGGACATCATTTGTGAGAAGGGTATGGTAATTGATGGTGCTGCAAGGAAGGTTTGCTTCAAGGGTGTGGAGATTGAGCTCCAGAGTGACCTGGAGGTGTCTTCACTGGTGAGATTGGTGGAGACCGTTCAGCTTCCACCTCAAACTGTTGGATGTTGTGTAGCAAAGAGAGCAAGAACAACTGGACATAAGGTAGGGGAATACCTATGTACAGCCATTCCAACTGGCGTTCTGGCTGATGAACCTGGGGTTATGGTGATGAACACCCTGAACCAAGTTAGAAAAGGAAAAAACTTCATGATCAATCTGGTAAATAGCACAGGAAGACATTACACATTGAAGAAGGGTACTGTCATCGGGACTATGGAAGAGATCAACCATGTTAAACAGAGAGAGGTTGCATCAGTTGGAATACCCATACAGAAGAAGACCAAGAGAAAGGTGAACACCATTGAAGAATTGCTGCAGGAGAATCAGGATATGTTTGCTGCCTCTGACAAAGAATTGGGAAGAACACATCTTATGGAAATGACAATAGACACTGGAGATAGTCCTCCAATTGCCATGAAGGCCTATAGAGCGCCTCTTCAAAAGCGAAAATTCATAGAAGAGAAGGTGGACGAACTACTCAAAGCAGGCTTGATCACCAAAAGCCGCAGCCCATGGTCAGCTCCTGTTGTGATAGTGTCAAAGAAGGATGGAGGTGACCGCTTATGTATAGATTACAGGAAGCTGAATGATGTTACAAAGAAGTATGTGTGGCCTTTACCACATATTGATGACCTGCTAGCATCATTCAACGGGGCTAAATACTTCTCCAGCCTTGATTTACGAAGCGGCTATTATCAAGTTGAAATGAATAAGGGAGACAGGGAGAAGACAACATTTGCCACCCATTGTGGCCTTTTCCAGTTCAACGTCATGCCATTTGGGTTAACCAATGCACCTGGGATGTTCCAAGAGTTGATGACAGAAGTACTAAAGGGTATACACGGTGTATATGCAACAGCTTACCTCGATGATGTCATCGTGTGGTCTAGGACAGAGAAAGAACATCTGGAACATTTGACTGAGGTATTCAATCGAATAAGGCAAGCAGGTCTCAAGCTCAAAAGATCGAAGTGTGATCTGTTCAAAAGGGAGTTACAATACCTCGGGCATACTATCTCAGCTGAAGGTGTGAAGCCACAGAGTGGGAAGATTGACATCATAAAGAATGTAGCTCAACCAGAAAATGCTACCGATGTGAGAAGTTTCTTGGGAATGACCTCCTACTACCGAAGGTACATCGCTGATTATGCCACCTTGGCAGGTCCGTTAACAACATTAACCAAGAAGAATGCTGAGTTCAATTGGACAGAAGAGTGTGAGACAGCCTTCAAGACCTTAAAAGAAGCCCTGGTGTCACCAAAGGTCCTCGCCTACCCAGATATGACCAAACCCTTCATTGTGTATACAGACGCCAGTGGGACAGCAGTAGGTTCTGTGTTACTTCAAGAACAGGAAGGTAGAATGCGAGCAATTGAGTATGTGTCATCTCAGTTGAACAAAACACAGAAGAAGTGGCCAACAATAGAACGTGAGGCCTACGCCATAATGTATGCAGTGCAGAAATTCAGGCCATACCTATGGGGTTCAAAATTCACCATACGCACGGATCATAAGCCATTGCAATTCATGTTCAAGTCAGAGATCAAAAACATAAAAATCCAGAAATGGGCAATGCAGCTTTCGGAGTTCAACTGTAAGATAGAATATATCAGTGGACCTCAAAATAAGCAGGCAGACTTCCTGAGCAGACTGAAAAGTGTCAATGTGATAAACATGGATCAGCTGGAAGCGACAAGTGTAGAAGAACTAGACATGGAACAAGGGCAAGAACAGGATGTGGAAAATGAAATTCTTCTACCAGCATTTGAATTGGGAGATGGGCCAGTGGACATGAAGCTAGAACAAGGAAAGGATGCAAACTTAGGCAAGTTGAGGAATGATCCTAGGTATGCCACATTCGGGGATATTCTCTACTATCTCTCAGATGAACCGAACCCAGGCCTACGTGTGGTCATACCTGGGCACATGAGACGGCTAGTACTGGAACAGTGTCATGACCAAATGTCACACATGGGAGTAGACAAGACATACTACCGTATACGAGAAAGTTTCCATTGGCCAAGAATGTTCAAAGATGTAGCTAAGTATGTGTCCCAGTGTGTTACCTGTAACTGCAGAGGACTGAAGAAGATCACACCTCCCTTGAGAGAAATGGACAAGGTACACAGGCCATTCGAGAAGGTTTCCATGGATATTGTTGGCCCATATCCTGAAAGTTACTCTGAAAACCGATACCTGTTGACGATGATGGACATATATAGCGGATGGCCTGAGATGTTTCCGATTCCTGACAAATCTGCAGAAACAGTCGCAAGAAAGATTTTAGAGGAGGTCATCCCACGCCATGCATGTATGCAGACCCTTCTTAGTGATAACGGATTGGAATTTGTCAACCGGGTAATGGATGAGATCTGCAAGGAACTCAAGGTGGCGAGAATACAAACCGGGATCTACAGACCAAATTCTAATGGTCAACTTGAAAGAATGCATAGGGTGTGGGGAGATATGGTCTCAAAATATGTGACAGATCCAAGAAGATGGGATGAGACAGTACCTTCGGCACTTCTGGCGATACGAACAGCCCACAGTGAAGTGAAGGGACATTCTCCTTTCTATCTGCTGCATGGACGGGATCCACTTCTACCATTGGACACCCTCCTCAAGCCAAGACAAAAATATCTGGGAGAAGAAGTCCATAAGGAAATACTGCAGAGACATCACCAAGCCATGACTTCTGTCCAAAGACACATGAAGAAAGCACAGGCACGAATGCGGATGTATCATGACCGAAAAAGCAAGGATGAAAAATTACAGGTAGGAGACCCAGTATATCTCTACAACAATAGGAGGGCAAACAAGATTGATAAAAGATGGATACCGTACTACAGAATAGTGGAAGAATTAACACCTGTAAATTACAGGGTGAGAAATCAGCTGACCGGCCAATTGATTAAGATCCATAAAATTCATCTGAGGAAGGCAAATCTAGAGTGGAAGATGCCAGCTCCTGAGCGACCCATGAGAAGGGCAAGAGTTGCTGCACCAGAAGATGAGGAAGAAGAGTCCGAGATGGATGATGACCTTCCACGAAGACATGGAAGAGCCAGAGGTAGTGATAATAACTCAGCCTCTAGTGATGACAGTGGAGATGATGGAGATGATGACGAGGAACAAGGGAACTGGTCAGAAGAAGACCATGTTCCATTGGCTCGACTCAGAGAGAGAATAAGGACTGAGGAGTCCTCCTCTAGTTCAGATAGTGATGTTCCATTGGCTGAGCTACGTCGCAGGTGGAGAACAGAAGAAGTCACTCAACCTGAGGATGCCACTGGAGCAGTTGGATCACTTGAATCTGAGATAAGTGGACTAGAGGGGATGGAGGGCGCTGTAGGTGGAAATGATCTCATGGAAAGTGAGGTCACCAGTGGAACCAAGAGGCGTAGAGACAGCAGTGAGAGCGAAGTTGCAGAAGGAAGGCAAGAAGAAAAGCGCAGAATATTAGAGCCTCGAAGTGAAGGACAAAGTGGAAAACGTAGTCGGAAGAATAGCAGTGAAGAATCAGAGGAGAAACCAGGAAAATCCAGGAGATTAAATACAGTGGAAAAGAAGACGGACAAAGTGAAACAGCTTCTACAGTTAGTAGCTGACATGATATAAGGTTAAATGGACCCCCTGTGGAGTTGGGGGCAGAATATCTCCACCGGCAGCAACCGGATCGTAAGAGCCGATCAATTGTCGCATCGGGACCTCAGGAAGAGTTTTCCGAACCACGAGATTTTCTTATATTTTAGCATTGTTATTAACACTATATAGTCGCTATAATATCTATATTAGACTTTAAGAATATAATCTGGGAAGAGTGAGGAGACATTTGAACCTGTCTCATAATATCTGGCGACCCGGAGTTGTGAGACAGGCATCAAAAATAGTTTACTCCCTCATAAGTGCATAATATCATATAGTAGAAGGGTTAGCCATAGTGTGAACTGTGTATCATAAGTAAGTCATAATATTAGTTATATGTGTACAGTATCAGCATAGTGTTTAAGAGTAGGTGGAGAAATAGTTGAACAGGCAGAGTTTAGGTCTGGCCACCTTAGATTATTTGGCGAACCAAAATTCTAAGGCAGGTATTGAAATTTGTATCATTTCCTAATAGTTCATAATTATATTAGGAAGGGTAGTGAGATCTAAGGTAGTAGAGGTTTGAGGACGTCTTGCCACAGAATATTTGGCGACCCGAAGTTTGGTGGCAAGCGTCAAAACTCATTGTTCCTCTCAGTTTAATATAGGGTGGCTTCATGATTTTATGGTTTGACCTTTTTCAACAATAAGGATGAATCTGTCCTTAGATTAAGGCTCTAGCCAGAAATTCAGTAGGTTAGTTGACTGATATTACCAACATGGCGAGTAACACTCCTAATACATCATCCGGTGATATAGAATTCCAGATAAAAGCTTTTAATATGAAGAAAATAGTTTTATACAGTACATATTTCAAGGTATTGGAAGAATCTAGGAACAGTGAATATTTTAAGAACAACCCATCCGATAAGGAACAAATCATCACACTCCCTCCTATTTTGACCGTTTCTGAATACATTTCTGTTTTTAAAATTTTGTCTCTTGCTCCATCTGTATGGGTTGCAGCCAGATGGATGTGGCACTGCATTTCTGAGTCAGTCCCACCGGACCCACAAAGATATATAGAAATCTTGACATTTCTTTCTTGTGATGACATTCTGAAACAACTAATTTGGTATGCAGCCTACCTGTACAGAGCTGACGCTCATGTTCTGTTGGGCATGTCATTGAATATATGGGGCCAGAAGACACATTTCGGGGAATGGACACTTAAGGTTCTGAGTAATGTGACTGATATGCCCTCTGAGAAAATCCTGTCAAAAATAATCACTTTAGATGGGGAACAGAGGTTCTCTCTAAACAAAATCAGAAAATTATTGAGGGACAATTTGCGATTAAAAGAGCATCTGGCTAAGAGAGAGATTGTTCCTTGTGGGTTGTGTGACTTGGAAATGGCATATACAACAGTAGATGGGGGATGGCAATTGAAATTGGGGGGCCGTATGCCATGTTGTGGATTGGTGGTGCACTCTGCATGTTTTTGGAAAGAGCTAGGAAAAGAAGAACGCTTGTATCAGTGTAAATGTGGAGGAGCCATATCTGTTCATACTGGGAAGCATGTACCTTATGAATACACATTATATAATGCAATGCTTATAACGGGAGGCAGATGGAGGAGAGGAATTCCATTGGACGCAGACATACCACCACCTAAAAGATAACCTTGTTGTAGTAATAATAGCTATGTTTGATCATTTAGTTTTCAGTGCTAAGTTATTTCATTTTTGTTCATCTTTTATTCATTTTTAGACCTTCGGTGTTAATCGGGCTGATAATTTTTAGCGGCATAGTAGGGACAATAGCTGGAAATGATGTAGAACATGTCTTCTTCCGAAGTCGGTCCGAAGTTCACACGACAAGATCCAGATGGATAGTGGGACTGGTTATTGACTTTGATGCCTATGAACAGTACCTCCTTTTTACTAATAGGACAATGAATAAGACCTTTCAGACAACTCAAGAAGGGAAGACATATTTTGATGGTTTGCATTTTAGCAGTCAGTATCGGAATAGGGAGTACAAAAAGATTAATATCACTTTGGACAAGGCAGAAGAGAGGCGCTTAGAACAATATTATTTCATCCTCAGGTCATATATTCAGGAACTTTTGATTCTACAAGATTTGCACAATAAGAATTGGCAGGAATTTTCAGAAATCAAGAAAATTGGTCATAGTGAACTAGAAGCACAAAGAGGCAAACGTTCTATTGGCATATTAGCTGGAATATTTAGTGGGGTTGCCTTCTTTAAAACGATGCAGTTGCAGAAGGAGGTGGATAGCTTACGTTCAAATCAGGAGATTATTAGGAATGTGCTGAGTGAAAGTTTATCGCTTATTAATTTGACAAGAATGGAAGTAGCAGAAAATCGAGTTGCCATAAATAAAATAATAGGAGCGTTGGGACAGTTTGTCGATACCTTTAATGATGTTATAGAGCCCATGAGACGCTTCCTTATTGTATCTCAACAAATTCAGACAAATATAAACCGGGTTCGTGATCTCGTAACAGCAGAGACAAGTCTTATGGCTGACCTACAAGGCAAAATTGCAAAATTGTCAACAAAACGTTTATCACCCACTATATTGCCAGCAAATGAATTAATCAAAATTTTGAAAAGTATTGAAGTGGAAATTCCACCAGAGCTAATGTTGCCCCAAGATCCTCGAGAACGGCCTTTCTATTATTACACAATTTTACAGACAAACACCCTTGCCTTGGAGAATCAGTTGGTTATAACAATAGATATACCACTTTTAGACGTGGCACGGAAATTCCGAGTAAAAGAAGCAATAGCACTACCAGTACCATATCATGCTACAAATCTAACGGCTCATTATGAACTTGAATTTAACCATTTTGCTATAAGTGATGATGGTAGACAATATGTTATTTTAACGTTAGAAGACCAATTGAACTGTGGTAAACCGGATATCAAATTTTGTGCTCTCACATCTGCCGTTGAAGAAACAAATAGACATAAATACTGTACGCTAGCGTTGTATCAAAGGGATTCACAAAAAATAAAAGAAATGTGTAAGGTGAAGGTTACCAATAAGTTGAAGCTACCAATTGCACGTTATGTGAGTAAAGGTGACTGGTTAGTAGCTACCGAAAAAGTATTCAATATGCGAAAACTGTGTGTCGGTGATGACAGAAAAACTCATTTAACGGTCACTCCACCATACACAGTGGTCACATTAGAATCTGGTTGCAGGGCTTTATCTGATCTCCTAGAACTCCCAATCTATTTTGAAGAGAGATTTGAATATACAGTGATCAGAGAAAGTCGTATTACGACCCCCCCTGAAAACTTCCAGTTAGCTAACTTAGCTATTTGGAAGCCAGTTTTGGAACAAAGAATAGACATGAATTTTGAAATTCAAAAACTAGGCCCCATTGAAGAAACAAATATAGAAGATCTGGTAAATGAACTGGAAGAAATAAAATTCTATGAGAAATATCATTTTCCATCCTCTGCTATTCCATATATTGTTATTGCAATTGTCATCTTGCTGGTTGTGTTTGTGATTATAATTTTATGCTGTAAAAGGCAAATGTTACTAAGGTTGCTTGTTAACAAGGTTCAAAAGCGATTGAATAATGGTATGGACAATAGCAAATCTAGAAGTGATTATATTGAGTTGGGTGAGATTCACTCACCAAGAACAATGAATACCTCCATAGAAAGAAATCCTCCTGTGCATACAGACATTGAATTGGGTGAAAATGAACAAACAAGAACTCTGGATGCCTCAGTTTATGATAAACCTCCTATGAATATTCGAGTGCCTCCTAAGACTCCTGTACTTGCTCCTTTAATGTTTTCTGGTACTGACACTACTTTCACCATTAAGCCTAAGCCTAGGGCACGACAACCTCGGGCTCGCCCTAGGACAACACTTAACATGAGACATTCATAAATCAATAGTGTGTCCAAAACTACAGAGACAATATACTGCAATGGAACGGCAACATACTTCTATATGGACTAACTGCTATAGACACTGAACTTACATGAATGGCCTTCGATATAGACTATGAACTCTTAATCTGATAATCTTTCTTGATATTGTATTATTAAGCTTGACCTGTCAGCATGGTGACTCTGGTCGAGACAGTTGAGATATAACTTTATTGTTCTACTGGAACAAACCTTCTTACCAGCGGTACTTACCAGCCCGGTACTTACCAGCCAATTATTCTAACACAATGACATTGTGGACTGCGCGGACTCTGCATTATGTGTGATGAACAAGGACTGCTGAACTATTATATACAGCTTAATATAGACATTGCTTCACACAGAAGGACTCTATTTTATGTCAATGTCATAATGCATATAATGACATTGAATTATATATTCATTTCTTACTGCAACAGCTGATGAGCTCACAGTATTGACATATCATGAACAATGATTGCAGACTGTTATTGCAAGGCAATAATATTGACAATTAGAGCATATCATGTTATCCGCTGGATGCTTACAAATATATATGCGCTACTTTAAGCTGAAAGGCTTGTAGCATTATTATGGATTGAGAGATGTGGAGTTTTGAGAGAAGAGTATTGAATGACATTATGCGACAGGTGAATCTATATTATTTGTATTACTCAACTGCATTGAATAAGCCGATTTGGCTTCAGCAGATGGTAATGTATCCTTGAGATTGTGAGTTATGAGGAAGAGTTATGTTATGGGCATGATGGATATTTATGAGTAATCGAAACACATTTATAATTCTTACCGACTTGATTAGCTAATATGCTATACAAAATGGTAATATTCTAAGACTTGAGATATGGTATATATGGACATATTGGTAAACAATAATTCCAATTATAAGTTAATATAACTTTTACTTACTGTTAATAAATCATGCTAATGAGCCTACATTACAGTAATAATTGGAGTCTTTATAGTATGTTTTTCAACGAGTGAAAAACTTCTGAGAAGGGGAGGGATGTAATATAACCATATTTACCCCCCTATTATTATCATTATTATTTACAGTGCATGCATGTATTTACTCCAGTTATGGATGAATAATTGGTGTGTTTGTGTGGTGTGCCTCTGCACCACCCTTCCCTCCTCCAGGTTCTTGGAATCAGTTCCAGACAGGAGGATGGGAGGGTGGTAGTGGTCTGATGAGGTTGACAGGGGGTGATTAGTGAGTGGCTATTGAGGTTGAACCAATCAGGGCAGAGGTACCACCATTTTGGGGCCTGAGGTGAGGGCTGTGCATGCTAGGCCCCTCCCTCTGGGCTGGAGGAAGGGCCAATATGGTGAGCTGCTCAGAGCTGGAAGATCAGAGGAAGGAGAGCAGGCCCTGTGTTAACATCTGAGAAAGTGGAGGTGCAGTCAGTGGGTAACCACTGACATATGTTGGACTTGGTGGTCAAGAAATAAAGAACCTGGTTAATTCTATTTACTCTCAGAGTTGTTATGTTACAGATGCAGTAGGTATTAAGTGAGGTCCTACAGAGCACCCATACCACCAACACAGTATGTTTGATGTTCAGGACTCTTACAAATCAGCCTGGTTGTTCATACTTCCTTTGCGACCTCTTGAGTTCATCATAATTCCCATAGTTATTTAATCTAAAACTTTAAAACAGAGTGGCTAGCCCTATGGGACTCTCTATGTGGGCTCTAACTACTCCTGGATACCAACCGATTGCCCCCCATCCCCCAAATATATCGGTAAATATAGTAACTGTGTGTAAAACACATTTAGGTAGAATATGAATATTTCTTTTGTATTCACCACACAACTACCTTTTCTTTATTGATATCTCTGTTTCATCATCATGGGTACCCTTGTACACTAATTAATGGGTCTATTATGGGGGTCATAGGGAAGACAGGAACAAAACGCAAAGGGAGAATGTATCGAGATTTATTACGCCACACGACACAGTTGTCGAATTTATATTATTTGGTTTGTGTAGTGTGCTAATAAACATACTAGGTCAATTTGCTATACAGACCATTTCATTCCCTCCACATGCACCCCTCATTCTCCATCCAATGGACCCTGTTTGATACACCAACTCTCACTGTGTCATCGAGGGGCACCGCATCAACCTCTAGTATCCTCTTTGTCATGTGTATTTTAAATGTGCTTGATTTAAAAAGAATAATATTTTTACCTATTCACATTCTAGAATGAATGTAAGTCATGGGGTCGTGTTCTAGCGATGAAATACTACAAGTGCTCGTTCTCTCTTTAGGGTGAGAATTTCAAAATAAAACACCACGCTCGTGAGAAAATGCAGAATATGTCAAATTGACCCCAAACTATATTGCTCAGCTCGCTGCTGATAATCCTACTGGTACACATTTTTCCATGTCCAATAGAGTAGGTTACAACGGACACAATAACAGCTGAGCTAATGACACATGACCGCACATCATATACTCCCATTGCCACTGACCTATTCCACAACACGATCTGCCAGAAGATAACTGTTATTTTTTAGACACATTATTAACTTATCAAGTCACTTACACATGAATTTATATATATATATATATGTTTATTTATTTATTTCATGGCTTTCGGCACAGTAGTTAGTCCATTTGACATGCACCCCCCAATCCATTGTCAATCTGTGCCATTCTAGGATAACTGGCTATCAGTCCAATTGCTAGTAGTCTACTGCACTGAAGGTACCCATTGATACAATTTTACTCAATGCAATCACCAATTCAGTATTGATGGTTAACCCTTTAGAGGTCGCAGAGTGCATAAGTACACTCTGCCCTTAGGTCATGGTGGTGCATATTACCCGTCATAGCTGCACCCATGCATCATGTTGGCCTTAGTGGGTTGATACACTCTCGGCATGGTGCACCAAGGCAGAACCAGCATTGGTGCACCATGATGACAAAGGAGCATGACACCTAAGGCCACGCGATAAGCCAATCTATTGCACAACATTGCATCGAGTTACAGGAAATCCAGTGGTTAAGGGGTTAAAGGATCAAAATCAAGTGTCTGACCAGGCACCCCATTGCCGTGGGAATAGTGCCACGGCCGTAGTTCTACAATACAGATGCTTCCACAGACCAGTCTGGATTGGGGCACTGGATGCTGTACAAGGTCAGGACAGCGGCTCTACTTGGTAAATATTTGGGATTATTACTAGATGATCAATATTATACTTGTTATTCAGGTAGATGAGGACTCGATTAAATTGTTATATCAATGTGGCTATCATTTTGTTCTCGAAATACACCTAACATTAGGCAATATTGTTCCACTAGTTTGAGGCTTTAACCCTTCGCTCCTGACAACTAAATATATATAATTTCTTTTTTTTTAGTTTAGGAATATCATTTTACTTTAACTTTTAGGATGACATAGCGTTTTATCATATTACACAATTGTGTTGTCATGATGCATGAATGAAGCCATAGTAGATACCTAGGTCACCTGTGCTTCATTCGGTACAAGGATCAGGGGCCCTGCAGACAAAGGGCCCAATGACAATTGGCCCTTAGGAATATCAGCCCCATGTCTATTAGCCCTTCTGGATATCAGCCCAATGACAAATGGTACCCTGCCTATGAGCCCCCCTTATTGTGGGCCATTTGCCTCACGTCCGAGTACATGTCATACTAACGTCCGAGTAGAGGCCATACTAACATCCGAACACTAACGTCCAAACACTAACGTCCGAACACTAACGTCCGAACATTAACGTCCAAACACTAACGTCCGAACACTAACGTCCGAACACTAACGTCCGAACACTAACGTCCGAACACTCCCCCCCCTCTCCGTTAGCATGGACCATACTCGGACGTAAGCATGAGCCATACTCGGAGGTTAGCATCCAAGGACTGTACTCGGACGTTAGTAATGACCGTAATCGGACATTAGTATGGCACATACTCGTAAGTTAACATGGACCATACTCAGACGTTAGTGTTCGGATGTTAGTGCTCGGACGTTAGTATCACATGTGATCAGACGTTAGTGTTCGGACGTTAGTGCTCCCGAGGACATTAGTGTTCTGACATTAGTGTTCCCGAGGACATTAGTGTTCTGACGTTAGGGGCATGGCCTATTGTCCGGAGGCTTTACAGTCATGAGGGCCGATTGTCATAGGGCCTATTGTCGGGAGGGCCAATTGTCATGTGGCTACAATGCTGAGGGCCTGTTGTCTGATTGTCAGGAGGGCTCCTGACCCAGACACCACTTCATTCATGTGCCATGCCAAACCTAAAAGGTCGACAGAAGGGTTTACATAGTGCAGCAATGAAGCAGCAGTGACACATCTGGCAACATGGCTTATACATCATAATGAAGAAGAGGGCTCCGTAAGGGCATTGGAAGGTTGACAAATGTCATGAAAAGCTCTGTATTTGTCCTTTTGTTATAGTGTACTATTATACACACATAGAGGGCTTATCATGCATGAATAACTACAAATTGAGGTGAGCATCTCAAGTTACATATGGTCTAACTCAAGGTACACCTTCCCTTAGTTCCACACGACCTATATAGGTGAGCAGCTCCCCCAGTATACAGAGCCGCTACTCAGGTGCAGGAGCAGGCTGGAGTATCATAGTTTCATACCACCCACCAGTATCACCGCATAGCACATATGGCAGTACTAGTGCTAGGCAGCAAGTACACTGTACTGGGGGAGGCACAGGGCGAATTGTGGAGTGAAACGATAACATGTAATATAGATATGGATAATGTACCACCTTTATCGGGGCATTGTAGGCCTAGAGTTTGGAAAGTATAAGAAGTAACTTGGAGGATCATGCATCTAACTCTGGGTTGTGGAGTTTGAATGGATCGACATTAATACAGGATTGTTGGCAAAGAAGGTTAGTGTATAAATGGATTGCTCAAGATACTCTTCAGTACACATGCAAAAACCGTGCTATAAATTCACATATTCTACATCTGTGGTAATAGATGTACCATCATTGCAAATGAAATAGTGGGCTAGCACACATCTGTGGTTATATATGTTCATTGAAATACCACTAACCATGAGACTGCACTTCTGCATATTTTCTTGTTAGTGTGTGCCTGTCTTCAGCAGCCCTAATAATTTAGACACTACTTCGCCATTTGCTATATTATTATCTACGTATTGCTTTTGTTGCTCAACCTGTTTATAAACTTTTTGTAAAAGTGTCCAGAAAATGGTGAGTTAAAATTGAATCTGTTTAGTATGATATGATAAAACATCACTTTTGATTACATTCATAACATTCACATTTTCATTGATAACAAGGCTGGTAACATTTTATTTTTTCCAACACACTTTCGATTTGATTTTGAACTTTCACCACTTTTTCACTTTCATTCTTAGCAGTTTGGTAGCATTTCTATCCCGTTCTATCGGTGGTTTCTCCCCGCTTCTCTTGTCCCACTTATTCCTGTAGTCCTCCCACAGCTCCCACACCTGTGTGCCAACCTTCAACCTGGGTTCATGACTGAAGTGGTGTTATCACAGGCATTCCTCTTGTCAGTTTTCCCCTCTATTCAACCCAGGTGTTTAGTTCCCTCCAGTGGGGTGGATGGGGTCACGGGCAGGAGATGACTAGAGCTCTGCTGGGATATCGGACACAGGTGCCCTATATACAATATAAGGGTGTGTTGACGCATGTGTCTTGTTCACCTACTTTATATGAGGAATGTGAGTAATCTAAACTAAACTGGGTGGAATAAGCAGGCCTATTCTTAAAATTATACTGCACTGCTACTCCCCTGAGCATTGGGGAACGCATATATATATATATATATATATATATATATATATATATATATATATATATATATATATATATATATATATATGTATATATATATATATATATATATATATATATATATATATATATATATATATATATATATATACTAGTTGCAATCAAGTATTTGTGGATTAGGTGTGTGTCCACCTTCTGTCATTGTGTTTACATTTAGTCTTGTCTCAAACCATAGCAGAAACCAATAATTATAGCAGTTAACCGGCATACCCTGATAGCACTATTTAGGTCAAATCCCAGTCTCCAAGCAGAGTTCTAGTCATGTCTCACCCGTGAATGGGGTAGATTCCCAGGTCACTGCCCTAGTTTCCCCCTACGGTAGCGCTGCTCAAGCATACGCTGCTTATAGGCAGGTGTTTTTCACAGTGAAATGATTCATGGAGGCGGATGTTTTCATGGTAAATCAAGTCATGGCATGTCTGCATATCTTCCGTTTGGCATCATTGCATACTGCAATAGCCAGCCTAGTGCCGGCCTCCTGGGCGATAAAGAGGGTGTGTTTTCCCGGGGGGGCCACTCCCTCAGATTTGGATACCATGTGTGAACACGATTCCAAGGGAAAGGGTCCGTTTTTGGGTCCTAGGCACGGGCCCGCGAGGGCCCTTGATAAGGGGTGTTTTTTAAGCAATTTTTGGGAGAAAGGGGTACATTTCTGAGCTCTGAAGGGTAATTTTTACTTTATTTTCTTATAAAATTTCTTGGTCACTCTTGAGAAGGGGATTTTTTGCAGGGTGACCCGTAATTAGGGTGTACTTTTCAGGGTCATCTGTGATTTAGGTCTATTTTCTTGGTAATTTTCCCTTGAAAAGGGTATGATTTTTGAAAATTTCGCCCCTTGATAAGGGTACCAGATTTGAGGTGATGTTCACACATGGTGACTATAGAAAAGATAGGGAGTGGCCCCCCCGGGTGTGTTTTCTATACACACTGTAGTCCACCACCATCCACTTTTCCTGTGTGAAGGGTACCTACAGTATATGGAGGGAGCGGTAGGCACGATATGGAGGGAAGGAGAGGAGGGCGGGCAAGCAGGGAGGGAGAAATTTGTAGGTCATTGACCGCGCCCTGAGTTTTTGGTACTGACCGCACACTTGGTTTTGACCATGACCATCTGCCGATTTTGAGTCCTAAACCGGTTTGGACAATTTTGACTCCAAAACCCGATTTTGACTCCCAAACAATTCTTACTCCCCACCAATTTTGAGGAGTATCCATCAACAAGACCAGTAAAGCCTGTGTCGATTCCCGGCAGATGGTCACTGTCAAAACTAGGGATGCCATTGACATCCAATTTATTTCGATTTCGATTATCACTATTTTGGTCTCGATTTTTCGATTATATTGATTTATTTTAATTTTACAAAAACGGAAAAAGGGGTATCTAAGTTAATTTATTTCCTTCCTATAATTGAGTCTACAAGGATGAACACTTGATAATACTTTGAACAAAATCTGAGGTTCTTTTCCCTCAACATTTTGGGCAAAAAGAGGTCACCGTTTTCAAATCGAATAAAAAGCAAGTTCTAAATGAAATATTCACACAACTTTTTTATAATTTTAGAAAGGTAACTTAGGAGTTTAATTGTGATACAAATATTGTATTGATATAATGCTTTTGACCTTGCAATAATCGCAATTCAAGAAATGTCAGTGAATCGATTCTGGGGGTATCGATGACATCCCTAGACAAAACCTGGTACCTAAACATGGAAGGGGTAGGGGGCATGGAAGGAGAGGTAGGGAGGGAAACATGGAGGGAGGGGTAGGGAAAAAGCATGGACGAGTGGGAAGGAAGATGCATTGGGGGAGAAGGAAGCATGGTCACAATGTAAACGAGGGGTATGTGGACATGGAGTGAGGGATAAGCCAAAGACGAGTGATACAATGCATAGAGGTTTAGACGAATCTGATAGGATCTACATTTTTAGAAGTTACAATGCCAATGTTGATAGATCCTACCATGTATTTGTTCTTATTATAAATGTATGAAAAAACATGATTTTCTGGGGGCTATTTACATTGTATCTTGAGCAGTATCTCCTTGTCTTAATTTCAGATCAAGAAGGATGGGTGGAGGACTTGTCATGGTACTGTACATCATGCTGCAGCTTCTTACTGGCACTAACGGTGAACAAACAACTGACACAATAGACACCCTTATTCGCAGAGTGGCAGAAATGGACAACTACTTCTCAACAGACCTTCACAGGTTCAAGGGCAGAAAGGAAGTAAATTATGGTCACTTGTTCCCAAACATGCTGCTTGGGGACTGGTACCTTATCCTTAACCCTCACTTTAAAGGTTACAGAGGACCCGTTGTAACTGATGAACGAAAAAGGTTACAGGCAATATTAAACAGCTTTAATGAGTCCATGTTGACAACTAGAGCATACCACACAGATGGACGTGTTTGTAATATAACAATAGAAGGCCCCCAGTTAGTTAGAAACTTCATTCGGTACTATCGAAGGTTGAAAGAGAAGATGAGTAGTGATACAGGCATGATGACAGTAGGGTTTAACTATGGTGGCATAAATGTGACGCTAGGAATCATGCAGACCTTTGATGTGGATGAAGAGGGCCTGATCAAGTACCTTCCATATGAGATTCAGAACCTGCAAGATGTTTTTGGTTTTACTCTACCAGGACCTGAGGTCGGAGCTTTGTTTACCAAGTATGAAGTCACAGTCGCTGGAGACTGTCTTCCTGATTATGAGTTTCTGAACCAGAGTAACTGGGACAAAGGTGGTTTTCCAACCAGAGAGGCACGGGAACGGATGGCACATAGTTGTTCTTATATAGTGGCATGGGTAAAAAAGGGAAATGTGCCATGCTTTGATTTAGTGAAAGACTTTGATGATCATAGAGAGCAGTTTTTCATGGTAACTATTGCCATGCAGACTATGCTGTTTCGTATGTATTTAGAACAGGAGGGCTTGAGATTGACACACAGAGTTTGTAAAGTGAACACATTAGACCTGGGCGATGGTAATGACAGGAGTGAGAGACAATATGAAGTAAACCAATGCTGCACTATCCTGAAGCAGCATATTAGTATCTACAATGCAGGCAAGATGGATAAGTGGTACTGCTATAACCCATACCACTTGTCAAACATTCTGATCAGCATCTCTAAAGTTCTAAGTATGATTCTTGTTGCACTCTTCCCTCTTGCACTAAAATGGCTACCGGCAATACACGTCACAGGAAAAGAAGGAGTAAAAACTGAAAACACATCCTGCTGTCCTGGGACCAGGTACAGTTGTTTTGGTAACATTGGATAGGTAACATCAAGATGTATGTTCATATTATAATGTTCACATAAATAAGAATCTATGAAAGAATCAGACTAAGTGTGGACAGTCTAGGGAAAAGGGTCCTCCAAGGTAAAAACTCAATAATAAGATTGATGTCATCAGCTTTCCAGTGATATCTTTTATTACCAGGTACCACTTCTAGTTTTTAAATACTGGCTCTCTGAATATGTGTGGTCACTGTTCAATCTTAAATGCTGATAAGCTCTATCTTACATTGTTTTAGAGATTATTCCTATTTGATTAGCATAATTATGCTAATTACCAAATATCCAAACTTTTTCAAACATTTTGTCACAGCTTTTGATCTAAAAATGGTATTTACATTTTGTTTTCAGCATAGAAATCTTTGTGGGGGCCTCTATCAATAATTTTTATTCATTTTTCAATTTAGAATAAAAACCATGTTTCCATGGCAACCAAAATGTGCAAAAACACCAAATTAGGCCCAAAAACGTTCTTTTCCATTCCAAATATGGAATGTTTTCACCAAAGATGTAATCTTCTAACATGGCCTATCATATTCTACATAAAAAAGTAGTATAGATGAGTTCTTACTATATTTTAGTCCTTTTTGACTATATGGGGCCCCCTGGTGGCCAAAGTTGGTACTAAAAATCCCGCACGGAGGTCCCATTTACCTTGTTGATCCACAGATGATAACAATTTTCATGTGGTTTTGTCTCCACCAATTGTGCATTACACTAGTGCTGTTCTTTATCACACTCCAGTCAACATGTAGCGTAACCATGTATGATTTGATCCCTTGAGCTATAATAATGGACTTGTATGATCAACTAATGATACATTTTCCCCTTCAGCACTCTGCACACTGATGATATCAACCAGGGTTCACCACCACTAGAAGTAGCTGCAAGACATAGCCAGCCCATGATTGAAACTGACAAGAACATCAATACAGAATGGATGTTCCTCGATGACGACTCTGGTTACCACTTCAATTTCAAAACCATCCTTTGGCATCTTCTGCTGTTTGGTAAAGTAAATAGAGGTATTATTATGTTGAGGCGGTTTCTGTTCCTGTACATGATTACATTTTTAACCTATTTGGCTGCACTACAGATGCATCTGTACTACACAGACTTATACCAGAAGACGTGGCAATTCTACATCACTACATTTGCCTATCACTTTTGGAATAGAAAGCAGGCGATTTTTATGGGGATGGGAAAAAAAGAGTTTGATATGATGATGATCTATTCTCTTTTTGTATTTCCCTTTACAATGGCAGTGATTCAGTGTGTCTTGTTTTCCCCAATTTTGTTGAGAAAGAAACCAATTGCTCAGATTCTGTACTGGAATGAGCAGGATACAGCTATTGGTAAGTATGTTGGTCTTCGGGTACAAAAGAAACATCAAGATGAGCTACACCAACCCTATGAAGTCAAGCTGTATTTTAACATAGCAGCACGTGTTGCCTATCTCACTTGTTTTAAGTTTTGGAAATATGTGTTCACACAAAGCATTTTTCGTGAGAATGATAACAAGAATGCTGCTTGTACAATGATCATTAAAACCTTTATAAGGACACTTTTTCTCCCACTGTCTGTTCCATTCTATACCTTCCCAATATTCAGTGTATTCTGGGTGATTTGTCATGGGGAGGGAGGGTTTAACTTTGTCAGTAACAGATGCTGTAAGATTTTCTTTATGCGTCTCTTTATTGGATTGGGAGTTGTATATTTTATACTGGTGCTATTAGCTTGTATTACTATGTATGTACACATGGTCATGTTCATCATGATTGATATCATCCGGATGCTCACAGATACCTTAACTCATGTCATCTTCTTCATCTCTGCAATTGTTAACATCAAGGAGACATTCAGTAGCATAGAAGACAAGTACAGACAGATGAAACTGATGGTGTTCAATGTACTTGAAGACATGAGCTGTTCTTCCGAAGAAGATCAGATTATTAGTCGTAATATACTCAAAGAATTTGAGGAGGGCACAATAGCAATACCCAGGTCATTGTTTGTACATGTTTGTAAAGAACACATGCCATATGGCAGACTGGTAACAACAGCACTGCTTATATTACTGCTAAAACTTGCCTTCCTAGGGCTACTGTACCTGGTCATTGTTGACTACCAGATATTTGCACAGCTGTCTGAAACAGGTGAGGGACTAATCACTATGGTGTTTGTAAGCTTACCAAGTCTACTTAGTAAGGTCAAGTCTGATGCAGAGAAGGGCCTTGAAGATAAATACATGTCACGCAAAATTAAGAGGACTATTATTAATGTCTCTGTAGATAGGACGAAGGCATCCTCTGCCGATCTAGAGTCTAATGTTTAGCACCTGACCTTGTTGTTTAATACCTGAAATAGAGTGCAGATTCCATAGTGTACTTGAAATGCATATCACACTAATGTATATCAAGTCCATTTACCCCATGTGATGTGCTTGGATTTTGATAATAAGCGCCTGCCAGTATTTATGTCTTGTATTTCTGATACTTATTTCTATGTATTCGCCGCACCCAGTGTACGTAATTCTGCTATGTAGATTGATATCAAGAGGTTTTCGTCTAAAAACGTTTATATCTTTCTGACAGCTGAGCAAGGTACAGATTAGCTAGATATATTATATTTTAATCATTCAGAATGGGTGTTTAGAATAAGTCGTATCACAATATACCATAAAAGTCATAGATATAGTCATAGATATAAGTATAGAAATGTTGGTCAAAACTCATTCTTACATTGAATGCTTATGATAGTGTTAATTTACCTTTTATGTATCATAATTGCATTATCTTAGGTAATCAAAATGATACAGGTATCACCGTAGTAAACTATCAGGTATAAGCTGCCACCTGCATGCTGAGGTAACCTGGAGGTACAACAAATGGATGAACACGTATTTCTTTTCAAACTTCTACCACCATGTGCTATCCATGTCCTCTATTATCGTGCACTGTAGTATTATATCTCTATTATAGATTGTATCTGCACTTTATTATAAAACCAAGTTGTCATGTGTATTAAGGTTGGACACGTGGTAATGTCTAAAGGTGTACTTGCATTGTACCTAGACAAGCTTTCTACCATTGTAAGTCGTATAGCCCAATTATCACAATGTGCATGCTCACTTTGAGGTAACTTTGGATAGTCATTTACGCCAATGTTAAATTGCGTAACCTTTTAACATAGATTTAGCTACGTTTAACTATATAGAAGGGTCAGCAGAGGTGTTGTAGAGATGGGAGAAACACGCTGGAATTCCGTATTCGGTAGTGTGTTTCCTGGGATATAATCTTGCATATATCAGGTTTGTAATAGCTAATTCATAGAGGTATGTAGGTTAGGGGAATCCCTGCCATGTCCTGAAAATCTGTATGAGAGTATTTCTAGTACTCGGTAACAGACTGTCATACCAATGAGAGTTTCCTTGCAGCTATTGTACTATTGAAATAAACACAAAAGGGGTGTCAATGCCCTACACATATCAGTTTTGTCTTAATTATATCAAAACTTTGAATCTTTTACCTTTTCTAGTATCCCCAATAGATAATTCTCAAGATTCTCCAAAGCATGAATGTGTATTTCCATAATTATGATTAAGATCAACATAGAAATTATGCAATTCATTCCCCCACTTTATACATAATGCATGCTATACTGATACCACCTACAGGGGGAATCCTGAATCAGGCCCTGGTTGACGTGTCTAGGGCTGGCATACATCAAGCTTTGGGCTGGCACAAGCTAAGTAGGTGCTTTATCTGACAACTATAGTTAGAACACCTGCTACCTTGTCATATAGAATAGTCTGCACATGACTTTTTTTTAGTGCGTTGGCTAGGAATCTATGACTCCAATGTTAAGAGCTCTAGGCGTGCCACATGAAAAGGTCAAGTATATGGATACTAGTATATTATGAATGCCCTAGCTAATAGAAGTAATGATGGAACTAGGGAATGTTCATTTGTTCCCTTGTTGTCCCAGGAACCTTGCCCTATAGTTAATCTAGCTTGTATAAATGTCATTTCTTTACTTGTTTGTGTAAGCCCGAAAATGGCACAATTGTTATATATACCTTGTATTGATAAAAAGCCAGAATGAATACTATGCAGTCTTGTTTAGCGATCATGTTTTGCATTAGAATCAGCCTTGTTTCAGTGCCAGAGGAGGGGCGTCTTGAAATATTTCCTTAAGGTTGATCGCTACTCTTAACTTTTCATCCATAGAATTTTTGCCTCAGGTTTGTTTAGATCATTAAGAAATGGAAAATGGAAAAAAAATAGGGGGGTCCCGAGCCACTTTTTTTTATACAGATTTTTGAAAAAAAAAGTATCTTCTATTTTTGGCCAAAAAAAAACAGAAATTGAGAAATTTTCACGATTTTGCTTTCTTAATGAACCACTGCCCACATCAATGTCATATTTGACATGAATAATCCTATATTGTGTCCTTAATAAGGAAAAATAAAATTATGGTCCAAAAACAACCCTTTTGTGAAAAAAAGTGGTGGTTTTAGGACGATTAATCAAATTTGATGCAAAATTTGTCAACAATATCTTAAAAATAGCGAAAAAAAATCCATAGACTTTTTTTTTTATTTTCTCAAAAAATAGTTTAGATCATTTGCTAACATAAAAAAGTAATTTTGATAGGGGGGTCCCGTGCATGATTTCAGGGTTTTGGGCCTTTGGAGTTAAAAAATTGGACAAAAAAGGTCTAAAACTCATATTTAAAGGCCAAAATAATGGGTAAAATGCCAAAGATCGGGGTAAAAAGTGTATATCCTATACCCTTGGTTGTCTTATGCACAGTGATGAGATCTATATCAATCTCGATAATGATTTATTGGTAAATAATTCCAATATTCTGATTTATGTTTAAAATGGCAAATATCACTAGCTCAAAATATATCAAATATTTAAAGTGCAATAAAATGCTCAATTTTGTTCGGAATTGTCCAATTTTTGGGATGGCTTAGTGTGCATATATATGTATCTATCTTCCCAATATTAGCACATTCTCACAGTTTTAAGCTATATGCGCAGAGAGCTGCGCAGGAGTCCATATTCAATGAGTAGCGATCAACCTTAAATCAGTAAAATTGAAATTGAAGATTTTTTTCCTAAAGGGGGTACAATAGCAAATATTCTCTGTTTAAATGGGTGTGGAATGTAAAAGAAACAAAACATGGTGGACATAATATGATGTTGACTATAAGCCATGCAACAGATTTCAAAATTGTTTATTTAGTTTTGCAGTATACATATAAAAACCCTGTTAAATGACCACCCTCTATAGACATGTTTAATATCAAATTTGATATCAAGTCTGACTGATAGAAGAGAGTACATCTACGGTGATTCATCTGAGGCCCATAGCAAATCAAGCTCGACTGAACATGTCTCTAGTTCACAGGTTTCTCAATAGGGGGCGATACCTATAAGAGCAGCACAGATGGCTGGCATTTGTCACCTAATGGTTAGTATCTCACCAATGCAGTGCCAGCAAGTTATTTAATCACTGCAAAGCTAAACGAAAGCAACACTCTCTGTCATATCCTCCCCCCCCCCCACCCCCCACCCCCAAGAGGGACATAAATTGTCTTTCCCCTCCCACCTTATAAACTGCGTTCATGCGGGCTTTGCTTGCTTTGCTTTCATGTCACCTATAAAATTGATAGAAAAACACTTAAAATCTCTTAACCGTAAGATTGAGAAATATTCGACGGGGAAAAAGTAAAATCCACAAAAAAGAGAAGAAGAGGGCAACTCAAATAAGCAAATATATTCCCACAGTACATATATGTGTTTTCCTCAAAAGCATGCGACCTATTAGGTGGTAGACGAGAACTGACTTTTGTCTAGATGCAGCCTATTTACTATGTAGTCATACTTTAAAAACTTTTCATGGATCAAATATAATATATACTGATCCTATAAAATGGACGCGTGTAAATAGATCAACATGCTATGTACTATATACTCGATCACTTCATATGACTAAATCTATCGGTACTTGAACTTGACCTGGCCCTTATCCTCAAGCCTCAAAGGAGAACCTTCCCACATATGTTGAAACCAGCAACGTCCACATGTATCCGAGTTCAAAAGCCTGATATTTAGTGAGGCAACAAGCAGAGCATGCCAGCATGCTAACACATGGAATCACTAAAACTCCTGTAGTGTATTCTAGGTCAGGCTCGTAGATTCGAATTGCATGTGTCAATGCTAGCTGTGAATGTGGAGGCGTTGGGGTGTGTCTGATGTGTGTGTCTGATATGTACAGTGGCCCAGGAGGGTCAAATTTTTTTGTAAATTTTGAAATTGCAAATTCACTTCAACTTGCAAAAAATCAACTTGAGTTGAAAGTGAAAACTGCAACTTCAACCACTTACTGTCACCTGTCAACTGTCAATTCAAGTAAAGCAACTTGTGACTGCTATCTTTCAACACTACATCAAACCAAAAACAATGCAAATGTCAAAGTTGAAAGTGAAAACTCCAACTTCAGTCACTTACTGTCAACTGTCAACTGTCAATTCAGGAACAACAGCTTGTGACAGGTATCTATAAGCACTGAAGTTCACTCCATGAATCCTTTGAATGCTATCAAGCCTCAATAAAGTATCAATCAAGTGTCAATCAAGTGCCAATCAAGTGCCAAGCAAGGTTCAATCAAGTGCCAATATAGTGTCAATCAAGTGTCAATCAAGTGCCAATCAAGTGCCAATCAAGTGCCCAGCAATGTTCAATCAAGTGCCAATCAAGGCTCAAGCAAGTGCCAATCAAGGCTCAATCAAGTCCCAATCAAGTCTCAATTAATTGCCAATCAAGGCTCAATCAAGTGCCAATCAAGGCTCAATCAAGTGCCAATCAAGGCTCAATCAAGTCTCAATTAAGTACCAATCAAGAGATCAATCAAGTGGCAAGCAAGTGCCAATCAAGGCTAAATCAAGTCCCAATCAAGGCTCAATCAAGTCCCAATCAAGTCTCATTCAAGTGCCAATCAAGGCCCAATCAAGTACAAATCAAGGCTCAATCAAGTGCCAATCAAGTCTCAATCAAGTACCAATCAAGGGATCAATCAAGTGACAATCAAGTCTCAATCAAGGCTCAATCAAGTGCCAATCAGGGCACAATCAAGTGCCAATCAAGTGCCAATCAAGGCTTAGTCAAGTGCCAAACAAGGCTCAATCAAGTGTCAAGGAAGTGCCAAACAAGTGTCAATCAAGTGCCAATCAGGGGATTACTCATGTGCCAATCAAGTGCAAATCAAGGCTCAATCAAGTCTCAACCAAGTACCAATCAAGGCTCAATCAAGTGCCAATTAAGTCTCAATCAAGGCTCAATCAAGTACCAATCAAGGGATCAATCAAGTGTCAATCAAGTGTCAATCAAGGCTCAGTCAAGGCTCAATCAAGTGCCAATCAAAGGCCAATAAAGTGTCAATCAAGTAGTGCCAATCAAGGCTCAATCAAGTGCCAATCAAGGCTCAATCAAGTACCGATCAAGGGATCAATCAAGTGTCAATCAAGTGTCAATCAAGTGCCAATCAAGTGCCAATCAAGGCTCAGTCAAGTGCCAATCAAGTGTCAATCAAGTGCCAATCAAGTGTCAATCAAGTATCAATCAAGTGCGAATCAAGTGTCAATCAAGTACAAATCAAGGGATCAATCAAGTGGCAATCTAGTGCCGATCAAGGCTCAATCAAGTCTCAATCAAGTACCAATCAAGGGATCAATCAAGTGCAAATCAAGGCTCAATCAAGTGCCAATCAAGGCTCAATCAAGTGTCAATCAAGTGCCAATCAAGTGTCAATCAAGTACAAATCAAGGGATCAATCAAGTGGCAATCTAGTGCCAATCAAGGCTCAATCAAGGCTCAATCAAGTCTCAATCAAGTACCAATCAAGGGATCAATCAAGTGCCAATCAATGCTCAATCAAGGGCTCAAACAAGTGCCAATCAAGTGCCAATCAAGTCTCAATCAAGGCTCAATCAAGTGCCAATCAAGTGCCAATCGAGTGTCAATCAAGTGTCAATCAAGTGTCAATCAAATGCCAATCAAGTTCCAATCAAGGGATAAATCAAGTGCCAATCAAGTGCCAATCAATAGCCAATCGTTTTATGATTTGATTGACACTTGATTGACATTTGATTGGCACTTGATTGGCACTTGATTGAGCCCTTGATTGGCACTTGATTGAGCCTTGATTGAGCCTTGATTGGCACTTGATTGATCCTTTAATTGGTAACTGATTGAGACTTGATTGGCACTAGATTGCCACTTGATTGATCCCTTGATTTGTACTTGATTGACACTTGATTGACACTTGATTGGCACTTGATTGAGCCTTGATTGGCACTTAATTGAGCCTTGATTGGCACTTGATTGGCACTTGATTGAGCCTTGATTGGTACTTGATTGACACTTGATTGACACTTGATTGATCCCTTGATTGGTACTTGATTGAGCCTTGATTGGCACTTGATTGAGCCTTGATTGGTACTTGATTGAGACTTGATTTAGCCTTGATTGGCACTTGATTGGCACTTGATTAATCCCTTGATTAATCCCTTGATTAGCACTTGATTGGCACTTGATTGACACTTGATTGAGCCTTGATTGGCACTTGATTGAGCCTTGATTGGCACTTGATTGGCACTTGATTGGCACTTGATTGAGCCTTGATTGGCACTTAATTGGCACTTGATTGACACTTGATTGACACTTGATTGATCCCTTGATTGGTACTTGATTGAGCCTTGATTGAGACTTGATTGAGCCTTGATTTGTACTTGATTGAGCCTTGTTTGGCACTTGAATGAGACTTAATTGAGACTTGATTGAGCCTTGATTGGCACTTGATTGGGCCTTGATTGGCACTTGATTGAGCCTTGATAGGCAATTAATTGAGCCTTGATTGGCACTTGATTGAGCCTTGATCGGCAGTTGATTGAGCCTCGTTTGGCAGTTGATTGAGCCTTGATTGGCAGTTGATTGGCACTTGATTGGTACTTGATTTACACTTGATTGGCACTTGATTGATCCTGGATTTGCACTTGATTGAACCTTGCTTGGCACTTGCTTGGCACTTGCTTGGCACTTGATTGATACTTGATTGATACTTTATTGAGGCTTGATAGCATTCAAAGGATTCATGGAGTGAACTTCAGTGCTTATAGATACCTGTCACAAGCTGTTGTTCCTGAATTGACAGTTGACAGTTGACAGTAAGTGACTGAAGTTGGAGTTTTCACTTTCAACTTTGACATTTGCATTGTTTTTGGTTTGATGTAGTGTTGAAAGATAGCAGTCACAAGTTGCTTTACTTGAATTGACAGTTGACAGGTGACAGTAAGTGGTTGAAGTTGCAGTTTTCACTTTCAACTCAAGTTGATTTTTTGCAAGTTGAAGTGAATTTGCAATTTCAAAATTTACAAAGAAATTTGACCCTCCTGGGCCACTGTAGATATGTGTGTGTGTGGCTAGTGAATGGTTATGACATTGACATAGGCAGGATGTGGGCTAGATAGTGCCTGGTGTCCCAAGGGGATCTGGTCACGAGAAATGCAGGTTTAGATCCAAGTTGTGAGACTTATTACACAATTTGTGTTTTGAATAGTTTGTGTTTTTTATCATCTGCCCCTTCACTCCCTGTGTCCTGCTCCCTAAAGCCAAACAAATAAATAAGCTGTGTTCCTGTAACATGGCAAAAAGGAAAAAGGATTTATTTTTAGGATTTCCGTACCGTCGCGATTTAGCGCCGGGGCGCTCTTCAATTTGTGGGGACTTTAAACACAAGACAGGCGCTTATTCGAGATGCTATTTTAGTGCTTAAGGCACCTTTCAATACCCCCATACCCCAAGCGCTTATACAAGACCGGTGCTCTTTTGAAATCGGCGCTTAATCGCGACGGTACAGTATGATGTAAGGGAGAATCGGATTTGATGGATTGGTTATTTGATAGTGTAGAATTGATCAATATCTGTCTAATTAAGCCATTATCAGTTCTGTTTCTCCAGATAAATTCTAGTCTTCCAATTGATAACAATTCGGAAAGCAGAAGGTCATTAGGTTTGTCTTATGCCTTTGGTGATACCCTACACTAGGGAAAATCTCTTTTGTTAAGATGAAAAAGATTAGGGTCGGGCCAAAATGAAAGGGTTGGTCGGGTTACCGAAACACAACTTTTTTATTGTTTGGCCTAATAGTCTCAACATCAGCTATTAGCCCTTCTTGTATGGTGAATTGGGGTTAGGGTGCGTACAGGTAAGAACATGAGAGGGGTGCCAGTTGAGAATCTATTAAAGTGGCACAGTCCAACAGTTAGGGATTAATTTCAATTTCCCTTAAAATGAACCTGAATGTCCAATATGGCCAATATCCATATTCTACCTACTTTATTAAAAATTATTCCCCAGAATTCAGCTTAGATTTCAGCGAATTTTATGCTCAATTCAGGACTTTTGGAGTGAACGCTATAGCCTATGTCCATCCATTAAAAATGCACTGCAAAAGGATATAATATCTATGTTTATGAGACCCTCTTAATTGCCTCTTATTGTCCGTCAATGAAGTTCTATTGTGCCCCATCCTCCAAATATGATATTGTAATGACATTTTGAAGAACTTTGGGTAGAATTTGAATTATTGAAAAGGAATCGGACCATGTCACTTTAACTTTTTAAAGAAGACATAATTGTGACACTGACTGGAATAAATTGGTCTTGTTCAAACTACACAAATAAGGCCAAGATACCAAATAATATAAAAAGGTTTCTTTGCTCACTGGGAGTTGTGTTTGTGTTGGTGCCTACTGGGCTAAAGAGAAGGGCTGCATTCATGCATCATAACACGCAGGGTATAGCATAATATGCTCTCCTTAAAAGGTTAAAAGATTCATAAGGAAAACAACCGGTCGTAAAAAGGTTAAAAGGTCATTTTGTACCCACAAAAACTGTATTCATATAACTTGTTATGTAGTTTAATCGTATATAAACTCCAAATATATACTCAATAACTCGTCGTGTTGTCATTAATTCAATTAAGTGCATTTGAGCTAATTTGGAAATCTGCTGTCGTTCCTATCTTTATGGGTTTATTTCGGAATCCGCGGTCACACCCAAATTATATTGACAACAATTGACCATATGCAACATTTAGTTCACGCTACCTTTAAAAAGAGTATCTATACATTTTTTCTAAAAAAAAGAATGTGCATGATTTCCCAAATTGTAAAATAAAATGTGTGTGTCGAAAATGCACAGTATTTTGTTCAATGGTGAATTTAGTACGCCATGGCCCCATTGAGAAGAGTCACTACCCATAGCATAATATTGTGTGGAATGTTAATGGTCTAGCCAGTCAGAATGACTGCTTAGGGGGTGGGGAGAGAAATAGGGTATGCTATGTACAAAAGGAAAGACTGAACCAAACTGTATGTAAAGGGAGGGGAGACCAAGTGTCACCAAGTAACATTATAACAATGTAGCTGTCATCATTAAATCTTTTACTCTTTAATGATGGTGTGCTTCAATGTATTATTTTTGTTGTCATCATGATAATGATAATATTATATTATTGTACCGGGCCTATGGGACTGTACCGACCCAGTAGGATGGCGTGAAGCCTGTCGACCTGTCAACCAAAGGTAGTGAGAAATTTAAAGCGGCATCCGGTGTTTTTTTACACCCTTTCAAATGCTGGACCCAGTCTATATAAAAACCTGCCTGACACCGGTTATAGCCGGCAAAAACTCTCCTGGTCCGGCAGAAATGTGTCTAGTGCCCACCCACATAGCTAGCCGTAATCTAGAGATCCTTGCCTACATTCGGCTTGTAAATCAGACCATTATTAAGTTTTCTACAGCATAAAACAGAAAGCTAGTATGTCTCCTGTATATATTCTTCAGTAATTTACGTATTAAATGATTTATATAATTGTAACCATATTTGATATAGTTATCAGTGCAAACACTTGCTTCATATTTTATTTTCGAATAACAAGATTGTAATCTGATATCCGGGCCTGCAAAAATTAAGCCGGGCCTGCAACAAAAAAATATCTGCAGGACCGAATGTCCTTCATGGTGAAAAAGTGTTTGTATAGTCTGTGGACCCACCATTATTCTGCCTATAAAGGGTTAAAGCCTTTTCTCCACAAGTTTCAACGCTCGACTCTAGCACCCCATAGCCATGGTTAATGCCTCTCTCTGAAGCCCTATTCGGTTCTATACCGTCTCCTGCCAGTTTGCTGTAGGGCCGTAGAGAGGCAGGAGGTCAGGGGAGACACGTACAACGACCCACGGTAAATATGTTCATATTGCATAAATCCTTTCCAAACCAGATTTAAGTTCAGTTTAGATATTTTCATATGAGGGTATTAATATTATTCTTCTGGCACCTATCGTATAGGGCTTTATTGTCCTCTACCACCTCCAATGCGCACGTTAAAGAGTAAGGGCAGCATTAGGCCTATGCTTTAATACAGTATTCCCTTTATCGTCATGAGGTGCGTTACTTGCCTGGATGCATTGATGCATCATAATAACCAATGACATGGTGCATTACAGCATTATGTTTTCCCTTAAAGGGTTGACACAGGAGGTCCCTTTCAGTATTGCTGCATTCAATCATCATGCCAATTCCATGAAAATGGGTCAAGTGCAAAATAAGATATGATCACAGTGTAATACAATGGAGAGCTGCGTGTTTACTCGCTGGTACTGTGCTGGTGCATCATGATGACAAATGAATGCGACACCTTAAACCCCCACCACCCTTATATATAGGGCTAAGTACCTGCCCCGTCTGCACTTCGACTGTTGCTGTAGTGGTACCGAGATGTGTACCTTTAAAGAGCCCTCTGTCTTCCCTGTCTGAGGTGTTGGTGACATTCACACCCACCATTACCCAGGCACCTCACCAGGCTCTGTTTAACCATTCCCCACTCTGCTGTACGACCAACACTTTGACCACCCTCCTTTTCAGTGAACTTACATACATTAATTGAATCTAAAGAAATCATGCATCTATTCAGCATCAGCCTGTTAATAAGAAGAATAAGGTGATGAATAGAAGACCTGAACCTCGGGTATAATTGAACTTGAATACCAGGGTTTAAGACATGCTACATAATGTTTAAGGGTACAAAACGCAGTGAAGCAAAGATAAAGTTAAAGGTGAGGGGGGCTGATAGTTGACATACTTCTAGTCCCATACCGTGCGACAATACCTGGTGTAATAAATTCTACCCGTTTGACAGGGGTCAATCCCCTTTCAACTTTGTATGAGGCCCTTTAGAGACTTTTTACAAATGCCATGTCCCCCAAAGTCCCAACCTGCATTTTTGTCCCATTGCTCGTCTCCCAAAGGCATAACCTGTCTCTACTGGCCCCTTACCTGCCCTCCTTCTGACCTATAGCCCCCGAATGCCAGGTCTCTCTTGTGGGAAGGTTCCCTGTGTCTACATTACGCATACTTATAATAATGATAGTAGTATGTGTAGTACATTTTCCATACGCAAATCGGGTTTGGGTCCTGGATTTAGATTCTGGGGGGGGGGGTTAATTTTAGAGAATTTGGAAGGTGTGATCTCAAACTAATTATAGGTGTCTTATCTGGAAGCCGTTTCACCGTATCATACGGAGGGTCCGTATGACGTTTTTTTGCGTTTCAGTTCATTTTTGCGTTTCAGCTCAACATGTCCGCATCTTACGGAAAAAGATAGGGCCGCCGTATGTACATGCGGCCGGCCGTATGTACATACGGCCATAATTGCGTTTCTGTTCAACATACGGAGCAAGAAAAAAAAGTATCTTTGGCGTATTTAGTACAAGATATACGGAGGGGTAGGGGGGGGGGTGCTATGTTGAAAACAGGACATATACCCTGGTTTTTAGGGCCGTATGTCTCTTTTGTGCGCCGTATGTGGTATTTATGCTCCGTATGTTGGTACTGGATGTGGTGTACATGAGGAAGTGGTAGGGGTTGTGAGGAAGTGGTAGGGGTTGTGAGGAAGTGGTAGGGGTCGTGAGGAAGTGGTAGGGGTTGTGAGGAAATGGTAGGGGTCGTGAGGAAATGGTAGGGGTCGTGAGGAAATGGTAGGGGTCGTGAGGAAATGGTAGGGGTCGTGAGGAAGTGGTAGGGGTTGTGAGGAAATGGTAGGGGTTGTGAGGAAATGGTAGGGGTCGTGAGGAAATGGTAGGGGTCGTGAGGAAATGGTAGGGGTCGTGAGGAAATGGTAGGGGTCGTGAGGAAGTGGTAGGGGTCGTGAGGAAATGGTAGGGGCCGTGAGGAGATGGTAGGAGCCACTACTACCATTTCGTCACCACTACAGCCAGCTCTGTACTCTGTTGTCTACCACCGTTTATACACAAGGAGTCTGTGGGCAAAGTTTCAGCTCTGTAGGGCCATTATTTACCGAGTTATGGAAGAAAAGACTCTTTTTCATGTAATTTCTCCCAAAATCCATATAATTTTTTATTTATTTTTTTATCATGAAGCTAGAAGTTGGACTTAACTTATTTACCCGTTAAAATAATTCTAGGGTCATTTTATTACATATATATATAGCACTTTAAAAGTAGTAGTAGTTGAAATGTTAGCACTCAAGAGGTTTTGCACCTGTGTGGATGGATATGAACTCGCCGCGGTACAGGGGTGGCCCGCTCCAGATACCCAGTCAACACTTACATTTTACTGACCAAACAGGCCATCGTACATCACAGGGCTGTGTTGGTGCTGCCACCTAGAGGCTAAGTCATGCTGGCCTCAACTCCTCTCATATATATATAAGGTAATGGAGATCGCAAGCCATGTGTTGGAGGTGATGTGGATCTAAACCATTTTTCTGTAAGCTAGTACAGTCCCCCACCTCCCTTCTCCCTTTTTAAAGTGCACATATATATGTAAAAAAATGGCTCTAGGATTGCTTTAATGAATAGATAAGTAAAGTCCAACTTCTACCTTTATAATTAAAAAAAGGTAAATCAAAAAACGAAATTATACCCAAAAATGTCTTTTCTTCTGTAATTCGGTAAATAATGGCCCTACACAGCTGAAAATCTGCCTATAGACTGGTAGACAAAAGCTATCAGAGTACAGGGGTGCCTTTCCCGACCTTTCCTATCTCTTCTCCGACCTATCCTGTCTCTTCCCCGACCTCTCCTGTCCCTTCCCAAACCTCTCCTGTCCCTCCCCTGTCTCTTCCCCAACATACGGACCCTATATATACCCTCCCCAGCCTACCTCCGTATGTTGCTACATATTATGACGTCACAGAGGGAATTCCCTAGGGGTTTCCCGGAATGTAGACTGGTTTTTGCATATTTTTCTAAAAGGGACAGGTGACAATGTCCGTATCTTAAGAGGGCCGTATGTTGGATGCCGTATGTTGATATTTTGTAAAAAAAGATACGGAGGGTATGCGGAGGGTGAAAAGAAATGGAAAATTTGCTTTGGTGATATTTTGTCCGCATCTTGACCGCATCTTAAGGCCGTATGTTAGTTATAACATCAACATACGGTGAAACGCCTTCCAGGTGCGATTTGGGACACAAAAACTCATTTCTAGTGTGAGTGGTTACTGTGTTCGGGTTTTAGCTGGAAGATTATAAATGAATAGTTATTCAATAGATGAGTATTTGTATTCGTATACATGTGAAGGTACATTTCATGATTATGATATGATATGGCCATATTATAAGTTCACATGACCTATATCTATAGACAGAACCCCATGATATTGACTAAATACAAAACGTTTTTCATTGGCTTCAAAACATATCAAAATATTGGTATACTGTATAGCTGTACAGTATAAAAGGAGGTATTTTTGGTTTCCAGTTGTTCATGCTGTAGGTTTCATGGCATTACGCTGTAGTTCTAGGTCAATCCAAAGATACGGAGTTCAAATCCCAGTCAGGGCAAAAATTATTTTTCTCTTTTTTCCTTTGTCCTTGTAAACTACTTGAAACGTAAATCTGCCTATATTTACATATCAGTACTCATCCTTCATTTTTTGAGTAGGTTTATTAGTCTAATTCAGTTGCTGTCCAACAGTAAAACGTACTGTGCCTAGTGGAGACTTGAACCCATGACCTTTTGTGTTTGGGTTTTGCATTAAGTGAGTGTAGCTGAACAGTATACATACTGGAAACCAGAAATATGTCTTTTCATACCGTAAATCTACAGTATAACTTCTGACAGTGTAGTGTACCATTTGGTATTAGAATAAAGGCTGATCACACAAAGGTTTAGCTGAAGTTCGAAATTTTGCCACTCTTTTTGACATTAACATGCTTGATATCTTTTTTTCATGTAGTTTAAATTCACCATTTCAGAATCTGCAAAGATGGGTGTGAGACACACCGTTAGCCTGCTGTTTGTCATCCTGCTGCTTCTATCTGCTGCTGATGGTGAGCACAAGGTGGACACACTTATCCGCAAAGTGGGAGAAATGGACAATTATTTCTCAACAGACGTTCACAGGTTTATTGGTGGAGATGTCACACTCTCCTTCCCAGATATGAAATTTGGGGACTGGACCATTCAAATGACCTCACACTCAGGTACGGGGTACAGGGGACCGGTTGTAACAGATGAACGGGAAAGACTGCAAGGTATATTCAATAGCCTTAACGAGTCTATGTTGACAACCAAAGCAAACAACAAAGATGGCCGCACTTTTAATATTACAATAGAGGGTCCCCAATTAGTCAGGAACTATATTCGATACTACCGAAGGCTGAAAGAAAAGATGACCAGTGATACTGGTATGATGACATTAGGATTTGATTACCAAGGTGTTAACGTGACTCTGGGAATTATGCAAACCATTGACGCAGATGAGGAAGGGCTCATCAAGTACCTGCCATATGAGATTCAGGACCTTCAGGATGTATTTGGCTTCACTGTACCTGGAGTTGAGATCCCTGCTTTGTTTACCAAATATGAAGTCACAGTCAATGGAGACTGCCTTCCTGACTATGAGTTCCTGAACAAGAGTTACTGGAACAATGGCTCTGTTGTTAGCTTTGCAGCTAGGGATCAAATGACACATAGCTGTCAAACAGGGCTGTATTTCTTCAATGAGAAAAATGTGCCATGTTTTGATATAGTGAAAGATCTTGATGAACACATTGATCAGTTTTTCATGATTGTTATTGCAATGCAGACTATGCTGTTCCACATGTATTCAGAACAAGAGGGGTTGAGATTATCACACAGAGTTTGCACTGTGAATTCAGTGGATCTTGGCAATATTCAAGACAGCAGTGAGAGACAATATGAAGTTAACCGATGCTGTGCTCTACAGAGAAGGCATGTTTATCCGTTTAGTTCACGTGAAGCCAAAAGCTTGTACTGCTACAGCCCATACCGCCTGTCAAATGTTCTGATTAACATTTCTAAGATTCTAAGTGTGGTTCTGGTTGCACTCTTTCCTCTCACAATAAAATGGGTGCCAAAAATACACGCCAAAGGAAAAAAGGCCCTGAAAACTGAAAAAGCATATTGTAGTCCCGGAGCCAGGTAAAGATGTTTTGGTAATATTGGATGTCTAACAACAATTTTACACACTTTAAGGATGATAATATATAGTGCTTAAATGTGCTATATCCATCTTCTATAATATGTGCATATATATATATACAAAACATTCTGTACTATTGCTGCTTTCTGGCATGCTGCAGTTCTTGTAGTAAGTTTTTTCAGTGTATTATATTACATTGTTTCCTAAAGAGTGATATTAGTTATAATAGTATCATATAACTGTCTGCACTGTTTCCCTTCAGTCTTCTCCCTGTCGATGATGTCAAGTGCCACACACAATCAGGAGAATCAAGATCAACAACTAATCAGCCCAAGACTCACACTGAAACGGATGTCAACACAGAATGGATGTTCCTTGATGACGACTCTGGTTACCACTTCAGTTTCAAAGTCATCCTCTGGCATCTTCTGTTGTTTGGTAAAGTAAATAGAGGTATTATCATATTGAGACGTTTTTTGTTCCTATACATGGTCACTTTTCTGACCTATCTAGCTGCACTTCAGATTCATCTGTACTACACAGACTTGTATCGCAACACCTGGCAATTCTACTTTACTACATTTGCTTACCGCTTTTGGGATATAAAGCGGTCAATGCATTGGATGACAAAATACAAGTATGATATGATGATGACCTATTCTTTTTTCATATTTCCCCTTGCAATGGCAGTAATTCAGTTTGTGTTGTTGTCCCCGATTCTATTAAGAAACAAATCAATTGCTGAGATTCTGTACTGGAATGAGAAAGATACAGCCATTGGAGAGTATGTTGGGCTCAAGGTACAAAAGAAACATCAAGATGTGCGACACCAACCATATGAAGTCAAGCTGTACTTTAACATAGCAGCACGTGTGGCTTATCTAAGTTGTTCTAAGTTTTGGAAATATGTGTGCACACAAAGCATCTTCCAAATGCATGATGGCAATGATGCAGCTTGTACAATGATCCTAAAGATCTGTATCAGGGCACTTCTTCTTCCACTGTTGATTCCCTTCTATACTTTCCCGGTATTCAGTGTTTTCTGGGTGATTTTTCATGGGGAGGGAGGGTTTAACTTTGTCAGTAAAAGGCGCTGTAAGATTTTCTTTATTCGTCTGGTTGTTGGACTGGGAGTTATATATTTCATACTAGTGTTATTAGCTTGTATCACTATGTATGTACACATGGTCATGTTCATCATGATTGATGCCATCCGGACACTCACAGATACCTTAACTCATGTCATCTTCTTCATCTCGGCAATTGTAAACATCAAAGAAACATTCAGTGGCATAGAAGACAAGTACAGAGAGATGAAACTGATGGTGTTTGACATACTGGATGAGATGGGAAATTCTTCTGAAGACAATCAGATCGTTAGTAGGAACATGCTGAAACGGTTTGATAAGAGCTCAGTGGCAATCCCCAGGTCATTGTTTATACAGGTTTGTAAAGAACACATGCCATATGGTAGACTCGTGGCTACTGCACTTCTTATGCTACTGCTGAAACTTACCTTCCTTGGACTATTGTACCTGATTATTGTCGACTATCAGATATTTGCTCAGCTGTCTGAAACTGGTGAAGGTATCATCACTATTGTCTTTGTTAGCTTGCCGAGTTTACTCAGCAAGATTAAGTCTGATGCAGAGAAGGGCCTTGAAGATAGATACATGACACTCAAAGTAAAGAGCACCATTATTGATGTCGCTTCAGAGAGTTCTGAGGCATTGTCTACTGATCCCGCCAACTCAGAACCAGAGGTTTAGCACCTGACATCGCTGTTTAAGACATTAACTCAAGGGTTCAGAAACCAACAAACAGGGCATCTGCGTCGATGAGAGTCACAAATAGTATGCTACACATTCATCTTAACTCAGTGTAATGTGTAATTGAGTCTCAGGGATGTTAGTATTGGTCTGCATACTTTTATATAGAGCTAGAAGTGCTGGTAGGGTATTGATCTGTATCTCTACAGAAGCCGACGTATGCCACACTAGATATACACTATATCCTGTGGGAGTGAGAGACGGACAGGCGGAGGAAGTGAAGGGACTAAGGACGAGGGAGAGTGTGATGGGCGGAGTGAGGGAGGGATGCAGGGAGGGATGGACAATGGGAGGAAGGGGGAGGGAGGGAGGGAGGGATGCAGGGAGGGATGGACAATGGGAGGAAGGGGGAGGGAGGGAGGGAGGGAGGGAGGGAGGGAGGGATGGACAATGGGAGGAAGGGGGAGGGAGGGAGGGAGGGAGGGAGGGAGGGAGGGAGGGAGGGAGGGAGGGCGGGAGGGAGGGAGGGGGGAGGGAGGGAGGGAGTGAATAGGTGTGTGAGGTGGTGGATGTGAGGGGAGGAGGTGGACGTAAGTATATACTTTTATGGCCAGCAGGGTGCCTGAAGGTTTTATATTAATGATGCATGAACTCACCCCTGACAATTGACTCGCCATTGCTGCAATAGTGCATAATCTATGAGGTTGATGAACTCTTGAATGGTTGACATGATGCACAGAAGCAGTCCCCTGTATCGTGACAACGCAAAAGTGTATGTATCATAAGACAATGGAGCATGACACCACCATATGAGGGTTAGAGAGGGCCTGCCCAAAACGGATGTCACTGTTCCCTGGATATAAGCACACGACACAAAGAAGCCTAGACCCGGACAGCTTTCCCACGGTCTCTAAGTGTGGCATCTAAGTGTTGCATAAGTCATCTTCTGTAGTATCTCAAAGGCAGATAAAGATTCTTGTTTGCTGTGTTCCAATTATGCAAACTTTATTTTCCTTCAGACAGTTTGTATGATCTACTACTATCTACTGCACAGTGATGTACTGCATAATATACAAACATGTATAACATAGTTTTGATCTATAAATATGATACTTAGATGTTAGTGGCTTAATAGGAACTGCATAGTATTGTTTAAAACTAAATGTCCTCCCTGCATTAAGTTACATTCGCAAGTGTCGGCAGTAGTACTATAACTTGAAGCTATAGTAAGGGAGTGTATAACATTAAAATAGGGTAGGTCGTGAGTAGTAGCTCTGGAAAAGTATTCTGCAATCCATTATAGTGTGACAATACATAGTGGATAATTGTTATAAATTGTTTCTTCTTGGTTGTACATAGGAAATTACAGTAACGATATGGTTATCATTTCCACTGGAACCTATTCCAATGCTGATTAAATTCCGCTCATGGTAGCCTTTCGTTAAAATGATCGATTATTATGATCCATCCACCACAAGCTTAATAAATCATCAAAATATGAGATGACTTCATGGATATTCTGTGTAATATTGGTAATATTAGTTTCCATTGGTTGCCATTTAAAAGACTTTCTATAATAAGCTATGAAAGAAAACCTATTTTTTCAAGTTTTAGTCTTGATCTAGAAGCGTTAATGAATGTCCAATTGCCAAGCCTTAAAGAATTAAAGATAGGCTGTTTCATTCTAATGAACCTCCACTTCTAAGACCAAGGACTATAATTGTATCTTTTGGCAACTATGAGCAACATACATGTTAGTGTGATAAGCACCGTGTTTCTTGTTGTTTTGCATACACTGCATACTGCACAGTAACTTGCAGCAGTCTATGTGACTTACGTCCGAACGTATTCCAAGTAAACAGAAAAACGTTATACAGCATTTTATAACGTAATTCAACGTTTCTTTAAGGCTCCTTACTATGGCATAACGTTATATAAAGTTTTAAAACGTTATTTTGACGTAAAATAACATTTTTTTGTTAGCTACGTTACCCACTTTGGCATTTCTATAGTTAGTCAATGTAATGAACTCAGCAAACATGGACTAAATGATATGCATTACTTCAACAAACAGAGACAGGCCTGTTTCCGTGCACTAATCTAGACCAGCACAATATCCATCATCCACTATGTAGTCCAATGCATGCTTATGGTAAAGTAATGTAAACATACAAATAAAGGTTTGTCCCTGATGTACATGATGGGCATCATCGCCTGGCCCTACAAACAATTCCTGCTAACGAGAATAGTAAAACAGGAAAACTGCAACTCATTGTGTTAACTACAATGGGCCTATAATTGGGACGGTGTGATGCCTCAATGCCACACATTCCATTGTTTTCACCATGTACACTGATGGGGCGCTGGTGAACAACTCACCTGTAGTACATTCATTTGGTTGCAAAAGAACTTTGCTTTGGAGATACATTTTGTTTTATTATATGTGTTTAATGTCAATATCTGGGTTGCTAAAAATATGGTAAATATGTTTTTCCTAAAGGTCACCATAATTATGACCTATCCAAGCTGCAGAGTTAGAAATGACTACAACTATAATTGTGTATAAACGTGTACCAACCCAGGTTCTAGATACTTTTGGAAAGGAACAGAAGACAAGAATACTAATCAGTGCATGCAACTGAAACTGTAAATGCGATTGTGAGTTGTACATTTGCCCAGTAGAGTCAAATACACTTATTTAAATATAAGTCAGCTTTCACAGTCAAAACGTTCAATAACTTGTGACAGGTATGTTTTCGCATTGGGCATGACTCTGAAGGCAGGGTAGGGCAGACGTGAGCAGCTGATGAGGCAGTAGGGGTAGGAGAGTGATGGGTAAGGGTCATCACCCATTAGCCTATTTAAATGCATTATCGCCCTATGCATTATACTACAAAGTACTACATTGGGTCTGTTTATTGAGGGTAAATAGGCCTATAATGCATCCAAATCGGCTAATTGGTTATGGCCCTAAGGGAGTACGGGACATTGGGAACAATTATGTGACAATATCCATATTAGATAGGGTAGATTCACCCAAAGACGGACATACACCTTAAGTCGGACACCTTTAGCATTAAAATTCATGATATATAATAGGTTTTGTGCCCTATGTGTGAGTATCAGAGTAAAATAGAACTGTTCTTCTTATCAATAAATAACATTGCATATATGCAAGTAGTAGCTGTTTATGATCATGCACTGAAGTAGGTCTCTTTCATGGCTCATGTCTTATTTGTAGAATTATATGGTACCCCATGTCGGACAGGTTTGTCAATGCTAAATCTTCCTGTAATATCTACACGTAGGCAATACAACCAAACCTGGATGGAAAGGTATGTGTATTCTGAAGTATGATATAGCAAAAAATACCATAATAATTTACAGAAAATGATATTAAATACAACGGGACTAAAATTTGGACAGTGTGCTGCCTCAATGCTGGACCTTTCAGATGTGATCAAATTTCACCATGAGACGGACATCACTGTTCACTGTGTTTTTCCTTCACCATAGATATGGGAAATACAAAGTATGAACCTCCTATTACTCAATATACATTCTAAAATTTCAAGGGTAAGAAGATATAAAGTTTTTTAGTATAGAGGAAGTAGTTATAGATGTTTTCATAATGGACAGGTTTAATAGTGTGTAACTAATAGTTTAAATGTAGATATGTGAAACATTATTTGTAATATTAAAACCTTGGATAATTATGTTGTGCTCGCTGTCATAGCAAAGCTAATCTGTCACTTTTACTTGAAAATAACAAAGCGAATCCAAAGTTTCCGAGAAGAGGTGAAATTGGAACATCAAATTTCCCTACTTTGATGAAGAATATTTCATATTATAAGACATACAAATAAATTATTTGATAGTTGCATATAAAGTTCCGACACTGCCTTCCCTGTATGTATTCAAATAAAGGCTCGGAATAGAATATTAAGATAACTGTAGCCCAGAGTAAATGGGTCACGTTTGAACTGCCAACGAGCGTCCGAGGAGTGGTGAATCTACCCTAGGTCTAATGCCTACCTCCCAGTGGGCACAAAATCGAGTTAAGCGTTGAATCAACATTGAATCAACATTGTATCAACATTGACAACCACTTATCAATGTTGATTCAATGTTCTGTGCCCACTGGGCTAGGCCATGTCCACCGCCACCTACCAACATTGCACTGCTCATAATTACCATATACAACCCGCATGATCCACACAGTGTGCCTGCGTCGTTCTGTGGTAATGTAACCTATTATCCTCCCAACTACTACCATAGTTGTTTTTTAACCATAGATACATGTGGTGTACCTATACTATAAGGAACAAGGGTAAGTATACAAAACGGAAAAACAGAACCAGGCCTGTTGTTACCATAGCTTGGTGTTGAGCATAATGCAGATCTACAGTAGGGAGTTTCATTGGAAATCGATTAAATTACTATACATAATATTTAAATCGTAGGCCTGAAGAATTAAATACAATGTACAAATCCGAAGTAAAAAAACAGAGTGATGATACACCGAGTAGTAAATGCATGAAAGCCATTTGAAGTTCGAGAACCCATCGTAAATCATCTGAGCAATCTGTCTACATGTTTATTTGTACATTAGTTCTGGTTACTCTCCCGACACCTTAGTTGGCTAATATGAAAAGCTTGTACCTACATGATTTGTTGACCCAAAAAAATCAATCAATCAATATAAATCGACCCCTGGTGGTTTTACATAATTTAGAACCTGCAGACAGGCGACACCTGTAGTTAGGCTAGGGTGAGGGCATGTTGTAGCATACGGAGTAATTACCCTGCTTGCAATCAATGGTAGGTGAAAATCCATGATGTTTGAGTTCCAATATATTAGAAACTAAATGAAATTCGGTGTCTCCGAGGGGATATGTTTTTGGATATTGTTCTGCAATGTATTAATTGCTTTGAGATAACAATCAATAGTCTATGCCTACTTTCTGGGAGAGATGGTAATAATTAAATGAGAAGTTATTCGTACATTCTTTTCTAATATGTGTACGCTATAAATGGGTTACACATATAATTATTTTCATTTTCTTGCCCTGTCCTAGTCTTATGGTACAACTTAACTTTATTTTAACAATGATTTAAAAACAAAAAATTGTACAAAAAGGTGTTCGATTCAAATGTGCCCCTGATTGTGTAGGATAGTGTCAGGCCCTTTGCTTCAAAAGCTAATGTATTGTTTCTCCCGGATTTTACACTGAATGAAAAGTGTGGGCTGCATGCTAATCAGTACACAGGTAAGGACCATGGTCTGCTTATAATTATCTGTAGCGGAAACAACGAGCCTTAATAGCGTATCAGCCTTGATGCAAATCAGCCTTTCACACCGCAGTGCCCAATGTTGTCTTTCATACCATATACTTATATATAGAAATCATTGTCATTACCAGATAACCCAATATCCCTTTATAAGCTACATGTAAATGTTATTTAGCCCACTATGTGTTTGTGTTTGCATAAAATACCATAGCTCCGCTGTCCATTTTATTCCTCTGCAATAAAGAATACCCCCTGGCGGTGAATTCTAAAGGGGGGAAAGGGGGAAAAGAGAATAAGAGAGAAATTGGATAACGCTACAAGAGCCCCTACTACATTGCAAATATCTGCTTGAAGAACAATGTATTATCAGAATTTCCCCTACACCTCTGCTGTAAGATCGAAGACAACTGACAACAGGAAGTGAGATCACTGACCTGAGACTAGCTGCACTCTGCTTGGTCTGTCTTGGAGTGTAACCATGGTACAAATGTACCATGAACATTAGATCCCTTACCATGAGGCAGATGGCAGATCAGTGGTAGTGAATACGAGTTGAAGCCACAGATGATTTCCGTGTCTCACTCCCGGTGGCTCTGCAGGTTCTGCTTAGTACTAGGCTTACACCCCCCCCCCTTACGTAAGCTGAGAATGGTCAATAGTATCTGATATTTCCAGTAGAAGTAGTTCCTGCACCTTGGCTGCTGCAATATCAAGAATGTTGACAAGTAGTGTAGCTTGTAGTTTGTAGTTTAATCTTTTTATTTGACCATAAATCACATAACGAGGGGCGCTTTTCAACACAGCCAAAACAGATGACACAAATCGAGCGAGTCTATAAGGTCTTAACATAGACCACTCAACTTAAGTAGTGTTTCAATCATGTGTTTATGACTAGTCAATTCTATCAAGACTACACCTAAACTTGGTTGCCCTACGTCGCCGTCTAGGACATTCCAGAGTTAACGTTGCTACCCTCTGTGTATGGGGCTTTTGGCAAATATTGCCTTATTTACCCTGGGTATTTGGAGTAATTTCTTTTCTTATTTTGCATTTTCTCAAATGTCCAATGTCACCCCTAGGTAGTTGAACTCTTGAACCACTTGTAGAGTTCTGTTTTAGATGGGAAGATCACATCCAGTCAGGGCAGGCACTGAGTCTGGTCACTGTTCATGGTGGCATACAAGTATGCAGGGTACTAGCAGCAGGTGTCATGTATTGGGCCAGTGAATAGTTATTCACTCGCTGTATTTGAAGTAGTGATGTCAAAGCGTGGGGAAAATTTCATTTGTTTGGAGGTGGAGGGCTCTAGCTCGACAGGGCACACTCTACAATCGCTGTGGTTCTGTGACCCCATTTAGGCTTTAAAGCAGAGTAGATGATTTAACATGGCAGCAATCCTTACCATGTGGATAATTCATTAATAACATAGGCCCTACTTTCTATATGAAAATAGGCGAAAACCCTCATCATAATAAGAACTGTAAACTGGATAGCAATAACAATCTGCAAATTGCCTACTCAATGCTGCCTCTTGGTAGGCATGAGGTAAATTACCTCTCAATATGCTTCTATTTATAAGTATTATTGAAGCACTATTCTACCCAATCATACAATACATACTGCCCTACTTATTGGCATAATGTGAACCTTCACCATAAATGTGTTACGATTGTTCTTAGCTGCAAAGTAAAAAAGCTACACAAGACTACTAAAGCCAGTCTAGCTCTTTCTTCTCAAACAAAAGGTCATATTGGCATTGGTCCCTGCAATGGTGCATTTCATTTCTGCAAGAGAAAGATCAATAGCTCTATTTATTTTTAACTTTTCCAGTATGCTATAGAGGGGCCTACTATTCCATGTAAATTTTACTCTGCTTAAAACAACACAAATGATGAACCCTAATATTTAATGTGAACTTTATGCTAGACTTGGAGGAGGTCTCAGGAGGTCGAGTTGCTGCTTTAAATGTGTAATAGTGTGAAGCAATGGAGTAATAATTGACAGTGTCGGTGGTTTACTTAACTAGTTGTCCTTATGACCACCGTCCACAGAGCATAGCCGATGATCGTCGGTATAAAATCACTGACTCAGCAATATGTGAAGTTCCTCCCACCCACCCTGCTCTGTCATCACTTCACCATACTATTTAAATTGCCTCTATCCGGCCGTCAGAGGTTGTTACACGTACGTCAGAGGTTGTTATATGGCCGACAAAGATATGCTTGCCTTCTATTTACATTCACATTGTATATAAATATTCTATGGTATGGCCCACAACTACTACCCTCCCCCCACTCCTATCCATTAAAGTTTTATAATTATAATCATGATTCGGCCGATAATATCAAACCTGTTCAAATGATATCATCGGCGTTTATCTCTTACCTCCGTTTTTGTCAATAAATTGTACATCGGCCGAATTAATAGTCATTTGCAACGTCCACTGAGTGGACACATTGATGGACACATTGTAGTCGGCGAAGTTTGTATACAAACATTGTGTAAAATCAAAATAAACAAAGCTTTATTCCGACGATGTGCCCTAGTTTATGCTCTGTGGACGGTGACCATAAGGTAAGTGAAGTTATGCTTCTTCACATTGGATAGTTGTTTCTTCAATTATCTTATGTCATGTGTCTAGCTTCGATCCTAACCTAACAATAGCGCAGTGAGGTTTGCCAGATTGTCATTTAAGTCGTTAGTAGCAGTCTAGTGAACGGCTCTAGCTAACCCTGAATCAGACTATTAAGTCCATATTAACTCAATTAGAATAGGGCTCTTTTAATATCATATGGAACGCCCCCCATTAGTGCTAGTCAACATATTGCATACAGACTACCAGCCTTCACTCTTCTCCCTTCCTAACACTGCGTGATGCTCCTATTACTCTTGGGCAAATACCCTAAATTTGAACTAAACACTTCTAAAACACACATAGATGTCAGCCTGTGTATGTCCACATCATGCTGTATGGAGGTGAGGGTAAAGAGTACTGCTTAAGCAAATGTACTTGGCCTTAAACCTACCAGGAAGTTCTTGGCTGTATCCTACCATACTGGGACCGGAGGAGGGCATGCGGCATTCAGCACCATGTTCTCCCCACCTGTAGTATGGCGGTGGTTAGCTATACCATCTTTGCTACTAATAGTGGTTTGCCTGCCAGATTGCTATGGACAATGTCCAAGCAACTGGCCCCGAGCTGAGGAGTTTGGTGTTCCAGATACCTTTTACCCATTTCAAGAAGAAGACACAGTTGTTGCTGTAAATGACGATGCAAGCTCTCCAGAGATACCTATCAGCCCGTTCTCGCTGTTTGGTCAGTACTACAGCAGCTTGTGGGTAAGTGCTCCCTGAGACATTATATTGTGATTAGGATTGGTTACAGGTGAAGCAAGTATACTACATCGATGTGAACTCCCAGAGTGTTACCTGAGAAGTGAGCTCTTGGGACAACAGTTACTATTATTACCAGAGCGATGTGATCCCCTGGCTGATCTAAGTACCCGAAAGAAGTTAATACAACGTACTACAAACATAGTGAGAGAACGGTGAAAAAAAGAAGGGTCTTTAATACCCAGTAGCGTATTTAATCATCCAGTAAGCAGAATCTGCCCTCAGATTCCAAAGGGGTTCGCTTCGGGCCATAACCCATTACCCGATTTGGAGGCATTATCGGCCGATACATTGACAAAATTATACTACAAAATACTGCATTGGGTCTGTTTGTTGAGGGTGTATCGGCCGATAATGCCTCCAAATCGGGTAATGTGTTATGGCCCTTCCCTGGTAGGTATTCAGTTCTCCAGTATACATTTGATCTCATCTAATACACAACAGGTCCATTACAGAATCGAATCATTTATCATAGTTATGCGTGGGTCCATAACATAAGTATGATGCACCAATGCAGAGCTACCTATAGCGGCACTACATTGGTGCATCATGATGACATAATGTTGATTTCAGGCGTCATGCCATCCTTATAGCCAAACTCCACAGTACGATCTAAGGGGCTGAAACCTCTGCGGATTAGCAGAAGTGCAAACTAAGATTGTTGCCAATATTCTAAACCACAAGGCTTCTCAGCATACCTCTAACTAACTATCTCAAGCTCCACTATTACGATTGACTGGCTGGAAACCTTTGCCTTTTGGACTGATATGCTGCGATTTGTACAGATTCCAACTTTAAGGTATTGACATATATCAAATGTCCTTGCAATATAGGAAAAACGCAAAGATTTCTAGGGTTTTCATGGAAAATTATCTAAATGATTTGATATTTGACACTATCTAAATTGCAAGCCTTATACAAGGACCCTTGAATTTCGAGAAACGCAGAGTTTTTCACACCTAAATCGTACTGTGGAGTCTGGCTATTAGGGGACTAAACATAATGTTAAAATATATTTGATGATTAAGGATCATACATTATCATAAATATGTCAAACATTCGGTGTTGTCAGATTGTAGACATTTAGGTTTGTAATGATACATTTTTCCTTGTTCTTGTTTGTGATCAATGTATAATAAAGGCTTGTGATGATTAAACATTTTATATGTCAAACATTTTGATTTCGATTGTGAATATTGCAGGTTAACACCAATGGAGTGATCTCAGTCATGGGCAGAGTTTCCCAGTATACTCCGGATCCGTTCCCAATCATCGGCCGGATCCTGATAGCAGTATTCTGGGCAGATATAGATACGACAAGAAATGATGGCCGTATATACTACCGACAGACAACAGACAATGACATCCTCTGTCGTTTCTCAAACTATGTCAGTCAAAAGAAGGTCGATTTCCCAAACTTCGTTGCAACTTGGTGTTTTGTTGCCACCTGGCATAATGTTACCTACTTTGGAGGAAGCTCTACAACACCGGTGAGTATTGCTAATTATATCTATATATGTTGCCCCAAGAGCATTGTGTTATATTGAAGGTTTTTCCCTCTTGTTTTTGGTGGTTTTTTTTGTATTTGTGACTCCAATTTATCAATCTACATTGATATCAATGCCTCATAAGATCAAACCTACACAGCAAATGTAAAAGAAAGTATCCATGCACAGTCGGGCAATAGCTAACTGTTGGAGCATCTAATTTCAGAATCCAGCATTGTCAGGCCCGATGAACAAAGGCAATATTGACATGTCCACATATCAATCATGCAACACACGAGCATTAACCTTATATCAGTGGCATTAGGCTACCCCCATCCCCGTTCAGAATTTGAGTATTTGAATAATCAACGTAGGAAACTATTTGTCATACCATGTACTATCTAGACGATTATAGTTGAATCTACTAGCAGGCAATAGCAATACATTTATCACTGTAATGTAGTAATAATCTCATTCCTCTAGGTTAACACTTTCCAAGTGGTTCTCGGCACAAATGGGCGTCATTCCTTTGTGTTGTACAACTACAGTAACATCACTTGGACCACAGGCACAGCCAGTGGTGGCAATGCGGCCACAGGACTGGGGGGCACAGCAGCACAGGTAGGGGTGCTGTATCCCAGTGGGCACAAAATTCAGTTAAATGTTGAATCAACTTCAAATCAACATTGACCACCATTTATCAACGTTGATTCAATGTTCTGTGCCGAGTGGGATGGGGTGGATTTACGTTTTACTATTATTCTGGTACTTAGATCGAAGTGTCTGAAGAGAACTGTTGACAACACCACCGTGCGCAGCAAATGATTTTCATAGACCGCCGGTATAAATTTGCTTGCGGTAAATTTTTGTGTGGAAGCCACGGCCAGTACGAGAGTCAGATTGCCAGTGCGGCTTATAGGATTGTCACAGAGCCTGGATGCTACTTCCCAGTAAACAAATAACGTTATACACCATTTTATAACGTTATATAACGTTATATGTCAACGTTTTTCTAAGGCTCATTAGTATGACATAACGTTATGTAAAATTTAAAATGTTATTTTGACGTTAAATAACGTTTTTTTGTTAGCTGGGTGTTATGAGAGTTAGGCTTAAACGCAGAAATGTATGGTAGATCATGTTACAACTTCTATTTTTTTCTCTCCTTCACCACTGTTTACTCTTTTCATGAAGGTTGGATTCAACTCTGGTAATAGTGTCAACTTCTACACTGTCAGCCAGTCCCGATTAGCTGGTATTGTGGACATTGACGTGACGGCGTGTAACGGTACTGATGATGTTGGTGTGTGTCTCTATCAGACGGACACAGAGACAATAACAGAGGGAGGCTGCAACACTCATGGTATGTACACTGTTAAAAGTTGGTTGCCATTTTTGTAGGTGTACAGTAGATTCTACTGTAGGTGTACAGCTTATAGGAGGTAAACAGTAGAATCTACTGTAAACGGTTGGATTATCGAGGTCTGAATATGCGGATCCATATCTTCAGAGCTTGAATATATCTGATCTAACTGAGATCAACTTTACAGGGACAATACTCTTGGGACCAAAATTTGGATTGTATCTTGGTGGGAAGAAAATCTCCATCTCTGGTCCATGCTTCAACACGACGTCAGATGTAGTGGTGTGCAGGTTTGGTAATGTTACCGTACGTGGCACAGTACTGGACAGACAGAGGGCGGTGTGCCGGACACCCATGTTAGATAAGGCAGGGACAGTGGAGTTTGAACTGTCCATCAATGGTGGTGAGACATTCGACTTCTCTTCAGTGTTTAGAGTTGGTAAGTTGCCATTTCCTCGTATAATTCCCTGACTTGTGTGAATAATTAGATTTCCCTCTGTAGACTAAGGACCAATCAGAAGCCCTGTTGCATATCCTCCATGGCAACCATTCATCTGTCAACAATCAGACCAGTCCCATGACTGTCTCTGATTGGTCAATGTAGGTCATGTGACAGACACTATAAAAGAGCAATTCACTTTTGAATTTGCTCATTCCAGCGGTAACTGCTAACCTGTCAGGATACCCCGTACTAGAATACTGAATAATTTAATTTACATAAAATAGAATCTACAGTAGGCGCCCGCATATGATTAAATGAAGATGCAGGGTTGATGGTCCAGTGGTGAACACATGGCTGTGTGGGCCTATAAACCATGAAGTTTAATAGACTGTCGAATTGTTGAGAGTGCCAAATATTCAAAGAGATCTTTATTATCAGTCCCAGGTAGCAAAAAATGTCTTCCAAACATTTGCAAACGTTTTGGAGGAAAAAAAACTATTCATACAAATCTATAGAAGACGTTTGCATCCAAACGTTAAAGGACGTTTGCAAACGTTTGGTAAACGTTTTTTGTTAGCTTTTGTTAGCTGGGGTGTGTTGCAGGCTGACACTATCAAAATCTCTAGCACAACAAAAGAAAAGAAGCAAAGGAGGCTTACTTGTTGAAGATGGCACACTTAGCACAAATAGTTAATATACACATTCCATTTTTACTATTGACCGTTTTAATTATGAACCGGGCAATTTCCGTGTAAAGATTTATAGTTTGCACGAACCGGCCAACTGAAACACAATCATGGTGGTCTTTCCTTGAATTGGTGTCCTTGTCTCCCTCCAGTGGGAAATGACCCAAAGTACATGATAACTAGAACGCCACTTGAAAATTGGCTGGAACCGCCTTATGAGAATTTGACAATGACTTGGGACCCAACTGTTTTCCCACCGGATGCCCGGCTCCTCATTCAATCTGTGATTTTTGACAAGTAAGTGAGCTGAAAATTATTGTCATGCATTTATGTGATTTCCCCTTGATCATGTTTCATAAATGTTAGGTACTCACATAATCTGATAACAAAGAGAGTGTGTGAATACGGCCATTACGAGCTTTAATCACAGTGTGAAGCGTAGTATATGCAAAGAGCCATCTTGATAAGCTTTACATCTGAGGTAAATTCCATTGTTTATCTCTGCAATGGTCTGTAATTTTCTATTGATATTGTCGAGGTTCTGGCTATGAAATATGGACAAGGCATATATGGACTTGGACCATGTAGAGAATAGTAGTAGTTGAACCCCTCTAATCAATAATAGGAACAAGGCGTTGTTCCCAAACATAAATACGGCTTTTACTCGAAATATAAAGCCCTTGTAGTACAACCTTTTGCAGTGGTTGTCAAACTCTGTTCAGTAAAATTCTGATATTTATTTTAAAAAAAGTTCAACTTGGGACAAAATATGAAAATATACGAACAAAATAGTATAAAAAAACAACTGAAAATATAAGCTGGGTCTCCACTACGCGATTTATTACTCAGATCGGTGCTATTCTCACAAGTCCGACTCAAAACGTGAAATTATAGGGCCTATATCTTATGCATAGGCATACTGTAGACCCTGCCATAGGTTTATGTTTGTTTATAATATTTTTACTATATCATTACTCCATGCCAAGGCTATATAACACGATTCTAGCCAACTGGAACCTGGACTTCCGATATCATAACAAACATCTTTGATTTTATTTGGCCCACCATCCGCAGGGATAATCCGATGTATATGCACAAGTTAAATAAGATATATACCTTTGTTTTTACCTGATGAAACTGTACGGATGGTTTGTGTCATTTACCCCCCAAATCGGGTAATGGAGCCCTAGCTATATAATGCATGCCACAAACAGTGGCTACACGTGGGGGTTTTAACCTTATGGTGCTAAGGATTCCCTATCATGCACCAATCTTTCTTGTGTTCCTTGAAGCTACCCCGGGGAAGCACCAAAGACAGTGATGCTTGTTAATGACACAGAGAACAACGGCATGACTCTGCTACCGGAGGACCTCCCCGATGCACAAACCCCGCTAGATGTTAACCTGGCATGTGCAGTAAGGATATCTAACATGGATGATAGGTACACTGCTTCAAAACATGTATTTATCTTCCATACATCTATAAGTTTGGTTACATTACTAACTAATACAAAAGAAAACTTTTGATTAATATCAGCTAGGTTTGTTACCAAGAAAGTTCAGAATTTAACGGTCTATGTCAATGCCCCATTAACATGTATATATTGGGCAAGTAATTCCACTTCCTGAGGTTGCCGCTGCTATTCTAGTACTAGCCTAGGGGAAGATTAGCATGTGTAGTGTTTCATTTTCCCCCCAGGGGGCGGATCACAAGGTCGCTGTTGTTTGCGCCGGACGCCGCACAGTTGGTTTTTGAACCATGCCTTATTAATTGTTCGTGTTCATCACTGTAGTGAATCGTCCGAGTATATATGGCTGCTGCCTGATTCGGCTGAATGGTTTGATGCGTCCGTCATGGTGGAAGTTTACAACAGAGTGACACGTGGAGATGTAGTCACTGACAGAGAACTAGAAATTTATGAAACAACTGTCCAAGCGGCTGAAAATCTGACTCAGACCGCCACTAGCTTGGATAGAAAGAAAAGGGTTCTTCCCATTTTGGCTTATCTTTACATAAGGTGGCTTGTGAAGAGGGTCGTCAAAGAACTCGTTGCATTCTGCGAGGCTTGGAATCCTGATGATACTCCAGACTTCAGGTACAGATCGGAATGATTATTTGACGGTTTAAACTGTAGATTTTTGATTTTTTTAGTAAGCTATTTGAACAGGTTGAACTATCAAAAGGGGAATATCAAATATTCATAAAAGGTATATTCCCAACATGTCAATAAGTGTTAAACATCCTTATTTCAAGTGGGAAAAGATATAACTGTCAACAAGAAGAAATCCCTAATTTAATGTTGACATCTCAATGAACCATCACTAAAAATGTCTTACATCATTTACAAGATATTCTCAGTTTTATTGTTTTGTGACGGTATAAACTGCCAATACAATCTGATGCAAAAAATACCAGTTAATGTATCATATAGACAGTCAAAAATAATTTTCTCATTTCAAGAAAATGAGATTAAAAAACTCGCCTGGTGGACAAATGACTAGTTTTAAGGGGGGGAAAAATAATTACTTGAAACTATAGTCATTTGTCCGCCAGGCGAGTTCATTTATCTTATTTTCTTGAAATGAGAAAATTATTTTTGGCTGTGTAGATTTTACCCCAACTGTTATAAATAGCTGTATAACACGATTAGCGATTAGTTTGTTGTGGGTTGCAGTGATGTGCCCCCTCCACCATGTACGGTTGCCCAGGCAGAACGTGACAACACCTTTGAGCCGGACTCAGCGTGCAGCGGTGGTTCGCTGACGATATGGTCATGTCGATTTTTTCATAAAGGGGCATCAAAATGCTATCGTGCAACAGAACCCTCGTAAGATACATAAGTATCACTGCATATATTAATTACCAGTCAAACTTGTTGTGAATGAGGGTTTACAAATGGTTGGCTTTTAACTAGAGGTGCACTGTTCTATAATATGGCGATTCGTCACAAAGCCATAATCGCCGGCACACATCCTTGGTATTTCTAATGAGAGTGTGACTAAGCTTTAAATCCTGAATGCAACGTTGTGCATTTGTATTATAAAAATAGCCATGGCACATGGACATTACTCAGTTATGACTTCTCCAAACAATCGATCAGTCAGCTCATACAAAAGATGTCGGTGTGGCATTTGCCATTTAGTATCTATTTCTCAAATGTATGTGAAAAATGTGTTACAGGTTTTGCGACTATTGTTTTGAGGTTGGAATCGAAAAGTTTGGGCTATGAATATTTTTAAAATGATAAACTTTCATAATCCACGAATACCACTCTAATTCAATGAGAATCATCATTGCACATACATCTAACACTGAACATTGTTGTATTGTTCTGGTATATAATTAATGTATCATGTTAATATCATCTCAAGTCCTAGAGGACACAGACAGCAGTCATGCTACGATAGCAATGGACAAATCATAACCGATCCTTTCAAAGGAGGTGGTACCCTGGACAAAAGGTACGTCCCCGGGGTACGTCTCTACTATTGAAAACATGTAGAGCTAATTAACACAAGGGTATTGCAAAGTGTCGCATTATAAAAAGAACTGTCAATGTATGTAAAAACGTGTTATTTCCACCAAATATGGTACCACGTTTGGACTTAAATATTCTTAGTTGGTACAAAAGTTATAAGTTAACCTAAAGTAGTGCAGAATGACGGGATATAGGCCAATTAACATGTTTATATATTTAGACGAAATGGCTTATGGAGGGAAAAAATAATCTATACATGTTAGGTAGAAACGGTTATAATCATATTAATCTAACTGTGACATGAATCTGTAAAAAAAATCAAAAAAATCTAAGCACCGTATAAAGAAACACGGTTGGTGAGGGGGGAGTACATTTATGTGTGTGTCGTGCTTAGCCTTTAAATTGGAAAGAATACTAGATGGAGGGTGTGGCACTGTTGTAAATACTATATATTTGAATACTACAAAAAAACAACTTATGCTACCATATTTTGTGTTTGACTTAATAAATTATTTAATTCTAAACAATGTTAGAATGATAATTATAGCGTTATGTTATCAAGTGGACGCATACCTACATTTATTTACGCCAACGGGTTGGTACTTACCACATTCCCTATTATCGCTCAAAAGTTCCGACCAAAATATCATAAAATATACCATATAGGATAAAACAAAAAAGGAATACAGTAGTACAAACATAATATATATATATATATATATAGTGTCTAAATATGTTCAAATGGAAGTGTATAACTACCTTAGTTTCCTCCGTATCCATGGTTTTCAATCTTACGTGTTAGCCAGACAGCATAAGGACTACAGTTTTTATTTAAACAGCTTTAGTGTATACTTTCAATGCGTCACACAGTGTTAGAAGTTGGTATTGTGAATAACAGTACTTCATTACATTGCTGTTGTGTACTACAACCATTTGTAATTACAGATTTCTAAACTGGAGATCTTATCTCCACTTAAGGGCTTTCGCCACAGAAAACGTTATACAACGTTATATAACGTTTCTCTACGGTTCCTGATCATGGCAAAACGATATATAATGTCGAAAATGTTAATTTTTACGTATTTCTATTAGGTGGGCTTATAATCTATGTAAGCTGCACTTGTGTAGTGATTCTTGTCTTGTCTTGTTGTAGCATATCATTAGGTTCAAGAACTGCATCTTGTGTACTTCTATTCTTCCTGAAAGCACTCTGTTTCTCAGTCATCGAATTAATATCTTTCAAAAATCACCCAAGCACTTCAGTTTCCATAATTGCACAGCTTCTCACCTTCATCGTGCTGTGGATCCCTTTGCAGCTCTGATCCATCCAGTCATTTCGCCAATGATGTGAAACCATATCTCGCATGTTGTAAAGCAAAGCCCAATAGTTGCAGTAAATACTATGCTCACCGTCCGACGTCCAACTGCGATGAGTACATGCCTCCTAGAGAAGGTACCAATTGTATTTCTTTTAATTGAAACGAAATAAAAGTGTATGACATTCTGTATAAATGTAAACTTACTGTGACCTCTGTATCATTCTGAATGAAATAGCCTAGGCAATTGACAACTTAATGCAGATATGGGCTAGCCCAGCCTGCTCAGAAAGCGGGATAGCTCAGTGACTTAAAAGTGATTACCACAATATTTAAAACTTAACTTTTCTTTTCAGCATTCAACGGCGGAGACCCCCATTTTGTTACATTTGATGGTTACCAGTATACTTACAACCCGATAGGAGAGTTCGTTATTCTGAAAACTTCATTTGTACAAGTCCAAGGCAGACTGAGTAAACTAGCAGTAAGTGGTAAGTGAGTGTAAAATTTAATAAATGATCCCTTTTCTCCTTTTAATGGATATCGTCAATTTTCTCAGTAACAGCTGACAGCATCCAATAGCATATACATGTAATGCAATAAAGCCAAATATTCTTAACAACCAAAAGGGTATTTTCCCCCTTTGACCTACATCATGTTACTACTTTGAGGTTTTACTTGCACTTGAAAATGAACCATAACTGGGAAAACGCCATTAACAAATCACCCAGTGGTACTTATGGATCTAATTTCAGATGCCGTTACAGCAGTTACAGCTGTGGCAGTGAACGTAGGCAGCCTCACTGTGCAAGTCGAGGCCGGCTCTCCCCTACGGCCTTTCGTAGACATCTACATAAATGGCCAGCTGGAGGACTTTGTAGGTATAACGGAAACAATTGATATCACGGGTGAGTAGCATCATACATGCGATGTCAATTCTACATGTAATGCATCACTCTCACCCTGATGTACCACTCGTTATGTGACAAAATAGTAGATAAAACCACTTATATCACAGCAGGGTGCTGTTTCTCCACAAAGTAAGCACGTCTGTAAATTATGGAAATCATGTAAACTGTTTCTGCTCTTCAATTCTGTATAATGAGGACGTCCGTATTTGTATGTATAAGGGCCAAAAACGGATTTTGTTTATTATTATTATGTTCTCCACAAATTGCATAGTGTGTTTTCCGCAGTTTCTTCAACTTTGCGAAACACTAAACGATTTGCCAATTTTATTGCAATCGAAGTTATTATGCCCTTTTCAATGGATGAGGTGTACAGAAAATAATACAAATATCGGTGTCAATATTGTATAGCTTTCATCCACATTTCTGAAACGGATCATCAAACCTGCACATGTATACCTTAACTTATCCACAGGGAATAGCGGTGCAACGTTTCAGAGGATTAACCCTGGGGATATCAAACTGTCATTCACTGACCCAACAAGAAGTGAATGCGTGGTGCAGATCAACGTCAAGAAGAGCCGCTCTATGCTGCCTCTGATGCGGGCATGGCTGCTGCTCCTGCCTGGCTTACAGCCTCCATCCTGCTTTAGAGGTATCGTATCTTTGTGTTATGATACATGAGAAGTCCATAGCGAACATGTTATTAGGTCTTTGTATGCAGGCATATAGAAAAAAAGCTCATAACAATTGGATACATGGCTGTCATTTTTCAAAAGTGGAAGCTAAAGTTTTATTATGCTTAGTATCAATATAGATATTGCCGTATCAGGCATGTAATAAATACAAATACTGGGCTTGATTTACATTCGATGCTGTCCAGCCCAAGTCAAAGGCCTCCTCGGAAACTATGATGGGAACCCGGACAATGACCTGGTTACGGCTGACGGACAGCGGACCTTACCTCCGGATTCCTCTTCTCAAGTTATACACAGTGACTTCGGAGAAACATGTAAGTAGTCTGACTAATCCAATTCAGATGTGGGTATATCTCGTCTATTTGCCAAGTGTAACAGCCCGCAGCCAGGGGGCGCACCATTCAGATTCAGCGATGACTTAATAAACGTTCATCTAAGACAGTATTTGACATAATTGGGATTTCAACTCAAAAGAGCGTCGACTTAATATTATTTGCCCAGGCATGGAGAAAATATCAACCATTGTTCTTTTCAGCAGGTTCTAGGGATAAAGTGTAGTTTGTCAAGTGATAAGTGGAACGGTGCTATGTTAAAATCATCATTGACTACATGATTTAATGCACTAATGCATTGATACCATGCATAACGCTATTGCTATACTCATGCTTAATAAATTACCTTCTCCTCTTTCACAGATAGAATAAAGGAGAGTGACTCCATCTTCAGATATCCTTTAGGATTAGGATATTCGGATTTCCAGGATCAAGCCTTCCAGCCGACTTACCTGGACAAGGCCTCACTGTTAGCACAGACTGGGCCGGTAGCCGACCTATGTGGACAGAATGTCCAGTGCCGCTTTGACTTTGTGGCCACTGGCAGCCAGGACTTTGCAAACAACACCCTCGGGGCCATTGACGAGGTCATGGCTGCTGCCGCATTGTTTGAGGCATGTAGGTGATGATATAAGTTTTTCGCCAATATAGTAACATAGTAATGAACTGCATTCTTATAACGTAACTATACTATTAGAAATAAGGAATCATTGTATTCATTCTGCATTTCTAAATCAACGGAGTATACATGCTATATATCATCATAGAATAAGAAAATATGAGATATGAGTAATCCCCTCAAACAAACACACACACTATTACGTGTTTATGCTGGGAACTAGGGACTCAGAATCTGTGCTGGTAACTGGGGACCATGGTTTGTAATGGGTTTAGGACCTCTGTAACGCTACTGGTTGCATTGTCTTGATTTCTAAAAATGTGATATCACTTGCATGAGTGGTCATATAGATTATTTGTATGTCTGGCATAGCATCGGGAATCCCACCTAGAACTGGGCACACAGCACCCTTTGGTGTGTGGCAGTGTGTAAGGTCTCAATCAACTGGGAACTCAATCAAGTGGGGACATAAGTCCCCAGTTAAATTTTAAGTCCCTGGTTCCGAGGTCATTTTCCTATCGGGAATTCCACCTGGAACTGGGTACTCAGCATCCTTTGGTGTGTGGCAGTGTGTGAGTATGAAAAGTGGTGGATTTTTCAGTGCAACTGGGTACTTTTATGGAAACATATTTTTAGGTATCACAAAGCTATTTCCTGTCCAAAACAGGTCTCAATTGAGTGGGCCTGGGGAATTGGTCAAGTCCCCAGTTAAGTTTTAGGTCCCCAGTATCAATGTCATTTTTCTAATTCAAGCCCCCAGTTATGAGCAAAAACACACAAATATTACATCTATTTTCTTCTATTACTAATTACGATTTCCACACTAGGACTTCACTATGTATATTTAAATTACAGCTCGCTCCCCCTGCTATGGGGAGCCATGTAGCCCTGGTGGATCATGCACGGTGGATGGCACAACATTCACGTGCACCTGTAGCGCCAATTACAAAGGAACGCGCTGTGAAACAAGTAAGATGGCATATTGCCAAATAAAGGTGGTGTTTCACTCTGACCTCCTCAGACTCAAGCATTATCTGATTATTATAAACTTTAAAATTATGGGACTGTGATAGTGTTCAGAATCAAGTGGGTAATCTTAGTGGGATGTGTAACAATACATATAAGTTCCATTCTGTGGCAGGAAGAAAAAGCATGGCAAAGTAATAGTTCACAATTTTACGAGTACGTGTCCTCGCATCATGGTGAGTGTAATTCACCCAGAGGCAACCAGGGGGCAATACTGACCTAGTATAGGCAACCCATCCGGGATGGTTACTGTTGACCAGTTTGCATTTATCCAACTACTATTGATTTTTTCTTCTTGGTGGCATGTGACATGGGCATTTCTCAAAACCGACATGAGACATGGGGACTCCCCTCCCAATCAAGGGTGTGCCAACGGTCAGATCTCACCTACGACCAGCACTCTGGGCCTTTATACGGGAGGTCGGGGGAAGGGGAAGGGTGAGGGGGTTACATGGAGGCCTTTCAAGTGCTCCACCCCCCCTTACGGAGTTCCTGTTTTCGTATAACCCCCCCCCCCCCCCAGTATCCTGCAGCTGGGAATATCAAATGACTTGTCCTGATCTCTCCCAACAGTTATAGATATCTGTTTGACTGCTTCCTGTGAGAATGGTGGGTTGTGTCAGCCCGAGAACCAAGGGCGAACCTTCTTGTGTTTTTGTAAGACAGGATTCTCAGGAGACCTTTGTGAAACAGGTGCGTATGATTAATACATGTATGTATATTTACTACGGACTACTTGCACATAATTATAACTATGTGCCCCCGTACAGTGTCATGACTGCAATTGAAAAGGCACATTCAACATTTTCGTACTAGTACTGGAACTACGGCTCCCCACAATGTCGCTTTTACCAAAGACTGAATAATATAGCAGGACAATGATTAGACTTGGTTTGTTCCTATATCTTACAGGGATACAATTGTTCCCTGCTATGTTGATTGGTGTCATGTTTTGATAAATTTTCCCTTTATTGACACATGTCTTCATGATACACCAAGGCAGTGCTGGCAAGTAACTCGCCAACACTGCATTAGGCCAAAAAAAAGAGGTGTGTTTCAGGTTACATGGTCTGAAAATCTAGGGTAGGTAGGTCGGATTTTTTTTTTTTTTTTTTTTTTTTTTTTTTTACTTTGGCCTGAAAAGTACCTAGAAATTGACTCGCGAACTTTAATGCTGACTCGCCGACGACCGCCTTGACTCGTGAATTATCAGAACAACTCCTGAATTATCAGAACAAGCCCTAAAATGACCTAAAGTATAAATATTTTTTCAAAATTGGATGAAAATGTCTAGGGTCGGCCCTGTTTTCCTAGGTAGGGTCGGGTAACCTGAAACACACCTTTTTTTTTATTTGGCCTTAGGGCATCACCCAACCTCCAGGAGTTATCAACCACCCCATAGGGTAGGTATGATGCATTAATGCGGCCTTGGCGAGTTACTCGCGAAGGCAGTACCCATGCATGATGACGACAAGTGACCTACTTCATTGAAAAAAAATACTATGCGGCCCTTAATAGATGGTTAACTTCACTGTGTTGGCAGCTGTTGCGGCTGCAGCAGTCACCCCCTGTCACAGTACGACATGTGCCAATGGTGGGACGTGCCTGACCGCTGGTCTGGACTTCAGATGTGTCTGTACTGCAGCATACACAGGGGCCACATGTGCAACTGGTAATGTCATAGATTATGTCCACTTTTATCATATTACTGTTTAGAAAAAAAAAAAAAAAAGGGATTACAGTTTGCAATATCCTAAAGAGTTTTGGCTGTCAACGTTCTTAGTTCCATAGTGAACTTTGGGAACAAAGAAGTAAATTGGCGAATTAATCTGTGATTATTTCCTTTGCTGTGTCAGATCATGAATCTAAATGAATGTATTCACGTCCATGGTCAGATCTATGACATGACCCAAAGAGGAAGAGGAGGGCCTATGCGTCTAATAAGGTTTACTTTATAACGCTGCAGGGATATTTTACTTATCGGTTGTGCTCGTCATTCTCAATCATCTTTTTACTCAATAGAGTATTTCTATGACTTTAATTTCCTGTTTTATTTCCCAATCAATAGTAAAAGATGCAAGCCCATGTCAAGGAGATCCATGTCTCAATGGGGGGACATGTCACCCCAGTGGTGCCACCTACACCTGTACCTGTACATATGGATTCACTGGACTCACCTGCGCAACAAGTGAACTAGAATTCAATCTTCCCTTTTTTTATATTTTGAAGCAAAGAAACGCTAACCAGATAGATTTTTCATTTCTAAATAAAATCTACAGGGGCATCACCTATGTAGAAAGAAATGGCATCTAAATACTTTTCATATATTGAATATCTATATCTAGGTATAGTGTGCTTATCATGATCCTTGTCAATTCACTGAAACAGTATGCATACATGCATTGGCTAATATTAAAAGTATAAGATGTGGCACACTGATAAGGAAAGAACCCTAACAATTTTAAGTAATTAATTTTAACAATATGATGGATAGTTTCGGCAGAAATCCTTACACAATTATATATGGCGCACATATGTTTACAGCTAGAGACTTGTGTTCGCCTAACCCCTGTATGAATGGTGGATCCTGCACCTCCTTGAATACAGCCCCTGGGTTCACGTGTCAATGTCCAGCAGGCTACTCTGGAGGCAAATGTCAAATGAGTAAGATACATTTAATACTTCGACAATAGCTAAGGTTTCGAGCAGATTCGTGAACATATCTTTTTTGGCCGTCTCCTCGACGGGTTGGATGTTGAAAAGGCTTTATTTCAGTTAAAACATTGGAAATTAGCCCCTCCCCCCTCCCCCACACAGAAAAAGTAGAAATCCATCACACAAACACCCTTTTGTTCAAAAAGACCTTTGCATAACTTGTTTCTAATTAATAGTGGCTACACCAAAATTACCAAGGTTATCTTGTCGATTAATCCACCACAAAGAATGTGTTTAAGGCACCATTGAAACCTCCAATTATGAGAGTCCTCTCTAAAACAGATGCTTTCATTCCAGATGGTCTCTGTCCCTCCAGTCTATGTCAGAATGGGGGATCCTGTGCAGTCAAGAACAATGCAGCATATTGTCTGTGTCCAGGCGGATATTACGGTTTCTACTGCCACATATGTAAGTCTTTGTTTACCCTTTTAGGTCGGATGTCGCTAAAAGATGACATTTTTCGTCATGATGCACCAATGCAGCCCCAGCGAGTAGCTCACCACCGCTGCATCGATGCACCATGCCGACCCTCTGGGAGTGTCTCAACCCTGTAGGGTGGGCATCATGCTAGCCGTCGTATCTGGCCCGTCCTTAATGACGTGACTAGGGACTGTGGCGGTGGTCTAGCATGATGCTTGAATGCAGCCCTGGTGAGTTACTCGCCAGGGTTGCATCCATGCATCATGACGACAGGTAAAAGGGCATGATACATTAATGCACTGTTTTGGCGAGTATAAAGGACACTAGGCGTTTCTGCCTATGTTCCTACACATAATCCCCAAAAATTTAAACTAAAAACAACAACAACAAAAAACACACACAATTCCTACGTTTAATTAGGGGTACTATTTTTGTCATTAACTCAGCAAACGCACAAGGACTTCACGCTGTGACGGTCAGTATGGCTACCTATGGTACGGTGGTGTTCTGCTTACTCACACTGATGTCGGTCGTTCTCCACAAGGCGAACCAAGGCCAAAGTGCTGCAAACTACGGTCCTAGTGGACCTGTACCCTACGGTCTAGTGGACCTCCACCCTACGGCCCTGCAGGACCGCCACCCTACGGCCCTAGGGGACCTCCACCCTACGGCCCTAGAGGACCCCCACCTTTCCGGATGGTTCTCCGGGGACCACCCAAAGGACGATTCTAATCCATCCGCAGTTAGCCAACATCATGTGAATTTTGACGTCTTACTCTCTACACCTTGCATAGCTCGTCGGGACATGCTCCCATGGGAGTGTGGACAAGAAAATCTTTCATTAATTCATTCGATTTATTTAAGATTATTTTAAGATATCAAACACAACTATGGATAATATAGTGGTGCTACCTGGCGTTCGGAATCTTCAATTTAAGATTGTAACATCTTTAAGATTGGCCTTTTTAAGATTGACAAGATTTTCTTGTCCACGCTCCCGCGAGAGTGTATCCACTTATGCCCTTACATAGGAGTCACATAGGACTAGACAGGTGTTACCAATTCCCAAAGACTAAATTAGGGAGTTTTAGCAAGCTGAACGTAGCCGTGCACGTACACGTAGGGGGGGGCTACGTGGTCCTCTCGATACGTCAGTAAAAGGATTTTTAGCATCCAGACCCTCCCCAGCATGGTCTAAGCGCAATAAAATTACATCTCTATTTGAGCTTTATTTTTTATATGTTCCCCTTTCTCAATCGGTGTCATATTTACTGAGCATATCCACATATACCTGTACATGACCCTTATAAAGTTTTTTCACAATATCTACGCTCAAACCCGAGTATTATTGATACGTAGTGGTGAACGTAGCAAACTGCTTTTCTACGTATATGACGTAGTAGCAGCCACTGAATGTAGCAGAGAGCACACATATTGATGACGTCACTAATGGTTGCTACGTTACCCGTTTATACAGCTACGTTTACGTGCACACCTACGTCTGCGTTAAGCTTGCTAAAACACCTTAATATTATGGGGTACTGGGGTTCTGATTCTTTTGGTAACCCCAATGGTTTATCATTGATGTTTAACCTAAAAGTGTCGTTTTGTCGTAGACTTCTAATCAGAATTTTCTATTTATTCCTCGGCAAGCCTCAATACTTGAATAGTGAGATATATTTACCTTTAAGATATTAGCATGGGATATAGACAATGTGCCATATATCGCTGATATTAGGTAGTGTCATTTTCATCTTTGATACAACACAACATTCCATTTAAGTGGTAATATGTTCAGGGTATTTTGTAGTATATGTCGGACTTGTTTCAAACGATGTAGACTTGGGTACTTTTGATGTGCATTAACTTGCGTAGAAAAGAGACAAATCATTATTTAAGTTTGATATTGCTTGCGTAGCCCAAATATAAGATATTGGATACTGGAAATAAATATTGTGGTTTAGAGCCTGAATGGAATATACTCATAGCTACCATGGTTTGGTAATCAGGTTAATGGGAAATGTTTCAATTTAGTTGTAGCGCAATGTTACATTGAATACAGGTCTTAAGGGAATACAGAAGTTGAGTTACAATAGGACGTGCTACATGTAAAAGCCCATATGCACGACTGCCGACTGCGACAGGGAATACATTTTAATCTAGACGAATCACAAGAGTGATTCTGATGGACTGAGAAAACCGAAAGAACTGTGGAGTTTGCCTGTAAATATATATAGTACCCGCTTCTGTTAACAGTTGTCAATACATGGGACAAGAATACTTATGTCATTCCTTATATGTTTGCCTTTATTATTCTAATTACATGTCTATATCACAGATATTCAAAAAGTGCTAGATTTGACATCCAGCCACATGTATACATCACGGGCTATTGAAACATGTGTATCATAAACGGTCAGGCAACAATATATGCAATAAATTAATACACAATAACAGATTCCACGTTAATGATCAGCACATTATTTATATGCCTAAATTTCCCAATCGTATTGATAGAAAATGTCAATAATGATAAGTATTGAGTACGCGTATTATATACCGTATATAGCGAAAGGATAAATCTCGGCATTTGGGTAACAATGAAGCCATCCTCATTGTCCTATGATTAACCCTTTAAAACGAAGAGCCAGCGAATCACTCTCTGGCACTGCATTGCTACATCATGCCGACCCTTCATGAGTGTAATACAATGTATATAAGTATTGACCCCATCGGGTCGATATAATACATGAATGTTGCATTGGCGAGTTACTTGCCAGGGCTGCATTTATAGATTAAGGCACTATGCCCTCCTTAAAGAGTTTACTATGACTATGTCGGACCTCTCTTCACATGTCATTTACACACTCAAAACCTTATAAACCGTCCTTCTATTTTAATGTAGTTTTATTCCGATAACTCGAATTACAGATCTGCCACTGCAAGCACACACCAAAGAAGGTCTCTCAAAAAGACGTTTTCCATGTCGTTTTTTGTTTGTTTTGTTTTACTTAATATGGTGCGCTGAGAAATAGTAGAACCACAATTGGGATAAAATGCTACTTGGGGAGTTATTTGTTTCCTTCTGGAAGTGAGAAAGTTAGTGGTAAAATCAAAGTTATAAATCCAAGTTATCAAAATAAACGTGTACGGCCTGAAATGCCTCAGATTTTCTGAGGTTTGGCATTGGCAGCATTTTGCATGAATCTGTCCAGATCGGCCACGGCCTCTGACGTCTTTTTGAGTACATCTTGTATGGAGGACATATTGAAGGATCCCATGTTCTGATTGGTCCCATAGCTGGTCACGTGGTGCCCCGTGCCATGCCCTCTGGCGGCTGTCTGTGGTACTGGTAGGTGAGAGTGGTTGGGGTGTGAGGTTATAGGGTGTGGTGTAGTAGAAGCGGTATATGGTCTACTGTCTCCCATATATGGAGCCGGCATAGTCTTCACTCCTGTGTTTTCCACAATGTCTGAAATGGTGTTAAGGCTCATATTTTTGTTGATGTAATTTACATATAGATTTATGTATAAATGACTCCTATCCGACAAAGTTGTAAGCATTGAATCAGTGGCGGATCCAGGATTTTTCAGAAGGGGGGGCCAAACCTGGCTAACCATGGAGTGACTGTCTGTTGCCGTGCGCAGTGCAAGCAAAGCACAGCGGCCATACTAGGGGGGTTTGGGGGCCTACTCTCCCCCCCCCCCCCCCCCAAGGAAAATACTGATGGTCTAGACATCAAATGGTGCCTTCTCACACATTTTGGGACAAATTATGTTACGATTCAGGTCCGGTATTGCCCCCTTTTATTTCCTTTTTTTGAGGGGCGGGGCCAAGGCCGCCAATGATTGATTATTAAAGGATACAATTGAAGCACTTGATCTTCTTCAGCTCACTTTCAATAGATCTGTGAAAAGAAATACGGTAATATAAGTTAAAGATCACGGAGACGAGAGAAGAGATAATTTGGAAGAAAATGCTATCATAAATATAAATTAGATAAAACAGAGGAGTCCTAGGCTCGTTGGTGAATAAGTCCCCCGTCTCTGCACTGAAGGTTACGACTTAATATACATGTACGGCACAGGGTCTTTATTCCGGCTGTACTATTATGTAATACTGTTGCTATGGTAAGAGATACAGCTATGTAGACTCAGAACTTACTGCTGTTTGTCCTGGTCATATATGGTGTCCTTGTAGAACTGTTGCCGCTCTGTAGGAGAGCTGCCCACCCACTCCGCCCAGTGGAGGGCCGACTGCACATAACTAGCAAGTAATGGAGAATGGTATGGAAAAAACATTTCTATTTTATATTGCAATGCATGCTTTCATCTTAGAGGTAGAAGTATTTACCGTATTCGACGTAATAAACGCCCCCCCCCCCCCACCCCTTTTGGGGCATTTTTAGACTAGAACAAAGGCACACATTTCCCTATGTTGTTAAGTACTAAAACGCAGTGAAAATAATTTTATAAGCGCCCAGGGCACTTATTACATCAAATATGGTAATCATTTTATGGCATTCAATGCAACATATCGACAAAGATCATAGGATACCAAAGTAGCATGCGTCCCTTAATGGGTTACCGATACATTAGCCAAGATAAGCGTGGTGAGACTTACTGTTGATATGGTGCAGCGTCGTGTACCTCTACGTTATGGTAATGTCCCGTCCGCAGCAGTAGACGCACAATGCCAGAAGACAGACCTAATGGTTTAGGACGTTTTAAGTATCGCTGAAGAAGAGATTTGAGATTAGAATTACCGGTACCGGGCATACAACAATAATTAAATCCCTTATCGAGCTCCCTAGAATGTATTTGCTATCTATAGTTCTAACCGTTCTTACTGCATTTTTCCAAATTAGAATATCAACATGTCACAATACCACTTGGCACTATCAGGCTTATAATCATGCCAAAACCAAAATTGCCCACTACTTTTAACCGCAGACAAGAGTACCAACCTTGATGGTGTCGGGGTCGGCCCCACTGAGGACCCTCTTGGTGAAGTCACAGACCATGTCGAGACTGGTGCGGTCTGAGAACAGGACCCGGACATGGCCGTTAGAGTAGGCCGTGAAGTGGCCGACCGAGTCGACAAGACAGTCCTCCAGTAGGACGGTAGGCATGGGCTCCACCGGCTCAGACTCTCCCGGGCTGACCTGGTGTATGATATTAATACAGAGATTAGCCTTCATTGATGTAACTAGTTATGTATCATATCAATGATAAAACAAGGGGCATTGATCTGTTTAAGGGTATGAGATTTAAAATGGTGTGTTGGTTTCCATAGCTGATGATGTCGCTGTATATCTGGGTAATGCGTTAAGGAAAATTACCAAATTATATACATGAATACTGATATATTTCTGTATTATACAAGATAAGATATATTCCCTAAAATCCACAAGTACATATACGCATAACTCTCGTGTATAACCCGCACCTTTAGAATAATCGTACATGGACTTTGTGAATATTTTACAACCCTGGGGTCTGAAAAGTGAAAATGTCTACTCTAGCATTGTACGTTACTTCCATAAAACCCTTGTATTACCTGCACCCTGAATCTGGTAATAATTGTATAATCCGCGTCTGTCCAGAGTTTGGTTCGCACACAACCTGTATATTGCATATAGCATTAGCTCGGTGCTTATGTTCCTCTATATGTAATAGGATCATAGAGGGTGCACTTACGGCCCAGCAGCAGGGGTCGTCGTGTAGCAGCGAGTGCAGACTCTCCTCACAAAGGTGCTTCAGGAACCTGGGCAAAGTAGTAAGGGAATATATAAGCTACAAACCAACATGACAAGATACCAGTATTTTCGAATTCTTTCATTTTAATGATTTTTTCCCCCAGAGATTTATAAATTGAGATGAGATTTTTACTACATATTTCAGCTGGAGACGATTTAGTTTGGTTGAGATGATGTTAAGTATTGGTATCAATTATGACTTACACACATTACAAAACGGCACTCTAAATGCTGTACATACCTGGCACCTCTCGTCACTAATTTGGCTACTGCGTAGGGTGCCCCTGGCGTGGTGGGTGGAGGCGTTTGGGTTGAATATGTCCTTTCGTCAGTCTGCAGGACAGTTCAAAGTTCAGTACTAACAAGAAGGAAATGATAATTGTTTACCTTTCTAGAGCTTTATTACAAGATGAGAGGCATTATGTGATCAGGCGAATAAAAGGGCATAGTTCTAGGAGGAACTTTCAAGGTCTCTAAACGAGGACTATTATCTCCCATTTAGGAATAGGGATTGCTATATAAACTACCGGTAGGGCTTCCATTCCCTTCCTTGACACTAAGAAAGGAGGGGTTCTGTGAAAGTACAATAAGCTCAATCACTTTTATCATGCAATGTATAGTCATGGTTGTCTACAATATCTATGGTACATGGCTGTATAGCATCAAGATGTCACTACCTGGTTTCCCCTTGACATGTAATGCGTGAAGAAGTGGCCTGACAAGCCTGTAGACCGCATCAGACTCCCATCTCCTGGATATATTTCTACACTTCGTGGGTTTTTCCAAACCAATCTGAAAGAGACAACAACAAAAACATCAGACTATGATAATGTGAGAGGTTCAAGGATCAACTTTACTTTTTCAATTTCAATTTAAAGATCAGAAAATATTTGGAGACATGTAGGAAGAGGGGCTTGGACTGAATTTAACTTTAAGACAAAATGATCGAAGTAGAAAGAAAAGGATAATATGAATAACTTTCCCCTCCTGTTTAACCCCTACGGTGAAATGGGGTTGTTGAAAATTTCTGAAATTTGCGTGACATACTTTCTGAGTCAGCTCTTAGTCTTAAAGGAGGATTAACTTGAATATACTCACTTGTAAATGATTCCCTGGGCACAAATAACCTTGACTTTCCCGTACATATATGACGCTTCAGCTTGGTCGTGGTCGTCAGTGTTGATGACCTCTGGCCGCCAGCGGTGTAAATGTAGCGAGGGGCAGTTCAACGGGAGAGACTTGGGCGCCGTCACAAAAACACAACCCGCAAAGTCCCTTTTCAAGAGTCGCTGCAACGTTACCGCTCTCCGCTCAGTTGCAGACAGCACAGATTCCCCAACCTTGGCTTCTCCGCTAATACAAGAAGAATCCATGACTGACGCTGAATTATCATTACATGTTTCCCCGTGTTCCCCAGTCCTTTTATCTTTAACAGCTGCTGTACGGTTGCTATCTCCCGCACAATTGGGATTTTTGGAAAGAAATTCTTGCAGGATCTCCATTGGGTGGCTCCAGCACTGTGGATAGTCTGATACCGAGTGGTGCTGAGCCACCCAGAGATAATCCCACTTCTTTTCACAGTCTGGTGATTGTGTGTTGGTCTGCTCTTCTGGAATCCCAGAGATATTATAGTCTTTGTTTTTGCTATTAGAGATACATGGGGTAGAATTGTGAGGCATGGTACTTTGGAGTTGAGAGGAGAATGAAGCATTATGATGCTGGTGTAAAGAGTCTTCGCCAATATTCCGTGATGCATTGTGGGATGAAGGAACACTTCCTATAGTACTCGGCATGACATCTGTGGCGGTGGACCCTGGAACAAGAGAAAATGGGTCTACATAACATATATAAAACTTACCATCACAGGCTATTGGTATCATTATTCAAGAGAGAACATAGATGTATCTATTTGCAACATGAAATTCCAATATAAAATCTAGCTATCTGTTATATTTCATCTAAAGTAATCTGGAGCAACAGGTAGTATATATAATGATGCCAGTTATGTTTGAAGTAATATCATACTACAACTTAAATTGCCTTTTATTAGTTTTAAATAGGAATATCACAATTGTTACACTGTAATCGTCTTACTTTGTGTTGTATTGTGCTGACTGCGCGCTCTCCGCTGACTGAGTCGTGACAAGATCTCGGTCGTGATGTATTGACGGTGAGGCGCAATGGTGACTGCTGCATATTCATCGGACGATACAAGTCTCACTGCGCCATCAGGGTACACGGTCACATCAGAGTCCTTCAATGCAGATGGCCAAGCCACCTCTGCGATGTCAGCATGAAGTCGCTACGTAACCAAATGAAGGATTCTGTTTTATAAAGCATCTTTATATGCACAAGGCATGGGCACTCCTAAATGGAATATCCTTTTTATATATAAATAAACTACAGCATTTTACTAAAAACTAATTCATCCCTAGCGAGTCATATATTGTGCCTACCGGGTAGGAAAGGAAAATGTTGCTACCTCAATTTCTTTTAAACTTGTAATACCGGTAGTTTGAATAAATTTGAAGTAAACATTACCACAAGGTATAAAGACCTTGTGCAGAATCAGTGTCCGTACACAAAAAAGTGCTACATGTATATAGATACATGTATTAGTTCAAAATAATTTCAACTTACTACAACATTTTCCGTCGGCAGAAGCCCGCTACACAGGAAGGGCCTCTCTGCAAATCGGTTCCTGAAGTCCACAGCATCCTTCACTTTGGGTCGGAACTCACTTGTGGCAAACTCTGTCCGTTGCTGGATCTCTCTCTGCCCTAAAGTTTATGTGTTTATATAAAATATAAAATGTAAATTCTCACATATAACCTCCATCGCGCATATAACCCACAACCTAAACTTAGGATGATACTATAATCCGCACTGACAGTCTACATATCCAACCAATTTTATTAGAAAAACATATTGTATATAACCCGTACCCCCAACTTTGTATTTTCTAGAACTCACGCTGGAGGCTCCGATTTTTCTTATAACCTGTTTCAGATCTTGTGGGACGGGTGAAGGTGATGCGACCTGTCATTACCTGTGTCTCTAACCATATAACCTGTTTCAACTTTTTCGAAACAAAATACCGTACCATGTACACAAGTGTTTTTTATATTTGTGGGAGATATTCTCCTGTACCTCATTTTGGATATTCCAATAGGACCCTAGAATTAGTGGTAACACTACAACACCTTACCATGGAGGGGGTGTTGTCCCGCGTACGGTGGGTGGTAGTATCTGAAGGCCGTACCACACGGAGACAGCTGAAGGCGCGATCCGTCCGAGTAGTAAACATCAACGCCATCGTTGGCATACTGAACCAGCTGGGTCGCAATGGGCATCGCCATCCCTACAGCAGCAACAATGAATAACAGTTTATTTTTACACACACATTCCATGTGATACATAGTTACCCTGAATCAAGATGATAAAATACAGACTTTCATTAACTATGGGGTTGTATGGATATCTAGGGAATTTATGAATCTTGGTATGAGGACTACCGTAATGGCAGGTCTAGGCGCACCTGCAGGCCCTCTGAATTCCAAGGACCCGCTTTCCCTATTGCTTCGAAGAGGGATATAAGAGGTTTTGAACTCAAACCTTCCTAAACCTTTGTACCAGTAGGTCTAAGCTCACTAGTTGGTCTATTAATAGTTTCTACAGGAAATGCTATGCGCAGATATAACGTGTGTGCTTCCACTTCTGTTCTTGATAAAGTGACATCCTGTTTAGGGGTAGGGAAGAGCAGAAACGTATAAAAGGCTTTTATACTTGTTCTGCTAAAAAGCCCAGTACATTTACTTGTATCATGTCAAATATGAACATGCTAGATTGTTTAACTACATAAAACAAGTACAGTGAGAATCACAATATTGGTACATGTATAGGAAATGGTACCAATAGTTGACAGCAAAATACAACAAGTACGGGAGCGGTAGCTTATGGTAGGCCTGCAATACAGCATAATGGAGGGTCATTCAACATAAACCCGCGGCGGGGGGGGGGGGGGGTCATGTAGACGTCTTGGTAAAATAGGACGATCACCCCTTTTGTTGAAGAATGACCACTCCCTTAATGAGGCTTAGGCCTTTTTCTGTTTCAATAAAGCAGGTGGTAAAGGATCCGATTTCCACCTGTTAATGGTGCTGTGTTAATCCTATTGCCCTAGTTGTTAAAGTAGGTGGGTCTCTGCACTCTAGGCCACAGCACTGCCACGCCGGTCAAGCTTAACAGGTGTATCACTTAATACTTTAGGGATGCTTTATATTCCCCATGTCAACCTAAAACTTATTCGATGGGAGAAAAGATGTAAATTCCCTGGGTGTAACTCTAAGTAGACATGAATCTAAATAAGGTCCATGGTGTAAAGTAGCCTAGATATATCTGACACCAATTATGAGAGGGGTTGTTGGAAACTTAGGCAGTGCCTTGTTTATGAAATATAGCCTATTCTTTTATTGTAGGCCATGTACTATGTAGGCCTACCTTGTCCAGCTACGCATGTACCGGTATATTTGACACCCAGGCTCCAGAACCCTAAAGTCGGCTCGGCGGCAATAACCCTTTTTAACCGTATGATATAGGTAAATTCAAATCTGGGATTCGGTGACAAGGGACAGGACCTATTTGTTAAAATATCAACTTTATAAAGAGACATATGATTTGATTGCTGTGTCACTTATCCTATAAATAAATTGTTAAATAGCCTAGCCTAGGGCCAGTGGAGCTGGCAGGTCATGACCAGGCGTAATTGATATGTCTATATTTCCTGAATACCAACATAATCAAGTATCGTATAGGCACTGAGGCAGAGTACCGTACCATATAGTCCACTAATACTACGATTAGTTACAATTACAGTCTACACTACAATATAAATACAATAATAACATATATGTTTATTGATAGGATATTCAGTCCCAGGCCAGGGCCTATAGTCATGACCTGCCAGCTCCACTGTCCGTGCTAGCCCCCCTTTAAGATATGAGTTGATTGCTGTGTCACTTATCGGATAAATAAATTGTTAAATAGCCTAGCCTAGGCCCAGTGGAGCTGACAGGTCATGACCAGGCTCTGGGACTGAATATCCTATCAATAAACATGCATGTTATTATTGTATTTATATTGAAGTGTAGACTGTAATTGTAACTAATAGTATTATTACTTGCCTATTAGTTGACTATGTGAGTCCCGGGGGGAGGGGCGGGGGGGGGGGGGCCACTCCCTATCTTTTCTATAGTAGCTATGTGTGAACATCACCTCAAATTTAAGACCCTTATCACAGGAGGCAAATTAACAAAATAGCACACCTTTAACAAGAAATTGAGCAAAATATAGTACCCTAATCAAGGGGGACCACAAGAGAAATTCCCTTATCAAAAGTGACTAATGAAAATGATAGAAATGATCCACAAAATGTATACTTCAACCTTGCCTCAATCTGTAAGAAACATACAAATCTGTCTTCAAAATTGAGAAATGGTAGATTAAATTGTCATCTGAGAGTCTTTCTAGTCTCCGCCTTGAGAATTTTCCTCAAAAATTGCCTAGAAAGCACCCCTATTCAAGGGCCCTCGCGGGCCCTTGCCTAGGGTTCAAAAACCCTTTCCCTTGGAATCGTGTTCACACATGACATGGTCAGCAATACTGAGCCTGAGGCCAGTGTCAGTGAGGGAGTGCCCCCCTCTATGGAGTACGGTACTCTGCCTCAGACTCAGTGCCTGTATGATACTTGATTATGTTGGTATTCAGGAAATGTAAACATATCAATTACGCTTGTTGAACACTGGACAATGCAGGTCTATGTGCTGCGGGTATGGAGTAACCCATCAAAGGCTGTGACTGGCCACTGACAGAACGGACAGGTCGCTGCTTGTTTTGGTTTAGGTTTGGCAGTCGACCCGGCCCCTGTCAAACTCAAGCGCGAACAGTTTCCACCACAACAATCACTGTTTATGTTAAATTGCGTTGAATGATTGTCACAAAAATGTCCATGCATCATCCATGGGTGGTTCTGTCATATGGGGCTCAGTGGTAACTTATAACACTGTCTGTATTTAGAATGAGAGTCCAGAGTTTTAAAGGTTTGGTTCGTACTTACCGCCAGCGGCCGCCATCTTGACACAATGATGCAAGGTATCACTACAGTATGTCTAAATGAGGGATGTATTTAAAATAATATTTGATACTCATGGACAGACATCAGTCTGTCCACTGATCGGTATATACACTCTGTCTCATTATATTTATCTAGATTGTCAAAAGAGTGTTAAATGTATTGTTATCTTTTTAATATAGCAAATATTTATTAAACAGGGTTACGACGCTTTATGCTGGTTCCCTGCGCGTCCGGACGGAGCGTGAGCGTCTGCTTACAATTTTTCGCGCCGCGCCAGCCGGGGTGTCTCGGCCACGACGTTCCCTCTGATTCGGATACCATCACTCCCAGGAATGAGATGCCCGGTCTGCGTGGTCAGAGCATCAAAGATGGCGTATGGTAGGTTGAATGGAGGCTTGTTTTGGTTAGTTTTGAGGGTGTTATGGAGGTTGGCAGGTTGTACAACTCAGTATGTATGACTTAAATATCAATACAAACAATCTGGATAGGAATTGCACTGCAATAGGAGGCTAAATTCACTGTATTGGACATCCTAGAACTAATGAGTGATGCCCTTGCCACATTTGTTGTATTTGTTGTGATGCCCGTAACACTTTTCTGTGATGCCCTGTCCACGGGGATATGTGCCATAGCTATGGGTGTGGATGGCTAAATTCGACACGGCGACATGGCCATTTCTTAAAATCGACATGCGACATGGAGCTTAGTGACATGCGACATGAGGTTTGAAAAGATAGTGACAGGGGACATAAGCAATTCTTCAAATCGACATGGGACATGGGGATTATTAAGCGACATTGACATGCGACATGGCCATTTCTTAAAATCGACATGCGACATGGGGACCCCCCCATCTATACCCCCATAGCTTGATAGCTATATTGTATTTTCAGTAGTTATCAATGGAAATATTTGTAGGTGCAGGCCATAGGTAGGGAGTTCAAAATAGCGCTGCCATGGCCACTGTGATCTGTATATTTCTGTGATCCAATATGCACCCTTCCTAGAGGCATCCCTCAACATATGTGACATGGCCTGGGAAAAGGGACCTTAGTGCACCCTGCACTAAGGTTCCTTTTCGCAGATCGTGTCACATATAATGAATAATATGACTTGTTTAAACTTGGTACCATGGGGATGTTGGTAATTATGTTTTTTAAGACCCTAGCCATGTTAATAAAACCTGTTTTGTCTGAGTTGGAAGGGTGAGGGGGGCCAGTGCTACATTACCGCTGGCTGCTGTGATCCTGCCTAGATCACAGAAATGGGAAATATGTTCAAGTGCAATCACCATGATATTATTAGCATTACCAAAGCATAATTGCCAATGTCGTAGATTCTCATATCGCCTATGTTATCTGATGGACCATGATGTGGGGATCACAGATCTTTTGGAATTTTAACTCTATCTTTAATACTTTTGTTTTTATTCAATAAAATGTGTCGCGATATAAGGGTATATTTTGGAGATAAAAGTATGAAGCCCAATCGATTATAAAACCATTAATATTGTAAACACATTTACAAAAATTCGGATGTAGAGGTAAAAAAGTATGTAGATAATAAATATCATATTTAAAATTGTCTAAAGTTATTATTTATCATACCATGGCAGCCATTTTGAATAATTGATTAGGTCAAACGCTATACCTCGGGACCATAAACTGAGTCAAAACCAGTATAAAACCACAAATATTGCAAATATATGCACCAAAATTCAAATATAGGGGCAACTTAGTGTGCTGATAATGAAAATGACATCTAATATATTCTATGATTATTATTTATGTGACCATGGCAGCCATTTCGAATAATTAATCAGGCCAAATACAATTATTCGTGACCATATGTTGGCTGTGAAAATGAAAAGTAAATAAAGAGGAAAACATAGGCCCACTCTGGGGCCCTTGATGGGGGGTCCCCATGTCGCATGTCGGACTTAAGAAATGCCCCATGTCCCATGTCACTAAAGAAAACCCCATGTCGCTAGTGTCACTAACTGACTATGATGAGATATTTTTGAAAATCCGTCATCAAACATCAAACATACTAATAAGTAGGGCATATGCCTCAATGTTCTTTTTAAATATCAATTTATTGTGTAGGACTATAACAGGTATCATATCGTATATAGGGCCTGAATATGTTTGCCCCCCCCCCCCCCAAGAAAAAAACAATTGCCAAGACCCCATAGTATGATACAAATTAGTCCCGTATCTCTTCCACATGGGAAAACTGGAGGCTGAGGGAAGAAAGGAAAGTATGTGTACCTTAAAACCTCGCGTATAAGCCGCGGCTAGTACGCGAATCAGATCGGCAGTGCGGCTTATAGGATCGGCCCAGGGTCGGGGTGCGGCTTATACGCGAGTTTTTGCCACTATGGTACGGTACTAAAATCGGCACATTCAGATGGCTAGTGCGGCTTATAGGATCGGCCTGAAGTCGGGGTGCGGCTTATACGCGAGTTAGGCTTGTACGCGAGGTTTTACGGTATGCACCATCAATAATAACCAACCTCAAAACTTCCGAAATCGTATTTTTTGGGCCATTTTTTGCATGAAAAGCGTATTTAGTGTACTCCCTTCCCCCCAAAAGCGTACTAAAAGCATACTTTTTATTTAGGGTCCCTGCATTAATATATCATTAGTAAAAACATGATAATTTTTCTGTTCCATCATAGCAAAAGTAGAGACCGGAATCTGATAAAACTACAGATTCACCCTAAGGGAGTGGTCATTTTTGAACAACAGGGTGGGGGGGGGGCGTTCTTGAGGGGGACCCCTCTTGAGGGGGGGGGGGGGACCAATAAAAAGTATTGGGCTAATTAGGCTTATTTCGTGCCTATCATTTAATAACAAATGTATGGGCTTTGACTTTCACTATTCTCTATACTTTTCCGTATTCAAATGGGTCTGCTACGCTTAATGATTGTCCGATTGACATAATTCTTTTTTTTGTTGTTCTTCTTACATAAAGAGCTTTCAGGTAAATGCAACAGATCTGATATGACACTGTTATTCTATTTTCGATGAAACACCCTACCACTGGGTTCTATAAGCGAGAATCATCTAGGACTAAAATGTGTACTCAATATAGAAATAGCCAATAAAAGCCAAAAAGCGTAGGCCTACTGCATACCTCAAAAGCGTACTAAATCGTACTCAAAATGCAAAAGCGTATTCTGGCTCAAAATGAGGCCAAAAAGCGTAGGGCCTACTGATACGCCAAAAGCGTACTACTTGGCAGCCCTGGATCATGCAAAATATTATGCTTATAAACTGCCCCCCCCCCCGCCCCTATCAGAAAAAATTCAAGTACCCCCCCCCCCCCCCCCCGGGGGTTTACTACAACCTGGACCGGGTGAGGATGGTTCATCCCCGGGCATCTCCGGCAGTCAGATATAGGAGAAGCTGCCCTACTGCTGAGGTCATACAGTGTCTGTTTCAAATGGCAGGGCCTACATAATAGCATCACCATTTTTTCAGATAAAGTGAGATAAAGTCAGTTCCAAATACATTTTTTAAAAAGTAACTTCACCATGGCATAGACCATGCTATAATGATGTTATTGCAGCACAAGACCAATTCCCATGGAGCCCTTTTTTGAAAAAATGTACTATGCTAGACCCACTCTCAATATGGAAAAAGACCGGTCTGTCAGTCGGAGTGGATCTGACTCAGAGCAGACGCTCCCAGCGGGCAGAAGGCCAGAAACAAAAGCAATTCCCGCAAAGGTTAACAACAACTTATCAACACAATTCTTGTACCAGGTGAAAGCTTATGATGTATATTTTCAGCTTATTACCTTAGCTTATTTCCGCAAAGCCTATATTATGAGCAGTTGGTGAAAATGCAAGTGTCTCTGGTTGCCAAATTCATAGAGCTGGCTTGGATAACCGGACGTGTATGCAGAAGACACCGAGGTGAAGGTGATAATGTCCTCTGATTGGATAATATGGTTTTGGGCTTGTATGACATCACAGGATTCCCCCTAATGACCTAGAGGTGAAGGGCTCCCCCAGAAAGAGTGAAAAATACGGCCCACGCATGGGTTGGAATTTGGTAGCGCACCACCTCCAACGTCCGCGAGGGGGCGCTTTGGTAATGCTAATAAATTATAGTACCTGCTGCAATGGTGATTACTGACACAGGCTATTCGGGCCCCCTTTGAATAGGCACTTAGGACCCTATACAAAACTATGACAGTCATCAATATGCTGTCTTTTGCTTTGTATTCCAGACATGTTTATCTTTCCATGGAGGGGTTATAAAACTACTTTCGATACATATGTCATATAGGGGGTAAACACCCTACATATGCACACAGTGCATTAAGAACCTGTAGATCGATTCTCCCCATCCATGCACTCACCCCTCTCCATTGACTCCATGTCTACAGATGTCAAAACTTGTCTGTGTGATCTCAAGGTATATAGGCTGTGTCTCACAACCTTGGGACAACGTTTTTGTCTCTGACCAGGTGCCGTCTCTGACCAGGTGCCGTCTCTGACCGGGTGCCGTCTCTGACCGGCTTGGCTTGATGAGGTCAAAATACTAACAGCAGGAAGCTAATTATAATTATAACTATGATTATATAACAAGGTTCCGCCATAACGTTTTTCCAAATCCTTATATATATATGTATAATTCTTTTTAAAACACCTTTTTCTGACACCCGGTCAGAGACGGCACCCGGTCAGAGACGGCACCCGGTCAGAGACGGCACCCGATCAGAGACAAAAACATTGTCCCAAGGTCGTGAGACACAGCCATAGTGAGTTCTGAAATAATGAATTTCAGGCATACAGGTTTCTGCACTATATTACTAGCTACCTTGAAAATATATGAGGCTACCTTAGTTTAGTATTTTAAACTGATTATATAAATTATATATATTTGCATTTCCCGAATCTTACATGATTATTGTATACAAACCAATAGGAATAGCTTGGAGGCAAAAACACCAGAAATGTGATTTTGGACCAATTTGAGTAACCAATACGCACATGTGTATACACCAAAAGAATTGTGTTACGGAGCATCTCTTTCATGCACTGACAATCTGTTACGGGCATCAGTGGCAGTGTGTTACGGGCATCACCATGAAATCACAAAACCCATATTTCTCACTAGTCTGTGGGGTTTACAATGAACAATGAATGGTTACAGCCTTGTTAATTGCTCATGATAATCATGTGTAAGTTTAAGCATTCACACGTCACTAGAAATAAGGCAATCTTGCCTTCTATGTTGGAGCAATAATAACAACTCCACCATCTTTGATGCTCTGACCACGCAGACCGGGCATCTCATTCCTGGGAGTGACCATGCGATTTCAAGGGAAAGCGTCCAATTAGTCTCTTGGGCCTTAGGCACTGACCCGCACGGGCCCGTTATGGTTGGGTACGAGTCCCTTGTTCCCGCTATTGGTCAGGTCATTCGCGCGCGCCAAACCTCTGCTATCCGGTTAGGAGCGCCCCCTATGTTATGTATCTAGGCAGAGTGTGTACGTTGGTTACCGCTGTTGTTGTTTATGCCAGAGCGCCGCCCAGAGAGGTTGGACAGCTCACTGCTCGCTTGCTTTGTGTCATATTTAACGCGGTTAGGTTATTAATTATATATTTTTAACCATGCAGCCCTGCAGGAGCTGTGCGTTTGTGTATGACCATCGTAAATCGGCATGTCCTCAGTGTTCTACACCCACACATTCTAAAGGTGGGTTGGACGAGGAAGAAGACGAAGCATTCGAGTTGCGCAAGGCTGAGGAGCCAGGATCACCAGCAATGGATAGGGATCAGAATGTGTCCTTACAACTTAAACTGGCGGAGGAGAAGCAAGCCATATTAAAGCGTAAACTCGAGATGAAAGCTCTAGAAGAACGGCTGGCAGCGATCAACCTACAGAACGCCAAACTGGAGGAGGAATTGGCTTCGAACCAAGATGGCGGAACGGGGAAGAAGCCAGGCACGCAGAAGCCACCTCCAGGGTTCAAGCCTAAGACTCCGAGTACCGGATCGACACTGGAGGGTGAGCATGGCTTCAAGCGTCAACTCTTCTACGCTGACGGCACATTGGCTTCAGCCTCCGAGGGAAATTCTGCAGCGGCGACAACTCTTCAAGCTGGCTTAGAGTCTGTGGGTTTAGGCCTTCAGGCTCTAGGGTTGGCTACTGGAGACGTAAACAGCGCTGGATTGCCTTTACAAGGTGAGGGTGGTGGAATGTCTGGCTTCCATTGGTCAAGTGAGTCTGCACGCAGAAAGCGCTCACGACATTGGATCCGTCCAGATTTTCATCTACCTTTAGATAAAAGTTATGAGGAGATGTCCTATAGAGAGCTCGTATACGGTATGGTGTGTGTCACGGAGTGCATCATAAAAGCAAATGACGCTCGGTTCGACGTTTTGGGTTATTTGGAACATTTTAAATACATCACCCTTAAAGAGATTAGGCCCACCTACATGCCCAAGGCAGTGGCAAAATATGAACACGATGTGACGACCAAGGTGGCTTCGGGAGAGGTCAGGTACACGGCAGCAGAGCACACAGCGAATGCCACTCACTTTGGTATCGAATCTACCAAGGCCTATGTGGAAGCCATGCGTCTCCTACAGGGATCTTCTCAGTCAGGGAAGCCAGGTGGCTCCAGTAAGCCTTCAACGCCGAGGATATGGTGCCCGGACGATATCTGTGCGAGTTGGAACTTCACGTCGTGCCAATATAATCCTTGTCATAAGCAGCATGTATGTTGTGTATGTAGAGGCTCGCACAGGGCAAAAGGCGGCTGCAGCTATAACAGTAGTACCGTACAAGGTCAGCAACATCAAAACAGGAATGTCCAGTCCTCATTCTACCCACAGAACCAAGGCACCAACCAAGGTTACAGCGCGTCAAATCCCCATCAGCAGCAGGGGGGGGGGTACAGGTAGACGCCAGCGAAGAGCCTACCTGTGACGTGGTCAATTACGATTTGATCAGAGAAGACAGAGTTATATGTATGGATAGTATCAGAGACTTACTGGTTGCCTACATAGATTACAAGCCTCTTTGGGATATTAATTGTGTACATAATGTTTCAAATGTCCAGTCGCAGTTTAAACCATGTGGATGGAAGAATATGTTGTCAGGGGGGGATAATGATATATACGGTACTTGGGATCCAGATAGTTTGTTCTTGCTGGATGGGGTTATGCATGGTTTCAAAATCATTGATCCTTTAGTTAACATCCCTTCTTACGAATGTATTAATTATGCCTCTGCTACAGGTGATGCTTATTCCTTCATGAACGATATTATATTGAAGGAAATTAGTACCGGTAAACTTAGTGTTGTAGATAGAAAGCCGCATTGTGTACATGCTCTGGGGGCTGTTGAGAAGTCATCTGGTGGGTACCGCCCTATCACTGACGCTAGCAGGCCTGAGGGCATATCTATTAATAATTATATGTCGAGCACCTTTAATAATTTCAAATTCTGTAGCATCGACGAGATATGTGAGAGTTTAACCCCGAATTGTTTTTTGGCGGTAACAGATATAGAGGCGGCTTACCGTTCATGCATGATTCGTCCTGGTGACAGGAAATTCCAGGGTCTGGTCTGGAGTGTTGATGGTCAGGAGGTGTACATAGAAGATAACTTTTTGTCTTTTGGGGCTCGAGCCTCTCCATATATATTTAATAATTTAACTGACGCGGTTACTAGGTATATGAATGCGAATGGTTTCAAATGTTATAGCTATTTGGACGATTTTCTTCTCATTGGTGACAGTTTTGAATCATGTAAGGAAGCTCAGCTAGCTCTTCACTCTCTCCTACGTTCATTGGGGTTTAATATATCCTACAAAAAAGTCTTATCACCATCAAGAACCCAAAGGTATTTAGGTATTATTATAGACACTGTTCATATGAAATTGTTACTACCGGTAGACAAAATGCTTAAGTTAAAGGAGGAGCTCGCGTTCTTTGCTGGTCGCCGTCAGGCGACACGCAAGCAAATCCAGAGGCTATGTGGCATTATTGGACACTGCTCTACGGTAGTAAGAGGTGGGAGAACTTTTTCTCACAGAATTATTGGTCTGTTATCGAGTTTTAGTACCGGTAAGAGACGCATTACCCTCACCAAGAACTTTTTTCTGGACATACAGTGGTGGAATGATTTCGCTATTTGGTTTAATGGCGAAGCCAAAATGGTTGGCAGGAGGGTACAGGACAATGTAAGCATATACACTGACGCCTCAGGATCGGGTTTTGGTGCTCATTGGGGAGGAGACTGGTTGGCCGGCATGTGGAGTATGGACTTAGATGCTACTAGTGACAGCCACAACCACCTCTCTCACCACCCAGGGGAGGACATTCCCGATAATATAAACGTTCAGGAACTATACCCTTTAGTAGAATCTCTATGGAGATGGGGTCCTGCTTGGAAAAACTGTCGTGTTATTTGCTTTTCTGATAATACTCAAGTCGTCACAGGCCTAAATACCGGGAAAAGCTCTAATAATTATGCTATGTCTATATTACGTAGAATTTTCTGGTTGAGTGTATTATTTAATTGTCATATTGTAAGTGTGCATGTACCAGGAAAGTTAAATGTTATTGCTGATGCCTTGTCTCGTATGTATGAAAATAACATGAAGATCCCTACGGGTTTGTGTTGTTCCAGATGTACTCCTGTTGCGACGAAGACTGGAGACAAAAGCAGCAAAAGTTAGATCTTATTGTTGGTCAGAGTCTACTTGGCGAACCAAGGCTTCCCAGTGGAAGAAATACATATCTTTCTGCGCTCTTATTATGGTGGCAGTAGTTCCAACCACTGTAGATGTTATGTGCAAGTTTATTGTCTTCTTATCAGATTCACTGTGTTATGTGACCATTGATAACTATGTATCAGGGGTCATTAGCCTAAATAAGTACTTCGGGTATGACGTCTCAGAGATTAGGTTGAATTTTATTTTTTCTACTACCTTGAAAGGCCTTAGGAGGCTATTGGGGGATCCTGTACCCACGCGTGTGACATTAACACTGGAAAACTTATTGAATATGTTTATGCATGTAGACTGCCTTAGTGTGAATGAGAGGTGTATGTGGGCATGTATAGCCACAAGCTTCCGCTCACTATTGAGGAAGTGTAATCTAGTTCCTAATAACCACAAGTTGGAGGGTCATTTTCTACGCAGGAGCTCTCTTGTTTTCAAACCTTGGGGTGTATTACTTAGGATTTCGAGCTCTAAAACGATCCAATATGGTCAGCGTATACACTTAGTACCCCTTACTTATGCTATAGGCTCACCCTTGTGCGCTGCAACACTGTTAGCTAATCATTTCAATGACTGCCCGTCTGTAACGAAGGAGTCACCGGTATTTATGTTAAAGGTGTCTGGGGTCTTGGTCCCACTGACCTACCCGGTACTTAATAATTATTTGAAGAGATTGTTAGCAACTATTAATATGGATGTTAAAGGGGCAGGCTGCCATTCCTTAAGGCGTTCTGGAGCGGCTTTTTTACATAGTTGTGGTATTCCTTTGGAGGACATTAGGCAGACTGGTGATTGGGCTAGCCTCACTGCCTTAATTTATCTAGCCAAACCGCTATCCTCTAGAATTAATTTAGACAGGATGGTAGTCGATGCTATGTGTAGAAAGTAATATATATATGTTATAGTGATGTATAGTTTGTAATTCTGGGTGTTGGCAGGTTTAATCCAGCCCAAGTCCATATAATGTATTGTGCTTTATTCACTATCAGAATTACCGTGATACCAATGGTTGGGTACGAGTCCCTTGTTCCCGCTATTGGTCAGGTCATTCGCGCGCGCCAAACCTCTGCTATCCGGTTAGGAGCGCCCCCTATGTTATGTATCTAGGCAGAGTGTGTACGTTGGTTACCGCTGTTGTTGTTTATGCCAGAGCGCCGCCCAGAGAGGTTGGACAGCTCACTGCTCGCTTGCTTTGTGTCATATTTAACGCGGTTAGGTTATTAATTATATTTTTTTTTTTTTCTTTCAATTGGCTTTGAGTCAATACGTATCTAATAAATAGGCAGGTTTAATCCAGCCCAAGTCCATATAATGTATTGTGCTTTATTCACTATCAGAATTACCGTGATACCAATAAGGGTTGCTTTCTAGGTTATTTTGGAGGGAAAGGGGTAGATACCTACATTTTGAGACCATTCAATTTGAGAGTTTGCTATCTAGTGTATTTTTTCTATGCCCACCCATGAAAAGGGTATATTTTTCTTGGTCTCCATTGATTGATGCATGATTTCCGAGAGAGTGGCTTCATATCAAAGACTATGTCAATATTTTATACACTCCCCCCCCATCACCACTTTTGTTGACCACTTTTTCAAAGTGGTCCCAGGCTTGCCTAGCATGACGCTCACGAAGGTGCGGGAGGGGGGAGGGTGGGCTCATTTTTTTTCCAGGATCATATCCAAATTTAAGGTAAGTCGGGACTATTGGAAACGGACACACTGCACATGTTTCTGCACATAGCTAGAATACCTTATACCATAGCTATATTGACTAAAATTAATGGTATATGGACTTTTTCTACAAAAAATTATATTTTAGACTATTAGGAACAAAAATAAGTATAATTTAAGACATTTAAATTTTACTATAGTAATTTTTTGTATTTTAGCCATTTTTAAGCACATAATATTATTTTGCAACAACATAACATAGTATGGAACATCAATTAAGTGAATAATTTAAATATATCCTAAGGTATACACTGAAATCATTTTGACCCCGATAGTCAACACCTTACCCATAATGCAATGCGGTAAAGATTGAATTCAATCAATTTTTGCATTACTTTTTTGTTTCAAAGGGCCAAAACCCTCAAATTATGCACGGGATCCCCTATCAAAATTACTTTTATTTGTTAGCAAATGATCTGAAGATTCTTTATAAGATGTATTAAAAAAAAGACAACTCTGTGTCTCAAAAGTTTAAAATTGCTGTGGTTACTGGTTATGAGAAAATAAAATCATTGATTTACTGTTATATTCTGTCATTTTTAGAGTAAAATCAAAATACTGTTATTTTTCAAAATTCTGTATTTAAAAAAGTAACTCGGGATCCCCCATTTTTCTTTTCAAATATCATTTCTATATGACCTTAAAGTACATCTGGCCAGAAAATGGAGAAGTTCTAATCTATTTGATTCAATGGTCGCGACCTACCTTATTCTATATCAGCATATTTAGGATTAGCTAAGGCTAATGATCACTATTTTAAAGCAAAGTGTTAATACATAATTCAATATACAGTTCGTTTCTGTGCAGTGACAAGCAAAATGTATTGGTAAATCCCACTATAGTAGTAGGATGCATATGATATGTACATGTTCTGCATGCAAGTACAATTATATTTCACATTCTACACCCTAGGTGGCGTGTCTGAGATGGTCGGGGCCCTAAGTCCCCAACCTGGAGGATTCGAGCCTGATTGTATCCAACATGTACAATGGGTTGCTCTCACCCGTAAAGATCTATTGATTTTATACGGTTATAATACGTTCCATTATTATATTTGGGCCGTCCATAAGTGCCAGGTATAATCCACATTACTTGCAGATTCTTTTGGATAGCTTATCCTATACACTTGGACATCACCAATAGTCCTACAGAGACTTAGCACACTGATCCTAGCAAATCGGCCAAGATGTGATGCCAGTTCATGGTCAGTATTTTGATTTGAATAGTTGTAGCAACCACAGAAAAGGTGTGCTTATACTAATCTCCTGGTTCTCCCTTAAACAAACATTCTACAGGAACAAAAATAACATATCATACATTTCAGACAAAAGTTTCATCTTCTTTGGAAATTCATTGTGTTAAATAAAATACTCCTTTATCGTCAAAGTATTGCCAATGTAGATTGGATTCTATCGATATTGGTTAAGGGAGACATCTTGTGTTAAAAGAGTGAACCACAGATGTGTTATAGACGTCATAATCTGACCAGACAAGGATGTACCACATACATGAAGTATACGTAATATTGATGTCAAATCTGTCACATCATTTTAGCATGCACATTTAGTCATGAATTTAACATCAATGTATTACGTGTATGATTTCTCCAAAAAAAGATATAATATTCTGATCAAGATTTAACCACTCGTGATGTCAAATAGTGACCACATTCAAACATATGGATGATATCAAATGACTAATGTCTTTTTCAGATGGCCATTTAAATATGAATAATACGTAACTTTCCTGCCAAACTACTATGTAAATTGATTTACTCCCTCAAGATGTCATTATAGGGTCATTTTTACATATCAACATGAATATGACCAGTAATAAGGTGCTAGCTGGGTTGGTATCACCTTCAAAAGAATATCCAAGGGGTGCAGCCTGCTATGTTTTGGATGAAGGACAGTGCTTACAAACTATCAGATGGATGCAGATTGTAATTGAGACACAACTAATTGTGGCTGGGAAAATCCCTGACACATCAATGTGGGGCGTAAAGATGAGAGATGAGACGTCAGATATAGTACTTGGTATCTTTTATTAATAATAATATTAATAGCAGAGTACCAGTCACCAGGGCTCGGTGTCGTAAGATGTTACTAGGTGATGTTCTAATGGTTACTGATTTCCCTCCAGCTGATCAGGGCTTAAATACAAGTGCCCGGCAGGTGGAGGAGGAGCCCACGTGACCGGAAATACATGTTACAGTGGTTTTCATTGGATAATATTGGTTTGACATCTGATTGGATAATTATATATTCATAGCTTTAGCATGGAGGTGCACGGACTGGAGGTGGGGGAGCCTGCCAGCCGGTGCCTTACGGATAATAGATTATGTAATCAGTAATGCGTACACCTGGGGGCTTTGTCACCCGCCTCCTGGTATCACCTAGCCGTCTGGAGTGGCCTGGGGTGCTATACACATAATACATTGAGAAGGTAGAATAAGGGGTTTTTATGACCCTTTTTCAACAAAATGTCCAATTTTTGCCCATTTTTTGCCAAACATTTGTGGACGTGAGTAAACCTTCTCGGTAAAATTACTCCTCCATTGTACATTTTGTGTTTTTCCTCTTCAAAACAAGGACTTTTTGGCCGAAAGTGCTCTAGCAAGGGTAGGTTTTTGAAGCTTATACTCCGCTCAGGTGTTTGCCCTATTGTTCTCACTGTAGGTTTATTCTCATATTCCTTTTCCGCCACCCTGAGCGGAGGTTTTGTAAGTGCTGTCCGGAGGTTTTGTAGATGCTGTCAGGAGATTTTGTGGGTGCTGTCCAGAGGTTTTGTAGCTGCTGTCCAGAGATTTTTTAATTTATTTCGTTTTGAAAAACCAGGGACTATTAGCTGATTCGAACCCACATGGATAGGACTTATGTACCAGCGCCTAGACCTCTCGGCCACAGCGCCTGTACATAGCAGCTGAGGTGTAGAACGTCTATATATATATAATGTATATTATTTATATCATATATATATATATATATATATATATATATATATATATATATACATATATGTGGACAGTCGAGGGAAAAGGGTCCTCCAAGGTAAAAATTTAATAATAAAATTGATGTCATCAGCTTTCCAGTGATATATTTTATAAGCAGGTACCACTTCTAGTTTTTGAGTACTGGCTCTCTGAATATGTGTGGTCACTGTCCAATATTAAATGCCAATAAGTTCTATCTTCCTTTGTTTTAGAGATATTCCTATCTAATTAGCATAATTATGCTAATTCCCAAATATCCAAACTTTTTCAAACAATTGGCCACATCTTTTGATCTAAAATGGTATTTACATTCTGTTTTCAGCATAGAAATCGGTTTGGGGCCTTCTTCAATCAATTTATAAAACATTTCGATTTAGAATGAAAATCATGTTTCCATGGCAACCAACATGTGCAAAAACACCAATTTAGGCCCAAAAACGTTCTTTTCCACTCCAAATATGGAATGTTTTCACCAAAAATGGAATCTTCTAACGTGGCCTATCATATTCTACATAAAAAAGTAGTATGGATAAACTTTTGCTATATGTTGGTCCTTTTTGGCTATATGGAGCCCCCTGGTGGCCAAAGTTGGTACTAAAAATCCCCCGCGGAGGTCCCTTTTCCCTTGTTGATCCACATATATATATATAAATATATATATATATATGTATATATACATATATATATATATATATATATATATATATATATATATATATATATATATATATATATATATATATATGAAGAGTTTCGTTGCAAAACGCAACAAATCCATTTTATGAGTTTTGAGATAAAAGTGTATTTTTGATTTTGACAAATTGGTGAATAGAAAGCATTTTTCTTTGATAACTAATGATTAATGTTCCAAAGATAAAATACCTAGAAATCGAGTTTTGAAATCTTTGGACTTTTTTTCTAGGAGAAAAGGGATGATTTAATTTCAATTTTCAGGTTTTTTTGCAAAACGCAATAAATCCAAAATCAGTTTTTCTGCATATGTCCATAAAATCAGTAATGGCCATTTTTTTTTTTTTTTTTTCTTGGTATAGTGGGACATACACGAAACACCAACAAGTAGCTTTTGAAAATCCTTGCATCTTTTTTCCTTGATTTAGAAATAGGATTTAATTTGCTCAATTTAGTTTTTTTGCAAAACGCAATAAATCCAAAAGCAGTTTTTTTGCAAAACGCAATAAATCCACAAAAATCGTAAAACATGTTTTTTTTGTCCATATTTCAAATGCCTTCTAAATAAAATTGTTTTTTTATTTTCAAATAATGCTATTAACAATATAGACCAAGATTGTATTCAATAAAGCCTTATTAAGACCGTAAACATAAAAGAATAAACAGTCCTACATACAAAAACAATCTTTGGTGAGGTGGATTTATTGCGTTTTGCAAAAAAACTGCTTTTGGATTTATGGCGTTTTGCAAAAAAACTGAATTTTCGACAGGCCCTATCTACTAAATAAATACACTTTTTTAATTTTTTTTTTCACTTTTTTTTTTTCAATTTACCCTACACAATACCCCTGACCTATTTTCTCCCGATTTTGTATTTTGGCGCTTATTGCGTTTTGGAACCAAACTCTTCATATATATATATATATATTATGAAACAAACCATTGACCTTGGTACATGTTAGGATATACTTATAGGCTAAGTCGAGTTTGGTATGGACACTTCCTCTATGGCGTAGTGGTAGTGTTCTCACTTACTAGTCAATAGTTTGGGGGTTCGAAACCCTATATATACTTTCGTATTTTCGTCAGAACTTTATGTGCATAATAAAGTTAGATTTCTTTTCGAATCCCGACCAGAACTGGTAACGTTTTATACCTAATTATTTCTCAAAAAGATAGAAATTTATATTATATTCTCAAATATAAAATACTACCTCTTAGTGAATCTAACACATAACCTTCTGTTCGAATGCCATATGTCATGGCCATACGGCCACGGAGCTTGCTATACCACAGCACATTGTGCAGGTCATATCATTCTATTTGTTGTACTCAATCTGGCTGTAACAGGTTCGAATCCCAAACGAAATTCAAAACCGATTTACTAAAAATCTTGAATTTATCATTAAAAAGACCTCTTACTATTATAGGTAATTCATGCAGGATGGAGTATAAGCTAGAAAACCTCCTTAGAGGTGTAGTATTTGCTGTAAAACCTCCTCGGCTACGCCTCGGAGGTTTTACTGCAAATACTACACCTCCGCGGAGGTTTTCCATCACAAAAGTTCCCTAGCAAGGGTAAGGGTTGTCATTGGTCCAGCCGCACACCCGTATCAGAAAAAAATTAAGTACCTCCTCTGGGGCTTTCCCTCTTTCCCCCTCCTCTTTACAGAACTACTGTACTTTTTCCCCTACACAAATCTACCTATATAGCATATTCAAATGCCTACAAAACCACAAGAAAACTAACATGTTTGACTCCGAAGCTCCTAATTCCCACCAACATAAAACACGGCCAACCACAAATAATCCAGCTGTGAGCTTTACGCGCGCCTGCGGGCTATAAATCTGTACTTTACGGTCCCCCTATCGGCAACCCCGTGAACTAAATGGTTTATCGTCTGCCCACAGACCTCGGGGTCAGTGGTAATTATTATGGGCTGGCAGCGGTAGTGGATGGTGTAGGTTGGACAGGCGGTACAGACGGTCAATGTGATGCTGTGACGGGGTGTGTACATCACAGACCCTCCTTCCCTGCTGCTACACACTGATAACACACACTAAACAGGGCAATTATCAAGGTTGTATGATAATGAACTGAGTCAACACTCAATTGTGGAAGACCCTCCAAGATACACAGGAGGTATAGAATGTTGGGGTCTGGCTAGTGCGTGTAGTAGTATTGCAAATAGCATTTGGTGTAGGCGTTCTATATCATTCTGTGATGAAAGTAATAGTACTAGTACTACTAGTAGTAGTATAAAAGTGGAATTTAATGTAGGCGTTCTTTTTTCTCTTGGGAGGTACACCATTATATCATTATAATTGAAGCCTGGGCATTGAAGTAGCATTTGGTGTAGGTATTCTATTTCACTCTGTGATCTATGGAATGATAGCCGGGATGAGCTTCATACGAGGCAGTTGGGTGCGGGTAAATAGTTATTTTCACTGAGGATTATACAGTATTACATCCCTATTTCCAAACAAACTAAGTTTGTCACATTGACCAACCCTGATACTTCCATCATTCCTTATCAAAAGACAAAGGTGGGTTGGTCAGTTCTGACTGACCTGACTGGCCTGGGTTGGTCGTATAGGAAGCCAAAAGACGAGTAAGGAAGTTGGTCAGTACTGGTTACGGTTTCTAGCATAAAGAATATCAATGTACTTCACCATTTCCAGCGACTCCATGTTCGCCAATTGCCAATAAGACAATAGACCTCAATTTCTATGCAATAATGCTGAACAAATGAAGAGAAGCCCTAACAATAATTATGATGAAAGCATTATATGTGGTCATAAAATTATGTAATATGTTCATGTTTAACAAACTTAAAGATTACATGTTCATCAATGGATCCTCCTACCCCTTAATGAAACACTTTCGCTCTTTCAAAATACTCTGTGCTTCAATTATCTGAATTGAGCACCCTCCCATGGCTGCAGAGGACCCAACAGTCTCCAGCTATCTTCATAAAAGGGAAGCAGTAGTTGCCATAGTGACATAGCTGTGCCTGCACATCACTGATAAGGCTGGGACCCCTTATTGGGTGTTTACGTTATCAGAACAATCAACGCACAAAAATACATCATATGATTGTGACTTTTCATTACAAGGAATACAGACTTTGACAAGCATGATTAGAAAAGGCTGGGAAAGACACTGCTGTCTAATGCATACGGCTGTGTTAATGAACTTCTAGAACTCATTTCATGAGACAGGAATGCGTGGGAAGATGTCTTCAGATTTTGACATCAGTATGCAGTATCTTCTCCAAAGTAGACTTTTGGACGTTCAGTAATTCAAACCTAACATATAAGGTATTTGAAACCCTGTTACAAATAATCCAGACAGTAAGATAACATGTACTTACCTGTTTGGATAGGAATTTGATACCTGACTCAAACGGCATTACCAGCTATGGGGGAATCTACTCTGAAAGATAATGAGATGATATTGTAATAGCCTGCTATCACAAGATTCCGAAAAACACGTTTTGTCGCCGACAAAACGGTTTTCTCAGCGTCAAAACGATTTTGACGGCGCCAAAACAATCTAATAAATCCTAGTGGGCACAGGCCTATAATAGGAAAACTTCCTCTGGGATATAGGACTCACAGTTCCCATCAAACAGGAAAGAAGGAAAGCATTCTCACCATTAATCAATAGTCAGCCACAAATCCGCACCTTCTTGATGTATAGCTGCCAGGCAAGAATTCAATTCCTTGCTTGTCGGTGACGTGTTAAGTTGTCGTCTGCCCTCCAGTTTTATCGGAAATCTTTCTGGTGCTTTTCCTCTGCTTTGCCAACACTTTCTTTGTGCTACCAGAGTTGCCTTGAGGATGCCCTCCCAGAATCAATGAGAACACAAGAAAGGGGTTTTCTGTTACAGAGAAGCAAAAGAAAATATCAGGAAGAACAGGGTAGGATTGAATTAACCTATGAACAAGACAATCTTTGGGTTCCAAGATGAAATGAGAATTTTTACACATCTCTGGAATCTGAGTCCGACACAGTGGGTTCCAGTTTCTCATCACGGCCATGCCAAGAATAGGAAGAGACTAAATGTGAATTTCTCACATCCTTGAGTGACATTTTTCAATTAAATTACCTAAGAAATGAGAGCAGAAACAGATTGAACATGTCCTGTGATCAGGCTTGGTTCTCATGTTCCCAGCCATCTTTCCATTTCAATTAACTCATTTGTCTATAATCACGTGAACACCTGATGGCACCCACCAATGCAGAATAACAAGTATTTGTATTTGTTTTTATTAAAACCTTTCCGCTGGGAAATTAAAGCTGCAGCTTCAGTTTTCATATGAAATGACTCAAAATGTTCACAAAGGAAACCCAGAGACTCCCATTATTAGCTTTGTGTCTACATGACGATAAAGGAAGTGGATAGTTTCATCTAGGCCTGTTTGATGTCCAGCATAAGGCAATTTGTATATATAGTTGGACAAACGTTTCCCCTTAATCGTCCATTTAAACTCTTGTTGAAGGGGGAATCACTGCCCAGACTGCCCACACAGAGAAAAGTAAAGGTGTCAACTGTGTCTCCCACGTGGCTCTGGTAAAATAGAGAGTCGAACAGCTAATGACTCTGCTTATATTAAGGGTCAACTTGAGTTGACTCTCTACTATCAGTGTCAATGGCAGAGTCAATAGCTGTTTGACACTCGATTTTTGCATGCATAGCCGAGTGGGAGACACAGTTGACACCTGTGTGTAGAGCATAAAGGAATAAGATATAGTGCTGCAGCATTGGAGAGCCAGGAGCATTATTTCTGACGACACCCATCACCAAAAAAGTCTGTAGAACGTGGACTATGAGCTCTTACTTCCATCGATATATTAGTGCTGCAGCATTCAAGGCTGATTAGCCGAACACCCATCACCAAAAAAGACTAAAGGTCACTATATACCACTGGAAAGCTCTGATCATGGGCTTTTCAGATAGGGTGACTGTTAAAGAAAAGGTTGCGAGGAATCAAAGATGGCCGCCAAAATCCAAGATGGCCGCCAAAATATCAGAATTCCATCTCCCATGACATAAATATGGCTTAGAATACTTTTAAAACACTGCCTACCACCCTAATTTGGACCCAAGGAATTCAATGATTCTATTGGTTTGTTGCTAATATAGCTGGTTGCTTAGCAACAACTGTTCTAGTTGTTTATCTGCCTAGCAACACAGTTTTCCATTGTCCTGAGGCTGATTATAACCATGCCTACCCCCCCTTAATTGGAGCCAAGGAATTCAATGGTTCTATAGGTTTGTTTCTAAGACAGCTGGTTGCTTAGCAACAGCTATTCTAACTGTTTATCTGCCTAGCAACACATATTTCCATGGTCCTAAGGTTGTTTATTATTATACCTACCCCTTTAAACTGAACCCAAGGAATTCAATGGTTCAAGTGGTTTGTTGCTAACACAGCTGGTTGCCTAGCAATGACTGTTATTATTGTTTTTCTCCCATATTTCCATGGTCCTGAGGCTCATTATCAACAAGCATAGTAACAGCCAAACAGCCTTGGATCCAGGTTATTCTGTGGTGTGAGATGGATATAGACACAAGCTCTGTGGACCATTCAAGTAGCTCTTGGGACCCATTCAGCAGCTCTTGGGACCCTGCAAGCAGTTCTGGGGACCCTCCCAGAGGCTATATGGGACCTTTCAGTTGCTCTGGGACCCCTTTAGTGACTCTGCGGACCCCTTCAGCTGCTCTGGAGACCCTACAAGCAGCTCTGTGGACCCTTACAGCAGCTCTGTGGATCCTTCCAGCTGTTCTGTTGGCCCCTTCAGTAACATTTGGGACCCCCTCAGTGACTCAGTGGACCCTCCAAGCAACTCTTGGGACTTTCCCAGAGGCTTTGGAGGCCCTTCCCGTTGCTTTGCCGCTGGGCACCCCTTCAGTGACTCTTTGGACCCCTTCAGTGACTCTGTGGACCCCTTCAGCAGCTCTGGGGACCCTTTCAGTGGATTTGTGGACCCTTTCAGTGAATATGGACACCCCTGCAGTGCCTCTGTAGACCCTCCAAGCAGCTCTGGGGACCCTCACAGAGGCTTTTGAGGTCCTTCCAATAGCTTTGACGTTGGGGACCCCCTCAGTGACTCTGTGGACCCCTTCAGCAGCTCTGGGGACCCTCCAAGCAGCTCTGGACCCAAGAAATTCAATGGAATTCAATGGTTCAATTGGTTTGTTGCAAACACAGCTAGTTGCCTAGTTATACTTGTTTATAACCCTTCAAGTAGCTCTTGGGACCCCTTCAGCGGATCTTGGGACGCTGCAAGCAGTTTTGGGGACCCTCTAAGAGGCTTTGTGGGACCTTCCAGTTGCCCTGGGACCCCTTTAGTGACTCTGCGGACCCCTTCAGCTGCTCTGTGGACCTGTTTATAAGCTAGGATGGAAACACTGCAGCTAGCTACATGTGCATGGCCCCTAATCGCTTTTGAGATTCTTTTGGTCAGGGGTAAGTATTGTAATAAAGCTTGGTTGATTAGGGACCTAGAGACCATCCCAGCAGCTCTATGGACCCCTTCAGCAGCACTGTAAACCCTTCCAGCAGCTCTGGGGACCCCTTCAGTAACTCTGAGGACCCTTCAGCTACAACCCAGGTACTGAGGGAAGTAGTAGAGTCATCGTAGGTACTGGCGAAGATGATCTAGTCATCCCTGATATAGGGGAAGATGATCTAGTCATCCCTTGTATAGGGGAAGATGATAGTGATCCTTGGTATAGGGGAAGATGATCCAGTCGTGTCTGGTATAGGGGAAGATGATCTAGCCATGCCTGGTAAAAGGAAAGATGATCCAGCCATCCCTGGTATCAGGGGCGGATCCAGGATTTTGGAAAAGGGGGGGCGTGAAAAAGGCAATGTACTGGGGGTATTGGAAATTGTCACATTAAAATGTACAGAAAAATAGGGGGGGTGCACGCCGAGTCCGCCCCCCCTAAATCTGCCCCTGGGTATAAGGGAAGATGATCTAGCCATCCCTGGTATAGGGGAAGATGATATTGTCATCCTTGATATAGGAGAGGATGATCCAGTCGTCTCTGGTATAGGGGGAGGTGTCTTCCTTGGTACCAGCAAAGAGATTTTCTGAGCTAGTAGACACTCACTAATGCCAGGGTATGCATACCCAGAGCCCGCCTGGGTGTTTCCAGGGCTAGAGGTGGTCATAGAGTCAGCAGAGGTGTTCACAGGATCAGCAAAGATGCACCCACAGCCACCTGTGGTGCCAACACAGTATGCAGAGGTCCTTCTGGAGCCACCAGAAGGGTCCCAAGAGCCACTGGAAGGGTCCCAAGAGCCACTGAAGGGGTCCCTAGAGCCACTGAAGGGGTCCCCAGACCCACTGGAACGGTCCACAGAGTCACTGAAGGGGTCCCAAGATCCACTGAAGGGGTCCACAGAGCCACTGAAGGGGTCCCCAGACCCTCTGCAACGGTCCAAAGTGTCAAGGAAGTGGTCCCAAGATCCACTAAAGGGGTCCTAGAGCAACTGAAAGGTCCCATATAGCCTCTGGGAGGGTCCCCAGAACTGCTTGCAGGGTCCCAAGACCCACAGCCACTGAATGGGTCCCCAGACCCACTGGAACGGTCCACAGAGTCACTGAAGGGGTCCCAAGATCCACTGAAGGGGTCCACAGTGCCGCTGAAGGGGTCCCTAGAGCAACTGGAAGGGTCCCCAGAGCTGCTTGAAGGGAGTCACTGAAGGGGTCCCCTGAGCAACTGAAGGGGTCCACGGAGCAGCTGGAAGGGTCCCAAGAGCTACTAAAGGGGTCCACAGAGTCACTGAAGGGGTCCCTAGAGCTACAGGAAAGGCCTCAAAAGCCTCTGGGAGGGTCCCTAGAGCTGCTTGGAGGGTCTACAGAGGCACTGAAGGGGTATCCAGAGTCACTGAAAGGGTCAAGAGAGTCACTAAAGGGGTGCCCAGAGTCACTGAAGGAGTCTATAGAGCAGCTGGAAGGGTCCCTAGAGCTACTGAAGGGGTCAACAGAGTCACTGAAGGGGTCCCTAGAGCTACTGGAAGGGCCTCAAAAGCCTTAGCGGGGGTCCCTAGAGCTGCTTGGAGGGTTTACAGAGGCACTGAAGGGGTGTCCATAGTCACTGAAAGGGTCAAGAGAGTCACTAAAGGGGTGCCAAGAGTCACTGAAGGAGTCTATAGAGCAGCTGGAAGGGTCCCCAGAGCTACTGAAGGGGTCAACAGAGTCACTGAAGGGGTACCTAGAGCTACTGGAAGGGCCTCAAAAGCCATAGCCGGGGTCCCCAGAGCTGCTTGGAGGGTCTACAGAGGCACTGAAGGGGTGTCCATAGTCACTGGAAGGGTCCACAGAGTCACTGAAATGGTCCCCAGAGCTGCTGAAGGGGTCCACAGAGTCACTGAATGGGTCCCTAGAGCAACTAAAAGGGCCTCCAAAGCCTCTGGGAAGTGCTGATAAGTCCCAAGAGCTGCTTGGAGGGTCCACAGAGGCACTGAGGAGGTCCCAAGTGTTACTGAAGGGGTCAACAGAACAGCTGGAAGGATCCACAGAGCTGCTGTAAGGGTCCACAGAGCTGCTTGTAGGGTCTCCAGAGCAGCTGAAGGGGTCCGCAGAGTCACTAAAGGGGTCCCAGAGCAACTGAAAGGTCCCATATAGCCTCTGGGAGGGTCCCCAGAACAGCTTGCAGGGTCCCAAGAGCTGCTGAATGGGTCCCAAGAGCTACTTGAATGGTCCACAGAGCTTGTGTGTTTATCCATCTCACACCACAGAATAACCTGGATCCAAGGCTTTTTAGCTGTTGCTATGCTTGTTGATAATGAGCCTCAGGACCATGGAAATATGGGAGAAAAACAATAATAACAGTCATTGCTAGGCAACCAGCTGTATTAGCAACAAACCACTTGAACCATTGAATTCCTTGGGTCCAGTTTAAAGGGGTAGGTATAATAATAAACAACCTTAGGACCATGGAAATATGTGTTGCTAGGCAGATAAACAGTTAGAATAGCTGTTGCTAAGCAACCAGCTGTCTTAGAAACAAACCGATAGTACCATTGAATTCCTTGGCTCCAATTAAGGGGGGGTAGGCATGGTTATAATCAGCCTCAGGACAATGGAAAACTGTGTTGCTAGGCAGATAAACAACTAGAACAGTTGTTGCTAAGCAACCAGCTATATTAGCAACAAACCAATAGAATCATTGAATTCCTTGGGTCCAAATTAGGGGGGGTAGGCAGTGTTTTAAAAGTATTCTAAGCCATATTTATGTCATGGGAGATGGAATTCTTATATTTGGCGGCCATCTTGGATTTTGGCAGCCATCTTGGATTCCTCGCAACCTTTTCTTTAACAGTCACCATATCTGAAAAGCCCATGATCAGAGCTTTCCAGTGGTATATAGTGACCTTTAGTCTTTTTTGGTGATGGGTGTTCGGCTAATCAGCCTTGAATGCTGCAGCACTAATATATCGATGGAAGTAAGAGCTCATAGTCCACGTTCTACAGACAAGAAATAATTATTGAATGCTAAATATTGATGCCGACCTTTGAAGCCTGGCAATTGCTATCACACTTATCATATAATTATATTTATTTGAGAACTTTGGAAGTCAAGGTGTTTCCAGAGGGAGGCAAATGCAGTTTTTCTTTCGTTCAGTGACTAAGTTCACGGTTTTAACACAAGGCAAAGAGCCAAATAAGTTTTAGTGGACACTGTATCTTGACGATATAAAAACTGACATTGTCCCTTTTCTAATCTATGAGCTTGCTGTGGTTCTCTCCTATAAAGGTGCCAGATTCCTAACTTCTAAGTACCTATAGTGACTATTATGACTAGAAAATCACCCAGTTTAACAATTCCGTAACCCATCAAATATGGCCGTTAGGTATAATGTAAACAGATTCCACGCTGTGCCATTCAACTTGTAACATTGTGTACATCTAATCTTCTGGAATATACGCTTATTATGATAATAACAGCCTTCTAGCTATATAAAAATACTGTGATGGTACCATATGTTTGCCATCGAGCCTAATTATATCTCCAATAGCAGTAGACACTCATAATATTGGGTTTTCAGAAATAATCATTATCCTAAGTACTTGTATATTGTCTTGACATTGTCATTGTCATTTATTACTATGGCTGGATCCTTGAAGAGACGAGAATTTCCAAATGAGAGAAGTACCTCAGATTTTCTTTGGACTAGATATACAATGTGATTCCTGATTGTATTGTCTTGGTCGTGTCTTCCTGTTGATTAGGGCAAAGTCAGGGTGATTTTAATCCGTTCATGGAGAAGGTACAATATATCAAATGCTACCCAGCTGTTCATTGGCACACAGAGAGAAGTAAAGTTGTCAACTGTGTCTCCCATGTGGCTCTGCTAAAATAAAGAGTCGAACAGCTAATGACTCTGCTTATATGAAGGGTCAACTCGAGTTGACTCTCTACTATCAGTGTCAACTTGAGTTGACTCTCTACTATCAGTGTCAATGGCAGAGTCAATAGCTGTTTGGCACTCCATTTTTGCCAGAGCCACGTGGGAGACACAGTTGACACCTTTACTTTTCTGTGTGCACTGACATAAACCTGTCAGACCATAAGATGTTCTAGACATGACTGGAAATTTCCATTTCCACCTTTCTCCATAATGATTTCTAAAATGTCCACACTACTAGAGCTTTGATGTATTGCAGTGCTGACAGGTTGGCCACTCACAAGTCTAGTGTTTATGGATATTTAATCCAGTGACATTTGTTGAATTTGCATTCAGTCAAATTCAATTTCCTGACGAATTACAAGAGAAATCCCGTTTGGAGTTGTCAGTAGGAGTAAATACGCATGGCTGGCTTTGTTGGGATTGTATGGAAATAAGGAAGATTAAAGGAACAAATGATGGCGGAGATAAGAACGATTTTATGACCTTGACACTTCCCAGAAATTGACTACAATCCTCTTCATCTCACATCATTGCTGTCAAAGAGGCTTAAAGCGAGAGGAGGGAATGCATTGCATGTAACTCAAGTGGACAGTTGATTATAGTAGAGTAGATATTTAGAAAGCTGAAATAAGGACAATTTCTCAGAACAGCAAACCTTAGGAGTAAGGTGTGATTTAGAAGACGCAACTACCTCTGTAATCATATAGAGTTGCTCCCAAAGCACTATATTCAAAACCATCAATTGAAACTTGATGGTGCCAAAGTTTAGACTTGATCTCTGTGACTTTATTTGTTGTTTTCCAAATTGCTTTCAAAACTTGCTGTGTTGTTTGCTCTTGTGTCATGGCAGTAGAAATCATATATACATGTACTATACTGACCAAAACCAAGGTTAGGAAGTATGTATACACCCACAGCGGGTGGTTATATAGGATTAGGACTTTTATAACACAAGCATATTCCCTTCCTCATGAATGCCCCCCAGTTTGTGTCATTAAAATATGCCTGCCGAAATTATTGATTGCAAATAGGTTCAACTATCTCTCACAACTTCCCCACTTCAACAAAAAGTAGATAAGATCAATACATCTGTGACCCTTGAAACCAGTCTGATTCTAACGCATTCTAGTTCAAAACATTTACCCAGAATTTCCACCATTCTAGATCAATAGTCATTGTTCACAGTGAGACTTTGGAGACCTCCACCAGTCCCTTTGAGACTTCCCGCTGACTCTTCTGCTGCGAAGGGCTCCAATGCAATTTCGTTCCCCTTTGATGTTACGATCCAATTCCTGTTGTTTTCCCTCGGGAGAGCTATTGGGTTATAGTATTTGGACACTTTAATCCTTAGTCTGAAATAGTAGGTTGGCACAAAACATGTTTTACAGAAAAGGGAAGCCATTAGAGAAAATTATTGTTTAATGATGTGTAAAATAGTATCCATGGAATGAAGCAGGTTTAAATTCCTAGAGCCTCAACTATGATAAAGCCAGCTTTTCCAAAAATTATGCTGGTTACATTTGTGTGATGTTGGTTGCCATTCCCTGATACCATTTATCATAGCCTGACATTTGATTAGAACTTCGATCCATCAATTAAACTTTTGGGAAGTCAGACTAGTGGTATGTACAATGCAGATGACCCTTTTCTGTAAATATGCCATGGTAATCTATACATACTTTTGTTGAGAAAACATATGAAACCTCTCCTAATGAAAAGGCTTCGTTGATGACAGGACATGTCAACATTTCTCATCTGGGGTCTAACCTCACACTCACAGAACTGTAGAAACACTGATGGGTATCTATCACTGTGTGAGAGCAAAGGCATATTTAGGTTGACCTCTGCGTAGTACTAGTAGTATACAGTTGATTATTCCTAGATGCTAAGGGTGGGTGAATGGATGTGCTGTGGAGCTGGAAGAGGGTTCGGGAACAAGGACTGTGGACATGGAGACAATATAAAACACATGTGCATCATGACAAACCAATATTGATTGTTAATGTTCCCCTTCCTGTGTGGGAGGGGTGGGCGTGCAGTGAAGAGCGAGTCATAGGGGTAAACTTTAGGATAGCGAAGAGGTAGGGTTGGAGGGGAGAGTTGCAAGAGTAAGGGGTCAGGGGCGTCTGGAGACGTCTGTTTTGATCCTGTTTGCCTTCTATCTGGGTCCTGACACCGCTGGGACCTCCACAGGATCAGGTTGGGATCAACAGATAGGCGGCATTGCCAGCACAAAATCCGTGACCCAACTCCTGTCCCTCCTTGGTCCTGACAGTATGCTTCCCATGCCCTCTCAAAGGACCTCTGCCCCACAGGGAGTATCTAGTTTTAGCATCACGATAAAACTATTTAATGATCTATGAAGTCATCAGATAAACCTTGTGGAAGTTTGTCTATGTATCATTTATGGCAGTTTCGCCACCTTAACACCTTAAGAAAGGCATATAACATTAGAGTAACCTTATTGCAATGCATTGCAGAGAGTGTCTTAACGATGTAGGGTTCGCATAATCTATGAATTTAGCCTTGGTGAGTAACTGAGCAAAGCTGCATTCATGCTTTATGGCAACAAGGGGCATAGCACATTAAAGCACTATGCCATCCTTAATGTGTTATGCAGTCTCTATCTGCAGTTGCAATCTTTATAATAGGAAAGCAACCATTTGAAATACTGACACATCTTTATTTGGCTAATACTGATATGGCTGGAACTCCCAAATGGACATTTACATCAATGGTTCAGTCCTCTTTGATGGCTTCGTACAATGATCAAACTAAAATAAATAAAAATAGCCAAGACCTTCTACAGAGTGAAACACAGACTTTAGTAAGAGGAATAAAAAATGCCAGGAGATTTGTGGAAATCGTTTCATCCTACCAGGATATATACATCGGAGGATTACTATTATATTTCATCATAAAATCCTTGTTACTCGAATATACCACTTGCCATCAGCCTTTTTTATACATCAAGAACCACCCACAAATCATCACCCTCTCAGACAATAATACAATTAATTATTAGATTTGTAGAATTTTTTTGTCTGCTACTATTTCTATCAGAAATCTTTTCCCCTCTATTTCTTTTCGTTACTTTGCCAAAATTAACTTTAAAATTGAAACACAAGAATGGCTCCTCCACTGCAGAGAATCAATATAAAATGAGCCAAAGATCAGGAAAGTCCATACATTCTGAAGGTGGTATCATATGATGAAACCTTTATACCAATCTGAACCAAAGATGGGGCTCCCATATCTCACTATGACTCTGTCCAGAATGGGATAACAAAAATGGTCCATTCCCCACAGCCTTGAGTTACATTTTTCAATCAGAATTACCCAAGAAAGGAGCAGAGAGACAGATTGAAAGTGTCCTATGATCGTGATTGCCTCTCGTGTTCGCATGCCATCTTTCCAGTCCAATTAATTCATTTTTCTATAATCACAAGAACTCCTCATGACACCTGCCATCACAGAATCACATTTCGATTTATTTATTCAAACATTTTTCTCTGTGAAACTAAAGCTGCAAGTTCATTTTGCATATCAAATAATTAATGCTCTGTTTCCCCAAGGGAATGGTGTAAAACACAACAGTTTTCACTCATCTTGTCTCTCCATCACAGTGATGAAAGTCTGTGCCATCTTTAGTGCACTGATGCATAGCCCCTTTCTTCCTAGCACACATCAAGTCCCCAACTTATCTCATATCAATTCTGTACAAAAGGTCATGATCATGTTCAGATGACTCATCCACTAGCCCTCACACGGTTATAGGTAATATAACTCACGCTCTATCATTGAAAGGTACACAGCTTTTGACAAAATTAATGGCAATACCATTGCACACGTTAGTCTTCCGCCTTATTTCCTAGTTATTTGGATAGTTACAAAATGTAACATTTTCAAGGTAGGTTTTACTCAATCCAAATTTTGATTGTAGAGGTCGGCTTCTACACTTCCACACTTCTAGCATTCATGAAAATTAAAACCATCTGACTTTTGATAGATTTGAATTTAGTAGATTTCGTCAAAGGTTTATCTAGGTGGCTCCGCTCATGAATCTCTAATCTGACATTCCTCACTTGACTTTTTATGGGGTCAAAGTCAGCCAGGTCTCAGGCCTGTGAAAAAGCCACAAAAACGCACCTTCAACAGCACCCTCAGAAAAGTGAGAGTCATTGTCGCTAAAACTACCCTCACCTGAGGGTAGTTTTAGCGACAATGACTCTCACTTTTCTGTGTGTGAGGCGGGTTCCTGGTATATCGCAACAATTAAAGCCCTCTGGCAACCAACAACCTGAGGGTAGTTTTAGCGGCAATGACTCTCACTTTTCTGTGTGTGAGGCGGGTTCCTGGTATATCGCAACAATTAAAGCCCTCTGGCAACCAACAACCTGAGGGTAGTTTTAGCGGCAATGACTCTCACTTTTCTGTGTGTGAGGCTGGTTCCTGGTATATCGCAACAATTAAAGCCCTCTGGCAACCAACAACCTGCCATTAGACAGTTAATGGTTGGTACGGTCTCTCTCATTGGCTGAACAAGAGCATGTGACCATTTTAGTTGCTTGTGCATACTGCTTATACTTTTGACTTCATCAATCTTACTGTAAGAATGTCGTTATTATCAAGTGTGTTTGGACAACAACCAATACATGTCTAAGGGAAAATTCATCTGTCTTAACATGTGGCCTGCTTGTAACATAATAGAATTAGATAACTTTTTTAGCTGTGTGAAAGTAGGAAATGTACTGAAGGCAATGTCCTCTGCTTGCTGTACAGAGGACATCCAAATAGGTGTATCACTCTATGAGAGGACTAATGTGATGGACAAAAGTTGTTCAGACCTGTCAGAGCAATATTATTTTCAATGCGTGTGACATCTTTGTCATAATGTGTACCTTTTAATCCACCTTTTAATCAACCATGGATCACAAGAGAAATGATTTATCTCATGAAAGATAAGGATGAGGCATGGAAGTATTATTGTCACACAAAAAATGACAATGATTATGAGATTGCCAGATTTCTAAGAAATAAATCAAAGAGCATAAATAGAGAGGCAGAGAGGAAATTTCACAGGGATAAGATAGAGGCAAACAAAGATAAACCCAAGGACTACTGGAGATCCATAAATAAAGTTGTTAACCCGAAACCCTCCTCCCCTGCCTTCTCTCTTATTGACAAGGATACAGATGAGCCTATACCCTATGAGGACACAGCCACGTTCATTAATGAATATTTTGCTAAAATAGGGGATAAATTAGCTCAAAGCCTAAATACACCCTGGTTATACAATGGTAAGACAGTAGATACCAACTTCACGTTCCAAAAGGTCTCACTGGAAGAACTTGAGCCACTGTTAAGAAAGATCAATGTTT